>CM028136.1:349272777-349895833 GCA_016271365.2 Neoceratodus forsteri | reverse complement strand
TTGTGTGTTGAACTTACTGTCTTAATTTAGTTAGGGGACTGGGCTACATACCAGTGCCCCCTGGATGCTGAAGCCTCTGAAGAGGCTAAATTTGGGACATCTCTCTTGTTCCCCCACCTCTGATGACTCCGGATAGATCACAGCCCTGTTGTCAGCCAGAAAACATAGTTGACAAGGTTTATTGCACTAGTTGCTACACCTGAAGTCTACTTCAACTGCATGGATCTATCCCAGATCAGACTCAATACTGTCTTCCCACCCACCTTTGGTTTTGGATGCTGGTGACCATAGGTAAAAAAAATGACAGTGCTGCTCAAGCTGACTACATTTTGAGAAACATGGGCACCTACCTGCTCTGTCCTTCTACCCCTTGCTGTTCAATGCCATGGTCCAATCCTGAATCCCGGCACCTCCAACCATATCTTATGCCACACACCATTCCCAGTGCTTGCTTGCAATCCTTGGAGACTATCTTGGGCATGGTAGTCTTTGTCCCTCCACTGTTAGAGCATGTGCTTCCTGCATATGAGCTCTATTGTGCAACTTTCATTTTTGGGGGGAGGTGCTCTAGTGAGATGATAGTTCATATCCACCATCTTACACACAGCAGGACCGGGCCCTTGCGCATGTAGACTTAGCCCACCACCATCTTAGTTGGGATAACGGTGGCTCTTTTAGGATTCCAGACTTACTATGCTCCCTTACATATTTGGAGGCCATATTACCAGTTGGATTTAAAGGAACAGTACTCCTTTAAGCTCACTTATCTTTGCAACTGATCAGTGTGCATTGAACATGTTGTTGAACTTTAACAAGCCTGCACTAACAGGAGCACCTGTGAGCAGAGGGCATGTAAGTTATATTTTTTACAATCTCCTAGGCATACAGCCTCCTCATATGCTCTCACCTTACCCCCTTTATTAGGTCAGAGTACATCAGGAGGACCATGGGCAAACCAAGGAAATGCTGCAGGCGGTGTCCCAATTTGTCTCTGCCTAACTAGGGAGGTGACCTGTGCTTCCTTTGTAGGGTAGATGCTGACACGCAGGTGAGTCCAGATTGAGTCATGGGATTTTGCTATTGGCCAGTGCCCCTAGGTTTTTTTTACCTTTTGTTTTGCCAGGAGAGACACACTAAGCTGAAAGCTTGTTTACGGGTGCGACCTGGGAGCAGAAGGAAGTTAAGTGACTTACTCAGGGTCACACAGTATGCAAGTGGGGGTTGTGTGATTCAAACCCAGGTCTCCAGGTTTGCAACTCAGTGCCTTAAACCACTGTGCTTTACTGCCTACTTCAAGTTTCTGAAGCCTACAAGCTGTTCAAATTTGGGGAACCTATCTCTTACCCCTACCCAACCACTCTGGATAGATCCCTTCTATTTGTCAGCCAGAAAACCCAGTAGACTGGGTTTTCTGCACTGGATACTGCACCAAAAGTCTTTATCAGTCAAACAGATCTGATACTATCAGCCCACCAACCCATAGCTTTGGATGCTGGTGACCATGAGGAAAAAGATTATGTCTCTTGATACCTGGTGCTGCTGTGAGCTGCTTACATTTTGTGAAGCCTGGGCACCTACCTGCTCAGTCCATCAGCTCCTTGCACTCCAATGCTGTAGTCCAGATATGAATACACTTTCTTCTGACTGTGCCCAATACCACACACCTTGCATAGTTTTTGCTTGTGATCCTTGATGGCCATCTTAGGCATGGTCGGCTTTGTCCTTCCACTGCTGTCCATGCCCTTCTTCACATATTAGCTCTATGCTACCATTGCCACTTTACTCATGATGGTGTTGCACTTTTATGAGATGAGATTTTACATTCACCATCTTGTGTGCACCAAGACCAGGCACTCATACATGTGCGGTAGGCCCACCACCATTTTAGTTGAGGTAGCCGTGCCCATTTTAAAATCCCAGGCTTACAATGACCCCCTCCAAATACAACAGCCAACTTGCTGGTCAGATTTAAAGGACTAGTACTCTATTAAGCTCCCTTATCATTGCATCTAATCAGTGCAGATTGAATTAGTTGTTGAACTTTTGCATGCCTACACTAACATGGCCACCAGTAAGCAGAGGGCATATAAGTTATAGATTTTACAATCTCCTAGACATACGACCCCCTCATATGCTTTGTCCAAACCTTGTTATCAGGTCAGAGCACAGCAGGAGGACCATGGGAAAAGCAATGAAATGCTGCTGGAAGTGTACAATTTATTGCTGACTAACTAAGCGGGTGACTTGTGCTCACTCTTTGTGGTAGACACTGACACACAGGAGAATACCCAGATTTGTGGAGGTTCAAATGACAACCTACTGGACCCGGAGATGCCAATGACAGCTATGGCCCAACTATTCTAGAAACCCATTAACCAAACTGTTGCTGTGGCTGCACCCAAAAGATCCAAAGATAACCTGGATGAGCCCCAACCAGATGGGGAAAAGAAAAACAAAAACACCTTGGAAGGAGACAGACGATTAGGAGAACCATAACAATAATGAATGACCAGAAGATGAGGACTCCAAAGAGGATAAGACTGGGAGAGAAGACTTGTCTGCAAATCGATGCCCACACAAGGCCATCACTGAGATTGTGAGGTGAGTCAGAGAACCATTGAAGATCAAGGCAATCACCAACACTACCAAACAAAAACTCAACTCTTTCTTCAGAGAACAGCCCAAATATGAAATATTTTTTCCCATTTGCAAGGCCTTCGATGATATCATGAACAAGGAGTGCATCGCTCTGACCTGGCTAAGACCATTGAAAAAAAGGCTTTCCACTGGAAATACCCCCTGCCTTAGGACAAACAAGAAGCTTGGGGGGCACTGCCTAAAGTGGACTTCTAAATCACAGACCTTTGTTATTGTACAGCCCTTCTCTTAGGTGACTCAACAGCATTAAAGATGCAGCTGACAAAAAAGTCAAGGATGTGATTAAGAAAGCCCTTGAATTACCAAACATGTTTACAAAAGCAGCTACAGCCTCAGTCTATACCACTAGGACAATCTTTTAGTGATCAGAAGCCACAAACATAAAGACACCAGCAGACAGCAAAAATCAGGTTATCCTCTACTATGCAATCCAAGTGATCAAACATGTTGCTTATGCCTTAGTAGATACCTTCAAAACAGCCTCCATGACAACAACCATGAATAAGAAGGCCGGATAACATCTGGTTAAAATTATAGCATACGGATCAGGATTTGAAGGCTCTTCTCACTAAGTTTCAGTTTAAAGGGAACGTTGTCTTTGGCCCAGGCTTGGAAAAGTTCATGAAAGTTGAAGAAGGAAAGGATTTGACAAGAGACAGAACTGGCAGACTTCCTTAATTTTGGTTGTTTCAAAAAAGTTTTCAAAATAATTCCCCAAAAGGTTAGAACAAAAATCTCCTGATGTTTGTCTGTGTTTTTGTGTTGTTTGGTAATTTCTTATGATTGTTTGGGACTGTGTGTTTGTCTGGTAAGGGAATTTATTTGTATTATAGATGTGCTATACATGTTATATATGTACATATCTAAATGAGGTAGTTGACAACATGTTTTTAGTGGTAGTCCATTTTGCTTGAAAAGGCTTGGAAAGCTTGATTGAGTCTTTAACCTTGAATTCCCATAGAGTTGCTCCATTCCCCAGCTGCTGCTTATATTTAATTAACTAATTAAGTGGCATACTGAGAGTGCACGCTGAAAAAATGCCAATCGGGAGGGCACTACATAAGGTGCACACGTGAGCTGCAGTAGTTGTTGGAATTTGGAACTTTGAGCTTTGGTGCGTGGTATTGTGGCTTTTAGTAGGGTGTTCTTTTGACCCTACACTACAGCTTCTCATTTAGTACTCATTCTGACAAAGTTTGAACAAAACTACTGTGGAGTGTAAAGTTTAAAGTTTGCTCCTAAATCTTGGAAGCTCAGAAGCTGTGGTAAAGCTGTTGGCTCCTATTAGCCATCTTTACTACTGTTTACTAATGTTATTTGGCTGCTGAAAGTGGCTGCTGGAAGTGGCTGTGAGGGCTACAATGGAGCGTAAGTAAGACTAAAGCTTTCATAATTTTATAAATTTTATATAATATTGCTGTTCAGACTTATAAGATTTGTTGCTTTTAAAAAGTCTGTCTTACAGTTATTGTAAGATAAGTTTCTAGGTTCTAGTACTTCTAGTATTTTAGCATTTTTCGTACTTGGTGCATGTGCAATGTGCCAGTGTGTGTTAATGTATTTGGAATTAATAGATGTGTATGTATATGGATATGGATGAACATTTATTTTTGTTTTTATTTTTGCGGTAGTTGAGTTCATTAAAATTTTTGTTTAAAAAATAGCCCCTTTTAAATCCTCTTCCCACTTTTTCTTCCTCGGCGTGTATTTCATGGAGAGTGAGTGGAAGGAGTGGATTAAGGGATCGGTTCGAGTGGTGGTTGTGGCCACAGCAGAGGCTGTGTATTTGGTTTCCTCAACTTGGCCAGGACTTATTTTTCTGAACCCGAGGCTGCAGGAGCTGATTTTTAACATCCTCTCTCCACTATTTAGATACCAGGAAGTATTTTCTGCAAACCTCTTTTGCTGAGTACGAAATCGTACCTGCTGTTTCTACCTGGTGATACTTACATGTTATGTGATTGATTCAGGACTCTTGAAGTTTAGAGTGATTACTCTGTTGAAACAACAACTTAAGGACTTGAGTTCACAAGCTCTCAAGGATCAGAAGAAAGGAAAGGAAAAGAACTGAAAGGACTGAAGAATCCTTTTGGATCAATTTTAACCATTGACTGAGCAATTGACTGCTTACTTAATTGTTTGTTTGAGCGATTATTCCCTCAGTCTTTTAGCACTTTAGTGTTTCAGTAGTTCTAATTGGTATCTTTAAGCCTGTTTTTTTTCTCCCTACCATATACTTAAATTTCACAAATTTAGCAGAAGATATGCATTATGGTTTTGACAAGGAAACAACTACATGAAAAAAATTTGGCAATGTCTACTATTGCAACTATGGCTTTCGGCCAAGGTGTTTAATAAGGTTGTTGATTGCTCAGTTGTCTCTTGGCTACCAACATTTTCACCTATACCCTTTGCCACTTTACCAACTAATTATGATACTGATTATGGTATTGATTGTGGTTCTGAGGCCATTTATTCAAATTATGAGGCTCATTCACAACCACTAGGAGGCTCTCGAATACTGGATACAACTAAGGGAAATCATAATTGGAAGAAAAAGGCTTCTAAACCTTGTAAAGTATTGCAAAAAACTCAGGGTAAAAAAACTAGGGGTTCTCTTTTTAGTAAAGGGAGTCAAAATTTGGGACACTTGTCTAAGGGGAATACATGTTCTAAGGTTAAAAGGGCCAATAAGAGTAAAAAAAAATAAAGGGCAAAAAACAATTATTAGACAATAGACTAATTTTGAAACAAACAAAAATACTGGATCATTTTGATTTATGTGAGTCACACTGTTCTTCTGTTGTGGAATCTGATTCTGATTCCCTAATATTGGGTGCCAGTTATTTGGCACAGCAATCTGTTGCAGATCCTGTGGCTCCTGTAGAGGCTGAAGTTAGTGTGGCTTCCAATGTGGAGAAGGAGATGCAGGAGGCTATTACTATTAATGTGTCCCCAGTCCAGGACCCATTAAATTCGGATAGGGATGACTTCATCCACAGTATTGCTGATACAATAGTCAATACAATACCTGATAATTCAATTAACTTGTCTGTTGTTTTACCTTCATGGACTGATGTAGACCCAGTTGGACTGGATCTATGCCCTGGTTTGAATAATGAAGCAGGAGTCCAGGGGTATAGTAATATGCTATCATTGGACACCTCATACCCTTCATACTCCTCAGCCAATGAGTTTGGGGAAAGTAACTCACTGTAGTTTCTTTGGAATTTTCCCCAGAGTACTGTTTAGAGTCTGGCCCCTGTTTAGTGTGGAATAATAATTTAAAAAGTGTTGTAACAGATTTACAAGAAACCATAGAAGGGCTGAAACAATTTCTAATACCAAATGTAATTAGTACAGAAACACCGAGTATTGTGGTACAGTCGGTCCCTAAAATAAATTATATTAACCTTGTAGTGATGAATGTTAATTCCCCCACTAGTTTAAGTGATGATCTAAAAAAAAAAAAAACAGTTCAAGATCCATATACAACTAATCTTATGATTATTGAGCATTTAGTCAACCTGCACCATGAAATTGATGTTCTTAAAGAGAATGTGGTGATAAATGGTTGCAGGTTGGACGGCATCTTAATTAAACTAAATAAACTGGTACCAGACCCTGACTCTTCGTCAGTAATTCCTGAGCCCATTGTTTCTGAGCATCCTGATTTTTCCAGCATAGTGTTTCCAGACTCTCCAGTGTGAGAGTCAATAGAAGATCTAAACTGGATAAGGGAAGCATAAAACCAAGTAAACAAAAAATGTGTAAAAAAAAGAAAAACATCTAATATTAACAGACCTAATAATTAACTTTTAAGTGGGTTACAAACAGTTAAAATCACTGAAGAAAGCACTCTGCAGACAGCTGTAGTGACTGATGTGTATTCTCCTTCTGATGATTTAGGTAATGCTGTTAATGATGTTAACACATTTGTCTCGATGTCCACTACGGTTTGTTCAGTGGACAAAATAATTGGTAAAACAAATAATTCTGAAACTGAGTCTGATAATATCTTGAAGGTGGGGAAAGATCAGTCTGCAGTAGAAGTTAGTGATTTAAACTTTTCTAATACCGCCAAACTGATTGCAGCACCATTGGAGGGTGGAACCTCCCAAAAAGTCAAACAAAATGGGTGTTTTGATATAACAGAGTGCAGCCATACTCTGTTTGTATGGTCTAGTTCTCTCCTGGGACCTGTGCTCTAATTCTGTTAGGGAGCAGATCTCACACCTGTTTAGAGCTACAACTGGTGCTGATATAGGCCCGACTGATTTTGTTCTGGCTTGGAGGGATAGAGACCATGAGGGCAGGGATTGCTTTTGTATTTTTTGTTCCACTCTTCGTATAGCATATCAAATATGCTTAAACAACACTTGTCTGATAGAGCTGGGCTATCCAGTTGATTTTGTTAACAGGGAATCTTTAAGTTATGTTGGAGGTAAGGAGATGATTAAGCCTATCCACATAAGTGTTTTTGGATTAAAGTCAGCTTCAAATGATTCCATACTTAAGCTGGAACAAACAGTTTACACTTTACTAGTCCATGTTTTAAAATTATCAACAACTAATTTTAAAGTATTGAATGTCCATAGTCATGACTCATGGGGCTTATACAGAAGAGTGGATTGTGTGATTAATAATCAGGGTTTGGCAAATGAAATTATGTCTAAAGCCTCCATTTTGGATAATATGGGTATGTATATATTTATTGGATAATGAAACCTTAGCAATACAAAAATCAACTAAGCCCTGTAGTGTGTCGGTTGACAAGTCTCCAGTAATTTTGTGTTTGTATGGTCTTGAATGCTCCAAAAATGACAGCTTGATGACTTTGCAAAGCTCAGTGCAGAATGTAATGGAGCAGTTACTGAACTTGTCAATTGATGAGCCTACTGCTCTTAAGGCTGTCAGGCAGAGTAATGATCCTAATTGTGATCTTGTTTTATTAGCAGTTGCTTATAAGAGTCTCTCCAATAAAATATTAGAAGATATAACTCTTTTAGATGCGAATGAACTGCATGTTGTATTTTTTGATAGTATTTTTGGGCCGATGGTACAGTCTGACATCCCTTTGGATGTCACTCCTTATCCTAAACCAGATGGTAGCCTGCTATATGGTGTACCAGTTAAAAATAGGTTTCAAATTTTTGCTGAAGAGGGCTGACTAGTTGATCAGAACATTGGGGACTCAGCAACTATTGATCTACTGTCCTGGAATATAGCGTGTCTTAGTTCAAAATGGGTGGATACTGAATGGATAGAGTTTATTAGAAACCACAATTTGATTTGTTTGCAAGAATCTTTGCATAAGCCAGATCAGGAGCTCTGCTTAAATGGGTATGTGACTTACCATGTTCCCAGCCATAAAACTGCCAAATTTGGAAGACATGCTGCGGAACTGGTTGCCTGTATTAAGATCAGTTCCTTTTTCTCGCTGAAGATTGTCCTGTGTAAGCTCAATTTTCAGGTTTTTGTTAGTAAATTTTGTAAGAAGTCCCTTTGTCTGATCGATGCTTATATTCCACCAGCTAGAACCAAAAACTACAATTATGAAATATGTACAGCATTAGAGGAAGCAATTAATTTGGTATGGGCTGGTGCGGGCTGTGAAGAACTGCTATTATGTGGTGACTTCAGTGCTAGGATTGGTTACTATGATGGGTATAGGGATTGTAGTTTTCATCTGCTTACACATAATTATTCTGATAATAAGGGTAGGCTTTCTAAGGACTTGAAGGTTGATAGTTCTGATCTTAGATTACTGGAGTTGCTTTCTTCACATTTTCTAGCACAAATTAATGGTCAAATTAAGGGTGATTGTATTGGTGAATTTATACATTATTCAGCCAAGGGACCTTCCACAATTGATTATTTGTTGTGGAAAGGAGATATGGACTTTTGGAAATTGTGTAAGGTGACAGCAAGAGTTGAAAGTGATCATTTTCCTTGATTTTTTCCTCTATTATGTTTGCAGAGTATAATGAGCAATGTGTTCCTTTACCTGCTTTTGAGATAAGAAATCAAAACAGAATTAAATGGCAGGTGTCCAAAAGTCCTGATATTTCAGGCATTATTCATGGATATATCTCAAGTTTAGAGATGACCAAAATGGATTTTTCTACAATTGAGGGTACCTTGGGATTGTTGTTTGATGAAATAAGAGATCTATTGATGACCAGGGCTAATAATGCTGATAAGGCTAAATAAAGGTTGGGTTGGTTTGATGGGGATTGCAAAGTTGCTAAGTCTCAGGTAAACTATTTACCTAGATGTAGTAGCGCTAAGTCTACTTGTATTAATTACAAGAAATTAAACAGGGCTTGGGTCAGTTTTAAGAACTTATTGGAAGTTAAAGGAAGATTATTTCAACAGTCTCTGTGGGATAGGATGCTGAAAGTTATTAACTGAAACAATACACAATCTTATTGGTTAATGGTGGCTAAAGGCACAGATAATCTTAAATTTGAGATCAATTCACATATCAGCCTTGATACTTGGATAAAGTATTAAAGCAGCAAATTCTTACATCCAAAGATGGAACATAGCAAATGGCAAGCTGTTAGCATGACTGAGTTTAAGCTTTTTACAAGATCTGAGGTTTATCTTACTATAGCCTCCTTGAAACGAAAGAAGGCCTCAGGCCCTGACCTTCTTCATAATGAAGTTTTTCTCATGGAAGTTTCAGATTTGGCATCTATTTTGAAGTATTATTTTAATTATTGCTGTTTACATCTATGTGTTACCAATTCTATTATAATATCTATTTATAAAAAAGGTGATAAAGCCGACCCAATAATGTACCGACCTATTTCTTTATTGGATAACCTGGGTAAAATTTTTGTGAAATTGGTATTAAATAGATTAATGGAACAATTTAACACTGCTGGTGGGATATCTGAATTACAGTCTGGGTTTAGAAGAGGGTTTAGTACAATGGATAATTGTTATATAATAATGCATCTTTATGAGAAATGTATACAAATTAGAAACAAAAACTGTATGCTGCATTTATTGACATTAGCTCTGTCTTTGATACCTTGGACATAGATCTTTAGTGGGCATGTTTGGTAGTAAAAGTTTTTTCCCAGGAAATAATTGCATTAATCAGGGAGCTTTATTCTCAGACTTGGGCTCAAGTTAGAGTAGGCAGGAATGGCCAATTGTCTGCTAAATTCGAAACAAATACTGGGGTAAGGCAGGGTTGCATTCTTGCTCCTACACTTTTTTGTCTATATATTGATAAATTACTTAATCAGTTGCAATCATCTGTTACTAATTCCCCCAAAATTTTGAATTGTCAAGTTGTGGCACTTGCGTATGCAGACAATTTAGTGTTGTTTTCTCTTTCAAAATTCAGTTTACTTCAGAAATTACAAATTTGGGCTGATTATGTTGAAGGATTTAAACTTAAGATTAATGCTGCCAAGAGTCAAGTTTTGGTGTTTGGCTCTAACTGAAATCATAATTCATGGAAGGTGGGGTCTCAGGTCCTTAATACTGTATCTCTCTCTCTCTCTCTATATATATATATATATATATATATATATATATATATATATATTAGAGGCAAAAAACTCTGTTTAATGCATTAGTTAGGGTTGTTCCACAGCGACAAAAGTGAGGAAATGCCTTATTGCTTAATTGTCTTTATGACTAGATACTCTCCCTCTGCTAGGCACTGCAGGAGTTTTGCAACACAGTGTCACACCCAGTTACACCATACTCTGTCTACTTACTGGAGAATGGCTGTGAATATGAACTCATGAAGATGAACAGTGTAACTTGATCATTACAGTCATCGAAACCTTAGTGTGATTATAACTGACAGAGTCAGTGATAGAGAATAACCCTTGCTGTCCTAGTACACTTATCCCATTGTGAGTTAAATCAATACTAAAAGACATTCTGTTTATATCTACACTATACCTACTTGATTGCTGTTGTACCACAATTGACATAGTTATCACTTTGATAGCATCAGTGACAGAAGTGTGGCAAACCCAAACACTACGTATACAGCCTGAGAATGAAACAACTGCTAAAAAAATTACGCTGTCCATAAGTAGCATAGATCACTCATTGCAACAATAGTAAATGTATCACTATTTGAATAAGTTAGTCATCACAGATGCAATGAGATTGTCTTTCTCAGGTACAACATAGTCAGTAAGTGCCTACAGAAAATCTATCCTATAGACATCTCCGATACAGGTACGTCATTGTTGGCTCAGTAGTCCTATGATATTTAGAAGTTGCTTGGCCTGATCCATGCAATTACACTGTTTCTTACAAAGAATACTTACTGCATCTTTAGTATTGAAACACACTGAAGGTCTATGTATGTACATTAGCAGTACAGCTTCATCAGTAAGAATGCATCTGATACTGGCAGTATGAATTTCACAGCATTGAACAGGCAATGCTTTTCCATATGTTTACATCAGCCTCTCTATCTTCAGCAAACAGTTGCAGTAAATGTACTATTATGAAAATCACATACTAAATGTAACACTACTTTTATCTTAAGCATGCTAGTGTCTTGTAGTTAATTTATGTACTTCTCTTAATTAATGTATACTCACTAGTGTTAAAACCTTTCTACAACTGTGATCATGCACCTTCAGCATTTATATTAACTAACAGCACAGTACCAGTTGTGGTGTGGTGTTGGGTATCGTTAGGTAAGGCCATGCAACTACTAAGTGTGGTATGTTGTGTGCAGCTGCAATCAGGGATGTGTACATTTGGTGTACATGGCCTCAGTTTTGCTGTTGATCTCCACTGAGCATGCAGTACCTGGTCAGGTGGGTGGGGATGTCTCATAGTACATTTAGACAATTGTTTGTTATTTCTGTCACCTGCTGCTGGATGTCTGTCATTGGTTGTGTTGACTTGGTCCTCCCCCATACTTGCATATGTGTGTGTGTATGTGTGTGTGTGTCTGTGTGTGTGTGGTGCTGGGGGTGAATCGAGTTAGGGTTTCAACCCTAACAGTGAATTTCCTCACTTTTGTCGCTGTGGAACAACCCTAACTAATGCATTAAATGGAGTTTTGCCTCTAATTTCCTTCTTTTGAGAATGATAATGAGAAATAGTGAATGTAATGCAGCGGAGGAGCTCCACCACATAATGCGAAGGGCCCCACCTCGCCACATGATGTCTTGTGGCATAGTAACAGGAACAGCAAGCGCAAACAGAAAGGCGTAACAGTGGTGCACATAGTAACACTAGCGCGAATGAGAACAGAAAGGTAACACACACGGTGGCGTAGACGGGAACGGTCTGCCACGTGATGTGTTGTCACATAGTAACATGGTGCCTGCAAACGGAAATGTCAATGGGCATGGTGACGCAAAGTGAAACAGAAAGAGAAACAGTACTGTAGACACAAAAGGCAAAAAATAACAGAAATGCATGCGCAAATGAAAATGCAAAGGATAACGTACATGGTGGTGCAGACGTCAACGGTAAGTGAAACCGGTACGGAACAGCAAGCGGAAAGGGCAACAGTAACAGTAATGTAAGCGCACAGGCTGGTTTTACCCAAAACCTGCATAGAGAAAGACAGTGAGTACAAATAATGTATGCATAATAATGAGTATTGGAGCAGAAAATGAGAACTTGGAATACTAAATAGGTTATATCTCAGGAACCGTACGACGTAGGAAAAAAATTTAAAAGTCATATGATTTACAACTGTCCTGGCTAATTTCATACTTAGCCCCCATTAGGGTGCTAAGCATTTTTCCTATGAAAAGTCCGTATCTCGCACCACTTCCGAGATACGGGCCCTGAAAGGCGCAGCAAATGCCGTAATGTTATCCTATGGGAAAAAAAGAGAAGTTCAGAGTGCCATAACTTTGCCTCACTGTAATATTTTTTCACCAAACCACTGAAAGGCACATCTGTGGGCTGTTGGCTGTCTTCCCTCAAAATTTCAGGAAAAAAGACTAAACCGTTATTTTGCAGAAGGGTGCCAAAGGATTCCTGTAATGCGTCAGGCACCGTAATGTTATCCTAAGGGAAAAACCGTCAACTTTTTGGTGCCGTAACTTTGACGCCGTGTAATATTTTTTCAATACAACACTGAAAGGCACATCTGTGAGATGTCATCTGCTTTCCCTCCAAATTTCAGCCCAAAACTCCCAACCGTTCTTATGCAGCGGAGTGCCAAAGAATTACTGTTATTTTGGGCATAGTGTCACAAAGTAGTGTCGCAATTTGCGAAAACTTTCACAAAAAATTTGCGACACTTTCATGAGTGTGACACTACTTTGCAAAAGTACTTTTTCCAGAAATCTGAAAAACATATTTCTGGGGTGTTTTATCCCAAAATAAAGACATGGCTAGCATCCTCAGGGCCCGACTAGGTGAATACAAAAAGAATTAGGTTGCTAGAGGGTCTCAATTTAAATGCCAAGCATTTTTCTGATCACTAACTGAAAAGAAGATGGCAGATTTGCGACAGTAACAGGGCCATTTGCAACAGTAAAAAGTGCATTGTTAACTTTTCCCATTGACTTATAATGGGAAATTGTTTTTTGAATAACTTTTGAACTGTTTAATATTTTTTCATGAAATCTTCAAAAGGCACATTGGGGACCATGGCCGCATGTTCCCTGAATATTTTGGGCTGGTCGTGCAAACTGTACGACCTGTAGGTGCGACCGTAGAATTCCAGAAAAAGCGTAAACGTGCGTGCAGATCACGCTTAATAACTCCGCAGCTGTATATTCAACCAGTACAACACTTGGTAGCTCCCAAGGCCTATGGATCTTGATCATGTATTCCAAATTTCAGGCAAATCCGTCAAACTGTTGCAAAGTTATTAAGGTGCAAAGTTTTGAGGTTTAACATAGAAATGGCTCCTCAACCCTAACTATGGTAGCACTACCGTGCTACCATAATATATATATATATATATCTATATATTCAATTTTAGGGTTGAAACCCTTTTCACCCTCAGCCCACCCCCAACTGGAATTGGGGTGCACATTGGGGTCATCAGCCTAAGTGTCACCCCATCACATATGGAAAGAAGCTGAGGAATAGGAGAATGGGGTGACAGTTGGGACTGATGACCCAATGCACACCCTGATTCCAGTTGGGGGTGGGCTGAAGGTGCAAAGGGTTTCAACCTAATCAAATTTCCTCTTTGTCGCTGTGGAATAACCCTAACTGATGCATTAAATGGAGTTTTGCCTCTAATTTGTCTTCTTTTTGAGAATGAATAATGAGAAATAGTGAACGTAATGCAGCGGCGGGAGCACGGGGGTGATGTCTTGTCACATTGTAACATTGTGCCCGCAAACGCAAATCATAATGCACATGATGACGCAAAGCAAAACAGAAAGAGGAACAGTACTGTAGACAGAAATGTTAAAAATGATGGAGCATAACCGCAAATAAACGCAGAGTAGCACATGGTGGGTGGCAATGCGAACGGTAGGAAAACGACACGAACCACAAGCAGAAACGGTAATGGTAAGAGTAATGTAGCACACAGGCTGTATAGAGAAAGACAGTGTAGAAAGAATGTATGCAAAATAATGACTCTCGGAACACAAAAAACAGTAGTTGTAATAGTAAATTGCTTATATCTCAGTAACCGTATGACATAGAAAAAAAATTTAAAAGTCATATGTATTACCACTTTCCTGGCTAGTTATATACATAGCCCCCATAAGGGAGGGGCTAACATTTTTCAACAAAAACTCTGTATCTCGCACTGTTTTCGAGATACAGGCCCTCAAGGCGCGGCGAACGCCATAATGTTATCCTATGGGAAAAAAAACAGAAGTTCGGACTGCCATAACTTTTGAACAGTTTAATATTTTTTCATGAAATTTTCAAAAGGCACATCGGGGGCCACAGCTGCACATTCCCTGAAGATTTCAGGCTGGTCGTTCAAACCGTGCGACCTGTAGGCGCGACTGTAGAATTCCAGACAAAGTGTAAATGCGTGCGCAGATCACACTCAATTACTCTGCAGCTGTGTATCAAACTGATACGAAACTTGGCAGATCCCAAGGCCTATGGTTCTTGATCATGTATTCCAAATTTCAGGCAAATCCGTCAAACAGTTGCAAAGTTATTAAGGTGCAAAGTTTTGGGGTTTAACATAGAAATGGCTCCTCAACCCTAACTATGGTAGCACTACGGTACTACCATAATATATATATATATATATATATATATATATATATAGGCTTCATTTTATCATGGAATGGTAAATGGTCAAATCATTCCAGGAATTTAAGAATTAGGTTAAAACAAACTGTGGGTTCACTTGGATGTTTTAACAGAAAGTATGGAGAATATACAGTTAGGCCACTTTAATTGGCAAGTAAGGCAAAGTATTATGCCCAGGCTTCATTCAATAGTAAAATATGGTCTGTTACTAATGATAACTTATTGGAGACTCCCTTAAATAATTTACTGAGATCCAGTTTGGGTCTTAGTAAGTTGGTTCCTGCTTCGATTCTTAGAGCAGAATTGGGTCTGACAAAACTGAGTGCAGTTTACATAATTAGAAAAGTAAGCTACTGGATTAAGTTGTTTCATTATAATTCCAATCTAATAGCCCACTCAACGTTGTTAGAGAAATATTCATGGTTGAAATTAGGGCATTTATAGTCTAATTGGCTTCAGGAAGTCTTTCAGATTCTTGATGCTAATGGTCTAGCAACTTGAGACTTTGTCAGGAGAGGGGTATCAGAATTAGTCTGAAATATCAAAAACATGTCTCAAATAAGATAGCTGCTAGGTATAATGATCTTGATCTGAAGAACGTTTCACTGCTTCATGTTTCACCATGGCTAAGATATAACAATAGAGCCCATTTTCTGCATCCCTATCTCAATGAAATTTTAGATTCTAATAGCAGATTACTGTATACAAAATACAGATTAGAAGTTTTTCCAAGTGCAGTACTTACAGCTAGATTTCAAAAGAGTACTAATATTAGTGATAAATGCTGCCCTTGTACTTCTCAGCAGATTGAAAATTTGTTTCATGTTATTTTCAATTGCTTATGGTATTCTACGTATAAGAATAAGTAACTAAATCCAATTTTTGATTCAATTTTGACTAATGAACAACTGGAATTGTTAAAGATACTTTTTAGTATTTGTGATGAAATTATTGTAATGGCAGTATCTAACTTTATTAATGCGATATATAGAGTGAGGACAAGATATGTCAAGAACAGGGTCTCTTGAATCTAATACCGTTTTTAGTCAATGTCTATATACTGTGCCAAAATAATTTTAGAAATTGTAAGTCAGGTATGGGTTCTTAAGTTTTGCTGCTGTGTTAGTTTATATACTGTGATGGTTAAAATTGCAGAATTTTTAATAGTGTTGTCATTATCAAAAATGTGTATGTCAAAAACCTTTTATGACTCATGCTGCTTCTTCAATTTTACTGATTGTTTGTTGTGATAAAATGTATGCTGTATCTGATTTTGTAATGGTCTGATGATCGATCAATAAATACTACTACTACTACTTCCAAATCCCCAGCAACAGAGGTTTTGTATTCAGACCCAGATTCTTTAGCAGAAAGGGTGACTCCTTCAGTGTACAATCCTCCTTTGGCAAAAGTAAGTAAAGGAGGTTTCAGTGATGGACATTGTGGCCATCACTGAAACCTGGTGTAATGATAACCACGACTGGGAGTTGGCCATACCTGGCTACAACATATTCAGAAGAGACAGGGCAGGCAGGAAGGGAGGAGGAGGAGTGGCACTGTATGTGAAAAATGACATAAGGGCCACAGAGATCCAGGAGGAACAAAATGGGGAGAGATACTGTGGGTTAAGCTGGAAAGGAAAATGGGGCCAGCCATCCGCACAGGTGTGGTCTATAGACCACCAGCCCAGGAGGAAGAAACAGATAGGGCTGATGCTAGCCATCCAGAGGATGGCAGACAAAGTGAGGTAGTACTGGTTGGAGACTTCAATATTCCAGACGTGGACTGGAGCATCCCAGCAGCAGCATCAACTAGAGCAGATTTATCCTGGACTCCTTCAGGGTGCCTTCCTCAAGCAACTGGTCATGGAACCAACTCGGCAGAAGGCAATACTGGACCTTGTGCTCACAAACAGGGACAGTGTGATGGGGGTAAGTGGGGAGCACCTGGGGAACAGTGACCACCAGGTCACTGTGGTTTGAAATCACAGAAAGAGCAGAACCTAACCACACAAAAACACGTATCCTGGATTTTAGGGGCAAACTTTGGGAAAATGGGAGATACTTGAAAAGAGGCATTAAGGGAATGGGGCAGGAATCAGGGGTTGAGAAACAGTGGAAGTAATTAAAATGGGGATTACAAGAGCAACAGAATTATGTATTAAGCAGGTTAGCAAGAGGAAAAGGAAGAGGAGACCATTATGGTTTCCAAAGAGGTAGCAAAGAAAGTGAAAGCCAAAAGATTGCATTCATGCAATACAAAAAGACACAGGCAGAAGGGATAGGGAGAAGTACCAGGAGAAGCAAGGGAGGCAGGGAGGTCAGTAAGGAAGCCAAAGCTCAGACAGAAGAACACATTGCAAAATCAGTGGGTAGAGGACAAAACCTTTTACAGGTACATAAGTGAAAAAGAAAGGCAAAGGGAGGATAGTGAGACTGAAGGGGGGATGGGGTCTGTGTGGAGGATGACAACAGTAAAGCTGACATATTGAACAGGTATTTCTGCTCAGTCTTTACTAAGGAAGAGGAGGTAATGGGTCTGAATGGAGTACAAGGGGTGAGAATGGTGCAGAATGGACACAAGTCCCTTTACGAAAGGGTCCTAAGGAACTGGAAGTAATAAGACTTGATAAAGCAATGGGGCCAGATGGGGTGCACCCCAGGGTCCTTAAAGAACTAAGAGAGGTGGTGGCTGAACCTCTTGCTATCCTGTGTAGCCGATCACTAGAAACAGGGAGGTACCCAAAGACTGGAGGATAGCAGATGTAGTCCCCTTATACAAAAGTGGGAACAAAGAGGCGGAACTACAGACCAGTCAGCCTCACCTCGGTAGTGGGAAGATCATGGAAGCACTACTGAAGGAGATTGGTGGAACATCTGGTTGTCAATGGACTATAAGACCCAAGGCATCATGGTTTCACCAGGGGAAGGTCATGTCAGACCAACCTCGTTGAATTTTTTGACTGGGTGACTAGGGAGGTGGATCAGGGAGGGCAGTGGACATGGCCTATCTGGACTTCAGCAAGGCCTTTGACACTGTGCCACATAGAAGACTATTGCACAAATTGGGAATATGGGTGTGGGCAGGACAGTAGTGCGGTGGGTGGTAACTGGCTGGGCAGCAGGACACAGAGGGTGGTGGTAAATGGCTGTCACTCCACAGAGGAAGAGTGACCAGTGGGGTACCACAGGGATCAGTGCTGGGACCGGTGCTATTCAATATCTTCATCAGTGACATTGCACAGGACCTAGAAGGCAGAATTTCACTGTTCGCTGATGACCAAAGCTCTGTAACAGAGTAGACACACCAGAGGTGTAGACAGAATGAGAAGGGACCTGCAGAAACTTGAAGAAAGGTCAGGGGTTTGGCAGTTGAAATTCAATGCAAGGAAGTGCAAGATAATGCATATGGGCACAAAACCCTGGCACAATATATCAGTTGGGGTGAGGATATAGCATGCACCAAGCAGGAAAGGGATCTTGGAGTTATCATCTCTGATGACCTCAAGGCAGGGAAACAGTGTGACAAGGCAGCAGGTAAAGCAAATAGGATGCTGGGATGCATAGGCAGGGCATCACCAGCAGGAAAAGGGAGGTCATAATTCCACTATACAAGACACTAGTGAGGCCGCACCTGGAGTACACTGTGCAGTTCTGGAGACCTTACCTATGTAAGGACATAGACAGGGTAGAGAGGTTGGGAGGAGGGCAACAAAGATGGTGCATGGATTGCATCACAAGTCCTATGAGGACAGGTTGAAGGCACTGAACATGTACTCCCTGGAGGAGAGGAGGGAGGGGATATGATAGAGACATACAAGTATCTTACAGGGAGGAACAGGGTGCAGGAATGCACTATTTTTAAGCGAAAAAGATGTTCCAGGACTAGAGGCATGGGATGAAGTTGGAGGGAGGACAATTCAGAGGAAGCGTGAGGAAGAATTTCTTCTAGAGCGAAGTGGTGGACAAGTGGAACACCCTGCCAGAGGAAGTGGTGGGGCTGAAACAATCACGGGATTTAAGAATGCATGGGATAGACATAAAGGAATTCTGGAGGTCAGGAGTAAGGGGCAACAGACTTCCTGGAAAACATAAACTGAACTTACAAACTTAAATGGGCAGACTGGGTGGGCCATAGGCCCTTATCTGCCGACACTGTCTATGTATCTATGTATCTATGTATCTATGTAGGATTCAAGCCACTCAGGGACAAGAGCTATCAACCATGAGATGAGAGTGACCCAGTATGTAGATAAAGCAGTCAGAGGGAGGTTGGCACTGTTTCCCCCAACCTGAACCATGTCAGTGACAAGCTAATGGGTAACAGAACTGATACCTTGAGGTAACTTACACCATTGAATTTCAGGAAATTTTACGAAGTAATCAGTTTGAGGTTGTTCACATTTCAACCAACAAAAGTACAATATCTCAAGTGACAGCCCTGCTCAACTGTCTATTGAATACAAAAGCCATAGCCCCAGTGCAGCACAGTGAGTGAGGGCAGTGTATATACTCAACCTTCTTTCTCATGCCAAAGAAGACAAGAAACCTTTGACATATTCTGAATCTGAATTTTGAAAATCAATCTAGCCAGTACAAAAGTTCAAGATGGAGACCCTCAACTCAATAATAGCCTCAGTGTTGAGGGGCAAGATTACCTCACATCAGTGGACCTCAAAGACACCTACCTGCCCATACCAATCTGCCCAGCTCACCGTAAATACCTATGGTTCAACATACTGGAAACGTACTTCCAGTATCAGTGCCTTCCCTTCAGCTTTGTTTCAGCTCCCAGAGTCTTCACCAAGTTGATGAAAACATTGACAACACCCTTATGAATAGAAAGCATCCACATAATACCATATCAAAGTGATTAGTTAATCAGAGAGGGGTTACAGAACGAAGCAGCCACATCCACTTACAGAGTCCAGCAAATGCTGACACAGCATTGGTGGATAATCAATGAGGCGAAGAGCAACCTCAGCTCAACCCAATCCACAGAACACTTTGGGACAGTGTTCACCACCCTATAAGGAAGGATTCAACTATCAGAATCAAGAATAGCAGTACTCACTAAACAAGGCAAGACAATCCTGGCCTACTCACATCCAATGGTCTGGGACCTGGCCTCATGTATAGACCAGTCCATCACGCATGAGTGAGGTGGAATATGAGACCTCTGCAGAGGCTAAGCTTAAGCAAGTGGGATCATGCTTTTCAAAAATATATGGCATGCAAAGTGCTCGCCCCAAGTTGAGACAACTGGTTGTATGGTGGACAGTGAGACAGAACCTGTTGTACTACATGGTACAGCCCTGGGCCAGCAATTTACAATGACAGTCAAAACTGGCACCAAGTCTGTCAGGTTGGGGAGTCATCTGGGAGAACTGGATAGTGTAGGGAAAGTGGACCACCACTGAATCCAGACCACCCATCAATATGCTGGAAATCAATGTGATTTACAGGGCACTACTACACTACAACAAACACATTGCCTGCCAGGTAATATGCATCTGGACAGACAACATGGTGATGGTGGCCTACATAACCAAGCAGTGTGAAATAAGAAGTCCTCAGATGTTCCAAGAGGCTACAAAATTTATGTCTGGGATGTTCAGAACTGTACACCAACCAGTCAGGAGGCTTGGGGGCAGGACAGAGCCTGCCCAAATATTGGCACCTTTCAAAAAAGATGTGAATGGCCTATCCAACTGCAAAGGACCATCAAATTCCAGTACTGATCAAGGGATAGGGAGGGGTCCAGCCACCCTTACTCCCCTCTCTTCCCCAGCATCCACCAACATCCCTGCAGTGCTCCTCTGGCGAGGATCCAAGGACTTCAAAACAGTGCCCCAGCCAATCAGGAGGCCTAGGGTTGGGTCACTCTGCCCCTAAACTTTGGAACATTATTCCATCTCCACTCAGACACTGTCTTACTGCTCTGTCCTTCCGAAACAACTATTGGACTCACCTGATCCAAATGACTCTACATACTTGTTTCTAGCTGCTGAATTTTAAACTTGCTCTTCTTGAATGTATTCCTATAACTTCTTGTCTTCGAATTTGTAAAATAATTTCACTGTTTGCTTGAATTGTCCCTGGAACTGGTTATGCAGAATGTATCACTCAATCCTAAGAAAGAATACAATGCTTTTTAAAGTACAATATAGTGCTGTGGCTTTATTTCCATATTCAGTAATTTCCACTGTTGTTCCATAATAAATGTTCATTCATTTCACTGTTGCTCCAAATAATTGTAACGTTTCAGAACTGCACACTTGTTCCTTCATCAAACATTGAGCATACTACAAATTCTTAAACAGAACCTCCAGTTCTAAAAACAAAAGAAAACTGAATAAATAACCTGTAATTTCATCTTATTTATCATTCACAATTCCAATATATGATATTATACAAAGTATAAGGTGGAACAAACCTTATTTCAAATTATACTTCTTCTCTCAAATCAATATTGGGGGGTGGGGGTGCACGTGCTGCCAGAAGAATATTTACAGTTCTCTAAAATTAAAGAGAAACCTTTTTATTAAATAAATGAATACCAAAAAGATATATAATCTGTGCCAATTGAGTTATTTTTTTATTTTAAATACCAGTGTAAAGGAGCTGAAGCTACAAATCTTGGGTAGGATTCACAAAGACGTTGCACTGCACACATCACAAATGTGCCTGCGCAAATCAGATGCACCAAGCACAGACAGAGCAATTCACAGAGACATGCGCAATGGGATGCACCATGCACAGCCCCTCTGTGAATTGCTCAGAAACAGTACAGCACAACTGGAGATGTGCCGGTACAACTGTAGATGTGCCAGGGCATGCTGGATGCCCTGAGTCACACAGGGGAGCCATTCAGAGCAAATGGAGAAAGCCAGCATGGCAAGAGGAAGCAACCACATAGCTGGAACAATGAAACCCATGGACACAAGTGCTGAGAACAACATGTTTATAAAAGTGAAACATCAGATGAAAAAATGTACAACACAAAAATAGAACAACGAACAACTGGAACAACACCAAAAAGAGAAAGGGAATGGCAGGGATGGGAAGGAGGGCAGGAAGGGGAGAGTAACAGGGGTCTATGTACACCAACTATGTACATGGGATGGCCTCAGTAAGAGGAAGGGGGCCACTACCGATGCTGTGCCCTGCCATGCAACACCCTGGCACGGCCACACAATGGGAGCTGCAACAGAACGCCCTGCAGGGTAGCCAACAGGCGCTGAACAGTCCAGGACAGTGGGTGAAGGGCTGCCTGGATGGCCACACGGATCCGTTGGTCCACATCCAAAGCTGCACCACTCCCAGCCACAGCATGGCAATCCTGGAGACCTACAGCAATGACAAAGAGAACACACACTGAGGGCCTGAATGTGGACAACACACCCAATTGCTGGGGGCAATTGTGCAATTCACAGATAATGAGCCCAAAACATCCTCATCCCACATACATGGGCATCTCAGCTGATTAGCATCTCTTTACCAGAGGCCCAAGCCTCATTTGCATGCCCTGAGCCATAAATACTCCCAATTCAGCAGGCCGAGACCAGGTGACTGAGAGGCGACACAGCCTTGAAGGTGAGTACACAGCTATATTCACAGGGTCTACAGAATGTATTGGGAGGACTGAATATGTGCTTGCATACCTCCCAATGATTATGTCCTCCATATGTGGGACATTGTCTCCCAGTCTGTGAAATAAATGATCATAATGAGGAATACTCCAGCAGAGCAGTACATAAGGTGCACAGATCACCGATAGACCTGTTCCCTGTCATGTCCAGAATGGCTGTTTGTGAACCATGACATACACATCTCAGCATGTATGATGCAGTACTGCTGAACTATGATACAGTTGTCAGTGGGACAAGGCCTTGCAATGTGGAACAGGGAGGTCATGTGACATAAACAGAGGACCTGTTCCCAGTATAATGGGACACAGGAGAGGTATGTGTGACTGGGTGACACTGGCAATGTATGGTGGACGCAGTGACATGCCACAGGTGTGTCTGAGGTACATATCGGTGCCTGTGCAGGCACAATGACAGTGACGCCATGCCGCACACTGCAGCCAGCTGCACCGTGGCAGTAGCACATGTCCTGTGCCCACACCCCGCAGGCATAGCAAGGATGGCAGCCAGAACAGATGGGGTACCACGGTGGCAATACACATGCTGCAGATGTACCAGGACATGTCCATGGCAGACTGCACAGTGTGCCCCCTTGAGGTGGCTGCAGTGTTGCCCCGGCCATAGACCAGTGGCAATACATGGCATGTGCACCATCCCCAGTGGACCATGTGCAATGGGGCATGGCCCTCTGTGCCAGAACAACCACCTGCAGACCACCACCCAGAACACCAGCAGCATGGAACCAGGGGGAAGCAACAGACAGAGGCAGATGTGTGCTGGAACATGTGTACCCACAGGCGTGACTAACACCTGGATGCTTCTCCCCATAGTAGCCAGTGTGTCAGAAGATGCAGGCGACCAAACTTCACCAAGGATGAGGAGAGGGTGCTCATAGAGGCATGCCATCTATGTCTGGATGTTCTCACCAGCAGGGGAGGCAGCTGGATGGTGCGAGCAGCAGGCTTGAAGGAGGTGACCCAGCAGGTGAATGCTGTGGCACCGTACAATTGCATGGTCCAAGAGTGACGTAAGCACTGGAATGATGGGCACAGGGGGGCCAAGGAGAAGGTGGCCAACATCCAGGCATCCCTGCAGTGGACAGGGGCTGGGCTGAGCAGGGTGGAACAGCTCAGCTCAAATGAGCCCCTCCTAGCCACCAGTGTGTCCCCTACAGCCATGCAGGATGTCCCAGGTGGTGGATTCCAGACTGGTGGCAGCCCATCACAGCATGGTGAGTAGCTGTGTATCCTAGACAGGCCCACCCACCCATGTGCCACAGTTGCCATGCCTGTCCCTGTGTGGCATGCACTGTCACTGTATACCCAGGCACAGTTTCTCAGGGACGGTCGTCCCTGGCCTGATGTGACATGCCCCGTGGTGCTGCGGGTGCTATGCCACAGCACCGGAGGTCATGTGTCCGCTGTGCATCCATGTGGCATGTGACACCGCTGCCACACAGTGTGCACAATGGGTCAGTGACAGACAAAACCATTCCATGGCCTGCATAGCGCTGTCACACCATGACCCTGGGGTGGTCAGGCCTGCAGCCCTGGCACCATGTGGACAGCCGTGTTCTGCTGTGCATTACCAATGTGACATATGTGTACTGTGCATTAACCATGGTCTCCCTTCTTCTCTCCACAGCACCATCACACCTCCAGGGTGCGGCCATGGCCATGGCTCCATGTGATGCCCTCGCGGGCGATGATACAGGCCCATCACATGGGACCGATGACACTACCGTGTATGACTCTGCACCTGCACCATCCACATCCCAAGCAACACCAATCATGGCCCCGATGCAGGCAGGCCCTGCAGGTCCCTTGGCCAGTGCTGGTGGGACAGCCAGTGGGTACATTGCTTGGTTGGGGAGCCTGTCCGGATTGTCTGATGCTGACCCAGATGATGCGGTGGACATTGCTGATGCCCTCCTTGTGCTCACCAGTGGCATGCAGGGGGAGGACCTTGTCACCACCACAAGCATCCCCAACACCACTGACGCAGACACAGCTGACAGCGGTGCACACATCATGGGGTTGCCTGTGCACATGGCTCTGGGTGCCACTGATGTTCCCTCTGTGCTAGGTTCAGGTGCAGCTGCCCCTCAGCTGTGGGTGCTGTTCTCCCTGCACCACTGCCCAGTGCAGTGCCGGCAACATCAGTGTCATCTGGGCAGTGTGCCTCTGTGCATGCACCTGCTCCAGTGACCCTGGAGGACACCACCCATGGGCAGTCAGTGGCAGTGCCCAGCCAAGCCCCGCCCATGTCACAGCCTGCCAGGGTGCAGCCACTGCCTGTGGATGCAACGGGACATGCTGATACATCCCCTGCTTGTTGGTGACACCACCGTGATGCATCTCCTGCTGAAGACATGGAGGCCTACATTGCCCAACTGTAGGCAACTGTGGAGGAGCAGGAGGCCCTCCATGTGGAGTTCCATAGCCACAGAGCTGTGATGGTCCAGGAGCATGAGTCTGCAGCTGCGTGGTGTGCACAGATGCTGACAAAGATATGCATCATGCGGGTGGGCATGACCACAGCTCTGGAGCGGATTGCAGCAGCTGCGGAGGTGGTGGTTGCATCTACAACATGCCGTGGACATCGAGCGTCCAGTTGGATGCCCAGAAGCATGTCCCACATGACCCACCAGCAGAGTCAGGTGAACCCCCTGCTGCTGACTCCATCGCCACTGGCCTCCATGCCCACCGTCCATGGCTCAGGTGGTGGCTGTGGGATGGTCATTCCACTGGGCACCCATTCACGGTCTCGGTGCAGCACCCCTGCAGGGTCACAGGGAACACCCTCTTTGGCTGGTGGTGGCACTTCCACCACCACCAGCCATGGCAGAGGCCTCCCCTGTGTCTGTGGTGGCTGGGGGACTGCCCTGTGATGCCAATATCCCCGGGCCTGTGGTGGCAGAATGGCATGTCCATGTATACCAGACGCCCTGCAGGTGGTGCCAGTGGCAGTGTGTGTGGTGGTCACCTGCCCCACAGCCATCCTGGCACCACTCTGTGCTACCTGCACAGGAAGTCCTGTGTGTCTGTGTGCACCACTTTTGTGCTATGTGTCATGGGAATGATGAGTGTGTTCTGATGTCTGCTGTCCCCATGTGCAGGCTACAGTGCACACTGGCCTATGACGTCTGCAACATGGCCTGGGTGGTGCATGGTTGATGCATGCCTGGTGTGTTTGTGTCTGTGTGTCTTCTACCATGTGTGTGTACATTTTTGTGTGTGCCACTGTGCGGCGTCTGGTGTCCACTGTGCCCACGACATGCAGTCCCTACACCTTGGTGCACACACCTGCGTGCATACTATACATCCCTGCATACTCACCTGCGTGGCCTAAAGTGTTCCTCCACCACACACCTGTGGTAGTCCTGTGCTCTGTTCACCAGCCTCAGGTCCCTCCGGCCCTGCCTGGCTTCACCTCCCTGGCCCTCAGGGGGTGCACTGTCCGTCCCCTCCCCCACCTCCTCCTCCTCGTCCCAGGAACTGTCACCTTCACCGGCCTTGATAGGTATCCCAAGATCTAGGGCCATGTTGTGTAGCATACAACAGGCCAGGAATATGCCACAGGCCTTACCAGGGCTATACTGCAGGGTACCACCTGACCGACACAGGCACCGGAATCGCATCTTCAACATGCCGAAGACACAGTCTATGATGGTGCATGTTGCGATGTGTGCTTCATTGTAGCATTCCTCTGCCACTTTTCCGGGTCATCGGAAGGGGGTGAGGAGCCAGGGCTTCAGTGGATATGCAGCATCTGCTGTGGGAGTAGACGTGTGTCCATTAGTACATTGGGTTCCACTGTGGAATGTGCCCTGTCCTCAACCCTGGCCTCAGTGGGGTGTGTACCTGTCCTGCTCTACCACCAGTGCATCCCCATTCCTGGCTGTCCTGTATCCCTACCCCAGCTGCACCTGTAGGCTCCCATCTGTCGTGTGGTGCACGGTGTTTGTGTGCCACCCTGTGTCCACCTTTGCACACCCCTGCTGTCCCAGGGCCCATGCACCTGCTTCACATGGCCCACGGCCCACCCCATGTGTCCTGGCCTTGGTGCCCTCCTGTGCTGTTGGTGTCTTGTCACATGTACCTATCAGATGGCCTCTTGGTGTGTCCCCGTCCTCAAACCTCATGCATAGTGCTGACTGGTGCCATATAGAAACATAGAAACATAGAAGTTGACGGCAGATAAGGACCGCAAGGCCCATCCAGTCTGCCCATTTCTTTTTTCTACCTTATAAATGTGCCATCGGCCTTTGCTCTGTCAGTGGCCTATCCATTCATAGTCATTTGTATTGCTCCCTTATGCCTATCCCATGCCTGTTTGAAGCCCTGCATTGTATTCATAGCCACCACTTCTTGCGGTAGGCCATTCCATGCATCCACCACCCTTTCTGTGAAAAAGAATTTCCTCACATTCCCCCTTAATCTGCCCACCTCTAATCTCATGCTGTGTCCTCTTGTCCTGCTATTTTTCTTATATTCAAACATGTTAGACTCTTTCACCTTGTTAATGCCCTTAAGGTGTTTGAATGCCTCGATCATATCACCTCTCTCTCCCTCCTTTGCTCAAGGGTATACATGTTGAGCTCTGTTAATCTGTCCTCATATGTCTTCTGATGCAGTCCCTGCACCATTTTGGTTGCCCTTCTCTGGACTCCCTCAATTTGGTTAATGTCCTTGTGAAGGTGTGGCCTCCAATACTGCATGCAGTACTCCAGATGTGGCCTAACCAGTGTCTTGCAAAGAGGGATTATTACTTCCCTCTTACGACTTGTGATACCCCTACTAATACACCCTAACACCCCCCTAGTCTTACCTACTGCTTTAGAGGTCTGCTTGGATGATTTCAGGCCATCAGTGATGATGATGCCCAAGTCTCTTTCTTCCTTTGTGACTGCTAGCAACTCCCCTCCCAGCCTATAGCTGGCTTCAGGGTTTCTCTTCCCTATGTGCATGATTTTGCACTTCTTTGCATTAAGTCCCAGTTGCCACTCTTCTGACCATTTTGCTAGTTTATCCAGATCTCTTCTCATTCTGCCCACCCCATCTGGATCATCTACTCTGTTGCAGATCTTGGTGTCATCTGCAAACAGACAAACCTTACCCTCTAGTCCATCTGCAAGGTCACTAACGAAGATGTTAAGAGGACTGGCCCCAGGACTGATCCCTGAGGTACCACTTCTGACTTGCATCTCTTCTGACTGTATACCATTTACCACCACTCTTTGTTTTCTGCCTGTCAACCAGTTTGCCACCCAGTTGACCAACTTCTGACCCACCCAGAGCCTACCCAGCTTATTTATCAATCTTCTATGTGGAACAGTGTCAAAAGCTTTGCTGAAGTCAAGGTAGGTGACATCAACTGCTCCCCTTTGGTCCACCACTCTGGTTACCCAGTCAAAGAAATCTATGAGATTAGTTTGACAGGACTTCCTTTTGTAAACCCATGCTGTCTTGGGTCCTGTGCCCCTATTTCTTCCAGGTGTTGCACTATCCTTTCCTTAAGGAGTGCCTCCATAATCTTGCCCACTACTGAGGTGAGACTGACTGGTCTGTAGTTCCCCGCCTCCTTCCTGCTACCACTCTTGTGGAGCGGGATCTCATGAGCCCTTCTCCAGTCTTCTGGGACCTCTCCTGTGCGCAGAGACTCACTAAACAGTTCTGCTAATCGCTCTGCTAGTTCCACCTTTAGTTCCTTAAGTACCCTGGGATGTATGCCATCAGGTCCCATTGCCTTATCCACCCTGAGCTTAGCAAGCTCTTGTAGGACCCTTTCTTTTGTAAAGGGAGTAGTGCTCACCTCCCTCCCCTCTGTGTCCATGATGCTGAGCTGTGGGCCCTGCCCTACCTTCTCTTCAGTAAATACTGAGCAAAAGTATCTACTTAGGATAGATGCCTTTACAGGGTCCTCCTCCTCACATGCTCCCTTTTCTCCATTAAGCTTAGCAATACCCCCTCTGGACTTTCTCCTTTCACTAATGTATCTATAGAAAGTCTTGTCACCTCCTTTTACTGTTCATGCTAGGTTTTCCTCAGTTTGGGACTTTGCCTGCCTTAATGCCTTCCCTGCTTCCCTTAGGGCAGTTTGGTATACCTCCCTATCTTCATCCCGTTGTGTTCCCTTATATTTCCTGAAGGCCGGCCTTTTGGCTCTGACCTTATCTGCTACTGTATTTGAGAACCAAAGTAGTTTCCTTCTTCTTTTGCACTTCCTTTTCTGTCTAACACAATGGGATGTTGCTTCAAGTATTGCATCCATAATGCTCCACTTTGCCTGTGCCCCTCACCTGTGTTTCTTTTTGCCAGGGCTAGCTTAACTCTTTTGGCCATCTTATCAAAGTCAACTCCTCTGAAGTCCCATATTTTTGCCTTGGAATGGGATGATTTAGATGTAGTAGCCAAATTGAACCATACCATGTGATGTTCACTGGCCCCCAGGTGACCTTCTACCTGGAGATCTGTGATCCCTTCCTTGTTAGTCAGTACTAGATCTAGGATAGCCCTGTCTCTTGTGGGTTGCTGTACCAGTTGTTTGAGGCCCTCCCCCGAAGGGAATCCACTATGTGTCTAGTTCTGGCAGATGTTCCTGCTGGTATTGACCAATCTGTATCTGGCATGTTGAAGTCTCCCATTATCAGAACCTCCCCTTTAGCATCATGTGTGCTTCCAGGGTGTGTGGCACAGACATTGGTGATGCACCCTGTGCCATCGCACACCACCTGGCAATTCATGGAATGGTACCCCTTCTGGTTGATGTATATGATGGCATCATTGCCAGGTTGTGTGTGAATTGCCACATGGGTTCAGTCAATGGCCCCTACGACACCTGGCATGTGTGCCACCCTGTAGAACCCCTGCATGGCTTCTGTCTGCTCTGCCTGTGTGCTGGGGAAATGGATGTGTTCCAAAGCATGCGGTAGCAGTGTGGTGAGGAACTATGTGAGGAGGCAGGACATAGAGGCCTGTGGTATGCCAGTGGTGTCCCCAGTAGGCATCTGGAAGGTTCCTTTGGTGAGCAAGCACATGACCGTTGTCACCTTGGTCTCCACTGAGATGGTGTGACCTTGTGCAGTGGGTGCCTGCATCTCATCATGGCACAGCTCACAGAGCTGCCTCAGAATGGCCCTGTTAAGGCAGTATCACCCTACTGTCTCCACCTCTGTGAGCTGCTCGAAGGACAGCCTGGCATGATACCACCGTGGGGCTGGCCGCTTACAGTGCCTTCCAGCACCCTGCCTCCTCCTACTTCTCCTCATTAGTGCACCTGCTATTGCGACTGCTGTTGGGTTCATTTGGGTTGTCTTTGTGGCTCTCTGGTTTGGTGTGCTGCCTGGCTTGCTGGCTGGCAGTCTCTCTCTCTCTCTCTCTCTCTCTCTGTCTTCCTCTCCCCCTCTGTCTCCGGCAGTGTGCTGCTGTGGCTGTTCCGTTAATGACCTGCAAGTGGGCTAGACTTACGTCTCCTTCTTTTGTACTTATCTTTCTATGGCACATCTTGGCTTTGTGCTGGGGATGCCCCATAGATGCGCCATGGATATGCACTGTGAATTTGGTTTCATTGTATATGCATGCGTACGCCCCCTGTATATGCGCTGCATGTCATTACATTGCACTTATGGAGCATGTCATTCGGCGCAGGGTATCTCGGTTGTGCTGGCACATTCACCCTGTTACTGAATCATTTTACGGCACTTTTCTGGCTTGCGCCGGTGCATCTGAGTTGCACTGGGCGCATCTCTTTTGTGAATCCTGCCGATTTATCTTTGTGTCTTTTACCAGGACATTTATTAATATTCATTTATCCTGCTAACTTAAAACATTTTTACCTTCCATCCAAAGGCATAATACATGTCAAAGTCTTTCCACAAAATTGCTGATATGAAAGCTACTTCAGAGACCTGCAGCAAACAAAAAATCTCCAGTAAAAAATTACACCCTTACATCTCTGGTGTGCTAAATACCTGTAGCTTCGTGACTATTTCACAAAGTTTATCATGTGTGTACCCAAAGGTTAAGAACTGAAAAGATTTATTTTGAATGAAAAAATCATATATATTTTTGTTTTATGCAGAATGTGTACCTTTTTCCCCCATTGTTGTGCATTTCTCTTACTGTGTTTGATTTTGTACCCTTGCTTTTGTCATGTATTCCATTTACTTTTCATTGTCATCAGTTTGCCTTGTTTTTGGTTATAATTCTCCCAGGTCATTCCTGAAAATTGGCAAAAGTTTGTTTAGAGCACCTTATTGGTACATAAAAACTAGATAAATAAATAAACTAAACCCACTTACAAAGCATAATAGCAGCATACCTTGTAGGAGAACTCAATCAGCAAACTGATTGGCTGAGTCAACAAACAGTCAACCCTGGGAGTTGCAACTCAGCTGATCAACATTTAAAATGAAAATCAGCCACTGGGGACAATTCAACCTAGATCTAATGGCATCCTGCAGCAACAAACCGATAGCGACTTACTTTTCAAGGCTGAAAGAAGCAGAGACAGAAGGCATAGATGCCCTCTTACTACCATGGTGTTTCCCAAGGGCGTACATCTTTTTCTTTATTCCTACAATTCAGACATCCAGAGCATTGGTAGTCCTAGTGGCCCAGACTAACCTAGGAGAACATGGTATGCTGCATTAATGTAGTTGCTAGGGGATAGGCCTATGAGGCTAAGGGTCACGGAAATCTTCTTATCTGGGGACTTGTATCTATCCCTCAACTGTGTAGCTTCACTCTGATAGCATGGCTGCTCAAAGGCAGGGACTGCTAGATGCTGGGTATTCAGCCCCAGTAGTGGACTCTATGCTTCAAGCTCACTACATCTCTACTAACCACACATACAGTACAATACACAGTGATCTATCTTTACGAAATGGGTGCATCTGAAAATATAACCCCACATCAGTCCCTATTCCCTAGATTCTGTACTTTATGCAGAGGGGTTTCAAGAAAGAACTGTCAATATCATCACTGTGAGTTCAAGTTGCAATGATAGGTGCTGTTAGATGGGAAGCTGAGGAACTTTTACCTGGGGCTCATAGTCAAATAGCAAGCTTCCTGAAGACTACAGAGAAGATTAATTCAAAAATGAAAATGGTTTTGGCACCCTGAAAGCTCAACATTGATTTAGACAATATAACTAAACCTGCTTTTGAGCCCTTAGACTCTGTGCCACTGTATTTCCTGACAATTAAAGCTGTGTTCTTCATAGCAATATGTTCAGATAGAAGAACTAGTAAATTGCAAGTTCTGTCATGCCAGGTAACTGTCTCAGTTCTATACAATGACAGTGTGGTGCTCAGAACCATGTCTTCCTTTACTCCAAAGGCTGCATTGCAATGTCACTTGTATAAGTAAATCTCTCCGGCCTCCTTCTGCCCTACCTGATGTAGTTTTATGAGAAGGTACTGTGGAATCTGGATATTCATCAAACAGTCCAAGGCAAATCTGCACAGAACAGCTGACTACAGAAGAACAGGTAGACTGTTTGTTCTCATACAGGAGTCCAAGAAAGGGAAGCCTGCAGTACCTCCAGGGCCACTGTAGCTAGATAGCTAAAGGCAGCAATCAGGGAGTCATGCATGGTACAGGGTCATGTCATACCTGAGAATCTCAAAGCCCATTCTACAAGGGCAGTATCTATCTCCTGGGAGGAGAGAAACTCTGCCTCAATATCAAAAAATTGCACAGCAGACATATGAGCTTCTGTGTACACCTTTACCAGGTATTACCACATGGATACCTGTGATTCTTACTAGGTTGCCTTTGGTGAAATGTACCACAAGCCATTCTGGAAGCACTTTTCTCCTCATCCCACATTCAATCTTGGGGACACTGCTTCTCAAATCACCCATTTGAAATGACATCGGAATTATGTAAGGGGTGTGAAATAAAATGCCAGTTTATTCAGCTGGTATGGGTAATGGCATTAACACCCTTTACAGCATTTTAAAGACTCTCCTGATGAAGGGAGAGGTTTCCAAAATGCCAGTGTACTCCATGCCTCCATATTTGTCTTGAGCTAAGGGCGCAACATACCACAAAGTTACTTACTAAATGCCCTCATGTTTATGTTCGACTTGTATGATTCTTCTTGTCAAGATCTGTATTAGGTGGCAGCAGAAGTTGCTAGATGTAGACTTTTGGAGCAAGTTGGGTTAATAAAAATAACTGTAGTCAGACATTTTCATTGTTTCTCAGTTCTTTTCTTTCTTACCATTTAAGCTCATGCTTTAGTATGTAAAGTACTAGCTTTTCTACAGAAGCATTGGAAGTTTTGAACTTAGGAAAGTCTGGCAGAGAGGGAGGAGAACAGATTGGATTACAGAAAAATTAAAATGGTGTGTGCATCAGCCTATTGGAGGAAGCCTATGTACCCATTTATTATGGCATTAGAATGCTGTAAAGGATATTAGGTCAATCATCCCTGCCAGGTGAGTAAACTGCCAATATACGGCAATATGTTAGTAACCATAATAATATGGTTAAAAGAAACATTTCTCTATACTGACATAAAATAACTGGTGATTCCCTATAATGACTGGATATCCAGTCCTGCTACATAGAGAATAATAGAAAGGCAACTGTGTGTTATGGATTTCTTTTACACACCCGAAGTGTGTGATGACCCATAAACCTCGATGTCACCCAATATGACATACAGAAAGAGCAAACAACTCGCTGGTCTGTGGAGGGAGAACTGAACTGCTTGGACAATGGGGGGCTTTAAATACCTCCAGTCTTGGCATCAAAAATAAACAGCACCCTGTGGTGTGTGTTTGTCCTGGTCCCATATCAGCCCCACTTCTCTTCTCTGCTTTAAAAGAAATAAAATAAAAAGTAAAACTAAACTACTCCTCTATGGCTCTGATTTCTCCCTTGCAGTGTGTGTTTGACCTGGTCCCCTGTCATCCCCATTTCTCTGCTCTTTTTGAAATAAATAAATAAAAAAAGGTAACAACAAGTAAAAAAGTGTTTCTCTTTGGCTCTGATTTCACCTCTCCAGCCAAAACTAAATACCAAAGTTACAAAGTCCAGTGTGTGCTTCTCCTGGTCTCTAGTCATCCCCACTTCTTTGCTTTGCTCCACAGCTGTAGCTGAAACTGCAGGCTGAGTAGAATAAATGAAAGTGTCTCTCTTCCTCTCATGTTTCTCCACTCTAGGCAAAACCTAAACACTAAAGTGAGAAACAATCAGTTCTAACCTCCCACTCGCTGATCTGTAGAGGGAGAACTCTTGATCTTTTTTCTTTATTGCTGAGAAGTGTTAACTGATTTCTTATGCTTCCCTATGTATACACCATAATTAGATGTTGTTGTGATCCTTTAGGTATTGTTTACTAAACAAACTGAATAAAATTCTCTTTAATAGTGTCAGTCACAATTAGAGGTAGGCACTCGGTCGGTGGTGCTAATAACACTGTAAGCACATAGTTTAAAGGAGTAGTCCACCCAGAATTTACAAAAAAATATGTTATGCAGAGTGTTTTGATATGTATGTTAAGTCCTAGTGTGCCCTTTCCTCTGTCTGCTATAAAGAGTTTTTCCCAAAATTAGCCTGCTAGCTGTATGGTAGTTTTATGACCACTGGGGATCTCCATCACATATAGGTTTATTGCCTTTCTTTCTCCAATGATGCACCCTGTTTCATGTGACACTAATGTAGCAATGCCCTTAGATTTAGCATGTGCACTGCTTTAAAATCAATTTAAAATCAGTTCACAGCAGCAGGTAACTGTTCTTGTCCAGGGGGCACAAATGGCAACAATTACAGTTTAGCAGATACCTGAGAGCAAGCTAACTGGGGTTTCTGTAAGAAAACAGCTGCTAAATAGTTTTAATTCATTATTTGTGTTTTTGGTGTGTGTCAGTTTTTGCTACCAGTAGTAAGTGTTTTCATTTTAAAATGTTATTTCATCAAACTACACACAACAATATAAAGCACAGCAATTGCCCCAGATTATCAATGCTATAATTAGTAAAGACTGTAGCTGTTTTCTTACAGAACTCCTACTCAGCTCTGAAGTATTTACTAAACCATAAATGTAGGTACCATCATTCTACTAGAAGGAACTGGGAGTTAGGGCTGATTTTCCTCTGTGACATCACTTTCATTTAGTTATTTTTTTGTTTGTTTTTTTTGTTACAAAATGTGAAGTGTCTTTTTAATAAAGTATAAAAATATGTATTTGTGAGTTATTTAGTTTGGAGAAAATTTGTTTTATTATTTGAAAAAGTGTGATACACTAAATGTGTAGTGCAGTGAACCACTGTAAAATTGAATCAAATGTGTAGCTGGAATAGTCACTGTCATCCTATCACTTTCATGCCATACCACAGGCAGGAGAAAAGCTGACTTCAAAGTATTTTGCAGTTTCTAGGCTGCAGCTTCATACCATATGCTTTATTTGTAAAAATAAATAGATAAATATGAAAATCTTGTCACAGAGCAAAATCAGCACTAACTGCTAATAGAATGCTGATACCTATATTTACAGTTTATCAAATACTTGACATCCAACTGAGTGGGGTTTCGGTAAGAAAACAGCTAGAGTCTTTATTAATTATAGGTAGCATTAATGATCTGGTCAGTTTCTGTGCTTTTATGATTATGTATAGTTTGATAAAATTAAAAGTTTTAAAATTAAAACACTCCTGCTAGCTAGACCTGATGCACATAGAAAAAAAAATAGTGAATTAGAGATATTTAGCAGCTGTTGTCTTACAGAAACCCCAGTTAGCTTGCTCTTAGGTATCTGCTAAAATAACTGTTGCTGTTTGTGCTCCCTGGATGAGTACAGTAACCTGCTGTTGTGAACTGATTGTAAACTGATTGTAAAGCAGTGCACATGCTAAATCATAGGGCATGGCTACATTAGTGTCACATGAGACAGGGTGCATCATAAGAGAAAGAAAGCCAATAAACCTATTTGTGATGGAGATCCCCAGGGGTTGTAAAACTACCATACAGCTAGCAGGCTAATTTAGGAGAAACTCCTAACAGCAGACAGAGAGAAGGACACACTGGGACTTAACATACATATCAAAACACTCTACATAACATAAGTTTTTTGCAAATTCTGGGTGGACTACTCCTTTAAAGAAAATAAGTGCAGCACACACCCTTGCAGTAAGGAGTCAGAACAAAGATCTAGTTCAGAAGAACGTAGTTTTTATTCCAGCATAATATTAGTAGCAGTACAAGCAATCTTACCTTTCACCCCTTACCTCAGGGGCTTGCTCAGAGAATTTTAATATTATGCTGGAATAAAAACGACATTCTTCTGAACTAGATCTTTGTTCTGAGTCCTTACTGCAAGGGTGTGTGCTGCACCTATTTTCTTTAAACTATGTTTAATAGTGTCTTTTTATTCATAACCGTAGGTGTCAAACTTGAGTTTAAAAGAAGCAACAGAAGAAGCAAATGGAGCATTTGGCTATGAGCTGTTCAGGTAAGGAAAACATCATATCCCCATTCATGCTGTAGTGCAAGTAATCTCCTCAGCCTGGCTATACACAGGCAAAGACAGTGAAACACTAGCACAGGTAGCATATAAAGAAAGTCAGTATAAGTATTTTTTGTGAGTTCAAACAAAATGCATATTAATGTATCAATCAGACCAAAGTGTTCCATAGTACAGCATGCACATCAGCACCCCCCCCCACACACACACACAACTCCTGTTCATTGTTACTGACATCCGTGAATGACAGCCTGAAACATAAAATAAAATCTGATGTCATAATGTCCTGGATGAGTATGGGCGAAGGGGGTTAGGGGAGTAGGGGGGTGAGTATGGAGATAATGTCTAGACTACAGAAATCACAACTTAGAGATTTATTTATTTATTTTATTTATTGAATTTTGGTAACTGGGTGAGCCCACTGAGACAAGACAGTCCCATTTTCAGGGGCGACCTGGGAAGTGCATTACATTGGCAGTGTAAGACATAGATAACAAGGTTGGTACATGGATCAAGTACATATTTGGCTACAGTATACAACTGATACAGATACACCAAAGGGTAGGAAATAAAGGTAAACAACATGTTACATTATTATCAAACATTATTATGTATACATTTTGACAGAAGTAAAACAGCATACATTAGAACAAACATTTTATATACATTTTGACAATGGTAAAGCACAAGAGGAAGCACAGACAAAGGTAGAGAGAAGCAAGATTCGTCAAAAACAGGTGCAGCAGCAAGGTGAGGAAGCAATGAGCTTTGAAAAAGAGGGATGGAGGTGCAGGCCAGGATTGAGGGAGGCAGTGAGTTCCAACAGGACAAAGCAAAAAAGGAAAAGGATCTCTGGGCCATGGCGAGCCGGGAGTTTGGCAGTTGGAGAAGGGGTAGGGAGGCAGATCTAAGAGTATGCCATGGGTGTCGCCATAGAACAATGTCAGCAAGGTGTGGAGGAGTACAGCGGTGGACCAGTTTATATATGAAGCTCAAAGTAGCATAACATAATTTAGACTCATAGGAAAGCCATCCCAGGGAGGAGAGGATGTCACAGTGGTGATGTCGAGCATTGACCCCCCCCCCGTGCAAATCTTCCCACCCTCCCAGGTAGACCTGTGAAAGGCAAGAAAGCATGGTTGTGGTTGTTGAAAGTAGCAAGTGAGGAGTGGCAGGAAGGTTGCAGCCACTATCTTGTGGCAGGAGGTAGATGTGAGGAAGGGATGGATACGATATAGGACACCAAGCTTTTGATTAAGGGTTTTGGTCAGGACTGAAACATGCATGTCCAGGGAAAGAGAGGAATACAAGGTTATCCTTAAGTATCTGAAGGCCTTGACAGATTCAAGGACAACTCCAGTGTGAGATGTTACTGCCAGCAGGGGGAAGGTTTGTGAAGCTGGGTTTGAGAACAGCATGCACTTTGTTTTTTTTTTGTATTAAGGACTAGCTGCTGATGTAAAACCAGCCTTCAAGAGTATGGAAGTCAGAGGCTAGCACTGAGTTAATCCACTCTACATCAGAAGAAGAATGGTAAATGACAGAATTATCTGCATAGAGATGAATGAAGGCCTACTGCAATTATGCAGTAGATCATTGATAAAGAGTGAGAACAGTAATGGGCCCAGGATAGAACCCTGGGGGACACATGGGTTATGGATCTAAGGTCTGATAGAGAACCCGGCCGCTTAACTCTTTAAGTACTTCCATGGAGGTAACTCTGGGTCCATGATAGGGTGTTGGAATCAAGTTCAAGGAGGTGCAGCTGCCAAAGTTGGAGGCCATGGTTGACCAAGTCAAAGGCCTTGATCAGGTCAATGAATGTTGCTTTGGTGGCACAGCCATGGTCCATTGCATGAACTATACCAGAGGTAACTTTTATCAGGGCTGTAAGGGTGCTGTGTTTTTTTCTGAATCCATGCTGGAAAGTAGAGAGCAGATGATGGTGGTCCAGGTAATCCTGCAAGTGGTCACAGATGAAGCATTCTTGGATCACTCAGGCAGCACGATTCTCCATACTTGCAGCATGCTTAGTCAATAGCTCTTCTTAACACATGTGTTTAGATAGCACAAGACTGGAAAAAAACAAGTTTGTCAAACAGGCAACAAACATATATTGGTGGACAGCTTTTTTTCCTACTTATATCATGGACAGGGCAGTATTTGAAATCAATTATTTTTTATATGACAAAGACATCTATACCTGGAATTAAACATATAAATGAAGATAGTCCAATGCAATCATAGGAACAAATGCAGAAATATAGCATACATATTTTTGTTACAGTAATTCCAACACAGTGTATACCAAGGTAGCAATCAATCCTTGAAACACATAATGGGAATAGTTGACTGAGTTGTGGTATTTTGCATTTCCCCACAGTTGCACTTCTGAAGTGACACGGCACAATCTGGGTCCAAAAGTTGCCTTAAAGATCAGGGACCCATATTCAAAGGGAGAGGGATGCGCAATGCATATTGATACACTGCCCAAAAATGTGCACTGGTGCAACTAAATGGTATATTCAAACAAGATGCATGATCCCAACGGATCACACTTCCTGTCTGAATATCGCAACCTGGGCAGACGGCACATATAGAGAAGGCTGACAATGCACCTGGGGCATCCCGGGGATGGACTGAATATGGCCTATGGGGGATGCGCTGCACACCCAAAGGCAATATTCAGCCAGGAAATGCAAATTAGCTCATTAGGCATGCATGGAGCAAGCGGCCCTCATGCATGCTCATTATGGGCTCATCTGCATGCCTGCACCCATCAGGATGTACATCCCCAGCCCTGTTGTCCACTGCCCATGAGTCAGGCACATCCCTTTCCATAATAGTGAACCCCCTCAGACCCCATCCCCAATGTCCAGTCACACATCCTTCCCGGTTAACTATAGTGTAGTGCCCCCCAACCCCATCCTGTTCACTGAACCACAATCAGACTACAAGATGGTCCTCCCAGTCCATGAACACACTGCAAATATTACTCTCACCTCACATGTTTTTCCATAGTGTAGCTGCCCCCACCTCCCCACCCCAGTAGGCAGAACCCCTCCCTGCACCACCCATGCCAACAACTGACACAGCCCTCCACACCCTGCCACAGACAGCCACTGACTAAGGCATAAAGAGCTGTAGCGTACATTGTACAAGCTCATCGGTCATCCAATGAGCTTGTGCCATGTACAGTACAGCTCTGTGAGGTCTGGGTCCTGAGATTGTGCTGTACAGAGCATGTGCTCAATGCAGCCAATGAGCCCATGCTCTATACAGTATGATCCCAGGACGCAATCAGTCAGTGGCTGGCCATGGCAGGGTGTGGAGGGCTGTGCCAGTCACTGGCATGGGTCTGGTTGGGGGGTGCAGGGAAGGGGAGTTGACTACCAGTGTGGGGGGTTGGGGGCCACTACACTATGGAACAGTATTCAGTGATGGACTATACACTGCATGGGGATCCTGGGTCGGTTATGGATTGTACGTTGGACCAGGTTCCTGGACCGGGTGCATGTACCTTCTGTAGTGATTGAGGTACGGGGATCAGGAATGAAGCAGGGATCCCTATACAATGGAATGTGGGGGCAGTACATGGCAGTCATGTGCTACATGATACAGGGCTGGGGGAGTGGTAGCCCTTCACTAAGGGTAACAGGGGTCAGTATTTGCCATACATGTGCATCAGGGAACACAGCAGTATGTGTGTGTGTGTGTGTGTGTGTGGGGTGGGAGCAATACACTATGGATACATGGTGGTATATGTGTGACATGACCATTGGGGTATGGTGCTTGGTGTGGGGCTCCACTACACTCTGGCAATGGGAGCAGGTACTGTCACTCCTACAATTAGGGCTTGGGGTCGGGAGGGGGGTTTCACTGGACTAATGGGGCAGGCAGGCTGCTGTGTGCCTGTCTGCACTACAGCTGCCTGCCTATTGGTGGCTGGCCAACTTAGGCCAGCTTTTGTCAGCCTATCTGTGTGCAGTGCATTATTGGCACATTCGAGGTGCATTCCCTATGAATATGCCAATGTGCAGCATATTCATGAGAACGCCCCCTCTGCATGCACCGCATACATTTAGTTTGGTCCATGACCCATTTGCATTTGGGCCACCCATCTCTCCCCTCTCAATATCGCACTCTGGCGCTTTTGGTGGGATGTGTGGCACATCTCCAGTTTGTGCCAAGATGTGCCATGCATCTCCTTTGAATATGGGGGCCCAGTTGCAAATCTCTGTATTTATAAAGGAAGTCGTAAGTAGCTGCAGTCATTTACAATGTTTTTTACAAGTTGTTATTTCAATATAAAGAATGAATAGGTCAGATCTGTGCAACTCTGCATGATCTTTCCTTGTAATTTCTTATCATGTTTTGTTTACTGACAGTACTCAAGTAAAATGCAGGGAAAGTATGAAAATTGATAATAATTGTGTTACTGCTGAAGAAGAGTTTGGATCATGTCAAGTTAGTAAATGTAATTTTTTATCTGTGTCTTGGAATATGAGACAAGGTTGTTCAGCTATTATTGACTAGCTTGGGATTGCAAGTTACATGCAGGAAGGAATTGGACATTACAGCATAAATGACACAATTAGATATTTTTTCCTCATTGGAAAACAATTACATTTTCAATAGGATGCGTGCTATGGGCGGTTGTTTAAATGTAGGTACTGAATGAGTGAAGGTGTGTGTGCATGCGTGCGTGCGTGTGTGTGTGTGTGTTTGTGTGCTTAAAGTGAATGTGGTAGGTGTGGGGGCACACTTTGCAGGATTGATTGAGAAATGGTGATCAGATTTACAGAAAAAAATACATATTTATTGAATAAGTTATTCATACAGAGGTGAGTTCTTATAATTTCTTCTATCAAATTTATGAATGCAGAAAATGAAAACGGTCATCCACTTGAAAACAATTAACACCAGCTTTTTAAGTCGCATAAAAAATAGTGAAGATTTCAATGATTCAGGGCACAGTAATACTAAATACATAACTGACCAAAAAAAAAGACTATCTTACACAAAACATAATAATCTTACAGTAACTTATGTTTCAAACACCACAGATTACATGGGGTTAAACAGGATTTTTTTAATTGAACAGATACAAAACAAAGTTGACAGCATAAATAATTTGGGGGGAATAACCACATCATTTACTTTCTTACCATTGTTAGTTTGTTGCACTGTGGTTGTCCCCCCCCAATTTGTGTTCTGCACCTATTTATCTTGCATCATGTAATAAATAATTTGTACCCTACCATCTTCCTCACTGACCATTATTTTTGCAAACTTGTTTTATTAATACCCTAACTGAAATCAAAGGCATTTAATTATTTATTTATTGAAGAGTTTCACCAGAAAAAACATATTGAGCAATGAGTTGCTTGTCTCATGGTGGGTGTGTCCTGGTGGAAAGGGAAGAGGGGGGCATAGGCAATATAATACAGATAAAATGAAAGCATAATTGCAATTGCAGTTGGTATAGCATATACATAGCAATATATATAGGATAGTGGATGGGCAACTATGCACAACCAGTGTGTTGTGCCATTGAGGTGTACTGATTCCTGGTGACCTTGAGAATGAAGCTCGAGAGGTCCTTGGGAATCAAATCCCCAAGGTGGCACAGAACACTGCTTGTGCACTGAATTGCCCATCCACTATTCTATATAGAGTTCAAGTTTAAAAAAACAACAACTACCAACTGAATTGGATAGGGGAAATCAAGTATGTGACAGCATTCCAAGTAGTTCTGCTGCAGTAGTGACATCACTACTGCAGCAGAACAACTTAATGATGTCACTACTGCAGCAGAACAAGCATATAGTGTATGGTGGAATGCTGTTATGCATGGAATTCCATGCCTGGAATATGCTTGTTCTACTGCAGTAGAGACATCATTATGTTGTTCTGCTGCAGTAATGATGTCATTACTACAGCAGAACAACTTGGAATGCTGCCACATAGTTGCTTTCCTCTGTCCAGTTAAGCTGGAAGTTGTTTTTTTTTACTTGAACTTGCAGAGACATCTGCCCCATACTGTGTCAGTTAAAACAAGCATTTGTCGGTGCTGAATGTTTGCTTGCTATTATTGGCATTGGTAGTGCAGAAGTTAGAGAGATGCAGAATAGGAACATCAGTGAAGTATTAAACTAATGCCAACCCCCACCTTCACCCTGCAGAGACCGACAGGCATTTGGGGGGGGGTGCCTTTGGGTCATCAGCCATAACAGTCAATTCATCCTCCTGCTACTTGCATCCCGGCAGTCCTGCTTCTGTTTTCAGAAGGTGCATCAGTTTATGACAAAAAGGCACAACTTGCAGCATAAAATGAAAGCAACTGTGAGTAGTGTCCAGTTTGGACACACTTTCATCTCTTTTTGGATGCAAAGTTAGGACTCTGTCAGGCCATGTCACAGATAATTTAACAGATGGTGTAACAGGTATGGATGCATTTCTGCTTTAAAAATAGCAGCAGACTGGTCTGGGCATATCCTCTTGAAAACCTTCCCAACAAGTCCATCAGGTCTGTGCTGCTGTACCTATCAGTGCTACAACTGACTAGGCAATACCTTGTTTACATGATGGTCAAGGCCACTGATTTACAGTGATTAAAACAATGAAATTCCTTTTTCAAGACTTGAAATTCTGGGAACTGCACCTGTGATTGATAGTCTGATTTCCAAATTCTTTTAGTATGTGTGTAAATAAACAGAATAAAAGAAGGCTTAATATACAGGGCATTAAATGAAGCAAATTGAACATAGTACAAGAAGCAATTATAGGAAAAATACAGGTTCTGTAGCTTTACTGATTTGGTATAAATTGCCAGATTCTCTGAACTTCTTTGCTTTTACCAGTGTACAGGCAGTCCAAATTCTGAAATTGGACCAGGTGTTCTGGTAAAAGACAAAAACCAGTGATCCTGATGGTGATTAGTGTACCATCTTCCATCTTACTGCTGTGGGTGGACCTTAGTTATCCAGGCAGAAAGGCAAAAATCTGTTTATATTAGAATAGTTTCAGGAATTACAAAGAGAGTCATATGACTCTGCCCCCACTCTCACACATCATTTCATAAACCTGCTTTTTAAAACTACAATTAGGCCTTGAAAGGCCAACAAAAGTGATAGAAAGTTTCAATTTAAGAGATTAGACTTTTTCTGTTTCATCCTTCCCTTTTTATGATGCTACATTACTGTATATTGTTTTATAATGCTGACATGCAGCAAAGCATGTCTAAGTGTATAGCCCCATGTTATATGTAAAATGTAAGTGCAAGTGAATCTATATGTATGCCAGGTAGACATACATGCATTTTGTGGAAAAGTTTTTTTCTGTGTTGATTGTACAAGATGATTAACATTTTCCTCATATTCTTGTCTACGAGGTTGAACTCATTTCCTCTGCCCTCCTTCAGCTGCATGCAGACTTGAGGAAATGAGTCAAAACAAGAAAATGCATATAACTGAGCTAGTGTGTCTGTGTGTGTGTGTGTGTGTGTGTGTTATACCATGTTGTTATACTGAAATACAGAGTAAACTGTGTTAAATGACTGTAAAATGCTTAGTTATATGCAACTCAAAATATCACCAGAAGATCAGGACATGTTCTTATGTCCTACTTATGTATTAAACAGTGCAGGAGCATTTTAAGGCACACTGTCAATCCTGTTAGGTCACAAAGTATATTTTGCTCAAAAAGCACGTGTTATGATCAGTTGCATTCTGTAGAGATTGCTGATGTACCTGGTAGTTTGATTTGGATTCCTTGTTTCTTTCTATAAGTGAAGGACAGGAAACTACCATAATGGTGTTACCACACAGAAATGTGTTTGCTTGCACTCTTTGATCAGCTCCTACTGCATCTTTCCTGGACTTGGGAACACCAATAACACAGTCTAGCCACCCGTAATATCAAGGTAGAAGAGAAGACTATTGCATCATGACTGGCTGTACCATTTGGGGGTGTTCCCAATATTCAGTAAGTGTGCAATAAGAGTAGTTCAATGATTTGAAAAAAAAAAATGTGGGCATAATTACACCTTTAGCATGTATTTCAATTCCACTAAGGAATGAAACAGATAAAACAACCAGCAACATCGGTGAATTATAGAAAAGGTAAACAAACTATCATAAAATGTAGGCTTTCAGCTTGAAATAATATGCCACAAAAAGGGTTGAAAGCGTCCCTTTAACTTTTGGGAGGCAGTATAGTGCAGTGGTTTAAGGTTCTGAGCTGGAGATCTGGGTTTGAATCCCACAGCCCCCACTTGCATACTGAGTGATCCTGAGCAAGTCACTTAACTTCCCTGTGCTCCCAGGTCGCACCTGGAAAAAAAGCTTTCAGCTTAGTGCATCTCTCCTGCTTAAATAATTTGGGGGGAAAAAACTTCTCTAAGTTCACATTAATTATACAGCATCAGTAAGCCTACTTTCAGAAGGTAGCATGGGGCTGTGAAGCTTTCCTTGAATAAGGAGAGGTCATTTCTTCACATGTGTCATGTGTCTTATTTTTAAATGTTTTTAGCTGTTTGATGGATTCATCATGTGACATTTTTAGCCATGTCACATCCCTTTGTTGTGAACCTTTGCAGATAAGGCTGAGAGTGTTTAGCTGACATGGGGTGGGGTCGTCATTTTTATTTAGTTGTTTAACCAGGCGTCATGCTGTGGTTCTGTAACTTACAATATTTCTGCTTACATTAACATATTCCATTTTGGTATGGGAAACATTTTATTACTGATATTATTATTATAATGGTATTATTGCTATATTTTGGAAACTAGGTCCCCACAGGATAGACAGGCAGAAGGAAAACTAATGGCCACAGTTGGTTTCCTGAAAGGGACACCCTGATCCCTTTGGGGCCGAAAAATGCATTTTATAAATAAACTTGTATTCAGGAAAAAAAATATTGAACATAAAAAATGTACTCCTACGTTTCTTATAAAGGTGACTATATTTGTTTTAAAATATAAGTATTTTTGTTTGCATCAGAGAACTGAAGATTACTGTGATAACTATGGTTCCTTTTTTATTTTCTTGATTATTGAAGAAGACCTTTGGTCAAAATATTGTATCTAACTTTATTTAATCTGATGTGTGCTTCTGGAATATTAGCACTCTACCTGTTTCCTACTTCTGTTTGTACTCTCTCTGGGCATGCCAGAAAATAGGCACAGTGTATCTGGCCCATGTACCAGGTAAACAAAAACTAAATAAAATAAATATTTTCTATTTCCAGAGTTCATTTATCTAACCTCTGTGTTTTATTCCCAGGTCTCATGCTAACACCATACTCCTGTATTTGTTTGTATTGTAATAACACAGAAGTGGTGAATAGCTGTGTTTCTCTCTGTAAGCCTTTTACATGAAAAGACAAGAACATATAAATGTATTTGGGGAGGGGTTAAATCTATGTTCAGGTTAAAAATATATTTTCAGCCTCAGGAGGGTTGTCAATGTCCTTTTGAATAAATCTATTTCAAATAAAAACAGACAAATTAATAATTTAAATCCATTCTAACTTCAGCTGTTCCTCAGAACATGTGTTTTGATTCTGATGGGAGAACTATACAAGCTTTTGTTTTTATCTGGTTAATTTTAACAGATTGTGGTTAAGACAATTGGCTTTTACTGAGAGGCTGTCATTTTTTTTTTCCATTTATTTACTGGTTTCTTTTTTTTTTTTGCAAGTATGAACAGTGTGACTTCTGATACAGGAAGGGGTCATGGCTAATTCATTTATGAGTTGTCTTAATATCTGTGTATTGTCCTGTCCTTGTTTTGCATACTGCCACCTATAATCTACTGTTAACACCGCCCTCCTAGGTCACCTATGGAAAGTAGATGTTTTTGTATCTTATGGTATGATGGATAATTTTTAGATAATAATTTTCAAATATCTCTCTAATGGGCCTTTTCTTGTCAGATTGGGACCAATAAATGGAAGGTACAGATAAACAGAGTCCATGTGTGGGACAAGTCCCATGATCAGTGATGTAGCATGAGTTATTCAAAAACTACAAGATATTTTTTAGCAAGTAATAAGAAAGGTCAGGTTTATAGAGCTATTAAGTTATTTTAATTATTTTAGACCACTAAGTTTTTCTTCTCCTAGAGTGGTATTATAGCAAACTTTGGGGCATAAATGAAAAAATTACTATAAAGGAATAATAATAGGAAAACATGTGTTTTAGAACTGGGCTGTGATGAGTGTGTGTGTGTGTGTTTGTATATGCATGTGTAAGTGTCTGTGTGTGCATGAATGCATGCATATGTGTGTGTGTGTGTGTGTGTGTGTGTGGTATAGTGCAGTGGTTAAGAGGACTGAGCTGCAAACCTGGAGAACTGGGTTTGAAGCCCACAGCTAACACATGCATTACTGTGTGACCATGATTAAGTCATTTAACTTCCCTGTGTTCTCAGGATGCACCTGGAAACAAGCCTCAGCTTAGTAGCTTAGTGTGTCTTCCTGGCCAAAAATTGTACTATAAAATAAATAAGCATATATATGTGTGTGTGTGTGTGTTACACATCTGTTCTAGCACCATTCACCTACACATTTCTTTGCCTCACAAATGAAATGTGCCATTGCAGTGCCAAAATATTTATTATGACTTAATTTAATTTATTGGTAGTTCCCAGATTGTGCATGGAAACAATATGGAACTATAATATGTATAAAAGACAAAGAACCTCTGTGCACAAGCACTGAGGCAATGGTTAACCCAAAAGGCATTTGGCCAGGAAACCAAGTTTCAAAGAAATACAAAATCACACATGCCCCCACAATGTAAAGCATCATGGGCTGCATATGCAAATCACCACAGAATATTATGCTGGTTCATCTTTAAGCAGAAATGCAAAGTGCCAAAAGGCCTCTCACACAGTTTGCAAAGGGTGCCAACAGAAGATATAGACATGTGCTTTGTCCTACCAGGACTCATCAGTATGCCACATCTGTTTGACACCCCAGTGGAATGAATCAGCTACCCTAAGATGGTCTATCTGGGTCATGTTGTGGTGAACCCAATTAAAACAAAAAACAATTTAAAAGACAAAGAACCTCTGTGCACAAGCACTGAGGCAATGATTACCCCAAAAGGCATTTGGCCGGGAAGTCACATTTCAAAGAAATACAAAATCACACATGTCTCCACAATGCAAAGCATCATGGGCTGCATATGCAAATCACCACAGGATATTATGCTGGTTCAACTTTAAGCAGAAATGCATTGTGCTGAAAGGCCTCTCACACAGTCTGCAAAGGGTGGCAACAGAAGACAAAGATATATGTTTCATCCTACCCAGACTCATTAGTATGCCACGTCTGTTTGACACCCCAGTGGAAGGAACCAGCTAACCTAAGATGGTCTATCTGGGTTATGTTGTGGTGAACCCAATTAAAACAAAAAAATATTTAAAAGATAAAGAACCTCTGTGCACAAGCATGAGGCAATGATTACCCCAAAAGGCATTTGGCCAGGAAGCCAAGATTCAAAGAAATACATAATCACACTTGCCCCCACAATGCAAAGCATCATGAGCTGCATATGCAAATCACCACAGAATATTATGCTGGTTCAGTTTTAAGCAGAAATACATAGTGCCAAAAGGCCTCTCACACAGTTTACAAAGAGTGCCAACAGAAGACGTAGACACGTGTTTCATCCTACCAAGACTCATCAGTATGCCACGTTTGTTTGACACCCCAGTGGAATGAACCAGCTACCCTAACATTGTCTATTTGGGTTATGTTGTGGTGAACCCAATTAAAACAAAAAGCAATTTAAAAGACAAAGAACCTCTGTGTGCAAGCATTGAGGCAATGGTTACCCCAAAAGGCAGTTGGCTGAGAAACCAAGATTCAAAGAAAAACAAAGTCACACATGCCCCCACAATGCAAAGCATCATGGGCTGCATATGCACATCACCACAGAATATTATGCTGGTTCAACTTTAAGCAGAAATGCATGTTGCCGAAAGGCCTCTAACTGTGTGAAACTTGGCTTCCTGGCCAAATGCCTTTTGGGGTAACCATTGCCTCATTGCTTGCACACAGAGGTTCTTTATCTTTTAAATAGTTTTTTTGTTATAATTGGGTTCACCACAACATAACCCAGATAGACCATCTTAGAGTAGCTGGTTCATTCCACTGGGGTATCAAATAGATGTTGCCTACTGATGAGTCCTGGTAGGATGAAATACGTGTCTATGTCTTCTTTTGGCACCTTTTGCAAACTGCGTGAGAAGTCTTTTGGCACCATGCATTTCAGCTGAAAGTTGAACTAGCATAATCTGTGGTGATTTGCGTATACAGCCCATGATGCTTTGCATTGTGGAGGCATGTGTGATTTTGTATTTCTTTGAAACTTGGTTTCCCGGCCAAATGCCTTTTGGGGTAACCATTGATTCAGTGCTTGCTCACAGAGGTTCTTTGTCTTTTATATATTTTTTTTAATTTTAATTGGTTCACCATAACCCAGATAGATCATCTTAGGGTAGCTGGTTCATTCCACTGGGGTGTCAAACAGACGTGGCATACTGATGAGGCCTGGTAGGATGAAACACATGTCTATGTCTTCTGTTGGCACTCTTTCCAAACTGTGTGAGAGGCCTTTCAGCACCATGCATTTCTGCTTAAAGTTGAACCAGCATAATATTCTGTGGTGATTTGCATATGCAGTCCATGATGTTTTGCATTGTGGGGGCATGTATGTTATGTATATACTATACTGAAATAACTTCAACCATAGGTGAGTTAAAGGGGGTCTAGAGCATCCCATTCAGAGGTGAGGAACAAAAGCAAGGACTTGTCAAGACAAATACCCAATACCTTTGTGTTTTCATGGAAAATGCTACACATCTTGCTATAGTTTAGAAAAGTTGCATAGATTATGGAATTTTTATAAAAATGTTAAAGGTATCATAGTATCTATGTTTTCCGTGACTTCTGTAAAACAACCCTAGCAATGGTACACTGACCTTATCTAACACCCGGCTGTCTCCTCCAGGGCATCCCTGCTGCCTAAGTTTCCCATACCCCATAAAAGCCACCTTTCTTGGCACTAAAAGTGACCTCTGATCTTATGCAGCCAGAGTTTCTTGTGCTTTCCTGGTGTTACTCTTTACACTCCACACCACATTCATACTCTTATCAGTGGGGACAGTTACATACACCTTCAGCAGGAAGCAAGTTGGCTACATCAAATCCATTCAACACAGTAAGCTTCTGGCTGCTACTGCAGTTTATTTTACTATGCCCACTGTGAGATAGAGTGCCTCTCCATAAGTGATATATATATGTATTTTGTTTCTGTGTCTGTTGGCATATTTCTGTATTATGCCTTTTATGTACACTGCCCAGAACCTCAGGGATTGGTGCATTATTAATACAAATTGCTGGCTGGCTTGCTTGGAATATATATATATATATATATATATATATATATATATATATATATATATACAGTATATATGAATTTAGCCCACCTAATTTTATGTAAACAATTATTCTGTATATACTATATAAGAAAGTGAATGAGCCCATAGAAGCTGTTTCTCAAGGTGGAAAGATCCACCTCCACACTACTACTGGGGAATCGCGACAAGCAGGCCAATGCACTCCTTCTAGTGGTTTTGACATCACACATGTAACCCTCAACACCTATAATTATCACCCACTTCCATGCTGTATGAATTACGTCCTTTGATGTTGCCATGATGAAGTATCTTGTACTATGTAAGTAATGTGCATCTGTATATCCCTTTGGAACTACAGCTTGTGTGCCCTTTTGTACAGTACTATAAAATTTATATTTTTTGTACCCTGCTATACCAAGGGACCCCCAGAAACTTGAGCTACTATGTGTCATGTGGCAATCCCACTGTATCAACTGAATGCTAATTTCAAATAAATAATATTTAAACAAATAAAGAAGCTCCCTCTGAGCTATGATTTGTAGATAAAAGTGAACAATTTACTGTAGTCTGTGACAGTAATCAAGACTTGCTCTGCCCAAGATTTCAGCTCAATATTTTTTAAATCATTTTAATTAATGTAACTTTTGACAATAAGCATAAGGGTGTATAAATCCAGATGGCATCATAGTAACAAGAAATTGGGATTAACTGGTGCACCCCTGGAATTTTAGAGAATTCTTCCTGTTGGTTCATGGTGAACCCCACTAACCACTGTGCTTACTAATGGTGTGATTAAAACAGGGAGCTAGACCTGATGGGCCACCGTCATTGATAGGCTGTTTCACTACTAGTGTTAGTATTAAACCGCACTGCCCAAGCATGAACTGGATGGAAAGCCTCGGTTCCACCTTCCCAGTAGCTACATTTACGACAGTTGGGAAAGTCAGTGTGAATCATCGAGTACAGCAATGAACTGCTAAACAGGAACTCGCAAGTTCAACTTCCATTACATCCACTGGCTAGATGTGTGACCCTGAGCAAATCATTTCATCTCCCCATTATTCAGTTATCACAGCTGTAAAATTGGGTACCAATAGGGCCCAAGAAACAGCATGGTGCATCTCAGCTAAACTATATTCTTGGGCAAATAAACTGTAAACAAAAAATGAGAAAAAAAATACTGTTGCCACAGCTATGGCATTAAATAAAGCCAGGTATTCCCCATTGCCTGATTTCTCCCATGTAATTGACTAGAATACGTGATGATGGCCATCACCATCATCACACTTCCTAGTCAGTTAGAGGATGTGTGATGATTGATGAGGATTATGGTGATGCTGATGATGATCTGGAATAGTGAATGGAAAACACTTACTGTCATGGGGTGCTACCTCACTGCCGCTGCTCAGCCCGCAATGCTCCTGCTGCAACCCCTGGCTGCCCTCCCTCACCTTGCTCCTGGGTTCTTTGGTCCCGTTCAGCCCAGTGGCCACTTCCTCCAGGTCCAGGAGGTGGCTCACGCTGAAGTTCTTTCTGCTGCTTGCTGTGCGGCTCTCCAGTGGCTCCATGATCTGCATGGTCCCAGGGCGAAGGCTTTCTCCATGGCAAAGGGAATGTCCATGGATCCTCACAGAAGCAATCTGGGAGACACTGGAGCAAGGACGAACAGAGTCTGGGAATGGCTGCTGCCAGTGCTAGCACTGCTGCTGTCACACAAGCACCTTTCTAAAGTCATCCACGAAAATAATTTATTTCTGGCTTCCCCAAACTCTGTTCCACCTAGCTGACATCTGTAAGAAAACAACCACCCCACCCCCAGTGTGTTAAACCATTTTCACATGCCCCCTCCAAGAAATCATTGACCCTTTCCTCTCCCCAGCCTGGCACTATAAAAAAAGTTTCAAAACGTTCCCTTCCTGGCAAACTTTTTGTCTTTTAGAAAAGTGAACTTAAGTGCTTTTATCAACACGGAGGGGGGAGAGAGATGGCGGGAGCTGTGTGTGTGGTGTACGTGTGTGGACCATGGAGTCCAGCATGGCCTGTCCACCTCCAGCTCGAGGATGACAGGAGGAGTAAATAATTAAGAGCCCCTTCGGCAGCTTCGTGCATTATTCCATTCGAAAGGACTTGACCCCAGCTGACATCAGGACCTTGTAAATGAGCAAGAGAGGAGGAACGAAATCTCTGTAGAAATATTTAACAGGCAACTGCCTTCTCCATCTCATGATCTGTACCACCTCCCCGGGGACAGGACAAGGTCACCCTAATGAGATAATTATGGCCCCCAATCCCCAGTTTTAAAGTAATATACATATAGCCTCCATGGATTGGCAATCAGTCTGCTAATTAAAACCAGAGTTGGAGGGGGACCTACAAACATTGGAAATGGTCACATTCAGTGTGTGGACTTCACAGACATGAAGGAAAATGGTTGAGTGTAGAAGACTTCTGAATTAGAGCCACAACAGATAACTGATTGTCTGTGGTTTTATATAAAGTTATGGGGGAGTGGGGTGCTATTAAACCTTTCTAAGTTAACACATTTGGGCATCTATGTGCTGTGCAATGTTGTTTGTATAGAAGCAAGGACATATATGCATCCTGAGTAGTAAACATGTGTTATATGATGTTGGTACTTCTAGCTCGTAACGATATGCGAAGGTACAAATAGCAGGGATGAGTACGATATAATACAATTTGAAAATTGATTTCGTCATTAGCAATTCACTGGCACACAGCTCTCTACATATACATTAATAGCAGTGTGGTGGGTTACACTGGGATGGCATGGCATCACTGCAATCCTTAAACTACTACTATGATCTTGCAAACATTTACTTGCAGTCTGTAGGTGCTTCTGTGTAATTTATTTCCCCCATTCAGACTTACAACATCTTGCTCTAATTAGCCAGTGTACACATCAGGAAATGCATGAAGTATTAATAAGTACAGTTGCTAAAAAGATGGCCTGCGGCCCCGCTCCCCAACAAAAGACTGGCAGTGTGGTACAGTACAGTACGTTGTCATCAATCCACTGCAACACAATTATACATTCCCTCTGTTATGGCAGAATGGTGCACTGCTTATAACAGCCAACATGCCTCTGATTCATACTTTCTAGCACCAGGTCACAGTACAAAAAGGCAATTAAAAACAAGTCATATGCGACACATTCAAATAGCGTTTCGCCATGCCTCAGTCTGAGGCGCTGCCTACCTATGGTGAAACTGACTAGCTATTGACAAATGATTCCTTACAGCTGACTGTGACAGCACTTTAGGTGCTAATAGAAGACTCTTGTTGATAGAAAATAGGAATTCAGCTCTAACTAGGGAATGACTAGTGTAAAGCAGCAATGCCGGTTATGATAAATATAAAATCCCAGTGGAAATGCAGTCTGAAACAAAAACAATACTGGGTGATGTCACAAAGCGGGGACACACTCACTCTCTAGAGTGTGAGGTGATGGCCTGCCTTTCTTGCTCTAGATGATGGAGGGGTTGACGTTGGATAATTCGGGATGCATAACGCCTGTCTCCTCTCCATTTCTATGATTTTTATTACACTATTAAATTCTTCTCTCCCTCAGGTTCTTGTTTCTGCAAGAAGATGGAAGTAAACCCTTCCTGAATTAAAGCAGTGGGGTGGCTGATGTGTATGTGTGACCTAAGGGGGAAAAAGGTGATTGTTTTTAACACCATGGGGATATCTAAATGCACGCACCATTTGAGGATTCTATTGTGTCACAAATCAAAAAACATATCAAACCAAGATTTTAAAGCAAGACACAAGAGCATCACTGTGTTAATTCTGTTGACCTATTCCAGGGATTTTAGGATGCTATCGCCATTAATTCCATAGGATATTAAGCATAAAAAGTGATTTCAGAAATACTAGAAGTGACACCAGGTTTACATGGCATTTGTGGACCTGGCAGATGTTGTAATAGAATGCGTTGTGTGTCGTGTAGTGAAATGCTATGTAAGTGAACCAGCCCCCAGACTGCATCAGCAAGCAGCAATGGCTGAGTTACGGTAATATGTAACGCTCTATCTGTGACAACAGTTCAGATGCAAATTGCCTACATGTTACCACCGCTGATTGTAGCAGTCTTTTTCTTTCAACTGTAGGACTCTGCATCTGAACTGCTGTCATAGACAGCTCGGATATTCATTGGTGCGGTGTGGCCCTGCCTGCAAAAAAGGAGCAGGGCATTGGAAGCGGAGTGACACACCTATGAAAACGTGTATGGTGGCACTATGTTTCTTGCACATGTGTGCAAGCAAATATAAAGAAAAGAAGAAAATGTTAACATTTCTATTCTTTATTGTCTTCACTTGCTGGTTTTTGTGCGATTTTCTTTGCTGTGACTGCCCATACACTATAAAAGATTGTGTATGAGCAGTCATATACAAACAAGGATATTCTTCTGTCTTGAGGTTCCCTTGGTAACAGAGCACATTTTGAGCTGTGCTCTCAAGGTCATCTATTACCAATGAAACTTCTCATTACAAGAATATCCTTGTTGTGTATGACTGCTCATATACAATCCTCTATATTCCAGGCATGGAATTCCATGTATAACAGCATTCCACCATACACTATAGTACAGATAAGATGAATACTCATTTGCAATTACAGTTTGGTTTAACATACACATAGGTAGAAATGATACAGATACATTTCCAAGGTTATACATATGGGGTGGGATATTCCAAGGGGGTGCACCCAGGCAGGATATTCAAAGGGGTAGGTTGCACTGCACAACCCCCTATGCGCAGGGCGCACCAGTAATGCATGCAGTGCAAGTGCGGGGGGGCTTGCCCATGCATATGTGATACATCCCGATATTGAGCCTGGGATGTGTGGTGCATATGCAGGCACAAACCCACCTTGCGCAACACAGAGGGTGAAAAGATGTGCCTGTAAAAAGCAGGAGCATGTCAGGGGACACCCACAGGTGGGCTGCCATATTTCCAAGTGCAACACGGCAGCCGCCTGCTGTGGGAGGCCACCCGACTTCCCCAGATACAGCCAAGGCATCATGCTGCCCCCTTCCCCAATTGCGGGCATAGAAGATAATATCCTGGTGGTCCAGTGGACCCCTACCCCACTCCTGATCGAGGCGTAATAAAAGTAGTGCCTGGTGAATGAAGTAATTCGCCCCCGTCTGCGTCTGTGGTCATATGAATAATACCCTGGTATTCAGGGGAACTGCCCGATCGCGGGCAGGCAGGAAACTTGGTGGTTCAGGGTCCCCCCTTCCCAGTTCGCCTGATGGAGACTTCATCACCCAGCATTTTCCATCGCCGCGGTGGTGGCAGCTCATCACAGTTACCCAGTTATTTCGCCAACCGATGGGCGCGAGACATGAGCTGGCTTATTGTTCACCTGTCTGGGCCAATGGGCTTGCAGACCACTGTACTACATAGTTCTGAAATGTGAGTTCATTCACATTTCAGCACTGTGTAGTACAGTACGGTCTGCATGCCCATTGGCCCATGCAGTGGACCAATAGGCATACAGTCGTAATGTATACTGTCAGTCGGCGGGTGGCCGGGTGGCTTGCGGGTGGGGAGCTGCCACCCACCACTGACCAGTAGGGTGCTGGGTGGTGGGTATCTGTGGGTGAGTGAGGAGAGGGGGTACCACTGGGTCACCAGGGATTTCTGTCCATATGCCCGCGATCTGGCAGAGGATTGGGTCCACTGGACCACCAGGGAATTTCATTTCAATTTATGCCCGCGATCGGGCAGGGGAGCAGGTCCACTGGACCACCAGTGAATTGATTTATTCATATGACTGCGATCAGGCAGGGGAGCAGGTCCACTGGACCACCAGGGATGTATTCTTGTTACACACGTGATCGGGCGATGGGGTAGGGTCCACTGGACCACCAGGGATATACTTTTATACATCCACAATTGGGCAATGGGGTAGGGTCCACTGGACCACCAGGGACATAATTTTATTATGCCCATGATCAGGTGATGGGGCGCATTTCCCACCAAGGGGTAGGGGACGTCGGTCCCCTATGGTTGCAGCCTAGCAGGGCGCCAGGTGCAAGCTGCCAGGGATCGACACACTGCATGCAAATGGAGCCACAATGACATGCAAATTGCCCCATTTGCACCTTGCATGCATTATGGCCTCATTTGCATGCCCAGCACTGAATATCACAGTTGCTGCACCTAGCGCACCCACACTTGCACTGGCGCATCCCCCTGCTCCTCACCTGCCACTTGTGTTGGTGCAGTGCCACTGCGCCGTGCACAATACGGGCACCCCCAGTGCCATATTCAATGGTGCTGAGCCATGGCACAGCACTGTCGAATATCACCTGTACTATGCCCTGGCTCAACCCAGTTGCACTGTGCCCAGGCTTGTGCCCCTGCCTGGCGCAGTCTGAATATCCCACCCACTGTATACTGTGACAAAGCAATATAAACTTGAAGTGCAATAAACAGTTAGGAAATACAGCAGAACCATCAGTGGCAAGTGCAGTTTGAAGAGTAGAAGTTGTGCAGGGCCTGGGAGATGGAAGAGGGGGTGAGGAGTGTCAGATGGGCATGGGTAGTGAGTTCTAGAATGTAGAGAAGCGATATGAGAAAGCATCCTAGCCACTTGTAGAGGCACATCAAGGAATAGTCAGAGTATGAGAGTCAGTAGATCTGAGAGAATGGTGTGAAGATTGTGGAATGGAAAAGGAAGAGGATGGGTAAGAGGGGAGAGAACCAAACCAGAATTTAGAGGTATATTTTACATAGTGCAAGATTCATCTGCACTCCAGGGAGGGGAAGGCAAGGGAGTAGTAGAGAAAGCAGTGGTGGATACAGCGGGAAGAGTGAAGAGCAAAGCAACCAAAAACATTGAAAAGGGAATCCAATCAGGATAGGAGAGACTTAGGAGCAGCACAACAGACTATGTCGCAATAGCCGAAAATAGGGAGAATCATTTTCTGAACAGGGTCGCACCTAGCCAACAGAGGTAAGCAACTGCAGCTCCTGTAGAGGGTGCAAAACTTGAGGCACAGTTTCTTTAGGATGGTATGGACATGTTCAGAAAAGTTTAGGTGTTGGTCAAGCCAAACACCGAAATATCTGAAGTAGGTGGTATCCTCTTGCATGGTCCCACCCAAGGGTGGGAAAGGGTATGAAGGGAGCCTGAGAGAGTCTCTGCCTAGTGCCAAACATCATGGAGACTGTTTTCTTGGCATTAAGGAAAAGTTGATGTGACTTAAACCAGTGCTGAACATTATTGAAGTTGAGCTGGAGGCTGGCAGATATATCAGAGGGAAAGTGGCCAGACGTGAACAAGACCGTATCGTCAGCATGCATATGGATAGAGGAGGAGTAACAAATTGATGGCAGGTTATTTAGGAAAATAGAGAATAAAAGTGGGCCAAGTATGGAGCCTTTAGGCATATCACTTGTGATGGGCAATGACGGGGATGTGGAATCAGCTATTTTAACTGATTGAGTTCTGCCTACTAGGTAGGCTTTAAACCAGTTACAGACCGACTGGGATAGACCAGCTGAAGAGAGGGTCTCTAGGAGAAGGGTGTGGGAGACAGTGTCAAATGCCTTGGCAAGGTCGACAGAGATGGCTGATGTGATATGACCTCTATCCATAGCGGAATGGATAGAGTCAGTAAAACTAAGTAGGGAAGTGGTGGTGGAATGGAGTGGTTCTTTTGAAATCCAGATTGGAATGGAGAGAAAAAAAGGGAGAACCAGGCGTTCCTGAAGTTTAGCCAGGGTAGGCAGAAGTGAGATGGGATAAAAGTTCCCTGGAGCAGAGGGGTCACCACCTTTAGGTAGAGAGAGAAAAATGGCATACTTCCAGGAATCTTGGACAGTGGCAGTGAGGAAAGATAAGTTGAGTAGCTTGGTTAGGGGGATAGAGATAGGAGGGGCAGATAGGTAGAGTAGCTTGGGGTCAAGACCATCAGGTGAGTTGCCTTTTGTAGGGTTTAAAAAGAAGAGTGCATGTAGGGTGTTGTGTGGAGTGATGGGAGAGAAGGAGAAACTCATGGTTAGTGATTGTGGGAGGGGGGTTGGGTAGGGGTAGGCGGGGATGTATGTGATAAGGATAAGGAGGTTAGCAGTGCCGAGGCACAGGTTGTAAAACAGGAATTCTTCTGCTTCACCACAACCTTGCCCAAGCAAACTGGGGTCTGATAATCTCTACCCAGTCCATAGATCATGCTTCAGAAGGTGGTAGAGAGGGCTGGGGGAATACTGGGATGTATAGGGAGAGGCATCACCAGCAGAAAACAGGAAGTTGTTATCCCCCTGTACAGACAGTTGGTGAGACCCCATTTGGAGTACTGCATCCAGTTCTGGAGACCCCATCACCGCAAGGACATAGACAGGATGGAGGCAGTTCAGAGGAGGGCAACTAAAATGGTGCAGGATCTGCAAGAGAAGCCAAACGAGGAGAGGCTAAAGGAGCTTAATATGTATACATTTGAGGAAAGGAGGGAGAGAGGGGACATGATATAAATGTTTAAGTACCTCAGTGGAATCAACAAAGTTTAACAGGGTAGCATCTTTCAGAAAAAGAGATGTGCAAGAACAAGGGGACACAATTTGAAGATAGAGGGGGGGAAGGCTCAGGGGCAATGTGAGGAAGTATTTTTTCACAGAGAGGGTGGTGGATGCATGGAACAGCCTTCCTGAGGAGGTTGTGGAGTCTAAAACTGTGAGAGAATTCAAGAATACATGGAACAGACATAAGGCAATTTTTGTGGGGGGTAGGAAGAAATAGGCTGTTGGTTAAATAGGATCTGCAGCTTATCCTGTAAGTAGGGAAATGAGCAGACTACGAGGGCCAAGCAGTCCTTATCTGCCGACAAAGTCTATGTTTCTAAGTTTCTATGTTTCTATGAATTAAATTCTGCTGCTACAGCAAGGTGATCGACTACGAGCTGGTTGTTCATTTTAATGACTGGGGTTGGGTACTGGTTTATTTTGAGGGGAGAAAAGGGAATGGACCATTTTCCAGAACTTTGAAGTGTTATTTATATATGAGTTAAAAGTGGATTTGAAATATTCCACTTTGGCAAGTCAAATAGCCTTAATACAGGAGTTTCTGAGTGAGCAGTAGATAGAGAGATTACGAGGACGTTTGGTGGAATTGTAGGTTTTCCAGGCATGGTCTCAAGCACGTTGGCAGGCCAGTAGCTCAGGGGTGATCCATGGGAAGTTGGGAGCCCTGAACTCTTAGTTGCCTTAATGGAGCATGTTTATTCCAAATGCAGAGGACAGTGTCATTGAAATATGCTAAAACATGATCTATGGACTGGGTAGAGGTTATCAGACCCCAGTTAGCTTGGGTAAGGTTGTGGTGGAGTGAAGCAAGGTCCAGGGAGTTGTAGGAATGGATGGTAAGGAGTTTGTGGGGGCCCTTTGGTCTATGAACTTTTCTAACTAGGCAGATTATGTGATGATCACTGAGCACATCTGGTAGTGAGTCCAGCTGGACAATTCTGTGGTGGTGGGAGGTGAGGGCCCAGTCTAAGAGAGTGTGGTTTAGTGTTTTGTGATTTAAATGGATGGGTTCAGTAATTAATTGGGACTAGCTGAGGGAAGTAATGTCTGCACGTGGTTTACCTAGGGAGGGCGACAACCAGTATAGGTTGAGGTCACCTAACAAATAAAGCTTACCAGAAGCAGAAAGGGACCTTTTTGTAGTAATTAGGTCAATGGCTGTGGAGTGGTGTAAACTAGACCGGCAGTAAAGGCCGGCTATAAAAATCAGCACAGAAAAGGGAAGGGATAGTTGAAGGATAAGTGCTTCATAGGCACCTGATCCTGAAGTGGACAGGACCGTCGAGATTTGGAGTAGGGAGGAGAAGTAAATAGCTATACCCCCTTCCCTGCCAACACAGTCTTGGAGGGTGCCAGAGTACCCGGGGATTGCTAAAGGTACATCAGAGACTTTGCTAGTTAGCCAGGTCTCTGATAAAATAAGGATGCCAGGAGTGAGGGATCTAACTTGAGGGAGTAGGAGGTTGAGCTTAGAAAGTAGACTACAAATGTTAAGGTGGAGGATTTTTAGGCCACAAGGAAGCATCAAAAGGGAGGCTAGAAGTGGGAGTAGGGGAAGAGGGTAGGACAGGGGTAGTTGCCAGTGAAGGTGCCGGGATTGGGATTAATATCACCAGCAGAGAGAAGTAGGAGGGAGATAATAATAAGATGCCTCATGGTGCTTTTAAACCAGGGCTGGATGGTGGAGACAGGACAGTGGGGTGAGGGGATGTTCCTGTAGGGGTGTTGAAATTTGATGAGGGTGAGAATAGCAAAAGAGTAAGGTAAGGAAGTAAGAGAAGCAGATGGCTGTATAGGATAGTGTGTCCAGGATAACTTTGGAGTGGTGTGGGTTATAGCAAGGCTGTGCCAGCGGTGTGTAATAACTGGGGGGCTGCCAACAGGTGTCTGGTAAGATGGAAGTGTATTAAGGGAGAGGGGAGATGGAAGTGATAGCAGGGTTGCAAACAGATGGAGGCGGTGCAGGAAAGGGAACCAAGAATTAATAATCTTGGATTGAGTGATGTTATGTAGGCTCCTCAGAAGACAGAAACACAATAACAATGCTTTAAAACTAACAATGTTGCTGGCCAAGTATAGCAATAGGATCAGCTCAGTGTAACAGCACAAGAGACAAGGCATGACAACAATGCAAGGTCAGACCTGGTAGGCTAGTATAGTGTAGAGGGTAAGGTAAGCTGAAAACAGGTGAGTGACAAGGGTAGGAGGATGTGAAGGTAGTATAGCAGGGATAGTTGATGAATTGGTTAAAGAGAACAAGTAACCACCCTAATTTGTGGCAACTACAATGATGTAGTGGTTAGAGCCACCGACTTTGGCAGAGGGTCAGTGGTTCAAATCCAGGGAGGGGGAAAAGAGAATTAGAAGGATAGTTGCAGAAAAGTGAAGAGGAGCAGCAAAGTGCAACAGCCAGAGTAGAAAGGTGGAGTGCAACACTGATTCCTAGTGGGCAGCTAGTAATATAGACTAATGGAGAAATAGGGGGAATTTTTAGGCTACAGTCATCACGTGATAAGTCATGTGACCATGATAATGTATAAATTCAGGGACAGACTGGGGTGGGTTGGACAGTCAATGTAAAGCATCGATGGACTACTAGGGTTCCATTTACCTTCTGCAACTGCAGGCCCTGGCTCTTGCTCAGGACATTAGAAGCTCTGTTTGGGAGCTGAAAGTTGTGTGGATAAAGGGGATGTATAGTTACACAGTGGGGGGGGGGTGTGCATTCACAAAGGACCCCAACTAGACGCAGGAATCTGAACAAAAGAGTAAGGAGCGCTACTGCACATGTGCAGGCAAAGATCTGAATGGTGTTCAGCAGTATCCCCCTCAGGTAGGAGTTATGCTATGCCTTAGATGATTTACCAGCAGGTACAACACTTAGATAGCTATAGCAACAGGCAGGAGCTACAAGCTGATCTTAAAGCTCTGGTGTAAAACAGTGCAATATACAGGTAGCAGGCTTTTAAGTACCTCAGTGGAATCAACAAAGTCCAAGAGGGTAGCATCTTACAGAAAAAGAGACATGCAAGAACAAGGGGACACAATTTAAAGATGGAGGGGCGGTTCAGGTGCAATGTGAGGAAGTATTATTTCACAGAGAGGTAGTGGATGCATGGAACAGCCTTCCTGAGGAGGTTGTGGGGTCTAAAACTGTGGGAGAATTAAAGAATGCATGGGACAGACATAAGGCAATTCTTGTGGTGGGTAGGAAGAAATAGGCTGTTGGTTAACTAGGATCTGTGGCCTATCCTGTAGGTAGGGAAATGGGCAGACTAGATGGACCAAGCGGTCCTTATCTGCCGTCAAAGAATATGTTTCTATGTTTCTATCTAACAAGCACAGACAGAACCTATCTGAACTGCTCTGCCGACATTTCAGAGAATTAAGGCACTGCAGAGTAAAGACGAAGTATAGTACAGCAGAGATAAAGCAAAAACCAGTAACTGAAAAGCTAGACTATGAGAGAAGATTACAGGTATGTGAATAAAAATATTTTCCTGTTCCAGGGTTCCATTTACATGCTGCAGCTACAGTCTCTGGCTCTGGCTCAGGATGCTGGAAGCTCCATCTGGGAGCCAAATGCTGTGAGCCTTCTGCAGCTGTAGGTTCTGGCTCTTGCTCAGGACACTGGAAGCTCCATTTGGGAGCCGAATGCTGTGAGTCTTCTGTAGCTGCAGGCTCTGTCTGACTCTTGACTTTACAATTGTACTTCTCATTCCATGTACTACCATTATAGAAGTGTTTAGTCTCTCCCTTACCACTGCAGACTTTAATATGGATGAATTGCCATTTGTTTAATTGGTGAGCTGGTGTGCGCCACCCCCACCTCCCACACACACCCTATACACAAATACTCTCTGTGTTAAACCTTATTTGTAATTGCCAAAAATGTCCATCATAGACTGCGAAAATCGAGCTCTTTGTTTGATGTTTTTTTATTGCTGCCTTTGTAAAATGACAACTGTTATCCCACAAACGTATTCTGTCTACACCAGAAAATCCATTGTGCACACCCCATAACTCACCCTCAAATCCCCTCCACCCACCCACCACCTCCACCACAACAACACCTACAATACAACTAGTGAACTGTCATCAATGTGAGCCAGGTCTCACTAACTGCCAATATACAAGAGCTCTGTTGATTGAGCATGAAAAACAAGAATTTTTCTTTTTAAATGCCAGTGTACAGCGTAACCCTGTACCATCTTTTCTACATGGAACAAAAGGATTTCTATGATTAAAATGAGTAGCATCCTTCCATATATGCAACAGTTGAGCGGTATGTGTAATCCCAATATTGGCCATGACTTGAGCTCTTGAAGGTTTAAGGTTGCTGATCTCTGGTGCAAAACAGTAGCTGAAATATTGAAGCTTTCCTGATTGTGGTTCTCTATGTGTGTATTATGGTGGTGGTGGTAGTGGTGTGGGTTCAACTGAAAACTTCTAAATGACCTGAAAGTTGTCCATAAACAAACATTCAGTGACCAGCAGTTAAATGATTAAGTTGGGTGGTTATAAAACATTAAAAATGTACTATATTTACAACCCTCCCAAAGAACACAATAAGGGTTTGAAGGAGTGGGAAAAGAGGAGGTAAGGGTCCTCAGAAGTAGAGGCTCCAAGGAGGAAAGGAGAGACCCTCAGTCCAAGAGGAAGGAGCTGCTGTTGGGGACTTTCTGTTATAAGGAAAAATAGACTTGGGAGCTTGAGGGGAGGACAGGGAGGTGGCATACCTGAGTGGTGCTTTGGCTTGGAGAGATGCAGAGCATAGCCGCAAGATTACTAGGGCAGCATGAGCTGGGAGGGAGCTAGATGTCATTGTTTATCTGTTGACAAATGAAATGGCAAGGAATAAGGTAGGAGTATTACAAGATAACTTCAGGGACCTGGAGAAAGCCCAAGCAGGTGGAAGGCATGGTAGCTCTTTCCGAAGTGTTACTTGTGTACAGCCAAAGACAGGCAAGGGTACTCCACACTAAGGCATCTAGTGACTGGTTGAAGGCATGGTGCATGGAGGAGGGCTTTGGCCACATTGTGGACTAGAGACAGCCTGGGAGAATATGAGCCTCTATAAGGGAGTTCGCCAGCATCCTTCCAGGAAGGGGATTGCAGTCCTTTGTGGGAGGTTGAAATGCTACTTGGATGAGCATTTAAAGTAGCCAAGGGTGAGGCAGTAAAATCAAGGGAGGCAACAACTGCCCCCCCATGATGATGATGATGGAGCATCAGGGAGCGAGAGCCCAAGGAGAGAAAACTTCTCTAGGGCAAAAGCACAGAACGGCAAGGATGGGGACAACACAAAAGAAAATGGGGTTATAACTCAGCTAAGTGAGGATAGAGGATTGAAGGAGACAAGGAATGGTGAAGGTAAACAAACTCTGGCCAGAGCTGATAGGGCTGCAGTAGAGGAATTTGGGGTAAAAATACTGAAAATTAGCAAAGTTATGAACCAGCATTAGTAAAATATAACGTAGGCTCATAAATTTGTTGTTTTATAATATCTGTACACCAAATTTTCAACATAGCTGTTATGACCATGCCTCATGAGGTAGGGCAGAGCAAATGTTCAGATCCTGCCCAAAAGGTGGTTTCATGCAGGGACTGTGAAATCAACTTCTAGAACACAAAACACATTTTAGGCAGGAGATGAAAAATGACATCTGTCACATTCATGAGGTGCTGTAAAAAAAGTGGCTATGTTGAAAATTTGGGGTAAAAATATTGAATATTACCAAAATTACAAGCCTGCATTTGTGAAATTCAACATAGCCTCATAATTTTTTTGTTTTTAAATATTTTTACACCAGCTTTAGAACATAGCCTTCTTATGACCCCACCTCATGAACAAGGGCAGAGAAACTTTTCAACTCCTGCCTGAAAGGTGATTTTGTGCAGGGACTGTAAAAAAAAAACATTTTGGCCAGGATTTGAAAAATGACAGCTGTCACATTCAAGAGGTGCTGCAAAGATATGGCTACGGTGTAAATCTGGGGTAACAATACTGAAAATTACCAGTTACAAGTGTGCATTCACAAATTCAATGTAGACGCATAACTGTTGTTTTTTTAATATTTTTACACCAAATTTTCAACATTGCCTTCTTATGACCCCACCTCATAAAGAAGAGCAGAAAAAAGTTTCAACTCCTACCCAAAAGGTGATTTCATGCAGGGGCCGTGAAATCACCTTTCAGGACAGATTTGCCTAGCAACAGTGCAATTGTTCATGAGGAATGATCTTAAAAAAGGCATGTTGAAAATATGGGTCAAAAATATGAAAAAAATGGCCAAGTTATGCCACTAAGTTCAAAACACCATTGAAAAACATTGAACTGCATATCTGTTTCTTCAGTTTGTAGTCCAGCTTCAAAGAGTGAAGATGTGTCTGTGGTCCAGAGAGGATTATGGCATTGGACCCCTCCCATGGGTAAGTAAGGACTTGAGGGGCTGGGTGGTGGGTGCTGAGTGGGAGGGTCAGGTGGGGAGACAGGAACAGCTACAAAAGACATTGATGGATGGTTTTCTTTTTACAGTGTTAAAAAAAAACCTGAGGATTCCGGATCGAAACACCGGGAGATTGGGCACCTCCAGTGTGACTCGTATGTTCTGGGGGCGCTGAGAAGGACAATCAGGTGGGGAATATAAGGAAAACAGAGAGGAGTCCTGATCAGGACACTGGGGATTGGGCACATGCAGTGTCACTCTTATGTTTGGGGGAGCTGAGAGGGAGGGTCAGGTGGTGGGATATCTATAATTTAAATTTAAAAACAGCATCCTGATTTGCAACACTGGGGAATTGGGCACCCTCAGTATCACTGTTATGTTTCTGTGGGGGGGGGGTGCTGAGAGGAAGGGTGGGGTGGGGTGGATTCTGTAATTTAAAAGAAAAAAATTCAGTGGTCATGGCACATTCCACTGTGTCCAAGATGGCCACTGCACTGTGCTGTGCATGCACAACTACTAGCACATGTGCAGTAGAGTGGGGTTGCCAGCTTGGACACGGTGAGATATGCCATGACCACCAATTTTTTTTCCTGTAAATTATAATTATCCCAACCACCCGACCCTCCCTCTCAGAACCTATCATCTCACCCCCCCAACCCAGAAACATAAATGTGATACTGGGGGTGCCCAGTCCCCCAGTGTCATGATCAGGACACCGCTGATTTGTAGGATATAAAAATAGTGTAGTGAGACTGGAGACAAGGATCGGAGTGCTCCAGGGACACCACGGATGTGGCAGTGACTGTGCTATGTGTCCAACATGTTATTTGGTCAGAAGGAATGCACTGAGTCCTTTTTGTGTAGCAAGAGGTCTGCAGAGCTACACCCACTGCAGCCCCTCAAAAGGAAGAGGTGAGTCAGGAGGGCTTCAGGAAAGAACACAAGCATTAAATGGAGGGGGAGGCAAGACAGAGGCAGGGGGAGGGAATGTGTGTCAATGCATAGAGTCTTGAAAACAAAATTCAAGACCTGGAAGCCATCATGGCAAAGGCTAACCTTGATTTAGTGGCCATTATAAAGTTGTGATGCATTGAGCACTATGACTGGGACGTGGACATATTGGGTTACATTTTCTGTTCAGGAGAGACAGGACAGGGAGGAGGGGTTGTATTATATGTGAGGGAAGGAATTAAGACCATGGTGGTACAGGGGCACCATGAGGAGGAGGGGCTGGAGATGCTGTGGGTCATCCTGGAAACTGGCTCTGGGGCTACTACCCATACCAGAGTAGTGTACAGACCTCCAGCACAGGGGAAGAAATTGGATAAGGCACTTGGGAAAGCCATCATCAGAATGGCAAATAAGGGGAAGGTGCTGCTAACTGCTGACCTTAGTCTGCTAGATGTGGAATGAAGCCTTCCAACTGTGGCTTTGGCAATGAGCAGGGCCATCCTTGTCTCCTTACAAGGGGATTTCTGGGGCAGCTAGTCAAAGAACTAACTAGGGGGAGAGCAATGCTAGATCTGGTGCTTCCCAATAAGGACTGCATCTCAGACATCACTGTGGGCAGTTCTCTGTGGGCCAGTGATCACAGTAAAGTGTGGTTTAACTTAAAGACAGCAACAGAGGCAAACCACATGAGGACAAGGGTCCTGGACTTTAGGAGGGCAGATTTTAAATAAATGGGACACTGCCTCAGAAACTGCCTCAGTTGGGAGGATTGCAGGCACTGTGCAGAAAAATAAAGGAGGGCACAATTAAAGCAAACAACTTCTGCATGGAGGAAGTGAGTAAAAGCAGAAGGAAAAAGAGACCATTATGGTTCTCTAAGGAAGTGGCAATTGTAGTGGAGGAAAAAAGGGTGGCATTCAGGAAGTTTAGGGAAACAAGAAGGGAGAAGGATAGGGAGGTATACCAAGTAAAGAGGAAGGAAGCAGGAAAGGCAGGAAGGGGAGCAAAGGTGTAAACAGAGGAAAGGATCACCAAATGAGTCATTAAAGGGGGTAAGACTTTCTTCAGGTACTTAAGTGAGAAGAGGAAAACAAGAGGAGCGATAGTGAGGATTAGAAAGTCAGAAGGTGAAGATTGTGTAGAAGAGGACCCCCCCAAAAAAACTGACATCCTAAATGGGTACTTCTGCTCAGTCTTCACAGTGGAGGGAGGGGGAACCACAAGGGAGTAGCAGGAATGAGGGGGGAGGTGGATGGGGAGGTGGGACATAAGTCCATTCTCAGAGGAAAGGAGTCTGGAAAGGACTAGTAGCTCTGAGGGTGAACAAGGCTATGGGACCAGACATACGAACATACGAATATACAAATTTGCCAGCAGATAAAAGACTTAAGGTCTATCGAGTCTACTTGAGTGTGCAGCTAGCAACCCTTATACTGCAGCTGCTCCTTCCTCCCCTCCTCTGACCCTCCCTCTTACCCTTTCTCATCCCCTTTTGAAACAGTCCACTGTTCTACAGTATACCACTTCTGCAGGCAATGTGTTCCACCCAGCCACCACTTTCTCCATAAAAAAGTGTCTTCTCATTTCCCTTCTGAACCTTCCTTCCTTCCTCCAATCTGAGATCATAACCTTAAGTGTCACTACCACCCAACCTGAATAGTCCCTCCGTGCTTTTCTTGTTTATTCCCTTCATGTACTTGAAGGTTTCAATCATAACCCCCGTCTCTCCTCTCCTCCAGTGAGTCCATGTTCAACTCCCTAAGCCTGCTCATGTAGGATATGTCGCCTAGCCCCTGGATCATCTTTTTTGCCCTGTGCTGCACCCCCTCCAGTAACTTAATGTCCCTCTTCAGGTATAGGTGCCAGTACTGCATGCAGTACTCCAGGTGTGGCCTAACCAGTGACCTATACAACAACAGGATCACCTCCCCTCTGCATGAAGATATACCCTGGCAATACAACCCAGCATTTTGTTAGCATTTGCAGCTGCCTTCCTGCATTGTGCTGAGTTGTTCGTTGAGCCCATTATAATCACCCCCAGATCCTTCTCCTCCTCTGTCACAGCTAGCTGACCCCACCCCCAACTGGTAGCTCCTTCTTGTTTTTTTGGCTCGAAATGTAGCACCTTGCACTTTTTGGCACTGAACCTCAACTGCCAGGTGTCCGACCAGGTCTCCAATTTTGACAGATCATCCTGCAACCCATGCCACCCTCCTAAGTCATCCACTACTGCTTCCATCTTGATGTCATCTGCAAACAAACTGATCTTGCTCTTGATGCCCATTGAGATGTCTGATATGAACAACCCAAACACCAGTCGCAGCACTGAGCCCTGTGGTACTCCGCTTGTCACTGCCCTTGGAGATGAGAGATCCCCTCCCACCACCACCCTCTGCTATCTTCCCTGTAACCAGTTTATTACCCATCCCACCATTTTTGCTCCAGCACTTGTACCTGCTAGTTTACTACCCAGTTTCCCATGTGGCACCAAGTCAAATGCCTTACTGAAGTCCAGAAACAGGACATTCACTGCATGGCCCTTGTCCAACTGTCTAGTTCCCCAGTCATAGTAATCCACCAGGTTGGTCTGACAGGATCTGCCCGTGACAAACACATGCTGCCTAACTTCCTGTAGCCCATTGGTCTCCAGAAGGAACACTAGCATTTCCTTCAGGATTGTCTCCATCAGTTTTCCCACAATGGATATGAGGCTTACTGGCCTGTAGTTTCCCATTTCATCCTTGGGACCGCTCTTAAGGAGGGGTAACACGTGAGCCATCCTCCAGTCCTGAGGTACACTTCTTGAGACCAGGGAGGCACTGAACAGGTCTGCCAAGGGCCCCACCAGGATTTATGTCAGTTCTCTCAGTACCCTGGGGTGAATGCCATCTGACCCTGTTACTCTGTCCACCCTCAGTGCTCTCAGGCCCTCCAGTACCCTGTACTCTATGATTCTCCCATGTTTCACTTTCCCTCCCTCCTTGAACCTGACCTCCCACCCCTGCCCTTGGTAGCGCTCTTCCTTTCTCCTCAGTAAACACTGAGCAGAGGTATTCATTAAGCTCTTCTGCCTGCTCTGCCCCTGTTTCCAGCCACACCCCATCCCTTTTAATCCTTACTATTTTGTCCCTACAACTCCTTTTCTCCCTGATGTACCTGAAGAATTCCCTTCCCCCTTCTTGATGCCTTGTGCCAGCCTGAGCTCCTTAGACATCTTGGCTGCCCTCACTGCCTTCGTCTCCTCCTTCATTTACTTCAAGTAATCCTCTCTGTCCTCCCCTCTCTCATTGTTTTTTTTTAACCTCCTAAAGGTGGCTCTTTTATTTCTTACTTTCTCCATGACCTCCCTGCTCAACCAGCTGGGTTTCTTGGCCCAAGCTCTCTTACTCTGGGCCCTGATGCAGGTTTTGGTTGCCTCTTCAATCCCCAGTTGTATGACCTCCCACCTCTGGTTAGTGTCCATATTAGTTTGGATTCTGGCTAGATACCCTTTAACTAGCTCCCCCGTCCTCCCAAAGTTGGTTCTCCTGAAGTCCAACACTCCTGTACCTATTTCTACTCCCTCCTTACCCATTTTCAACATGACATGATGCATCTAAGGGTACTAAAAAAACTCAGGGAGGTGCTCACTGCTTCATTGATAGTCTTATTCAACAGCTCATTGAAAGCAGACATGGTTCTGGAGGTCTGGAGAAGGGCTGATGTGGGCCCTCTAAATAACATCGGCAGCAGGGAGGAGGCTAGCAACTGTAGGCCAGTCCGTCTTTCTGTATTTCACTGGTGGGAACTTAATGGAAACCCTCCTAAAGGAAAGATATAGAATTTGATGGCAGATAAAGACTGCTTAGTCCACCCAGTCTGTCCCTTTTTTCCATAACTACAGTGTCACCATGGACCCTACTCGATCTCAGACTCTTTCTCCCCCCTTCCTTTCCACTAAGACTCCCTTATGCCTAGCCCATGCATTCTTGAACCCCACTACTTTTTTCACCCACACCACCTCAGCTGGCATACTGTTCCAGGTATCCACCACTCTACCTGTCAAGAAGTACTTCCTCACATCTCCCCTGAATCTACTCTGCTCCAGTTTCATTGACTGTTTCCTTGTTCTTAAGCATTTTTTTCTATAAAATACTCCTCACCTGCTCCTTATTTACTCCCATGAGGTATTTAAAGGTTTCTATCATATCCTTATCTCCCTCCTCTCTTCCAGGGTTAGATACTAAGGTCCTTTAGTCTCTCCTTGTAGAAATGCTGATGCAGATCCTACACCATTTTAGTTGCCCTCCTCAGAACAGCCTGCATCCTATCTATGTCCTTCTGGAGATATGGTCTGCAGAACTGGATACAGTACTCTTGGTGGGGTCTCATCAGTGACCTATACAGAGGCAACACCACCTATTTCCTTCTGCTGGTGATACCCCTCCCTGTGCACCCCAGCATCCCCCTGGCCCTCTGAACTGCCTTATTGCACTTCCTGGCCAGCTTTAGATTATCAGATATGATTACCTCCAGGTCTTTTTCCTGTTTGGTAACCATCACTACCTCTTCTGTAACTTATTTGTGTCATAATGTGCTTGTTTATATTGTAATGACTGTATATGTTGATCAATAAAATCTTTTACTACAACAACAAAAAAAACTCCAATTTTATACACCGTCCCTGGGTTCCTGTGTCCTACATGCATTATTTTGCACTTTTTCACATTGAAACCCAACTGCCATACCCTTGACCACTCCTCAACTTTTCTCAGGTCTCTGTGCATTCTTTGTACCACCCCCACAGCATCTACCCAAATGAAGAATTTGGTGTCCTCTGCAAAGATACAGACCTTCTCTTCCATCTCCTCTGCAATGTCTCTTACAAAGACATTAAAGAGGACCAACGCCAGTACTGCTCCCTGAGGCACCCCACTGGTCACCCTCCCTTCTCTGGAGTCAACTCTATTTACCCCCACCCTCTGTCGCCTATCCCTTAACCAGTTTCTTACCCAGTTTAACACCTTTGGACCCACACCTAAGCTGCCCAGCTTCCTTATGGGTCTCCTATGTGTGATAGTGTTGAAAGCCTTATTGAAATATAGGTAAGCCACATCCATCACTCTGTGAAAGAATAACCCCTCCCTTTTTGGTCAGAGGGTCAGTATGTCTGGGTATTATTAGAGACTGTCCAGCTTTCTCATATTTGTTGTATCTGTATGTTGTGGGTCCATGCCTTTAGAATTGTGTTTGTTGGGCTGGCCACCCATTTTGTTTATTTATGTGTTGCCTTTAAAGGAAAACTGCACACCTCATATCTTCTAAATGTTATTTGTTTCCATGTCAACAGACATCTCTTTTCATGTAGCTATTAAAGATGTATGCAACTGCTTCAGTTAGTTTTCACACTTCATACTAGGCCCTGTCATTGTCCTGGGAGGGTCCATTTCATGGTTGTTGAAATCTCATTGTCCCTGAAAACTGCATTAGCATATGAGAACATGATGTCAGATCAACCATTTATATCATGTATCTCTATGCTGAAATAACAGATACCCTGCAAAAACTCTCTGGAAACTCATAAACTGAATGGAGTTTAAAGGGAAGAAACCTGCATTATAACTCAGAAGGCTTGTAAAACTCACTGAAGGTAAATGTGGAATTTCACACATTATTGCAACTTGTTTTTTTTTAAAACTACTTAAGCAGACAGGCATACTGGGGAGTTTACAGGTTGATTACACATCACATTATATGCTAATGCAGCTCTCAGGAACAATGAGATTTCAACAACCACGAAATGGACCCTCCTATGGCAGTGACAGAGCCTAATATGAAATGTGAAAACTAACTGAAGCAGTCGCACACATCTTTAACAGCTACATGAAAAGAGTTGCTGTTGACATGGAAACAAAAGACCATTTAGAAGATATGAGGGTGCAGTTTTCCTTTTAATGTGTTACAGTCCTCTGATAGTCCCAGTTACAAATGGCTCCCTGGACCCATTTCAGAGCACACAGACATAACGTTTATTGTGAGCTCAGATTATTCTGTGTAAAACCGAACATTTTTATATTTGAAATATGTTGATGTATATGTCTGCACTTACTGTATGTTCCCGCAGGTATTCCAGCAGGTAACATAATGCTAATTTGGGTACCCCATACAGAAATCTGGGCTGCTTGCAATCATTTGTACTGTTGTTCCCTGCAGCAATAGATTGGAACATTCCCGTATTATAAGGCACTATGGATTGCATTGTAATATGGGAATTGTAAAACACCTAATTTTTCTGGTACGGTAGTTCAACCTTCAAAAGAAAGTTAAAAAGGCATGTGAATAGTTTGTAGGGTAGAAAACCTCTCCCCTAATTGGAGTTAGCTTAGATCTGGCTGAAAATGTACAGAAAAATCAGCCTTACAGGTTACTGTTGCTCAAACATGACAGGCTTATGTTTTGTCCTTCGGTAATGAAGGAGTGGGCTGAGCAGCATAGAATTGTCTTAGGTTAGTGAGGAGCCACTGCCCAGAGAAAGCAGTTGTGTTGCTTTCTCCTTGGTGGTGCGGCTTCTCTGGCTAAGTTCCCCTGATTCTACTGCTCAGATGTGCGCACTAGCATACAGAGGTTCAGGCTCCACTCTGCAAGAAAACTTTGGCTTTTCAGTTAGGCAACAAAACTACCTTCCTTGCAGTCGCATTTTGGTTGCATGTTTTAAAATGCAAATGTAGAAATACTTACCAAAAGGGTAAGCTTGAGTTCTGGTGCTTAGGTCTCAAGAAGCTTGAAATCAGATGGCAGGTTCTCAGAACACCTCCACAACAGTCTGCAACTATAGAGCTGGCCGGCCACTTTCTTTCATTATTTATTGAAGCAACTGCTGGGGCAGTGCTTCTGAGAACAAAATAAGGTAAATCCTGGATCCAGGTATTATAATTGAGTTACAGTGATGTGAACTTCATACTAAAATTAAACAAATGTTTGTACTACTTTGATAATGAAAAATGAATGTAAAATAAACAAAACTGAATGGAAACTATTTTAGTGATGGGTGGAGCTAACCCATCACATGGGGCTAGCCCTCTATATATTCTGAGTGAATGTCTAGTCAGATCAGAACATAGGAAGGTGTTGAAGATGAAGCACCTTGTACAAACTAGTTACTTCTAGCTGTATGATTATTGTGCTGTATAAAAGCCATTTGTTTCCTTGCTTCTCTTTTATTTTTGCTGAAAGTAAGTTTGCTTATTATTTTGTTCTGCTGTAGAGAATAAATATTATTTTTGCTGCTGAAGTCATCATTGCCTCTTGGTCCATCTGTCATACCGCAGCCTTTCACATGCTCCACCTTGATCTAATTCACTGGTCACCCAATCAAAGAATTCTACCAGATTTGCTTGACGCGACCCCCCCCCAACACACACACACACACACACATGCACACACACAAACACACACCTTGAATCCATGCTTCCTTGGTCTTGTAATCCATTAGATTCATGAAATCTCACAATCCATTCCTTCAGCAGTGTCTCCATTAATTTTTCTTCCACTGATGTCAGGCTGACTAGCCTATAGTTGCCAGCCTCCTTCCTACTACCTCTTCTATGAAGTGGGACTACATCTGCCCTCCTCCCGTCCTCTGGAACCCATCCTGTTTCCAGTAAGCTGTTAAATAGGATTGCCAGTCAAGCAGCCAGTAACTCCCTGAGCTCCCTCAATACCCTTGGATGCACCCCGTTTGGCCCCATCACTTAGTCCACTTTCAGATTTGCGAGTTCCTTCAGGATTCTCTCCTCTGAAAAAAGGACTAGTTTCCCCCCTTCCTCCCTCCAATGTTCTTGTTACTTTTGTGAGGCCCTTCCTCTTCTTTCTCTGTGAACACTGAACAAAAGTATTTTTTCAGGATATCTGCCTTTTCTTGGTCCTGTTCTTTGCAGGCCCCCCTTTCCCTCCTTAACCTTACAATCCCTCCCCTGGTCTTCCTCTTCTCACTTATATACCTAAAAAATGCATTTTTCCTTTCACCCCCCCACGGGCTATTCTCTCCTCAGTTTGTGCCTTCATGCTCCTTACTGATTTCCCTGCCTTCCTCTGTTTCTTTTGTTATACCTCCCTAGCCTCTGCACTCTGCATCTCCTTATAACTTCTGAATACTGCCCTTTTAGTCTTTACTTTTTCAGCCACATCTTTTGTGAACCATAGTGGTGTCTTTTTCCTCTTGCTTTTGCTCACCTGCTTTGCGCAGATGTTTTTTGCCGTCACTATACCCTCCTTTAGCTTCACCCACTGTTCCTCCACCCTACCCAGGACATCCTCCTGTGCCTTGTCATCCCTGAGTCATTTAGCCATCTTTTTAAAATCTGACATCCAGAAGTCTGGGACCCTTGCCCTTGTGTGGTTCCATTCCACTGTTGTTCTTATGTTGTACCATATTGTCCAGTGATCACTGGTCCCCAGGTGGTCTCACACCTTGACATGTGCAATACTGTCCCTGTTAGTGAGCACCAGTTACAGTATTTCCTCATTGCACGTGGGCTCCCTGACTCATTGCCTGAGAAGTGCCCCCTGCAGGGAGTCCAGGATGTCCCTGCTTTTAGCTGAAGCCACAGCAGAGACCAGGATATCACTGCTTCTAGCTGCAGCCACAGCTGGGAGGCACGAATCTACATCAGGCAGATTGAAGCCCCCCCATCAGCAGCACCTCCCCCTTTTCAGCCATTTTACCAATGGCTTCCATCAGTACCCTATCTAAATCCTCCCCCTGTGCTGGAGGACTCCAAATCACACCAGTCCAAATAGTGGCTCTGTTTCCCATCTCCAGGGTGACCCATAGTGCCTCCACCCCCTGGCTTCCCTGTATTTCCATCACTTTCATGCCTTCCCTTACATAAAGCACCACTCCCCGTCCTTTTCTTCCCATTCAATCCTTCCTGATCTGAGTATAGCTTGGTATGGTCATGCCCCAGTCATGGATTTCAGTGCACCATAACTCCGTAATGGCCACAGTATCCAGGTCAGCCTCTGCTATAATGGCCTCCAGGTCCTGAATTTTATTTCCCAGATTTCTTGCATTTGCACACATGGCCTTCCAGATTTTGTTACCACACTGCTTGCTACCCCGGTTTTCCTTTTTGCCCTCCCCCTTCCTTTTAATGCTCTTGTTCCCATCCCCTTCATTTCTACGACACTACTCTTATTAGTTTCACCTTGGGATTTATCTCCCCCAGCCCTCCCTACCTCTACTTCAGTCTGGGGGGTGGGCAATCTGTGCCTCCATGATTCCTTCCACTGTCCCCCTCAGCCTTTTTAAATGTTCATCAAAGTAACTGTAACTCCCTTCCAAAGTCAGGAGCTTACCTGGGGCCCCTCCATGCCCCGCTGCCTTCTGCTGCCTCCCGGACTTTACGGCTAGTGAGCCACTTACCCCTTTGCTCCCCAGGCCCACTTCTGGACTGCAATCAGGGCTGGGGAGCAGACTGAACTGTTTCAGCCCCTCAATGTGTTTAAGGGATGTGGTCGGCAAGCCTCATGCTTGATGTGAACCTGCCCTCTCGAACTGCTGCACCGCAGGGCTGGAAGCCAAAGAGAAGGCCACAGTTTGTTTCTCGGTGCCTCGAGCACCTACCAGAGCTGCAGCAGAAGTGTCACCCACAGCTTCTTTCCCCAGCCACATCAGACAGCAAAGGGGAATGGGGGAACTAAACAAAATAAAATAAATAACTTTTAGAGGCCCCCAACCCAATTAAAGCCTCCAGTGAGTAGGGGAGTACTGGTGATGAAATTGTGGTGCTGGGACTATTAGTCCCATGATGCATTGTGGCTGAGTGCCATTTTTTCAGATTAGCTCCTGCTGTGGAGCTCATGAAATGGAGTTCCTAACAGGGCTCCTGTCCCTCCAGTGTGCCCCTGGCCCTAGCTACCACCAGAGGGACCAGGAGGCTTCTTTCCATGCAGCCAGATGCTGCCAACACTTTGTACTTTTTATAATGGACTGAAATGAACAGTACTATAAGGGGGCAGCCATATTGGATGTGGTCTGTCTGGAGACAGCATGGAACCATATTGGTAGCTGCAGTATTCCAATCAGGGGATGGAGCTCGAGACTTCTATGGACCAATGAAATGTTATGATTCAAAGTAAGATTCTGGGGTTGACAATTTTACTCTGGATTTGTCTGTGTGAGATTTTAAAACAGCTGATTTTGACAACTCCTGCTGCTGTCACAGCCTGAAACCATTTCATTTGTGCCAAAACAAACTAAGAACTTCATAAACTGTTACCAACTGCCTGTTAAATCCCAGAGACAAGGGGATTTGCCTCAGCTTGACTGAGCTCCTGTGTTTCGGCAACCAAGATTGCAGAGACTGCTGAAATAAATATTTGTTTGTGCTTATGTGAGGTGATAAATCCACTGCCTCACTGTTCTTATACAAAAAGACTTTGATTTCTGCTGGGGACAAGAGCTCGAGGTCCTGCCTGCCTGCCTAACTGCTGACCCACCTTCTGAGGTGAGTGAAGACAAGTCCCTCCGTGGGGTGAAGACAACTGCTGGCCCACCTTCTGAGGTGGGTGAAGACAACTGCTGGCCTACCTTCTAAGGTGGGTGAAGATAAGTTCCTCTGTGGGGTGAAGAGGATCATCATCAGCATCCACATCAGCCAAAATGTTCTACCCAGTTACCAGCAAGGGGAGATGTACCCCAACACCTAAATCATTTGTTGACCTAAAGGTCATGAGTACTGGGTTTTACCCAACAATTGCTTTTCTAACTGTCCAGCTAGCTAGCTAGTTAGTTTACCATTTGGGCTTCCTGCACAGCCTTAGCTAAGCCCACAGCAACAGTTACAGCCAGGATCAACTGTATACATACATCCACTGGTGCAGTTCATAATTTACAACTGCAGCATCCACCCACTACAACGGTGCTGCACCCAGTATCTACCTGACACAGGCCTGCAACTCCTCGTTGTGTGCACACAAGGTAGTTGGGAGCTCCCATAGGGACTGTGGGGTTAACTGGTGAACGGGGGGGGGGGCTGGGACAGGGATTACTGGATTGTAATTTATACTGTTTCATCTTTTATATGTGTGACTACAGTATTTATCATAAGCTGGTTTTTGAATGTTTTACTCCCATTTGGTTCCCTTGCTTCCTACCTTATTTTCCTAACCCCAGAATAAACCCCTTTGTTTATCTTCCTACAACTGCTGAAGTATTTGCATTGCAGTATCGAGTAGTGTAATATTTGCATGCTTAGAGTAATAAGTTGGGAGGGAACTGTGTATTGTTCTACCTGTCCCACAGGGAAGGGGCTGTATTTCATTTCCTGTGGGGAAGCACCCTGGCAGTGGGCTGCTATAAGGATCCCCATGGGTGGAGGCACCTCGCCACTTGCCAAGCCAAGTATAACCACGAACCTAGGCACCAACCTATATCCATTATGCAGCACCAGTTGCAAGTGGTTGTGCAGATAGAAGGGTGGGGTGGTTACATAACATTACATAGAAACATAGAAAACTGATGGCAGATAAGGACCACTAGGCCCATCTTGTCTGCCCGTATACCCTATCAGTATCAGAGCCCGCTGACCCTACTCGGTCATCTGCTTAAGCCTTTCCCTCCCACCTCTAGAGTTCCCTTATGCCTATCCCATGCATATTTGAATCCCACCACTATGCTTGCTCCCACCACCTACTGGTATAGGCTTTTCCATGCATCCACCACCATCTTCATGTAAAAAACTTCCTCACATTACCCCTTAATCTGCCTCCCTCCATTCTCATATCACACCCCCTCATTCTTGTACCCCATATACTAAAAGATGCCTCCCACCTGCACCTCATTTATGCCCTTAAGATACTTGAAAGTTTCGATAATATCTCCCCTTTCCCTCCTCTCTTCCAGTGTATACATATTGAGGTCTTCCATTCTCTCCTCATATGTCTTCTGGTACAAGCTCTGCACCATATTTGTCACTCTACTCTACACCACCTCCACCCTGTCTATGTCTTTATGAGGATGTGCCCTCCAGAACTGTATACAGTATTCCAGATGCAGCCTCACCTGCATTTTGTACAGTGGTATCATCACCTCACTTCTTCTGCTAGTGATACCCCTACCTATTATTTTATTTTATTTAGATTTTGTTTACCAAGTAAGCCCTCTGAGACCAAAGATCTATTTTTCAGGGGCAACCCGGGGTTGAGTAAACCAACCACTTTACATTAGGATACAGTAAGACAGTTTCAAAATACATATACAGTTTGTACAGGAGGCAAGGGAACAGTAAAACAGTGTCAGAGAACATACAGTAAGAAACAGAGCCAGTGCACATACATTGCCAGTGGGGTACATTTGCCTACAGACTTCAAAATACATACATAGTTTGTACAGGAGGCAAGGGAACAGTAAGACAGTGTCAGAGCACATACATTAAGTAACAGAGCCAGTGTACGTACATTGCCAGTGGGTATATTTGCCTACAGAGATATTAGTCTTAGAGGTTAGCTAGTCCAGAGGGAGCAGAGAGTTTTGTCTGTTGCCATTTTAGTGGGGTGAGGTAGGGTGCATTATCTAGCAGTTGCAGCAACAGTGGCTCAGTTCAATGAGGTAGACTTTAAGACCAGCCTTGAATGAGGAGCAGGAGGGTTTGTCAAGCAGGGAAGAAGGGAGTGAGTTCCAGAGGTGTGGGGCAGTGAACTGGAAGAAGCGCTTTCCTTGGTTGGTCTGGATGCGGGATATGTTCAGGAGCCGACTGGAAGTAGACCGAAGGTTATGGAGGAAGACTTTAGGGGTGAGCAGGTCACTAAGGTGAGGCGGGTGGTGTATGGAGGAGAGTTTGTAGGTAAGGCAGGTGGAGGAGAAGGAAAGTTTATGCCTGAGTGTTGGCCAGTGAAGGTCCTTGAGAGCCTCACAGTGATGCCTCCTTGGGGAGGAGTGGGTTGTGAAGCAAGCAATGCGGTGGTAGAGGGTGGAGAGCTTGTTTAGCTCAGTCTCTCTGAGGGACTGTAGTAGTGGGGAACCATATAGCAATGAGGGAAGGAGGTTGCAGTAGCAATGACTCGTCGTGCTTCTCCAGAGAGGGAGTTTCCAAGGTGGTATAGGAGGCCCAGCCTCAGGTGGATAGATTTTGTTAAGGCATCTATGTGGGGTTTGAAGGTTAGCTCTTGGTCAAGGATAACCCCAAGATACTTAAACTGGTCAGTGACCTCGACACACTTTCCTTGGGCTGACGATAGTTGGAGAAAAACGATTCAGTCATTGCCCAGTCATCAGGTCCCGAAAAGGACTGCTTTTGTTTTCTCCTCATTTAGTTTTAGGTGGTGGCAGTGAACCATGTTTCAAGCTTTGCAAGGCAAGTTTGGAGTTTGGCTGCGATGACTGAGGGTTGGGGGTCACTGAGGTAGATTACAGTGTCATCCACATAGAGGATTAGGTTGCAGGGTACACAAACCTCTTCAAGGTCATTCACAAATAGTGAGAATAGTAGGGGGCCCAGGATGGAGCCCTGGGGTACCCCAGAGGTCACAGGCCTTGGGTTTGATTGGATGCCCTGCCAGTGGACTGTTTGTGATCAGTTTGTCAGGTAGCTTGTGGTCCAGGAGAGTGAGACCTGATCCATGCCAAGCCGTTGAAGTTTAGTTAGGAGCAGTTTATGATTGACCAAGCCAAAGGCCTTGGAGAGGTCAATGAATAGTGCACCAGTAGGGGTGCCTTGGTTCATGGCACTGAGTATGTCCGATGTCAGCCTGATAAGGGCAGTGTCAGTGCCATGGCCTTTCCGAAAGCCATGCTGGACTTTGGAGAGGAGTAGGTATTGTTCCAGGTAGTCTTGAAGTTGATCATAGACTAATCTTTCCTGAATTTTTCCCCAGAAGGCAGAGCAGAGAGATGGGCCTGTAGTTCTTCACCCTGTCCCGAGTTCCTTTTTTGTGGATTGGGACAATGGTGGCAATTTTCCATTTACTGGGGACCGTCCCTTTTAGGAGGGATCTGTTGATAAGTAGGGCAATGGGGTAGGCAATGACCGGTGCCGCAGCCCTCAACAGCCGAGTTTCTAGCTGGTCGTTCCCAGTGGATGAGTCGGGGTTAATTTTGCAGAGGAGTGGCAGTACCATGCTGGGGTCCACAAGTTTCAGGTGGAGTAATGGGCGAGGAAGCACTGTGTCTGGGCAGGTGAGTGGGAGAGGTACTGGCACTGTTGGGAGGCAGCCAGGAGGGTTTGTAAAGGATTCGCAGAATGCTTCAGCCACTTTGGAGGGGTCATTGGTAAGTGAGTTCCCAGCTATGACTAAGGCATTGTGTTCCCTTGTGTGGTCTTTAAGGAGGGAGCTTATATGGCCCCAGAATTTCTTTGGGTCTCTTAGATTGCCTGTTTGGAGGTTCCTGAGGAATTTTGATTTGGCCTGTTTTATGGCTTTTTTACACTTGTTCCTCATACTTCTCCCAGTCCGAATTGGTGCCAGAAGATTTGTAGAGCCCCCATGCCTTGTCCCAGAGCTGCATGGAGTGTTTTAGCTCAGGGTTTAGCCATTTGTGGCACTTTCCCTGAACCCTGAGTTTTTTCCAAGGGGCACGTTGGTTAGCTATGCCCAAGAATGTCTTGGTGAAATATTCAAGGGCCACGTCAATTGTGGGAAGGGAGACAATGGGACCCCATTCCACCTTTAGGAGGTCAGCGCAGAGGCATGCTGGTTTGAATCAGCTGTAATTTCTTGCAACGATCACTCTGGCAGCAGGCCTGGGGGTTTAGTTGACCAGATACAGTAGATAGGGCAGTGGTCACTCAAGGAGTCCGACATAATCCCAGCAGTCAGTAGCCGGGAGGGGTTTGTGATAAGTGCCCAGTCAAGAAGTGAGTGGTTGCCATTTTTGGCATTGTGCCTGGTTGGCATGTCAATCACTTGGGTGAGTGATGCATCCAGTATCAGGTTCTTGATTCGGGAGGAGTTTGGGGCAAGCCAGTTGAGGTTGAAGTCCCCAAGGAGGATTTTCTCCCCCAAGGGGAGCTTGAGGATGGCATTTGAGAGTGATTCTAAGGAGGTGGTGGCAGTTTGGAGTGGGAGATAGGCACACCTGATATAGAGAGGCTTGGTACCTCCAAGGAGAAGTTTGAGAAGTAATACCTCAGTCTGAGATCCATCAGGTGTTTGGAGGTCAATCAGGGTGACATTCAAGGAGGATTTGAGGTAGATTAGTACCCCCCCCTTTTTTCCAACTCTGTCCTTTCTTATGGTTTTGTATCCAGTCAATTCAACTTCATGAGGGAGGATGTGGGGCTTCAGCCACGTCTCAGTCACTGCTAAGGTGTTGGACTTTAAGAGCAGGGTCCAGGCCTCGAGTTCCGTCATCTTGTGTCTCAGGCTCCCGATGTTCATGTGAACCAGTCTAAGCCCCCCGGAGTTTGCCCGGGGGGGGTGGTAGGGTCACTGAGCGTGCAGTTAGGGGAGAAAGGACCAAGGTTGGTTTCAATGACCCCCCGCACAGCAGCCGAGTACTGGGCGAGGGGCCCTCGAGGCTTGGGGGGGAGCATTATGGTTGGTGAGGGCATGTGGGTGGGTTGTCAGCATCATTTGGAGGGGCTTCCTAAGCCTTTTGAGATTGGGACATTCAGAAGTCATTTTTATGTTGTACAAGGGCTTGTGGGAGTAGGAGCGATGTTTTTTAGAGGTTTTTGCAATGTTACAGTACACTGGGGAGTAAGGGGGATAGGATTTGAGGTTTCTGCTGCTGACAGCAAGCAGTAGGGTTATTTTCCATTTACAGGAGTAGGACAGAGGTAATTGGTTACTTAAAGTGGCCTCTAGTGGATAGAACTGATAACCTGCAGATGGGAAAATGAGCTGATAGGTTCTACAGCTCACGTGACTTCTGCTATATATGCAGATGCTCACCAAGGGTGGTGGTGGGGGTGGTGGTGAGCCAGCGCACAGTGCCGGTGGGGCCTCAGAGCACAAGCAGCGAGAAGGCATGAGATGCAGTCCACCCAGGCACATCAATTAGCCTGGCGTTTGCTTCACAAGTACCTTTAAAAGTAAGAGTAGCAGGGATCCACGTGGCTCTGTCCAGGTATGGGGTTAAAAGTATTTTCGTGGGGGAGGGTATCCCATTTCAACCCTCATGACCTCCGATGCAAAAGTTGGGTGGGGGATGGGTCCAGTGTAGCGATCCGTGGGGGGAGGGCAGTGCTACGAGTGCCTCACGACCTCCCTGGATGTTCCTGCTGTACCTTTAAAAGTAAGAGTAGCAGGGATCCGTATGGCTCCGTCCAGGTATGGGGATAAAAGTACCTATGCACCCCAACATGCCACTGGCCCTCCCTATAGTCTTTGTACACTGTTAGGCCACCTTCAGATCATCTGAGATGATGATCCCCAGATCCCATTATTTTCTGGTGACTGCCAGCAATCCCCCCATTCTGTAGCTCACTGCAGGGTTCCTGCACCCAAGGTTCATGATTTTGTATTTCTTTGCATTGAACCTCAGCTGCCATTCTTTGGACCATTCTTCCAGTCTTCCAAGATCCCTCCTCATCCACTACACCCCCTCAGGCATGTCCACCCTGTTGCAGATCTTGGTGTCATCTGCAAATAGGCAAACCTTCACTTCCAGCCCTTTCGCGATGTCACTAATGAAGAAATTAAAAAGGACTGGCCCCAGGACCAGCACCTGAGACACCCCACTGGTCACCCCCCCTTTCCTTGGATTGGATCCCATTTACCACCACCCTCTGCTTCCAGTCCCTCAGCTAGTTTCTAACCCCATTTTGCACCTTGTGGCCCACACCCAGGCTACCCAACTTATTTATTTACCAGTCTCCTGTGTTTAACGGTGTTGAAGGACTTGCTGAAATCAAGGTAAGCGACATCTACACTCCCCACGAGCCACTTCCTTCATCACCCGGTCAAAAAAAATCTATCAGATTTGTTTTACATGACCTTCCTGCTGTGAATACACGTTGCCTTGGTTCCTGTACTCCATTAGGTTCCAAGTGTTCCACAATCCTTTTCTTTAGCAAAGCCTCCATAATCTTACCCACTACTGATGTGAGGCTGACCAGCCTATAGTTTCCTGCCTCCTTCCTGCTCCCACTCTTGTGAAGAGAGACCACATGTGCCCTTCTCCAGTCCTCTGGAACCACTCCTTTACTGATTGACTCACTGAACAGGGCTGCCAGTGGTGCTGTTAGCTCCATCTGTAGCTCCATTAATATCCTGAGATGTATGTCATCTGGACCAATTGCCTTGTCCATCCTCAGTTTTGTGTGCTCCACTAGGATTCTCTCTTCTGTATATGGACTGGTGTTCACCTCCCTCCCCTCCTTATATCTGTTGCCTAATTGTGGTCCCTGTCCATTACCATCTTCAATGAAAACTGAACATAAGTATTTATTCAATATTGATGCCTTTTCCAAGTCACCCTCCACACACTCCCCTTTATCCCCTCTAAACCTTACAGTCCCACCCTGGCCTTCCTTCTTTCACTCATGTACCTACTGTATAGTAAGTCTTATCCCCTTTCTTCACTGTCTGTACTATTCTTACATCTGTTTGCGCCTTTGTGCTCCTAACTGCTTTCCCTGCTTCCCTCAGACTATTTAGGCACACCACCTTATCCTCCTCCTTGTGTGTCGCCTTATATTTTCTGAAAGCCAACTTTTTGGCCATTACTTTCTCTGCTACATCTATTGAAAACCATAGTGGTTTCTTCCTTCTCTTGCCTTTGCTTCTCAACCTAATGCATTAGTTCGTCACTTCTACATTTAAACTGTCCTCTGAGGACTACAGTTCTCCTCACTGATGGATGCAGACCATCACCACCAGATTGGTCCCCAGTCCCCAGTGTAGCTGAACCACTCCTATGTGCACCATTCCTACAACCAGGAGTTGAGGCTCCTGGTGTGGAGAACTCTTTCCTCCCTCATCACAGACAGGCAGTACCTCTGCAAAAGCCACTGAGCATACTACCTGTCTAAAACCTCTCCCCAGCCCCCTAAACTCCCCCTGCACTATCCTAACCCCATCCTTAGCCAGATCAGCAGTCCCCAGGTGGACAATGACATCCAGTTCTCCTTTCCACCCTGCTTCCCTAGCAGTCCTCAGGATCTGCTTTCCATCCATCCAGGCCATGGTGCTACTTAGGTACCTTACCTCCCTCTCACACTTCCTTCCTCTTCCCAAATATATCCCCCCCACAATGGAGTCTCTCACCAGAAGTTGACTCCTCCTCCTCTGGGGTCCTCTACCACCCTTCCTGGGGTCTCCACTACAGAGGACCCCCACATTAGCAGAGGATCCCCACATCCTCCCTGGCCACTACCATGGATGCCTCCTCCCAGCAGTCCTGCCCTGCCAGAGTGGCATAGGAATTATGCAGTGGTTCTACCTGAGGTATGTGCCCCTGACCCACCACCCCCATCCTTCCAGAGCCCACCATCTTCCAGCTATTCTCTTCCTGGCATTCTCTGAGGTATCGGTGGCAGACTTGGTGGCCCCTGGGTAGAAGAAGAGGTCTCCCAAATTCTAGCCATTTTGGGCGGAAGTCTAGCCCAGAGCCTCAGCCCAGAGAGGCGTGTGCAGATGAGGCAGCACCTCATTCTCCAGAAGGTCTCTCTAAAAACTGCTGCCCACAACCACTCACTGTACTATTCCCATAATTTCCAATTCCTGATCTCCCTGTGTCACCTGGAAATACTGTTGTACCCTTACTCCTGGTAGGGTGTTTCTAGTTGTCCCCTTTTCTGCTTACTTCACTCCTTCGTACCTGTCTCCTAGATAGGGATTACGCCCTAACTCACTCAACAAGTGGTTCTTACTGTTTTTTCTTTCCTTTACCCTTTACCTTTCTCTGCTTTCTCCTAATGAAGCAGCAGCATTTTCACCTTCATGTAACCTGTTATTACATGACCCTAGCAGTTCCACAGCATAACAGTGCCCCATTTACAACACTGTGTCAATACAGTGCTAAATTTTGGCAACTGCCATTTATAGCAACCTCTCTGTTCTACCCCCCACACACACCCTTTACTAAATATACCAACTCTAGGAGGGGGTGGATCTCGGGGAGTGGGCCACACAGAGGTCACTGTAAATGACAGTCTCCAAAATCTGGTGCTATATGGATGCTGTGCTGTAAATGCAGCACTGTGATGCCATGCTCTTGACCCTAGCTAGGTTGCTATTATGAGCAAATAAGTAGAGTATCTTGAATCCAATGGGCTGCAAGACTACAGGCAGCATGAATTCACAGGGGGATCGTTATGCCAAACAAATCTGGTAGCTTTCCTTTACTGGATGATCAGGGGAAATAGATTGGAGAGGGCAGTGGATATCGCCTACCTGGACTTTAGCAAGACCTTCAACACTGTGCAGGAGACTGATAAAGAAATTGAACAGCCAAGGGGTGGGTTCTAAAGTGGTGAACTTGATTAGAAACTGGTTAACAGATTGGAAACAGAGGGTGGTAGTTAACAGCATTCACTCTAATGATGGGAAAGTGACCAGCAGGGTACTACAGGGCTTGGTACTGGGACCAGTCCTCTTTGATGTTTTTGTAGGGGACATTTCAGATTAATTGGAAAGAAAGGTACAGTATGCCTTTTTGCAGATAATACCAAAATCTGCATTAGGGTGGACGCTCAAGAGAGAGTGAAGAGAATGCACATGGATCTTGGGAAACTTGAGGGGTAGTCAAAGCAAGGCAGTTGGTGTTCGATGCAAAAAAGTGCAAAATCACTCAGCTAGGATTTTAGAGTCCAGTAGCTGAATATAGGATGTGGAGGTACTGATAGTCATTAAACAAGAAAGGGACATTGGGGTTATCATATCTTAGGACTTCAAGGTGACAGGGCAGTGTGACAAAGCAGTGGGTAGGGCTGGTGGGATGGTGGGGGTGCAAAGGGAGGGATATCTCAGGACAGGACATGAGGGAGGAGGAGTTGTAGCCACTGTATCACTTTCTGGTGAGACCCCATCTGTGTCCAGTAGCAACTCACAAAGGGCATAGACAGGGTGGAGGCAGTCCTGAGGAGGGCAACAAAAATGGTACAGGATTTGCCGAGAAACCCCAAGGGGAGAGACTGAAGGATCTCAACATGTGCACCCTGGCAGAGAAAGAGAGTAGAGAGAGAGAGAGGTGACATGATAGATGGGCTTCAAGAGCTCTACAAGTACCTCACAGCAGTGAACAGGGTGCAGGGGGGAGTCTCTTTCAAATGAGAAAGATCACCAAGACCAGGTGGAATGTGATGAAGCTGGAGAAGGTGGAGTTCAAGAAAAATGTGACAAAATATTTCTTCACTGAAAGGGTAGTAAATGCCAGGAAAAGACTGCCAGCAGATGTGGTGGAGGAAAAAACTGTGGGGTATTTCAAGCATGCATGGGATAGACATAGAGAATATTAAAAAAGAGGTAGGGAGGCGGGAGGGTCTCTGGGTACTGGGTAGTGTCTGTGAAGGAAAATTGGGTGGGCCAAGCAGTCCTTTTCTCCTGACAAATTCTACGTTTCTATATTTCTAAATATTTAAAAGACATTGTAGGCCAGCCCAGTGACGTGGAGGGCTGAGGCATCATGCCTTACCTCCTGCCACACCAGTGACCCATGATTGCTGTGTGAGCAGGTTGACGGGGGTCAGACAGGGAGGGAGGAGACTGAACATCTGGAGGACAGCTCTCCTTTCCCAGGGAGGGGATCAGAGATCGGTGCCTGCCTGATACCTAGTGGTGGCTGGATATTGGCACACTGGGTCCCACACAAGGTGGGTGGAGGTGGAGCAACCAACCAGCATACCGCATGTGGAAGCATGTACCACTCAGCCATCAATGGCATTACCTGCTCCACCTCCAGGCTCAAAGACAGAAAATGTGGAAAAATATCCCAGGCACATCGGATGACTGCCGACATCCACAGGTTCTGCTCCCGATAAGCAGGCACCTCCATGAACTAGATCTTGTCTTGATGGGTTGAGAGACTCCCTGCCACCCTGCCATATAGGGCATGCCATGGAGGAGGAAGAAGAGAGAAGATAAGTCCTGTGGGGCAGGGGCGTAGCTACAAGGGTGCAGGGGATGCAGTGGCACCCGGGCCCATGAGGTTTGAGGGGCCCAAATCATAATTCTGATGTTTATTTGAAACTGGGGAGGGGCCCTGTAACATTGCCTTGCACCCAGGCCCTCTGGAAATTTGCTACGCTACTGCTGTGGGGTCAGGGATTGGGGATGGGAGGACCAGCACAAGCGTGGGCCAACCAGGATGGGGGGGAGTAAACAAACAAGGGGAAAAAAAGACATTGTAGAAAATAACAAAATAGTAATAACTGTTTAGTATCTTCTTCTCTGACAGTCACCGCCTTGCTGTACGTATTGGAGAGCATCAGGACACTGTTCCATCACAATACCCTTGAGTCTGTTATTTTCTGTATGTACTCTTCAGACCCAAACTGATTTCTGGTTAATTGACAGAGCCCAGAAATCATTTTCCCATGTCCTTTGTTAGCAGACCTTACAGCTTTTCATGAAAACGTTTAGGTGAGAGCTATCTATCATGGGGGTAATCACTCAGTCTGACTCTTAATTGGGATTATCCATAATTTGCTGTATTTATTATGTACAATGACCACTATTGCTTTATACCTTTTTTTGAAATTCACATATTTCCTTATGATATGGATAAAAATAAGAATAAGAATAAACTAAGAAGATAAGGCCCCATATGTTTAATACATGAGACAAAAGTCCTCCCAGTAGTAGTTTGCATGCAATCTGTGTGCCCACTTCCTCATTATTTTCTGGGTGCAGAGTCACACAGTTCTTCTGGATTGGTCCCTGAGGGTTTCAAATACAAACTTACAGCTGACAGTTCAGAGGTAATCAGTAAGGTTAGCACAGTTAATATAGATCTCTTCTACAGCATTTCTCAGCTGGGCCATTTCATGTCTAGCCCAAGCATATAAGATTAAAGTGTTTAAATAAAAGAGATGTTTTAACACAATATTTGCTTTATTAACTTTAATTGAACAGGTCAATATTCATAAGCAAAATAAAATCCAGTCAAGTCTTCTGTTTAATATAGCCATTTTTGTAAGTAGAGAATAATGATAAAAAGATATGGTATCCTCATGTTTGGAATGAAGAAGGGTGAAATGAATTAACAAGACTTGATTTGAATACTTTTCCCAAGACATGACCTTCCACCATCTTTGGGGGCAGGATTATTACATTCTCTGGTTCGTCTGCTCTGTCCTGATTGGCACTGTGACCATGATGTCCAACAGCTCAAGCACCATGCATCGGGCCTGGTAAGAGCAAACACAAAAAGATAAGCACCACAAAATAACAGATGGGAAAGTAATATGACTGCACAAGGAATATCTTAGTTCACAAGAAAAATGAAAGATGGCACCCACCTCCTTCCCATGACAGAAATGCACTCCCCACTGTAGCTCATACTTGAAGGGCTGACTTTATTGCAGGGCTAAAACAGCTTGTGCAAAAGGAACCCATTAGGGACTAATCACCACTAACAATGTGATTAGTCCCTAACGTTACTTCTGCACAAGCTGTTTCTTGACCACAATAAAAGCAGCCCTTTAAGCAGTATGAGAAAAAGAAAGGAAAGTACATTTCTGTCCCAGGGGAGGAGGTTAGTGCTGTATTCCATTTTTCTTGGGAGCTCGCTTTTGAAACAAGGCACCATATCCTATGTTCCTCTAATACTTTGAATCTGCAGGGCTGCTGTAATAACTGTGAGAGAAAACAAAGATGGAAACAAAATCAAACCAGCTACAGGAGCAGGTGAAGTTTACTAGTGGAAAAGCCTAGTTAGGCTCAAAACATATTAAAAATAATTCTGAACTTCATTTTATCAGTTTTATATCATACATAGACATGCACTATGTCACTTTTGTGCCATATGATCCTTCAGTAGTTTTTCCATTTGAATTAACTATACAGTATTTATAACACATCTGACCATTTTACAAATGTTACAAGTATAATAATCCACTCTGGGTGTGTGTCAGTGCTGCAATAACCTAACTTCTTGGATGGCTGAAGGCCCTTGGTTATGCCTTAGGCCTCACAAGCCACCCAGATTGTTCGATTATTGTGACATTGGAGCACAGCTGATCATGGATTATGCCTTACTTAAATCTTCTTGAGACTAGGTCAAAACCACATTTGAATAATGGTGTGGTCAAAAATCGTGTTATCACCAGAAAATGGGCATGGTCAAAAACTGCACTAATATAAATAAACCAACTCCAAAACTGCACATGCAGTAATGTCAGTACAGTTTTTGACTGTGCCATTCTTCTGATGTGGTTTTCACATGATACTTATCGTCTTGAGTTCGAAACAGTGTAGACTAGTAGTCAGAGTACAGAGCTATGAACCCAGACCTTAGTTTGAATCACACTATCAACACTAATTCTGTGACTGCTTTGACTAAAGTCTCATCCCACTGAGTGCACTTACATTTGTTTCACTCAACCACCATGGTCCCCTCTTCAACAAAGACAACCTGAGTACCACTAACCTGGTTCTGACTGCTCCTAAACTTCTTATTTCTCCCTCTCTTCCCTGTCAAGCTCTCCAATCCTTATTCCTTGCCCTTGACACTGCCTCTGAGTTCCTTTTTCTTTTCTGTACATAAATGTTACTGTTTAAGTTGTGGCCTTGTTAAACGACTTACTGATTGTTTGTAACACTGTCTACTATGTTTTTGTACTTAATGACGTGGAACCTTTGTAAAAGAGCCTTGGCTCAAAGGTATTAATTCCTAGAACAATAAACTTCAAACTTCAAACTTAATTCACTGTGAATTTTACACGTCATTTAGGGACATTCGCTGGTGTTTCAGCAACCCCATGTCACATTCATACTTTTTTTGCCTAGCACATGATGGTCATCTAAACACGAAATCCACTGTGAAAAAACATGGGCTGCCATGCTTGTTTTTAAATTACATGATGGGACTTAATCCATGTATGGAACAAATCTATAAGGGCTCAGATTGTTTTGTAATTATAATATAAATGCCTTAGGTCTCAATATGAGTGTGAAAGAAAAATGGAAACAAGGACATAGCATTTGTCATGAAGTTTGCTTCATTTTTTTCCACAACTTCAACAATAAAGAGTAAATTACCAATACTATGACACCCTCCCAAAATGTGGGAAATAATTGTATGTTTTTATGCATTAAACAATTTCACTCCCATGCCATTTTCATAAAACATACGTAATAGATGTAAACTACGGTGTGACTCTAGCAAATGAAAGAAATACATGGGTCGCTTGCCATGCTTCTTTTGCTTATAGCTGCTTTCAAAGTTGCAGTTTCAGAGTTGGTGTGCTCGAGACAAAAATAATTGAAAAATCCCCCCCCAAAATAACTTGCCAAAAATCTAATTAGACAATTCAAATGTACATGCAGAATGGCAAGGACTTGAATATAAAAGAAGCAAAGCAACAAAATGCAGACAGACATGTATTAAAGCGCTGTGAATGATGCCAATGGCTGCAGTTGTGGGAGCTAATTTCCTCACAGCCATCCAATATTTACATTCTTAGCTGAACAAGACATTATAGGAGAAAATATTATTCAAATAGTGCTTTTATGTATTTAAGAATGTAGCTGTGCCAGTAAACAGTGCGAAAACTGATCTGGTTACATCAGAAAAAAAGGGAATTTTAAAAATCAGAGAATGTCTTTAATTGCTTTGTGCTTAACCTCCTCTCTAGCACCCTTTATTTTTCCTCTGTGCCTAACAACTTTGAGTTATCCTTAACCTCCCTGAAGTATTTCTTGCATGTTAGCACCTAATGGTTGCTGACACCCCCATGGCTTTTGAACTAATTAGAGATATGGAGTGCATAGAAGGTGAAGCATAAAACCAAATTCCTATCCCACTTTCACTTTGTTGCCTTCTATCCCCACTTGAACAGCTGGGGTGCTGTGATTGCATCTTACCTAGAGGATGGGCAAGGGACTGTCTTTACAGCTCAAGTCTCTGCCATTCTGTATCAGCTAGCAGATTGTGCATGAGCACTGAGCAATCCATCCCCACCCTCCGCCTCACCACCACAGCACATTGGTTCCAGTTTGGGATTCTGGGGCTCACAAGAGAACTTCAGTCTCCAAGGTGGCCACACAAGCTTCTAAGAGTTTGAAGAACTCAGTTTTAGTTGCTTCTGTTACACTGTACCATAATTTTCGAGAATGTCATGGGATTTCCTGATTACTCGTACCCATGGCTGCAAAAAATTCTGTGTCAAATGTAAAGATTATTTTTTTTTTTTAATCAATGATCATGGCACTTCAAAACAACATAGTTTAAGCTCAGGTTCAGGAAGTAAATCTCATAGTTAATAAAGTAGGAGTTATCATACGAGAACATTTATTCACATTTAAAATGCCCCAAGAAATAACAAAGAGGTGTGCATATGCATCATAAAAAAAACACCTACTGCACATATCAAAAATAAGTATTTCACTTGTGAACTAGTTAAACCTAGCAAACTTGTGGCTTTCTCACTCTTAGATTAATAGCTCATCTTACTTGAATAAGCCTGATGTTCTATAAGGATTAACACCTGTCTAGTAACAAAAATACAAAACAAAAACCCACACCTGCAAGCATACAGCTTACATTAGCAGCACTCCTGCCTTCAGGACATAAGATCATTAATTTAAGCACCACTCTTAACACATGAGCACAAGTGCCAGTACTGCAGTACAGTAAGCAGTTGCTACAGTACCTAGTTGGCGGAGCTATCCCTCTAATGAGACATTAAACCAGGTCCCTTATTCTCACCTCTGGTAGTTGTCCAGGTGAATGCAAAATATCACACGGCAATTGACATGAGTAGTGAATTATCCCCAGGGCCCAGGCTAATAGTCCACCTGTCTATGAAACATATGTCAGTGCAGATATCAATGTCTGTTTGTGGCTGTCAAGCACTTATGATTACCAACGGCTGCAGACATTACCTGTACTGAGGGTATCTAATGTCTTGCTTTGTAAAGTGCTTTGAGATGCATTATGTATGAAAGGCATTATATAAAACTATAAATATGTGCACTCATAGTTTCCATTGCTTGACAAGTGTTTATTTTTAAGGACAGCTTTTTCTGCACCATGCTACAAACCAATTGACACTGATTATAACTACAGGTCTAGTAAGACAAAAATATGCTCTCTTCCTATTGCAATGGCAGATATGTCCAGATAGCTGCAACAGGTAACCAATGGACCAGGAAAAAAAGCTCTTGAATATAAAATTAGACGGGAGAAAAAATAACATTTTTAGAGTTCAGCCTTCTGATATTATAAAAGAAAATCAAATGAATGAAAGCCCAGTGGAACATTTTTAGAAATGAAAACCTGCCATTCAACAGGGTGAGATCCAGATTCTAATTTGCAGTCTTTTATATTGATTGTGATCCTACCTCTGCGACTGCTTTTTTCACATGCAGAACCATCATAGCCCTGAGGGCACTGACAGAGGCAACTGTCTCCACTGAGAATGGGTTCACCATTGTTAAGACACGGACCACAGCGACATGCACTGAACTCATTTATATACTCCTCAAGTGCTCTTTTCAAGTGTTGTCTTTTAGGTGCAAGTTCAGCAAGGCCAGTTTTGCTCAGAAGCTCATGAATTGGCAGAAGCTGGAAGACATATGAATGAAAAATATGGTTTAACATAATTTTCTGTTTTCCTGCAAATGAGTACTGGGAAGAGCTTTTTCTGTATGGTCAGGCTTATATTCTCATACTTACTATCTTGCACAAAAGGGTTAGGGACAGAATTTTAAAGGAGTGTCTCAGATTTGTGGCACCTTTTTAGCACAGTTGTACAACTTGTGCAAAAGTTAGACCACATAAAATGTTTGAAACCTTTTTTCACAATTGCACAATTTACACACATAAAATGATGACTGTGTCAAAAAAATCATGCATGCATAGTTTTCTTGACACATGCTACTGTAAAGCACAGAGGCGGCTGAATGCATCAAACTGTTTGAAAATAGAATTAAAATATGTTGGTACATTTTAGGTGTCCTAGATGCAGCCCAAAATCTAGGGCTGTACCTGCATCATAACTTTCAAAAATCCATTATAGGGAATCAAAAAGTCAGGGTAGAGAGGATATAGTATTAAACGGAATGGGGAGAGAGGAGGTGTGGAGAGACACTAGGGCTCTTACATTCCATATTAGATAGGTGGGACTGAGTAGACATGATGGGCCAAATTACTTTTTTCTGCTAACAAACTCTATGGTTCTATGTTTTAGCCCATATCATATTACTAGTGACATTTTTGCCTAACCTGGTGGGGCTGTGGGAGACCTGGTTTTTAGTGTTGAACCTAACTGCCATGTCCCAGGCTGACAGAGACTAAAAGGGCTGCTGAGGCAGTCTCTGGGGAAGGAGAGGGAGTCCTGCTGGTTGAGTACCTCCTACAGCAGGAAGGTGGAGGGCCTTGACCTGTGGCCTGGTTTCAGTGAGATTGCCTACAATGGGTACTGGGATGAGAAGAAAAGCAGAAAGTTCATGCCCACCACACATTGTGGTCACACCTGACTCAGTTCCTCCAAAAAGAGCAGGTCTTTTGCCTTTGAAAATTCTCTTTTGGAACTATTTAGTAGCAATTGAGTGACTGTAAGCTGCTTCTGGTTTCAAAGTGTGGACATCTGTTATAATATCTGACTATCTCAAACTGCTCTTGAAGGCAATCGCTCCCCACCCCTCTCAGTGGCAGTGTGAGGAGTGAACTTCTGCTTTAGGTTTTATTTATAGCCTGAACAGTTTAATTGGGATGCTTTGTGTGGACATAATTTGCTGAGCAGCACCCTCTGCTAGTTATACTATGCTATTATAAATTGTATGTGTGAGTGCGTATGGGGTGAATTGTTGTGAGTGGTATGGCTTTTAAAGAGTCGGAGAAGGTGGGATTCTGTATCGGTGGTTTTAATTTTGGAGTTGGGAGTTGTTTAATTTGATGATGGAGGGGTTATTATTTGGTATATATGAGTTTAGGTGGTTATTTTGTTGAATTTGGGTGGATTTGGGATGTACTATAATGTGCTATAGTAATGAGGTCCTTATGTGCTCCTACATTCCAGAGCTGATCCGCCAGTTCCATCCTTTTCATTCCCCAGCTTTTCCTGAGGTGGTTTTGACTCATTGTTGCAAGTTGGGGATTTTGTGAAGGCTGGGCAATTTTGGGAGGCATGGTCCAGAGTTGAGGTCTGGGGAGAGTAGGATCGAGAGTATCAGGCCAAGTAGGTGCCGGGTTTAAGAAGGTTATGGAGTGAGATCCTCACTGTCTTGTCCCAAACCCCAAAGAGCTCCCTATGAATAGGGGTCAAATAATAGAAGAGCTGCCAGCTTCAACTCTTTCTCTTCATGGTATGTTGTGCAATGCCACATCCCTTAAGGATAATACTGCAGTGGTGTCAGATATCATCACACTGATTCCTCCAGTGATCTGGTATGTGTCACTGAGACCTGGTTTGATGATGACTCTGGGCCAGTCCTGGAGGTGGCAGTCCTGGCTGGCTACTCAGTGGTACACCGCCTGAGGAGGGAGTGCAGGGGAGACATGGCGGCCATCTGTTTTAGATCCTGCTTGAGGCTAATGAGGTACCCATTGAAGCAAATGGGTACAATTGAATGTGCGACTGAAGGGAGGTACAGGTGTAAGGTACAGGATTCTCCTTGTTTACCACCCTGTGAAGCAGGAACAGGAGTACCTACGAGAATTTGTAAACTTCATTGTTGACCTATTGTTGAATGCCCCAATCGAATTGTATTGGGGATTTCAGTATTTGAATAAAAACAATGAATCCTTGTAGTTTGCTCAGCAGTTCCTCCCATTGATGAATTCACTAGGCCTCATACAGGTTTATTTCCATAGTGAACCATGAACATGGCCATATCTTGGGCCTCTTCTTTGCTCTGCAGCTGAGCATCTGTGATGTCAGGGTGGATCCAGTGGGATGCTTGAATCACCATGCTACTGGTTTTCTTGCAGGGGTCCCCTGGACACCAACCCCACTCCCTCTCCAACCACCAAGATGATTCGATGCCATCTGAAACATGCTTTGGAACCAGAAAAATGTCTACCGGTGTTGGACATCTCAGGTACTAAAATGGGATGTGATGAAGGAGCAGAGGCAGCCATCAATGGCTATAATTTATCTATTACAGCAGTGCTTTACTCTGCCACATTGATCCATGTCCATCCACTGATCTCCCATTGTGGTTCACTGTGGTATAATGATGATAAGTTGAGGTGATTGAAGGTAACTGGGTGGATGATGGAGCATTCATGGAAGGGGACCCAGTCACTGGAGGATAGGATGGCCCAGAGATCACATTATTATCAGAGGCCTATAACCCTGAGAAATGCAGAATCCCTGTCATAGATTATAGTCTCAGGAAGGAATAGGCCTGCTGAACTGTGCCCACTGTGGACAGGTTAATTTCTTCTCCCTGTCTACAAACTGGGGGAGTGTTAGTACAAGAAAAGTGTGAGAAGTTTGGATCTTTCTTTCTAAAGGGTGTCCTCCATTTGAGCTGGGATCTTTACAAGTGGCTTGTCATGGGCCAGTTGTAGTGCAGATGAAAGCCACATTAGTGCTTCATGGGTTTGGAGTGAGTTATGGCCAGTTATTGTGAGGGAGGTCCTTGAGAGGACTGCAACACTGTGCTCCACCCACTGTACTATGGATCCAAGGTCCATGCAGCTGTTGGTGGACTGTTGCAAGGCCCTGGCTCTGATGTTTGCTAACAATACTCAGTGTTTTCTGTCAGAAGGTTGTTTTCCTGTGGCTCTTGAAAAACATTGTGGTGAAACTCCTGAAGAAACCATCACTGGACCCAGATATGCTGGCTAATTACTGGCCTCTCTTGAACCTTCCTTGTTTAGGGACGGTTATTGAGAAACTGGTGATGACACAGTTGGAGATCACCATGAGACATATGATGAGCCATTTTAGTCTGATTTCAGGCATCACCACAGTACAGAGAACATAATCATCAAAGTGTTTGAAGACCTGGTCTTGGTGAAGGATAGGGAAAATGTTCTTATTCTCCTAGACCTGTCCTCGGCACTTGACACTGTAGACCATAGGGTTTTAATAGAGCATCTTGGGGAATATGGGGGACTTGCCAGGACAACTTTGAAGTGATTTGAGTCCTTCCTTTCTAGCAGATCACAGCAGGTTGTGATGGGACACATTGCACCTGGCTGCAGTCTGTTGTGGGGTTCCTCATGGTTCAATTCTACTCCCTATGTTGTTCACAGTACTGTATATGCTGTCATTAGGATGGTACTTGCAATCCTAGAATAAAATAAATAAATAAAATAAATAGGATGGGTCATCTGATACTACAGTGTGAATTTCAACTGCTATGCAAATGATATTCAATTGTACCTGTAGTTTACATCACTTAGTTAGTTAGTTAGTTAGTTTTTGTTGACTGGGTAAGTGCATTAGACAAATTCTGCCTATTTTCAGAGACAACCCGGGGGAGGGGGATATAGAAGAATGCCAAATGACCTTGAACCAGATTAAGCTGTTGGTGGTATTTTTAGTGAATGGGGGGAAATTTGGCCAGGACACCGGGGAAATTCTCTTACTCTTCCTGAAGGGGGAGTTGCTGGCCATCAAAGGATGGCCACAATGTTTGAGACTTCAGAGGCAGCAGAGGTGCAGAGGGTAGAGGAGACGGTCTCCTCCTCTGCCTTAATGCCGCAGGAGACTGATATTTTCTTTGACGCTGCAAGTGCAGTAGAAGAATCTGACTGAGGATAAGATTGAGGAAAAGAAAATGGTAAACAGGTTGAACCATCTGCAATGGACATCAAACAGGTACCATCAGTTTTATCTGCAACAGAAAATAAAGCTTGTAAAGAAATTGATAAGCTGAGTTAAACAAAAAAACTTTGCAAGATTTGTTAATAGAAGAGGAAAAGAGATTTGAACTCAGAAAACAAAAACTAATGAAAACTTTCCAGCTTACATTAAAAAATCGAGCAGTGGCCTCGAACGGGGCCTTGTCTGTCAACCAGACCTCCAACTGTAATGACGCCGGAGAAATAGCTGCAAGACCAACAAATGAATCAAAACCTAGAATGCCTAATATAATCTTTGCAACAGTGCAGGATCAAGAACAAGCAACATTTTTTTCTTTTTCAGCAAGATCCATGGCAACAAATAAAAGTGCACCACCGAGAAAAAGAGTAAAAAGAAAATATGGGCAGATTTTCCTATGACTGAAATGGAGCCCTGGACTGTAGAAAGGCCCTAAATGTAGCTAGCTGGGTTAAGAAGCAGAACACAGGAACTTGAATTTTGGGTTTCTCGCCCATCAGAATTCTGGGGGTAAGAACTCCTAAAGTAATAACGAAGCAAGATATTTCTTTTTTTAGAGATAATCATGCACAAATGGAAAAACAAAACAGTGAAGAAGAGACTGCTGTGGTGCCCCTGTCCCCTATCCACCTAACACCTGAACTATGTTTAGATAAAAATCCAGAAATGCATTTAAATACTGCTAATAATGTGGAAAATTGGGCCCCAAATGTTTTGAATGTTAATGTTCCAACAGTAAAGAAGAGTAATTTATTTATTTAAATTTTGAATAACACCATTGAGAACAAGATAATTGTATAGGTTCCACGTCAGACGACAATACATATTGGAAAAGTATGAGGTGGAGAACAAACAAAACAAGGAATTATACAAAACATTACAAGAGTATATAACTAGAGAAGTTCCAATACATGTGGCATTGTACAATGTTTACCAAGGTGCATATTTAATTAAAACCTGGAATTCATAGGGTCATATTAGAGGGGGTGGGGTCATTATGGAATGACCCTTTACAGGAAAATGAGAACAGACTCAGCCTAATATTTAATCAACAAGGTAAGGGATGTCATCAGCCCAGGGGCCTCATCAGAGGTGTGAAGGTATGGGACAAAGCATTTTAAAGTGAGCAAGGAGGTCAGGAGATATAACGTGGGAAGGAGGGGGGATGGGGGAAAGCCATAGAGGGGTGAGGGGGAAAAAGTGGAAGGGATCAAGAGAAAATGTGAAAAAAGAATGATTAGCAACTTAGAACAGTTATTTACATGCTGAGAACAGTTATGTGTAAGGTCAGGACAGCATAAGGTTGGAATAAATGCTGGTCACAAGAAGGAAGGTTATTGGAAGCAGTCACAACTGGCATCAGCAACTAGCTGTAGCTGAAGTTTAACCTTGAAAGAGCCCAAGGTGGATGCTGAAGTGATGTCATGTTGCAGAGAGTTCATCCATAGTGGGGCATGGTAGACAAAGGACCTTTGTCCCAGAGAAGTGTGACAGCGGGGTATATTAAAAATCTGGCTAGTAGAGTTTCTGGTGCAATGACAGTTGATAGTGGGGAAAATTAGCTTTTGTCCACCAGGGGGGCATTTTGCCTAAGCTTACTTTTTTGGACAGTAAACATGTTTGGTACATGAGTCTACCTTTGAATTGGAGCCAGTTAGCCTGAGAATACATGTAGCAGGTATGGGATAGATGGTCTGAGCCGGTAATTAGCCGGCATGCTTTGTTGAGTGCCACTATGATGCAGTGAAGAGTTGTTTCAGTAGCTGATCCATAGATTGGTAAGCCATAGTCAATAAGCAAGACAAGAGAGCTATGAATGGCCAGGTTAAGAGCCTCTGGGGACAAACATTGCTTATGCCTATAAAGTAGCCCAATGCGGGTGTTAACAGCCTTAGCAATGTTGTCGATGTGATAGGCATAGGTCATCATACTATTAATTGTAATTCCCAGATATTTAAAGAGCTGAACTAGCTCCAGGGGAGAGCCCTCTTCATTGGTGATAGAAAGAGGATAAGTTATGTGCCTATTTTAGGAGCAGTAGAGATGAATCTGAAGAAAATTATCAAAGGGGAAAATAGAGAAGAAGGACATAACAGTGAAGGTAATACTAACCAACAAGATAGGCAGCCAGGACAACAGGCAGGGTCTTTCTTCTCCCTTTTTCATGAACCTATATATCCAGCAAGAAGACACAGCATGGTCAGGCTGGTATATAAGGGAGGCATGGAAAATTTTCCATGTAGTGTATTTGTAGCAAAACATTGTTGAAAGAAAGTATGAATTTCAATGCAGCTGAGGTGTATGTCTTCATACACATTTCAAGGGAGACAACTTTCGATATAAGTTTTAAAATGAAAAGTGGGCTTGAAAAATGTTGGTCTCAGTACCAAACCCTTAAATCAACCCCCCATGGTCCCTCGTTGAGGCCATATGCCTAACGAAGCCTGCAAATAAGACCATCATAGTGTTATTCAGGAATGAGGGGGTAAGTGTAACAGATCTGACATACTGGTTGAAAGAGATGTACTGTGGTAGGCCACCCAGAAACCATATTTGACACTAAAAATATATGGACTAGGGGCTGCAGAGTAACAGTCATATTAAGATCTACAGACTCAGGGTTATAACACCTCCTGAACTGCTTTTCTTTTAGGGCAAGATAGGAGAGTTTCATTCTATTCTGGCCAGCCTAATACCTGCTACAAGTGTGGCTCCTCTGGCCACATAAGCAGTGTCTGTAACGAGCTTCAATGTACACTCTGCAACATGTGAGGATATACCAGCAGTCAGTATGGAAGTGAGCCTATCTGTAATCTCTGCAAGACTAGAGGCCACTCATATACAAGCTGCCCTTGTGCAGCGCATAGTGGAAGTGAAAATACAGATTCAGAAGAACAGCACCTTTTGGTAGCAATTGCACAGAGAGCAAATTCTAAAGGTAATTTGTAAAGAACTGAACCTCCTACCCAACCCCCCCCCCAACCACAACAAACACTTTGCAGGGCCGAGATTCAAACGCAGGAGACAGGGGGCCTCACAAGGACAGGGTAGAGCAGACAGATGCTAGACAAAAAAAAAAAAACTTAGCATGGAGATAATAGAAACAGAGCAAACTAACCCCATGGTGGAGACAATGCCCCCCGCCTTCCTAAAACACAAAGGAAGAATGAAAAAAAATATTACAAGGCTCAGGCAAGCACGGCAGCAACCTGTATCAAAAGTCCCCAAGATATCTGAAGCAAACATTTCTAACAGGTTCACATCCTTCCAAAAACAGCCTGACATGTTAGGCAATGATTCTGAAGATTCCATAGCAAGCTCTAGTCAGCAGGATTTTACCTCAGAAATAGAGAGTGACAATGAAAACAAGGAGAACAGGACAAAGTACAGTGGGAAAAAACAGCATTAGAAGGAAAAATGAAAAACAGAAAGAGAAGGCCAACCCCCCCCACAGATGAAACTTAATTTCCCATATTCTCTTTCCTTCTAAAAATGCTCTGATGCATACCCTAATCATTTGCTCAATTAATGTTAACAGCATTAAGAATAGTATCAAAAGAGGGGCAGTATTTCCAAACCTAAAAAACAAACAAGGCAGATATACTATTGTTGCAGGACACTCGGTTGCACACTGCACATAAAACACAGAAAGCAACAAAAGAATGGATACATGAAGCATCTTATTTGTCAATAGAGTTGGAGGCATGTACAGGGATAGGTATACTTTTTAAAAATATACAGTTTACCATAATAAAAATAATTGATCTAATTCCAGGGTGGGCTTTGTGTCTAGATATAAAATATCATAATAATTATCATTGTATAATAAATATTTATGCACCACAAAAGATAACAGAAAGAATAGCATTATTTCAACAGGACGAATCGTAGCTATTTACATCTCAAAACATAATATGGGGGGGGGGTTAATTGCGGCCTCTCTTTTGTAAAAAATGGAAAAATACAGCCACAAATAAACTATACTGTGATTCCACGAGCTTAAAAAATATAATACAAAGAGCAGAACTCAAAGATGCCTATTACACAGAAACAAAATAGGCTGAAGCAACCTTTCAGAGAGGTAAATTAGCTACCAGGATAGATTTAAGCAATAATGCACGACAGGATGTGGTATATCATGAGATATCATCACGCCAAGGGTGGTTGGGCATGAGGCCGCAGGTCGAGTGCATCCAACAACCCAAGAAGTGATGATATCCCATGATATACCACACCCTAGAGTGCATTATTGCCATTATGAAGTGGTTTAAATATTTTTTAAAGTAAAAAAAAAGAAACATTTTAAAAATGTGTTTTGGGGGTGTTGGAGGAATACCTTTAAATAAAATAGTTCCTGGAGGGCTCTGAGCAGCAGGTGGTGCTGTTGGCTGTGGTAGAGGAAGTGGAGCTCTTGTAACTGGGTGACCCACTCCTTACCATTGCAGTTTTCCTTTTTTAAAGTGTTCTCCATTCACAGTGACTTTCTTTTTATCATTTTTGTTCTGGGAATTGGATGCTGAGGACTGGTAAGCTGAGAGAGAAGTTGGAGAGGCAAGCCAATGATGAATGAACGAGAAAAAGGTAGAGTCTTGGTGCAATTCATTCAGAACTGTTATTGTAAGAGCTACCATTAGAATGGTTAGGAATGTGTGGGACAAGACTGGCAGTTTTTTCTATGTGGCTGGGACATAGCGTTCTTTTTGTGGGGGAGCCGTGGTTTGTGTGAGAATGACTACAATGCGCGGGTCTGTCGTTTGTCTTTTTCAGAGAAAAAAAATTATTCATCCATTGCTGCCACTCGCATGCTGCTGGATATGTTGCTTTTGAAAGTATTGCTCCCAGCAGCTTCCATTGTGCTGAAGTATGTTGTGTGCACAGCTGGTGAGAGTTCTTTTTTTTTTTTTAAATAGCGGCCAACTGGAAGTCTGACTCTCTGTGGACTGCTGGAGATGAAGAAGACTGTGCAGTCAGTGAGGAGGCTGGTGGGCGGAGGTTTTCTGAAGCCGTGATGATGTAGCCCGATATCATCACGGCTTCAAAAACCTCTCAGCCAATCAGCTTCCTGTAATTACGATGTCCAGTTCATAATTAATCTTTTTAAATCCTGCAATGCAGATACAAGAGGCCTGGACTAGAGTAACTGCATTCTCAGATCATAAGGAACTTTACATAGCTATAGGATTACAAGCTCCCTTACAACAAGGAACTAGGTTTTGGAAATTGAATTCCTCCATTTTAGAAAACGAGGATATTGTGCAAGAAATTGCATACTTTTTCACTATAAAAGAATGAGTTTATGAGATGTACGATAGTTGATAACCCAGTGCTTTGGTGGGAACACACAAAACATGACATAAAACAGTTAATGATAGCCTTAAGCAAACACATTAAAGAAATAATGAATACTTTCAATACCTGAAGAACAGACAACAGTTACAACACTTGTCAACCTTAGCACAAACTACAAAACATGATTTCACAGAACAAATACAAATAATTAAAAAGGACTAGCTAACTCATCGAAAAAGCAGCAAGAGCTTGGAACCCAAGGGAAAAGAGCAATAGTGTGCCCTCACACTAGTTGCTAAAATAGAATTGAGAAAAACGTAATGGCCTCTATTAAAGGTATCAATAATAAGATTTATAACACCACTGAAGAGATATTAAGGGAGGTAACTAGATACACAAAGGTGCTTTTGGGAAAAATGATGAAGTAGACATAAGAGCAACAAGGCAGTTCTTTCATTCCATAGAAATTCCTCCTTGTCCGCCAGAAATTATTGCAAGAATGATTGAGAAAATAGGTCCCATAGAGGTGGAACAGGCAACTGCAAGCCTAGGAAATGGGAAGGCACCAGGGAAGGATGGCTTAACAGCTGAGTTTTACAAACATTTCAGTACTGAATTAGCAACTAAACTAGCAGAGGTCTTTAATAGCATACTGCAGGAAGAAAGTGTAGTCATTGGAGATGGCAGAAGGAATTTTAATTGTTCTACATAACTCGGGATAAACAAGAACTTAAGAACTGGATGCCTATCTGCCTGCTGAATAATGACTTCAAAATTTTGACTAAAATCCTAAACTCTAGACTACTGAAAGCCACAGTTTATTCGATATCTCAGGCACAGTCAAGTGTGATACCAGAGAGAAGTATAATGAACCAATTAATCCATTTTAGGAACATATCTGAGAATAGTAATGTATTAGACTTAAAGGATATGTGCTATCCCTAGATCAGCAATAAGCATTTGGTAGTGTAAGTCATGATTTCCCCAGCACACTTTAAGACACTACAGGATACCTGACTTGTTCATAACCTAGATGAAAGCACTATATAAAACTGCAACAGTCACTCCATTAATTCATGGGAAATGTGGGCCACTAATACATATACAAAAAGGTGTCAGGCAAGGATGCCCAATCAGTCCACTTTTATGTTTTCTGTATAGATCCACTGAGTAGATAGATAAATTCAGGTTTACAAATACAATCAGTTAGCATTTTAGAGGAAACACTACAGTTTAAAGCTTTAGCCTATGCAGATGGTGCCTGTATAATAGTTAAAAATGATGCTTCAGTTACGCGTACTTTAGCAATCTATGAGAATTATAGCACAATATCTGGTGCTACACTGAACAGGGCTAAATGTCTAGGTAAGAAGCTTGGAACTCATTCAGAAACACCAGACCAGATACAGGGAATTACCCTCATGAAAGAACCACTAAAAATATTGGGACCCACTTTGGAGAGACTGAAATGGATCATTTGAACTGGGACAAAAAAATTGAGATAGGAAAATGAATGGTACAAAGGTGGAATAGATGGAAGATAAGCAAGGCCAAAAGAATATTTCTAATAAAAACATACTTACTTCCAGTTTTTCTTTATATTAGCAACATCTTTTCATCCCCAAAATCCAGGGAAGCAACTGTTTTAAGTATTTTTTTCAAGAGGTATGGGGGAGCCGCTTAACCCCCATAAAGAGGAACATACTGTATCTGCCTATAAAACTAGGGGGACAAAACATGATAAACCCCATTGTCTTCTTTTATTGTCAGTCTCTGACTACCGATATTAAGCCTATTTTACAACAAAGTAAGAAATACTAGACACAAAGGTCCCTTTCTTTTATTTCTCCTTGGGTAATTGCATGGAAAAGTAATACCTTAAAAGTTATAAGGAAAAAAATGCAGGGCTCCTGGATTCATGAGGGAGATTTCTGCGAAAATAAAATCTTGGAAGGTCACTCCTAGCATGCAGCTAACTAAAATGAAGAAGTGCTGCTATAATTATATTATAGCTCAAAATTTTACTGGAGAAGTTACATTTCCAAAGTGTCCAGCAGCTAGCCTCCCTTTTGTTAAAAAATTAATAGCAGAACAGTGAATCCCTGAAAAACTGAGAGATGCAAATTGGCTCTGCTGTCATAAGAAACTAAACACAAAGGGGAACCAGAAACACAAACAGCTAGAGGAAAGGTATTGTACCAAACCGAAATGTGTCACAGAAATTGAAACAATAGAACATTTATTTTTTCAGATGTAGTTACATAAAACAATTTCTGGGCATATCTGGCTGATGAGGTAGGGGAACGAATATTCAGCACTGTAAACTATGTTAATTTATTATATGGTCATTTTAATAACTAATGGGGAAAACGGGGAAAAGCACTTTGAATGTAATATTTGCCACTATTAAATGGCATGTGTGGAATGCAAGGAGCGTTTATACTTTGCAACAAAAAGATATGAACTACATTGGATTGTTTAGGAAAATATTAAATGAACTAAAAGAGATATACTCACTTGAAGTGAAATAGATTACTGTACAACAGTTAAACAAAAGTTGGATAAATTTGCTGTGGATAACAGATACAGATGTACCAATTATTTGAAAAATTAGAGCAGGTTGGATAGGAAAAAAATTGTTTTTGTATACTGTAAATAATGATATATATGAAGGAAATTATTAAGAGTCAAGTTCTATGTTAGTACATACTGTATGCTTACTTTTTGTTTCTTTCTCTATGTTGATTCACTTATTTTCAATAAAAACAAATTGCCCTACTCTTTTCGAGAAGTGCCATGGGATCTTTAATGGGAAACTAACATGTAGGATTAAATGAATCAATATTGTTACCAATGGAAATCTGCTTTACATAAGCTATTGACCAAACCCGTAACACTTTTAGGGCTAGAATTATTACTCATTCAGTTGCCCCTCCCATTATAGCTGCAGGCATCCATTTTCTAAATCACAGGAACAGGAAATGATATCACATCAGGGGAAAACACATATAGCTGATAAATATTTTAACCAGGAGAGGCACACTAAACTGAAGCTTGAGTCCAGGTGTGACCTGAGAGTGCAAGAAAATTAAATGACTTGCTCAGGGTCATGCAGTGATGCAACTAGGAGCTGTAGAATTTAAACCCAGGTCTCCAGCTCAGCACTTTAAACCACTGTGCTATACTGCCTCCTTCAAGATAAGAGGAAAAGAAGAGTTGGGTCTCTTGATGAGCTGTCACAACCAGCCACTTAATAATTTAGTAACTGCACCTGGGAGCATCAGGGAAGTGAAAAGGTTTTATCTCAAAAGGAAGGGGGCTACTGGAGATTTCCTGCTGGAAAGATGGAGTGAAACAGTTGGAATCATGAAATGAGAAAAAAAAAATTTTTTTTCTTTTACTTTGGTAAAAGGAAACCTATTCCTGGATGGTGTTCAAATAAAGATTTTTTTTTATTTTGCAACCTTCAGAAGAAGTAGTGCTGGAACATTGGGAAAAGTGAGTGTGTATGTGGGGGGGCACTGTAGTAATAACAGACTGTGATTGCTTCCCTTCTGACATTGCATGCATTAAAGGGGCACTTTGACTGCTCATGGTCCGCCCCCTCACACCTATAGGTTCTGGCACCTAAGTTCAGAAGGGTCCTCTACTGACAGCCATCTAGCCTATCACACACCAACAGAAAACAATTATTTCTTTACAACTTATTTACCCAGGATAGTCCAGCTGAGATGTGCCACCTCATTTCCAGTGGGGTCCTGCTGCTATTCATTTCTGCTGCTCAGTGGACAGGTGCACTGGGGGTTATGTGACTTAATCAAGGTCACACAGTTAGTATTTGACTTTACTGAGGTTTGAAACTCTCATCTCCTGGGCCCCAAGCTTGTGCTCTAGCCACTAGATCACACTCCTACAAATGGCAGAACATGATACCAACAAAAAAAATTAAAACACAACTACTTCAGGGCTAAGAAATACTGGGCCAGATTCACAAAAGGCAAATCAGGACGCAAGGCGACTTGCGTGATAAAAATGATGCAAGTAGCACTTGCATCCTGAGTTATGTCCAGGGGGTATTCACAAAGGCAGTCTGTGACTTGCTGCAGGCTGCCTGTGCCCAGCTGCACCTATGCATCATAAACCCCCTTGCAATATGGCATAAGGGGGGTTTATGGCAGCATTTGCACCCTATTCAGGTAGGGTGGCTGCTACGTCCACAAATGGGATTCAGAGACAACCACCAGTGAACATCTGTCAAAGACCAGTTATGCCACCAAAAAGGTGGTCTAAGTGGTCTTTGCTATTCACTGGAGGTTGCCACTGTGCCCCGGCACCACATCCCCTGTGGGTTACAGCCCCCCATGGGCTCCAGGACCTAAGCATGGCATGCACTGTTGTCCAGACCCCCCACACACATGTTGTGAGCCCTCCACAAGCCCTGGGGCATGATCACCCATCAATTCCCATAACCCCCTGGTAATCTAGTGGCCCCCCACCTGACAGTGTGAGCCCCCCACACACATGTTGTGAGCTCCCCCCACATACCCTGGGGCATGATCCCTCATCAGTCCCCATAATCCCCTGGTAGTCTAGTGGCCCCACCCTCGACAGTGCAAGCCCCCATCTGTTGTTGCCAGATTGGCATAGAGTCTCACTACCATGGCTTGTCATCGATTGAACTGTGTAGCTGATGCATTGTATTGAGAGACGCCGTGAATGACAGTGGCTGTCATTCACAGAGCATGTATTATTACAGTACATGAGCTTTGCACAGTTCAGTTGGTGGTTGGCCATGGTGGTGAGCAGAGGGTGCCAGTCACCCACTCACCTACCGGTGTGTGTGTTGGGGGTTTGGCACCACCAGAAGGGGGTGGGGACCACTGGGCCACCAGGGCAGTTAGGAGTGTTTCTATGTGGGGGGGTCCATGGCAAGGGGGTTGAGGCTGGAACCAACACCTTCTGGGGGATTGGAGGCAGGCATGGGGGTGCCATGGCTCATCTCGGCTGGCGCATCTGCCGCATCACCTGTCCTGCGACCTGCGGCATTCCTGGGAGCTGCGCCCTACCTGCACAGCTACTGCAAATCACAGGACGCAGACTTCTGGACCCACTCCGATACTGAATTGGGTGCAAGGTCCAGGTTGCAGGAATGGTCAGTGCAAGATGCCATTGTCACAGCTTGTGGCAACCCTTTCTGAATCCGGACCACTGGAACTAAATAGGTACAGGAATAAAAATGATTTACAGTGTTACCACAGTAGCAGAATAGTCTGCAAATCACACAGGCACTAAGCAGTTTACTAAATTGAAATGTCACAAAACATTATACAAAGCAATAGAACCCCAAAGGAGCTCACAAACTGTTGGCACTGGCAGCACACAACTTTTGTTTATAGCAACCCCTTCAAGATTAGAGACAAGTTCACATCCCCATGGACTGGGCAAGAACATTACTTTTTTCTTTTCCTCTTACCATTAAGGAGGCAGTATAGTGCAGTGGTTTAAGGCTCTGAGTTGCAAACCTGAAGACCTGGGTTTGAATCCCAAAATTCCCCACTTGCGTCACTGTCTGATCCTGAGCAAGTCATTTAACTATCTTGTGCTCTTAGGTCACACCCAGACTGGAGGTTTGGCTTAGTGTCTCTCCTGGTTAAAAAATTATCAGCTATGTGTTTTCCCCTGATGTGATGTCATTTCCTGTGCCTGTAATTTAGAAAAATGGATGCATGCAGCTATAATGGGAGGGGCGGGCAACTGAATGGTTATAATTCTAGCCCTAAAAGTGTTACGGTCAATAGCTTATGTAAAGCAGATTTCCATTGGTAACAATATTGATTGTTTTAATCCTACATGTTAGCTTCCCTTTAACATCCACCTGAACAGGCAGATGGGACCTCAGTTTGACATCTCATTTGAAAGACAGCACCTTATTAGTGCAACACCTCCCCCTCTCCTGCTGAACTACAGTGTCAGCATTGGGATTTAACTCAAATGCCTGGCATGGGGATAGAACCCACAGCCTTCTGATGTCCCAGCTTCAGAGACAAGTGTGCTACCTACTGAGCCATTGACACTGTTTGGTAATGTTCGGACACTGACACATCAGATAGGAGGGAGTCAGTCACTGCTCTGAAGCAATGATTTAAAGAAATGTCTTACTGGATGACCATCAGCTGGCTGAATCTCAATCCAGCCAAGATAGAATTGTTGCTGGTGGAACCAGCTCCTTGAGGGTCGTCTGGAAGTTTGGGTGCAATCAGTTTACCATCTATAAATCATACCCTTCTGACAGCTGTGGATAGGGTGAAGAATCTGGGAGTCATTTTGGATTCTAGGCTGACACTAAAACATCAGGGGCCTCCAGGCCTGATAGTGAAAAATGGGCAAAAGCAGAGTGCAAAGGTTTGCAATGTGCTTGCCCTTACCCACAACCCTGAGGATTCTATATTCAGTCAGATAGCACACTGGCACTACTGAATATAGGGGCATGTTGGTGCAGCACTAAACTGAGCAGCGCTGCCCTGACATGGATCTTGAAAGTGCAGGTAACAGCACCCCCAGACACAATAGCACTGGAAGCCCCCAGTGTTATACTTAGCTAGTATCATGGAAATAATTCCTTTGGGCATGCAACATGCCAAAGGGCCATATACATGCTCATTATAGGTTTATTAGCAAGGGAAGTGGCAATAGGTTTGCACCCCTCCTGTGGCCATCCCCACACACTCCAATCACACATTCCCATAAAAAGTAAAGCAGGTCCTGGTGTCCAGTGACCCTCCGCATCCCAATCCCCATACTGAATGAATCATTCCACAGTGTCTAGTCATCCCCCACTGATCCCCATACTGATTCTTAATGAAGTATTCCCTGATGTCCAGTGTCCCTCCATCCTCCAGTGCCTGTCCCTGATCTAAATGAATTATTTCGTGGTGTTCAGTGGCCCTACCTACCCCCCAATCCCCAGCCCTGTTAAGAAGAAAGCTGTCCCTGGTGGTTAGTAGCCCTCCCACCTTCTGATCTTTGGCTCTGGTAGAAAGAAAACCTTTTCTGGTGTCCACTGGAACCCACCACCCTCCAGTCACTCACCACAGTTTCATACAAGACATCACTGGTGTCTAGCGGCCACACTGCATAACCCATACAGGGTATACCACATGGCAACCCCCTTACTATAATCTCTAGTGCCATGGGGAGTCCACATGGCAACCAGCACTACCCTCCTCGCACCACCTCTGCTGGCCACCATATGCAATGACAGGATGCGCACATCCTGCATACTGAATAGGGAGCATGCATACTATCTATGGGTATGGTGGGGGTACTACTCTTTTTTGTTTTTATGTTAATAAATATTTTAATCGATTCTGTTGCTGGCCCACCAGCACAGGGGCAGGGTGCCCATCTCTGATGCTGGTGACCCGGGTTTGGGAACAAACTCAGAACACCAGAGGGCTGGCCTGGGGTTAAGGATTGAGCGTACTTGGGACTGCTCTCCTTATCCAGGGGGGTAGAGTGATTGGCATAATGAGGACCCCTAGTGGAGGTGGAGGGTTCCTCCATGCCAACACCGTAACTTACGGCGGGTGGGGTGGACATAGGTCGTCATTTTATGCCCCTGCCCCCAGGGTAAAAGCATTTAAAAATTGCCGGCCACCCAGAATGAAACCCACCTCTAACGCTTGGCCTCAATGGTTCTTGGCCTACCCACCAACCAGTTATGGCTCTTTGGTATCACTGGCCCTGAAACCTGCCCTGGGGGGAAAGCCAGCTGACACCTTCTCCTGTCACAGACGGGCTTGCCCAGTACTGTAACCCCATCCTGGGGGGTAAGCCAGGGGGTATCTGTGGGGGTGATGGCGGAAGTGAGAATGGGGCAGGTTGTCGGGTGGTCAGAGTGGAGTAGAGGGTAGCTGCCCCCCCCCCAAAAAAAATATTTTTGTAATCGATTCCAAGATCTGGGAGTAATTTGTCTAAATGGGCCACTGAAACTGCACTTTTGGGATACCTTTGAGTTATGAAAGTCTTTTTCCCTCACAAGTGGAAATGAATTGTGTATATTGAGTCAAGTCATTGTGTATTTGATTTATGCAATATCAGTTTAACAGTTCTAACTTTTTAAATCAGCTTTTTGTTAGAAAATATTACTGTTTGTCTGTAATTTGAACTGCTGGCTTCAGTACAGTACAAGCCAATTGTGATGTAATCAATACTGAGATAGCTGCTGTCTGGTTTGTTTTGTTCTGTTCAAAGGTTAAGGAAAATGACTACAACATGTAACCACTAAATAAAAGTTTATCTGGAGATTAGATAGCATGATAAACATATTTATCAGGGTGAATCACTACTGGTGTTGTAGAAATATTTTGTTTTTATGTATGCAGTGAGGCATTCCATGGTATGTAATTCTGATTCAATAATTGAACAACACACAATAAATGAGTTACTTGCACTGCTATCCCAAAAGTGCTTCCACTCTATAGACATGAGGACTGGACAAAGACAAAACATAAAAAAAAAACAGTGTACTCATGTGGATTTAGTCAAGTATCAGTTTACCAACAAATTCATACTAGTCAGCATAAAAGCAAGCAACCCACCATTTTTTAACCAAATGAGGCCTTCTAATTGAATGCCTTGAGTGTGATGTTTGGAATGAGACATTTGTGCTGAATGCCTTTAAGCACGTGAGTGGAAGGCACAATTATTGACTATAATTACAGATCCCTGACATGTCTTATTACACTTACAACTTGGGTTCTACTTGAAAATATTTATACATTTTTTATGATTTGTTATATAAAAATCTTGCTTTCTGTATGAAGTTTGAGTAGTAAGCAAAACATAGTTCTCGATGTGGCCTAGTCATATTGTAGCCAAACCTGGTGCATAGGTTAAACATGTACAGGAGTGTAATCATTGCTAGATAAATACTCTCTTGAACTCATCTTTTAGCCAATCAGATGGCTAGAATTGTTCTTAGCCATGTTACAAAAGTGTTACCCAGCTTTATAAATTATGATCCCTATGCATAAAACAAACTTTGCCACAGATTGACTCCAGTACCTCTCAAACCAGTTAAATGCACCTCAGAAATTGTGTTATTTGAATGGATGTTGTAAATAATATTATCCTTCTTATTTTTTTAGTAACAAATTATTTTGTTAACTGACTGCACAATCCACAGCGGTGAACTAAATCCTCTCTGAATCACTTTTAAATGGATTACATTTTTTTTTCTGGTAACCATCTAGCCATTTTCAGTAATCAGTCTGTAACATACTGAACAAGGAATCTTTACCACATATTTTGATTATGCATTGCTTCAGAAATGTTAATGCTGAAAAGTTTATTGACTTGGTTAACTGTAACAGGTCTCATCATCCTTTAATCCTGGAATTTGAGCTAATCATAGACTGCTTTAAGGGAAACATTTATGTTCAGTGACTGACATAGATTGAAAGCCCGTGCTGAGCTCTTTCAAAGGAGATATTGGACTCATCTGTAGCTTGAAGGGTGCCAGAGATATAAATGAGTGAGTCTGTGCAATATTTTAATACTGCATTGCAGCCATTTGTACCACATTGTGGTGTCATCAAGGAACAAGCTGTGCTTGACTCAATGTAGCTAGGAATAGCGTGTTCCTTGATAACACTACAATATTCTAAAAAATGGCTGCAATGTAGTATTAACATTGAACAGGCTCAGTCAGCTATATTTATGGAGTGTTTCCATCTAAAGATGAATCCAATACCTTGTCTGAATTAGTCTTTTATGGACTTTCACACTACGATGGCCACTGGGCGTGAATATGTCCCTTTAATTCAGGATTCTTAGATGTGCAAAACAATCATGATTCTCTCAAAAGAAACAAATGCAACTGGGTCCTATTGTTCTTGGGTGACCTCTATATTAATGTAACTGTTAAACTTACTTGATTCTCCATAGAAAATGTACAGAACGTTGAGCATGAAAAATGATTTTAGGAGATATAAACAATTCTACATTGAATAAGTGATAGCAACTAACAGCTGAATCAGTAGGGACAGAAAATGTGTTGGTAGATAAGGACTGGTTGGCCCAACCAGTCTGACCTTTTTCTTTTTGCTGCCTATGCTTTCACCACAGACCCTACCTGATATCACCAGTGAGTGTGATTACAGGTGGCAAAACACTATGCTACACCATGCTATACTACAGAGTTTACATATAGCTAATATTCTAGTTGTCACAAGTACAGAATTTACATTAAAATATTGAAAACTACCATCCCTTGTCAATTTTATGTGTTTAGACTGATACAGTTTTCAAGAGGAATCACATTATGTTTTGTGTTTTTTCTTCACTTTTAAAACAAGCTGCAGTTTTCAGTAAATGCCAACCACATGTAAGTTTGTGTTTGTCCATACTGTAGTTTACATGTTATTGACATTTAGTAATAACTGGGATTAATATTTCTCTAAAGAGCACTACTGAATATTCAACAAAAGAAAATAGTTGTAATTCTTCTTGTAAATTAGTATTTATATGAATTAACAAAAGCGAGACATTAAGTCAATTTCTACTGCTTTTCTAGAATACCTAGTTCACATGTTATTAACATATAGTGATAGAGTTAATATTTCTCTTAAGAACACTACAATACTGTATATTTACAAAAAACAGCTGTGATTTTTGCATTTAAACACACGCATATATATATATATGTTTACACAAAAGTAAGAAACTAAGTCATTTTATGCTACTTTTCTAGAACACCTTGTTGCAGTTTTGTGACACATATCAGTTTTACAGTATGTGTAAACTGTACACTGTAACATAGAGTGGTTCCAACTATATGTCAGAATGTGTAAATGTCCTCAGTGATTTGTACTGTGATATACTCCCAAAAGAATTCCTCCACTCTCTGAGGCTGCCTCTGAATATATCAATTTCAGGTGGGGATGCAATTGAGCTGATGTAAAACAACCACTTTTAATTACACCCTGGTGCAGCTGTGAATCAGGCACCACATTTATATCTTCTTGTGTACTTCAGCTCTCTCAATTACAGGTCACCCCTGAAAACAGGCATTTGTTCCTAGTGGGCCTTACCCAGTTACCAAAGACTAAAATAAAATAAATAAATAAAATGTATCTGTAAATATAAAAAAAAAGGGGCTACTAGGCATTTTTTTATTAAATTAAATGTAAGCCACCATTGCCTTTCATGTAGTCTTTCCAGTAAATCTTAAGTTGAAGACCTCTGTGGCATGGTTTTGCTCCTGCTGTGTCTCTGCTTCCCCACAGGAAGATAGCCATTGCTGGTGGGGCAGTCGGACTGCTGAAGCAGAGGTGCCCTTCAGAAAGGTTTGCAGCAAGGATCCGTGAGTCATGCCACAATATTGAACTGAATTGCCAGAGTACTAGACTGAATCTGATTGAACTGAAAAGGAAAACCTTCACCTACCTGGTTAATTGAAAGTGAATGAAGCATTTGGATGTACAGAGATAATAGTGACTTCTGGATAAGATAAAATATAAATGATATAAAAACTATCTTACACAGAGCTGCTTTATAAAAAATAGTGCTAGTTGGAGGTCAAGGCTGTAAACTGCAAAGATACGAACTAAAAAGATGCTAACTGAGTGTTTGGAAATGACAAATGCTATTCCTTTAGGAAAGCATTGTTGGGATAATTTATGTACTTGTGTGCCTTTGTGATTTTTGTGCTTTAAACATTTATTTGTTTGTTTTAAAGATCTTAAAATAGTTTTAAAATATTTTAGGATTTAAATTTCATGCAACTGGTCATGTGGGGACTCTGATTCTTAAAAGAGCATGCGCTGTACCCGGCATCTTTGGAAACTCAGTCACCGCTATGGGTTCCACAAGCTGTACATGCCACAGCTAGATAGTGTGTTTCTTTCTTTTCTGAATTAAAAGCAGGCTGTTTTGGCCATGATAACAGACTAGAACACTTGTGCTTTGTGGCAATCTGTGTATTACACAATGGAACACCTGATTATTGAGGAGTATTTCATCCATTTTTTTTTCCTCCTGCTCTGATGCCATTTCAGACAGAAAGTGTTTATGAAAGGGGGTTCCTGGAAGATTTTATATCCCAAGACAGATCTTGCTATAATGGATAAACAAGTAAGTTCTATATCTGCATTGTAGTTAGAGAGAGGAGCCAATTAAGTATATGTAAGGTTGCTTAAAATCCTGTCATAATCTAAATGCATTTTTAAGCTGTTGGAACTTTTTACAGAGTCCAAGTTTCTATCTAAGTTTTTAAAGATTTAATTTACCTATTTACATTGCTCTCAGATATCATAGAGGTAGTTTAAAAAACAATTGATCAGGTGGGTATGTTTACCATCATGTTATTTTATTTTTAGTGTCTGAGCCCCCTTTCTCTCCCATCAGTGAACCTCTGCAATGTATTGAGAGTTGTCCCTGTTCAAGTAAGAAGAAGGGAACACAGTGAAAGTCTAAGAACTGTGTTCTTTAGGACAGTGGAGGTTCAGGAAGTTTGTGGACAGAGAAGTGGAAAGGGAAGAGGTGGATACCTGGACTTGCACAGATTTACACAGACCATTTGAATATTAAAACCTGTTACTAAAAAGTCTGCAGAATAAGAACCTGGATTATTCAAGATTGCAAATGATTTCATCCTGGAAAAATACCACCTGGAAAAACTAGAAGAACACTCTGGTGGATAAGTACTAAATTAAGGAACTGAAATATGGAACTTTGGCTGTTATTTGCTTATATTTTTTTTGGGGGGGGGGTTCTCCCTCTATCCTCTACTGATATCTTCTCAATATATTTTGAATATTTGTATCCTTTTCCTGGTTTGTAGTTAAATTGGACTGAAATCTGACATTTTGATAAAAGGGGTTGTGAGTAAAGAAAAATATAAGGGAAGAATGTCCAATAATATACAGAAAAATGTAAGAACATATAGTCAACAAATAAAAAACAAGCTCAAGTAAATACGAAGGGGTAGAATCACATGATACTCCAAAAATTACACCGTTTCTGTGCCCAGTGGATAATCATATTGAATTAAGGTGAAATAAAAAGGTAATGAAAAACTTTAACCCCAAATTGACATCATCTTCTATGGAAAAGAACAGTGGGTGTTTGGTACAATTATCTCCACACCCCTTGTTAGAGGAAATTAGAAATTTAGAGGAGTCAGGCTCCAAGAATCAGAATAAACAGCTAGAAAAGAATATGACTGACAATTAAATTGATATTACTAGGCCATAATTACATTGGTCAGAACTCGATGTAACAAATCATGTAAGAGAGAATGCACAATCAAAATATGTATCTGAAATTGAGTTAACTGGGATGAAAAATGTTAATTGCAATAGTTATGAACCTAATGGAGAGAATGTGTTAAGAAAATGATGTTAATGTAGTTAGTAGTGAGAACTATGATCATGTACCAAACAAGGGTGTCACACCAAAGCCAGGAGCTATAAAGAATAATAAAAACATGTGATAAAAAAATCTCAGATAGGAAAAAATAGCAAAGATGGGTCTTATTTGAAGGAGTTTGACTCCATTCTTACATCTTATATTAACAACTGCAGTCTGGAACCTCCTTCCAAGTTAAGTGGTAAAATCCCCCAATTGTGATCTAATGAGCAACTGCAGGAGGATGATTTAATGGAGCAATTTGAGGTAAACCCTGACCCACCAATAAGAAATAAAGGAGTGAAGAATGAACATAAAAAAATTTCAGATAAAATTAATGAGTTGAAAAAGAAAATGCAATATGGAAATTCACAGCTTGTAGAATTGATACATTACTTTGTGCCTTTATTGTCTTCTATGTAAAGAAGTTTGACATGGGTAAGAAAAATATTGCAGAAGAAGATGGTAGTTGTGTTTTAGAGCAGGTATCTGAGATGAACAAGACTAGTAAGAAGCCAAAAAAAGGAAAAGGAAGGAACAACCAGGACAGGAAGAAAAATCAACAAAGACTGTCACCAAAGAAATTGCTCATGGAGAAATAAAATAAATAGAGCTATTAATTATTGAATTGAACCAGAGGAAAAACCAAATAAAGACCACCAAAGAGAAAAAAACTAATAATCCAGAGGTTATATATACTGAAAATCATAGAATTGGTACAGAGTCTGATGACAGTAAAAAATTGGGCAAACAAAAAAATAAATCTAACAATGCGAAAAATAATAAGAGAAATACAAAGAATAATAAAACCCATGGAACCGACCTCGAAAAGGTTAAATTTAGTGAAGTATTATAAAAAGGGGGCAATGAAAAAAAGGAATCTATTGAAGAAAAAAAGGAACATTTGGTAGAACCTGAAGATATGTTACCCACAATTTATGTTAAAGGAATACCAAAATCTAAAAAAGAAAACACCTACATATTAATTGGCAGCATACAAACTGATAAAAGGCATAATGGAGAACAAAATCTGATGGCAAGATATTAAACCAACCTACAGATATAAGGCAAAGCCATTTAAAGGCTGGATTTGCATTGTATTAAAAAATGCAAATGAAAGAAGATGCCTACTATCTGATAGAAATAGATTTACTGATATAGGTATAATATTAGATAGAACAATAAGCGTGGGTACAGAGAATGCTCCAAATAAAAATAAAAAAAAAAACGAAAAAAAAAAGAATGCTTCAGATAATAGAAACAAACAGTACCCATGCTGTTAAACAACCATGTATTACAGCATATTTGAAGCCAGTTGAAACTGAACACAGTCAGGAGGGAGAAGAGATAGAAAAAACACATAGAAGAGGGAGAAAGCAACTGGGGGTGCCAATAAATAATAGTGATGTTCTGGAGATGGATGTACTTTCTGACTCTGATACACAAACCTCTGGTGATTTTTCAATGAATAATAGCACCTGTTCATCAAGCATTATAAACATCTCTAATGTCACTAACTGACTGACATCAAATGACAAAGAAAGAAACACAATAATATTTCTAAACTGGAATACAGTTGGGTTAACATCTAAACTTGATGACAAATAATGCATAGAAGGGATGACAAATGTCTCTATGGTAAAATACGGACTTTGAATTTTAAATGGTCATTCTGAGGGGCTATTGGCATGGATAAATTGCATTTTTCACACTTAAAAGCATTTTGGACCTATGTGTCATAGATACCATGGAATGTACTAATATAAAACAACCTAAAATTCATAAAGTATGGGACAGTGACCATTTTCCAATAGGGTGTAAATTTAGTATTGACTTTAAAAAACTCCCAAGAGATAAAAAGTTAGAGGAAGAAGCTAACTTTAATATGTGTATTGAATATGGGAAAAAAATAAGATAGAATGTGTACACTAGAACTACAATTGAGAAAATAACTGACAGCAACATCTCAAGGGAGCTTTTATATAAAATAGAAAATTCTTGTTTGGTTGACGTTGAAACTATAATTAAGGACTTTGAAACATTCATGAATAATATAGCATTTCAGTTATTAGTAGAAATAAGAAGTAAGCCAAAACTGGATATAGGTATAAATAAACCATGGCTTGACAAATAATATTTGATATTAAGAAGAGAGATAAAGAAGGTGGGCAAATTAAGAGGGAAGTTCATTTCCCCTCCCATTTCATTGGCCCTGAAAAACTTAAAGGCAAAATATAGAAATTTATTACAGCACAAAAAAGAGTATAACAATTTGCTGTGGGAGAATCTGCAGGGGTCCATATGGAATAAAGATATGCATACATTCTGGACACTTGTAGCATTTGGGTGTCATGAAAAAAACATAACATGTAATATGTATGATATGATCTCTGTGAACACATGGATCAAACATTTTAGTAATTTTTATGCTTCAAATAATAATGAAGAAACATATACCTTGATCATTTATACATCAATAATCTCAGCACACAATGAGATGTTTATATTCTCCCCAAATTAAAAGTTAGGAATGCCATTCAGGCTCAAAATAGAAATAAAGCTGCAGACATGGATAGCCTACCTGCAGAAGTCTATTTGCAAACCTGACTTTTAGGCTAAAGTATTAGCTCATACATTTACATTAATTAGTCACTGTTTCATTTTACCACAAAACTGGAATAAGGGAATCATGGTTACCTTATTTAAAAAGGGTCAAAAACAAGATCTAAAATGATACAGACCCATTACACTATTGCCGGTACTACAAAAAAATCTGTCCTAGATTGATCTTAGAAAAGCTAATGGTATGGGCAGAGGACAATGTGTTGGTCTCCAAATTCCAGTGTGGGTTTAAAAAGCAGCATAGTACATTTGATTTAATCTTTACATTGAATTATCTAATTGATATCTATGTTCATGGGAAAAAGAGAACATTATATACTGTATACAGTATGCTTTGTTGATATCAAATCAGCATTTGATTCTGTATGCAGATCAAAGCTATGGGTTATCCTAGAAAAACTGAACATAGATCTACAATTATTAAATATTTTGAAGTGTTTATACACCAATACGATGGCATAGGTGAGGTATATAAGAAATGGTGCACCGTCAGATGAAATATTTGTATCAAAAAGGGTTAAGTAGGGTTGCCTGCTTGCCCTACTTCTCTTTAATCTTCATATAGAAACACTGGTGAAAAGTCTTATGGATATAGAAATGTTTGCACCTGCTATAAAAAATGAAAAAATTCAAACAATGCTATATGCAGATGATACGATTGTGATCTCGCAAACCCCTCTTGGGTTAAGAAGAGGTCTTACTAATGTTATGTGTACCTTGAGAAAATTGGACTTAGAATGAAATGTTGACAAATCAAAAATAATGATATGAAGCAAAGCCATCAATAAAAAATTCTGGGTAAAAAATGGAAAAGAGTTTAAAGTGGTATAGGAATATAAATATTTAGGTGTCATATTTGAGAAAAATGTTACATGGAAAATGCATACAAATAAACTAAAGAATAAATCTTATAAGACAACTGGTGCTACACAAGCATTTGTGTATAAATTTGCCAATAACTCAATTAAAACTTTAAAAGCAACATTTCAAGCAAAAACAATAAGCCAAACATTGTATAGTAGTGAAATGTGGGACTTGCATCCAAATAAGCTAATTTTTGAGACTATTCAGAACTCCTTTATTAGGAACACTGTATTTTCCAGGAGATTCTCTAACTTCTTTTTTTTGAGATTAGAATCTGGAATGTTATCCCTTATAACAAGAATATATATAAGAACTATAAAACTATGGGGTCGAATAATGGATATGGAAAATGACAGACTCCCAAAAATGTGTTGGTTGGAATTTACAGTCTTCAACGGGGTATAGCCAAAGAAAATTGCTTTACCAAATGAAATAGTATTATAAAAAAATCTGAACTAGAAGACCTATGGTACAGAAAGGCTACTTATAATGTAGATATATTTAAGAAGTAATAATAAGGCTGCAAGATATAGCCAGACAATAAGACCTTGGAAAGGTACATGCTATGCAGTAGTAGCACCGAATTAGTCAAAGGATTTTTAAAAATCCCTATTGAGAATTGTGAAACCTTTAGTTAGGGATTTTGTTTTGTTTGTTAATGTGTTCACTGCTATACAGAGACAGTTGTCTCATCTGATAGTGTAGTTGAAAATCTACCAGATGGCACTTAAGTACTGTAATAGGAACTGGCCTCTTTCTGTAGGTATAACAAAAAGATTTTAGAGTTTTTTTTCCCTAAATTGTGTGAAGGATAAATAGGGAATCTCACAAAATTGCTTGACAAATTCGGCGCTACTACTGTACACAAATATAGATTATATGCATGCATTAAAGAAGATTGGGGTATAGAGCAATATTTACTATCCTGTGAAAGTAGTTGGCATATAAATATTTTATGTAAACTTAGATTAGATGGCCTTGGCATACCTTATATGTGGACAAATGAAAATATTAAATGTCATTGTATGATTGGCAATATACATAGGCGGTCATATTGCATGTTATTATGGAGTGTGAGCTATGGGTAGAAGACAGAAACAAATGGATTTTACTGTTGCTGCCAAAGAAATTCAAGAATAGGGGACTAGAAGCTATGAGATATTTATTGAAGTTTGGCCGAGTAAAAATAATTTATAAAACAGCAACATTTTTAGAGTCATTTAGAAATTATGTATATTGCACATGTATGTAATAATGTATATTTATAGAATTTTTGAACCAACTGTGTTTTAATGGATCTATGAGGGTTGTAATAATAGATATTGTCAATGTAAGTTTAATGTATGAAATGTTATATATTCTGTGACATTTTGTACACTTGTGGAAATAAACTTTAACTTGAATTTGTAACTACTCTCGACTCACTTCATGGTCATCAGCCATCTGATGCATGCAGATAATGTAGCAATGTACAAGAAGGCATATCCCTTCAGTACTTGCAGAATGTCTCCAAAAACATTATAGGAGCTCCAAGTCTTTCATAAATGTCCCCAAAGTGCTGTAGTGATTTACCTTGTTCATTCCTCCAGTGTTTGCATGCATCAGGCAGTGGCAGCCATGGAGGTAAATTAAGAGTATGTCCTGACCATCATCTTGAAATGGGAGGGGAGCCGAAGAGTGCATGATTACCACTAGGGATCAATTTAGTGGGTACTGGCACAGAGAGGATGGACCTTTGGACACCAAGGACCAGTTTTACAGAGATTGAGGGCCTGATTCCAAGACAGCTACACCAGGCATAAATGTAGTACCAGTCCCGATGGTGCAAATTTCAAGTTATGCCAGCGGCTTGCAACATGCGCGATTCAAAAAAAACACTTATACTGCAACCGCTACGACAAACACAAGTTACAATGCATTTACACCAAAGATAGCCTACGTCACTGCATAATGCGGCTTGCGACATGTGTAACACACCAGCACCATGAAACCACTACTCCAGAACAGGTGGCATAAGGAAAGATGCCAGAGGAAGGTAACGTAAGTTAGAACAAGGAATAGCTGTCCTAACTAGAACACAGGTCATAGAAACTACTCCCCCCCCCACAGAGTCAGACTGCAGCATACCACCCAACTAGTAGGCCCCAAATGTGGAATAAATGGGCAAACAGTGGAACACCCAAGCAAATGTACCCTAGGAAGCCCATAGCACAGTGAAATAGGTAGCAGCATGGCCAGAGAGGCCAGTAGTAAGTGAACAACATATGAGGTGCAGCATATACCAGAGCACATAGCAAGAATAGCCCAACAATGAATGTGGGACAAGGCATCGCAAAGTAGAACAGAGACATGTTGAGATGTAAAATGAGGAACAGTGCCAAGTAATGTGGGATAGTTGTGAGGTATGGATTTCCAGACAGCAGTGTAGTGAGACACACAACACAGGCTGCAATAGGAGCTGAACTGGGAAAATAGAGACCTGTGAGAGCAGGCACCACCACCCACCCACCCAGCACCACCATGGCAGCACCCGCAGCACTACGGGGGACACACTGTGGTGCAACACAGCCCTGGCAACAGCATGACACCCATGCCATCACCACCATGCCACCAGGGGAGGTGAAGCTGGCCGCCAGGTGCAATGCAACACAAGTGGCAGCAGGGGAGCTGGAACAGTGCCCCTGTGTGCCGTACAGCAGCTGTGAGGCAGGATCATGATCATGGGACAGCACCACAGGCACACACAGAGGACTACAGAATGCACGGGCAATGGGCATGGAGTCACAGGAGGTGAAAGACACACACAGGCCAGAGGAACAATGTTGTGATGATGGCACCACCAGGTACAATGCCCCTGCCATGGCCACTGATACATATAAGCAGTGCAACCACAACAGGGACACAGCACCAGGTGGCACAGACCTGCATAGGAATGGCAGTGAGACGCACCATTGCAGTGTGCCACTGGTGCCACCCGCAGGGACCACTGGTCCCCTGTGTGGAAGGGAGCCATACAGGCCCAAGGCTGCCACACAACCAAGACATACATGGTGTGGCAGCACATAGTCTGGACCAGACATGGTGCAATGCAGCACACAGGGCACCATGTGGCCGTGACCACTGGTGCATGACCATGGCTCTGAGCTGCACAGCCGGCACACAGATACCATGTGCATGGTGGGGATGCACAGGGGATGGCACAGGACTGCCACATGCATACCCCCATGTGCAATATGACACACACACATGCACACGCCCATGCATGCCTGAGACAGACACGCAGAGTCGGGTGTGCCAAAACATCATTTAATGAATGGTAGAAAACACTATATAAAACAAGGTAAACAGTAACAAGAAAAATAACATGGACCACAACATCAACAACAACAGGAATGCCCACAACCCCCCCACAATACACCCACCCTGTATAGTCCACCCACACCAGCCCAGGTGGTCATGCCCCCCACCCATATGTATATGGCCCTCCATATATACAAGGCCCTCCCACTCCATCTGCCCAATGCCAGCCCCAACAAACAACACCCGTGTCAGCTGTGTCCACCTGGTCACTGGGCACAGGGCCTTGAAATTGTGTTTGTACTTCATAAAATGGCTGAATCATCAAAGGTGTTCACAAAATGTCTTGTATGCGGTATGTATACTGACAAGGTTGTATGTTTAGCTTTCACATGTAACAATTGCAAAACAGTTGAAGGACTGAGGGCTCATATAGACAGACTCGAGTAACGGTTACAAACTCAAATGGAAATTAGCAATCTTGAAGATTTTATTGATTCTGTGGCAGATACCTTGGTTACTGATTCACCTACATCTATTATTCCTAAAAACGGCAGTCTAAACATGGATGATGAGTGGTGTCAAGTTCCAAAGAAAACTGGAAAAAAGGGAAGGTGTAATATAGGGGGAATTTCTAACATAACAAACATTTCACTCACTAATAAATATAGTGTCTTGGAAGATATACCTAGTAGTAACATTCCCCCAATAGATATTGTATCTAGTATAAGTAAAACGGCATCACAGAACATCAATGAATCAAACTCCATGGACATCCCAAGAGATGTTCTGGTCATTGGTGATTCAATGCTGCGTTACACAGACCAGACCATATGCAAAAACCGAAACATGCATACCACTGTCAGTGCCCTGCCAGGTGCAGGAATAGGCTATATTGGGAATTTGTTAACAGGATTACAAGAACACACGAACAACCCACTCACCCTCCTACATGTGGGGATTAATGATTTGGGCAAACAACCTATTACTGAGATACAAAGAGATTTTGAATTGGTAGGGAACTCAATAAAAAATCAAGGTGGAGACCTAATTATTTCTGGATTATTACCTGTCCCTAGAGCTAACCCTACAAAAAGACAAAATATAATATTTCTAAATGGGTGGTTCAAACGACGGTGTCATAGAGAAGGTTTTGTGTTTCTTGAAAATTAGGAAGGTTTTTTAAACCAGTGACTATTTGCAAGGGATGGTATGCATCTGAACAAACAAGGGAAATGGATATTTGCAGACAGGTTAAGGAAACAAATTGACAGTAGTTTAAACTAGAAATGGGGGGGGGATCATCTATTAAACTTGAGTCTAAGAGTAGTATGGTTGGTCTAGATGCACCTGATTGGAATTTTTTGCTTATTAATGCTAGGAGTTTAAATAACAAGTTCGATGAACTAATACTTACCCTGTTGCAATTAAATATCCATGTATATGCAATAACTGAGACATGGTGGCAAGACACAGATACATGGGAAAAGGATATTACTGGCTACACCTTGCTCCACAAGGATAGAACCTGTGCTAAGGGTGGGGGGGGTAGCTTTTTATGTTTCTAACAACATCATGACTGTGAATATTGAAATAAACCACTGGCCCAATATTGAAGCCTTATGGATTAAAGTTCTCCTTAAAATCGGCAAACATATAAATTTAGGTGTAGTCTATAGGTCCCCGTCTATTTCCCTAAGAGACGATGTCCAATTACTTGAATTTGTTAATGAGTTTTCATCTTCATCTAATGCTATTCTTATGGGTGATTTCAACTTACCAGGCATAAACTGGAACACATTATACACTAATACCATTACTGAAAATAATTATTTGGAAATTTTTCTGGAGTACAATATGGAACAATCAGTAAAGGAGAATACTCGGGGCGAAAATATTTTGGACTTAGTCTTAAACAACCTGGGTTCCAGTATAACAAATTGTAAGGTTATTCCACCACTTGGGTCTAGCGACCACTCAATGGTATACTTTACTTATAAAGTAAACCAGGAATTTGACCCCAGTACTATTTCAATATATAATTTTAATAAGGCAAATTTTGGAGATTTTCGAAACAAAATGGCCCATTGGGATTGGGAATCTGAATTTAACCACAAAACACTTTTTGAAATATGGCAGTCTCTAAATACCAAATTGACCATTACCACAAAAAAGTATATCCCCCAAATTAAGAAAATAGATAAAAACAAACCTAAAACTCAGTGGATGAATGCAACAGTTAGGAAGCATATTAAAAATAAAAACAGGGCATTTACAAAAGCTAAATTAAGTAATTCTCAAATAAATTGGCTTGATTATAAACAACATTTAAAAATATCTAAAAAGAGTATTAGAAAAGCAAAGTGTGATTATGAACATAGGCTAGCTGTTAACGTTAAAGAGAATTATAAAACCTTTCATACTTATATAAATAATAAGAGGGGAGGTGCGCCTGTTATTGGCCCAATAGAAAATCAAAATGGAGAACTCAAAACTGATAAATCAGAAATGGCTACAGTTTGTAATAACTACTTTTCTTCAGTCTTTAATAGCAAAACTAGTCCCACTGTCAATCACAATATTTACTCCACAACCAAACAATATAAGATTGAGAAAAAGGAAATGGAGCAATTACTTTTGAAACTAGATCCCAACAAATCTGCTGAACCTGATGGAATCCACCCCCGTATTTTGAAAGAATTGGCAATTCCTCTATCTGGTCCATTAGCTGCCCTATTCACAAAATCTCTTACAGAAGGAGAGGTCTTAGAAGTATGGAGATAGGCCACAGTTATTCCCATTTAAAAAAAAAAAAAGGATCCAAACACAATGTTGCAAATTATAGGCCCATTAGTCTAACATCCGCTCTGAGTAAAATCATGGAGGGCATAGTAAAAAATTATATTGGGACCATTATGCAGCCAGACACTGCATAGCATGGTTTTGTAAAATCCAGATCCTGTATGACAAACCTGCTTGAATTTTACGGTGGTGTCAGCTTAGCCTTGGACAGGGGTGAAGCTGTGGATGTAATTCTATTGGACTTTTCAAAAGCCTTTGATAAGGTGCCACATGGTGAACTAATAGATGCCACAATAAAAATGGGACTGGATGGGAATATTATTAGATGGATAGAGTCATGGTTGTCTGAGAGGACCCAACGAGTTTGTATAAAGGGTTACTACTCAAAATATGAACTGGTGACTAGTGGGGTCCCTCAGGGATCTGTTCTGGGGCCCTGTCTTTTTAATATCTATATCTCCTCACTGTCTTCTTCAACTAATGTCTGGTTGACCAAATTTGCTGACGACACCCGTATTGGCTACATAATTAACAAACCTGAAGATGTAATTACCTTACAATATGTATTAAATGAACTAGAAAACTGGGCATTAACAAAAAAACTCATGTTTAACATTGAGAAATGTATTGTAATGCATTTTGGGGAAAAAAAACATTAGCTAATTACCAAATGAATAACAAACTGCTTAAGGTTGTTGAAGACGAGCGAGACCTGGGAATCAGAGTAAAAAATGATTTAAACTTTGGCCTACATTGTCAACAAATAATCAATAAAGCCTGAGGTATTATCCACTGTATAAATAAGCATATAAAAAGTACAAGCAGCAAGTTCCTACTTCCGCTGTACTCCTCGCTTGTTAGGCCTTATGTCAAGTACTGTGCCCAGTTTTGGGCACCAGGAGACAGGGGTTCTATATATGCTCTTGAACGTATTCAGAGAAGGGCAACCAAAAGAATGGATGAGGTTCAGGGTCTAGAATATGATAACAGACTTAAAAAACTTTGACTTTACAGTCTAGAATATCATAGACTGAGGGGAGACTTATGCTTGGTGTATAGAGCTCTATATAATACTACCTTGTGGGATACCTCAGGACTAGTTTTCAGAGATGTGACTTACGAAACCAGGGCTCATCCATTACAATTAATAGTTGAACGATGTAGAACTAAACAGAGAAGTTCTTGGTTCTCTGTCACAGTATCTAAAATTTGGAATGGACTACGACTTTCTGTGGTGACCAGTGAAAGCATGAACTTATTTAAAAATCAATTAGATACTTTTCTGAGTAACAAATCAATCAAGGGTTATAACTAAACCAAATTGGTGAGCAATATGGACCACGGTCTTCTTGGCTCTGTTTTACCTATGAAACCCAGCCAAAGGCCCCACCCCATATGAACCCCACCCAGGCATTTTTATTTTTATTTTTTATTTATTTAGGAAATTGGAATTACAACCCTTTGAGTCATAGACTCATTTCCAAAGGCTCCACATCAGAATAAAACTTAGACATTCATACAGTACATACATAGAATAAATGTGGGTGAGCAAACATACAGAGTATAAGTACAATGAGCACTGGTTAATGCCTATACATTTGGTAGCTAAAGCAGGGCAGAGCTATCAACATATTTACCTAATGAGCGGTTAAGACCTGTACAACTGGTAGGTAACAAATGCCCACAATAGGCCGACCCCCCCCCCACAGGCCCAAAGCAGCAAACTGGCCCAAGGTTGTAGGTCCACTGTCCGTGGCCAGGTGTGGTGTGTGGTGCTAGTGCCTGTGAAGCACTGCTAGGAGGGCACCAGGGAGTCATGCAGGTGCACAACATCAGTCATGATGGTGGTCTCCAGCACCACCAGCTCCTGGTCTCCCGCTGGCAGCTGCCCTGTGTACAGCGACACCTGTGGCCCAGGCTGACCCCCCCAGGCAACCCAACACTGGCATCCATGACTCCTGGATATGGCTGGTCCATGCCACTGCCGCCAGCTTGGTCCCCATCACTGTCCACAGCCTGCATGGCCACATCCACCACCTGTACATCAGGTGGGGGGGGCGCCGGCAACTCCTGCACCTCTTCCATCTGCTCCTCCTCCACTGGCCCCACAGCAGGCACCTCCACTGCCACTGGCTCTACAGCGGACTGAACTGTGGCCTCCTCCACCTCTGACAGCTCCACTGGCCCCTGCTGCCCACTGTCCATGGCATCTGGCACATCCACCGTTTCTTTTACCATCTCCTCCACCACTTCCACCACCTCCACCTCCTCCTCTGCCACCTCCACCAACTCCTCTGCCTCCTTCTACTCCGACATTGATGGTGGTGGGAGGGGCCAGAACCTTCGCTGCCAGCACTGGGTGCAGTGCAGGCAGGCCATCATATCTGCTGTCTTCATGTCTTCCATCACCTGGAGCAAGGCCCTTTAGCAGGGCATCAGTCTGCTACACACAGCTGTAAGGAAGCAAAGGCTGAGATCAGTGCTTGTCCGGGACATGCGGCACACACACACACACACACACACAACACACAGTCACCACCCCCACCCCCATAGGCCACTGCAGCATGGTCACAACACATGGCAAACAGTGCATGCACCTACCAGACCTCCTGCATCATGCCCCCTGTGGCAAGCCTGTGACGTGCTGCTGGTCACCGTCCGGACAACCTTGTGGACCCTGGTCACCACATCCTGCATCTGTGGGGAAGGGGAACACAGTTACTTGTGTGCACCAGTGCAGGCCAAGGCCTGTGTGGCAGCATAGCACCACTGTGTGGCCAGACATTGGGATACCCACCTGCACCTGCATCCTGGACCAAGCACATCTCCGTGTCCCTCCTGTGTACCATGTCCACCAGCCACTGCAGAAGCCCGAGATCCCGCCATGCCAGGTCCTTCCAGCAGTGCTGCAGTTGCCTAATGGTGTGGGACACACTGCTGCTGGCACCCAGGCAAGTCCCTATGGCCCTCCACACCCTAACACACTGCTCTGCAGCCGGGCAGGAGGAGTGTCATCCCCCACTACTGGACTAAGTTCACCAGCTGCACCATCTCTGTAGTGGTGAAGTTTGATGCCCTCCCACTGAGACTGAGGCCTGTGCTCCATGGCATGCTGTCTTCTGTGTGGCACCTTGCATGGTGGGGTGTGGCATGTGCAGAATAGATCTGCAGGGCAACAAGGCGAAGCACATGTGTCAGTGCACAGTAGTGTGGTGACCATACTGTCATACCCCCCCAAATGCTGCCCAGCATGTCTGGCAGTGGACAGCACAATGGGTACAGTGGCAATGGGTGCAGCACTGCACCCCACGTGCCATCCACAGGGTGCTGTGAGGCAGTGCCGTGCTGCACATACATGCCCCTGCATGCCACGTCCCCTACCAATGGTGTACACATTGCCACCACACACTGCAGACTGAATGACAGAGCTGTGTGGTGCTATGTACATACAGTGTGCAATGTGTGACCCCACGTCAGCTGCCCACACCACACTCCCCCACACCGCCACCTGCCATACCCAGCTGTGTACCACTCTGTTGCCATTCCCACACACAGGACTGCATAGGCACATGGCCGTACACCCCACGACAGCGGCCTGGACTGTGTCCATGTGCAGTGGCCTAGTCCAGCTGCACGATGCCTGGTTGTCATGTGGTGGTACACGGAATGGCACATGTTGTACAACAGATGCATAGCCCACCAGGGCACAGCTGGGTACAGTGTGAATGGCTGGTGACACTCGTACTCACCACCCTGCAGTCGGGATGTACAGCTGCATGCGAAGTGGTATCCGGCTATGCAACGATACCCCTTTGCCCAGGGTTGCATTCCCAGTGCCCCCACATGCACACAGTGTGAATTGCAGCAAAGCACCTACCTTCCCTGTGCTCCCAGTTCACACCTGTGGTCAGGCCTGCAGCCTAGCATGCCCCTCCTGGTGAAACAATTGGCAACACGGCATTAACAACCAATATACACAGTGACCATTGCATATGGGGTGGTATTGCACTGTCTTACTACCTGCCAATGTTCAGGGTGTGTCTCTCCTGGAGGAACAGAATGGACCACAACATCAGCAACTGTATGTAGTACAGCTGGTGCATATGTATAGGTAGTGCACTGTTTCAGTACTCACCATTAGTCAGGTTGTGGCTCTCCTGGATAAACACAGTTTAACACAACATTAGCAACTGTATGTAGTACTGTCTGTAGCATAGGATCAGGTGGTGCACTGTCCAGTACTCACCAATAGTCAGGGTGTGTCTCTTCTCGATAAACAGATATATACACAACATTAGCAACTGTATGCAGTACTGTCTGTAGCATAGGTGCAGGTACTGCACTGTCCCAGTACTTACCAATGTGCATGGTGTGTTCCACCTGGGCCTACTGTGTGACAGGGAGCTGTGTAGCTCCAATCTGGTATTTGCTGCATGCAACTGCTGCCAGACCCTCCTGTCTCTCCAGCGCTTATGGTCTGTGGCCGAGGTTCAGCCTACGCACCTCGCCTCGCATGTCGCATGTACAGGTTACACGTGCATTGCAGAGTAGTACTGCACAAATGCATCATGCGTTTCTGCATGCTGCAGATACACAATCACAGCAGCATGTGCAGTCTGTATGCACTTGCGGCCTATGCGACATCGTTTATATGTGCTATTTGGTGTGCCTCTGACACAGGCACCAGTTGTGTGCGACATGCCATGTGCCCTGTCACCACCATTGTAATGAGGGAATCCACATGGCTGTATAGTGCATAGTGATTTACTCAGTGCAGGTAAAATAGAACGTGATACAGTGCAGTATAACAGTACAGTAGTGACAATCCCACACACATGCCCATACCCAGTAACAGTGCAATGCACACACACACACACTCTTTCATGTGGTTCACTACAATGCCCACCCACCCCCACAGTGCACCCATGCACACACACGAACAAGCTCACACACACCACACATCAGGACCTGATGCCTTCCCAGACTGCCACACCACCCACTACCCACCCCCCATAGCAGCAGCGTGCCACAGTGACACGTCAGTCTGTTGCTTGCTGCTACCTCCCAGTCCTCTTGTGCTTGGCTGCCCTAGTGGTAGCACTGGGCCCACCCTGCCCCTGGTGCATGTCTGCTGGGCCACCACTGTCCACTGGTGCCACTGGCAATGCCAGCCTCCAGGGTCTTCCGTGCCTCTCTGGGGTGGGTGGTGCATGTTCTGGCACATTCCTCGGTCCCATACCCTCTGGCCCACTGCCTTCCATGACCTGCTGCTGTGACGAGACCTGCGATGCTTCCAGTTGTCTGGCACTGGTCCTGCGCCCTGTTCCCAGTGCCCTCCACCCCACGGCCCTGGTGGCGGGCGTTGCCACTGCCCTCCACCCTGGTGCTCTGGCCACCTGTGGTGCCACCAGTGCCGTTCTTGTGGGTGGTGATGGCTGCTGTTGCACCAGTGCTGAGGGTGTTGCCAGCACAGGGAGCTGTGTTGCCTGTGGTGCAGGTGTCATCGGTGGTGCCAGTGGAGGCAGTGGTGGGGTCACCTGAGCTGGCACATGTGGGGGTGTTGGTGGTGGTGGGTGCTGCTGCTCCAGGGGTGCCAGTGGTGGTGGCAGTGGTGGGGGGGGTGCTGCTGCTGGGCCAGCTGCCCCTGGCGGTGGCAGTGGTGGTGTTGTCACCGCTGCTCTTGGTGACAATTGTAGTGGTGCTGGTGACAGGTGCACCTCCTGTGGTGCCTGTATGGTGACGTCCCTCAGTGCAGTGCCTCATGGGTGCAGGCCTGCGTGTGCTGTCTGTAGCATGGCAGACAGTGCATCTGCCTGTCTCGTCTGCTGGGCCACCGACCTCTCCACAGCCTTGGCCAGATGGGTGATGGCTCTCGTCTGTGCCTGCACACAGGTCTGGCTGGTGGCCATGGCATCCACCAGCCAATCAATGGCTGCCTCCGTGATGCGTGTCCTTGTCTCAAGCACCCCTATCAGGGTGCCCATATGCACCTCCAACGCATTGTGGTGTGCGTCCATGCTGAGTCTGATGCAGCCTAGCATCTCCCTCTGTTCTGTGTGTGCCGTTATTAGAGTCCAGCAGAACCCTGCATAGTTGGTGGGTGTCTGCGGGTGGTCCTCCTCCGGGGATGGCGTGGTCCTGTCCAGGGCCTCCTCCAGCCTATGGTATGATGCGGCACTCATGTCTGGGGTGATGTCATTGTCATCCCCCAGGCTTCTGCAGCTGAGGAAGTCATTGAGGTCAAGCCCCTCCTCCTCCCTCTGTTGCTTCTCCAATGCCTCAGGCTTCCCCATCACCAGTGTCCTGGCTGTCTCCTGCTGTGACATGTCAGCACCACCTGGGGTGTGCATCACGGTGGCTTGTCAGATGGTCAGTTGCCTGTGGTCCCACTCTGCACCTGTGTCACCACTGTCCATCGGCCTGGTTTCCACTGCGGCTGCACTTGTGGGGAGACATCGGTGCATCAGTGTTACCACCCATGTCATGCCTACAATGCCTGCCTGCCTCCATACCCACTCCTTTGAAGCAGTCCCACACAATGGGGGCAGTGCTGGCCATCAGTGTACCTGCCCCAGTATCCACTGCTGCTGCACCTGTGGGGGAACGACAGTGCATCAGTGCTGCAATGCCATAACATGCCCACCAAGCCTACCTCCTTACTCCTCCCTTCATCGCTGTCCTACACAGTGGGTGCAGCACTGGACGTGACCTTACCTGCCCCTGTGTCTACTGGCACCACACCTGTGGGGGAACGACAGTGCATCAGTGCTACAACACCATAACATGCCCACCATGCTTGCCTCCATACCCACCCCTTCATCACTGTCCCATATAGTGGGGGCAGTGCTGGCCATCGGCTTACCTGCCCCAGTATCCACTGCTGCTGCACCTGTGGGGGAGCAATAGTGCATCAGTGCTTACTCCCCATGTCTTGCCTACACTGCATGCATGCCTCTTGGCTGTACCACATTACAGGGTCCAGTCCCTCATATCACCTCCCATCTGGTCTCTGTTCCACATTACATGACCTTGCCACACCTTCACTGTTCCGACTGTACTGCAACACTCCATGGTACATGATGCATATGTTATATTATTCATTATACAATGTTATGCACAACTCATGGCTTCTGATTGGTCAGTTGGCCATCACAGCAGAGATGTTATCCTTGCATAACATCCCTGCTGTTCACCTTGTTGATTTATTGCCTCATTGGCTGTTGCCACATGATGACTGTTTGCATTGTCTCTTTAGACTCATCAGTGTTGTTACACACTACTTAATACATTCATGGACATTATTGTTTTCTGTATGCTGTATCATGCCATTGTATGATAGGCATACTGCCCTCCAGGGTGGGTGTTCTGCTGGGATGCCTCAGCCACTGGCCTCAGGCCACAACACCTGAAGTGGGCTGTTATCCCAGCATGTCACCCTTCCTGTTGGGCATTGTTCCATTCCTTTATAAAATACATTCTGACCATACAGCACACATTTACACAGTGCTCTGGGCTTCTTAGGGAGCGTTTCCTGTGGTGTTTCACATCTTGCCCAATTGTTCCACATTGTGTGGCACATTGTTCAACATTGGGGGACAGCTGGTTGGGAGTTATGCACGCATGCCACCATTCACACCCCTGCAGTGCTGTCCCACCCACTGTGGGCACTGCTGCCATCCACTTACCTGTCCCTGCATCCATCAGTGACATGTTGAGGTCTGTGTCCCCATGGACGTTGTGCTGGCTCATGAATGCCAGCACCTTCTCCTTGTGGCCACTGAGGAGTCTCACCTCCTGTGGCCCACCTCCTGTGTCCACCACCTGCCACCTGTTCTGGGCTTCCTTGGCCTTGGCATGGCACTTCAGGGCACTTAGGCACTTCTTCTGCAAATTGTACACGGTGCACCTCACAATTTCAACAGCATTGACCTTCTTGGTCACCTCTTCCCATGCCTCCTTACACCTGGTGTGCTGTTCCCATTCCCCTCCCTTGCCCATGAGCATGTCTGGTTGGGCCTCCAGTTCATCCAGGAGAATGTCAGTCTTCTCACGTGTAAAGTTTCTCTTTCTTTTTTTTTTGAACTGCTTGCCACCTCTCCATTGCTACCCGACATCTTTCCTGTGGCTCCTATGCTATGTCTGCATCTTGCGCACTTTTATATGGTTGTCGGATTGAGACATGTGTGATGCTATGCTGCTATTGTGGTTTACAACATGGCTTGAGGGCGTAACTTACGACTTAAGTAATTCTTCATTTTCCGTCATATCTGGTGATTCTCTTGGAATATGGCACTGGGGTTTTAGTGTAACTTTACACACTGGCGTACTTTGCACCATGCTCTCCCTGCTGTCTTGGAATCGGGCTCCCGGTGAGGGAGGGAGTGCCACTGGATGCCTGGGAGCTGATCACATATCTGGACTGTGTAGTACGGTACGGGCTGCATGCCCATTGGCTCACGCTGTGGACCAATGGGTGTACAGCCCTATCTATGGTGTCAGTCGGCAGGTGGCAGGGTGGCAGGGTGGCAGGTGGATGGGGTGCTGCCGCCCACCATTGGCCGGGGAGGAGGGCGGGGCGGTGGGGCTCAGTGGGTGGGTGGAGGGGTACCACTGGACCACCAGGGATATTGGACAATATTTTTATATACTTCAGCCTGCGATCAGGCTGCGAGCGGTCCAATGGACCACCAGGGATATTGGACTTCTTTTATTTCAACTTCAGCCCACGATCGGGCTGCGAGTGGTCCACTGGACCACCAGGGATACTGGACTTCTTTTATTTCAACTTCAGCCCGTGATCAGGCTGTGAGTGGTCCACTGGACCACCAGGCATGTTGGACTTCTTTTATTTCAACTTCAGCCCTCGGTCAGTCTGCAAGCGGTCCACTGGACCACCAGGGATATTGGACATGTATTATTTTATACTTCAGCCCACGATCGGGCTGCGAGCAGTCCACTGGACCACCAGGGATATTGGACATGTATTAGTTTGTACTTCAGCCTGCAATCAGGCTGCGAGTGGTCCACTGGACCCCCAGAGATATAGGGACGTGTATTATATACTTCAGCCCGCGATCGGGCTGTGAGCAGTCCACTGGATACCAGAGATTTTGAGGATCTTTTTCATGTATGCCCACGATCAGGCATGGGGGCACCAGGTGCAGCCAGAGCTCAGGTGGCCACCCACAGGCACCTGCCCGTGTTAAGCCCTGCAATACAGCAGCTTACCTGTGGGTGGCCAGCCGTTGTTCCTTTTTTTTTTGGCTCACCTGTGTGCAGCACAAGTAGGGGTTGTGCATGCATGGGCTCAGCACATCCCAGGCTGAATATCGGGATGTGTGGAGTATGCATGGGCATGCCCCCCCTACCTGTGCCACATACATTACTGATGTGCTCTGGCGCATCGGGATTTGTGCCAGACACAATCTACATTTGAATATCATGCTGGGGTGCATCAGTGGGTTGCGCATGGTGCAACACTGTTGCGCCATGCGCATCCCTTCTGAATATCCGGGCCCAGATATACATGGAAATGAAAACGAAGATAGCAGAAACAGACCATTGGTTCATTTAATCTGCCTGTAATACTCTATCCTGCCCGAGACACAGTGTCTATATGATATTCATGCTCACGCTACCTGCACCCATGCTTCCTGCCTTGTTACTACCCCCCTCGTGGCTATTAAGCTCTTAACTCTGTCCCAACTGTATCTGAAGCCGTTTACTGTTTGAAGCCATTAATGGTCTTAACACCCACCACTTCAGCTGTTCCATAACTCAACCAATCTCTGTAGAAAATAATTTACTCATATCCCTCATGAATTTCCCACCCACCAGCTTCCACTTGTATTGCATGGTCTAGATTTGATATTTCTGCTGAATAGTTACTCACAGTTTGCTTTGTTCATTCCTTTGAGGAACTTGAAAGTCTCAATCATATCACCCCTCTCCCTTCTGATCTCTAGCAAGTACAAATTAAGTCCCAAACCCAGTCCTTGCAGGATCTTTCCCGCAAGCCACAAATTATTTTTGTTACTCTACACCTCATTGTCTCCAGCCTGTCCCTGACTTTCCTCAAGTGAAGGCCACAGAACTGGACACAAAATATATAGGTTTCTTTCATCTTTTTTTAGTTCCACAATTAAGGAGTTTAAGTTTGTTTGGTATGATTTCCCCTTAATAATAATGTATCTGCATCTAAGTTGTGTTTCTTCTGATGACCAAATATCCTACCTCTGATTATGGTTTCCATCAATGTTTCTGGAAGTGTTGCTACTGTAGATTTTCTCATTAGTAATTCCCTAGTTTGGTTGCAAAACATTTTTGTTTTAATTATAACAAGTACATGCCCCCTGAGGAAGACCCATGTGGGTGAAGTGCTGGGGAATTTTCAGTTCAGCATCTTCATGGATTCTTTGAATAAACTCACCAGTTTTACAACTATTTCAGCATTTTTTGTTTTTCAGACTTGAGTGCCACTTCTTTGTGGAATTGTTGGAGAAGTTTTGGATCCTAGGACCTGTAGCAGGCAACAGTATAGCTATCCTGAGCACCCTATTGCACAATCAGGATTTAGATCAAGGCATAGCACCATTTCGGCCCTAGCCAAAGTAACCAATAATTGGCAGATTGCCATGGATAAGAAGAACAGTAACTGTGCTGTGTTCCTGGATTTGAGTAAAGCATTTGACACAGTGAATCATGAATCATTAATCACCTCCCTTGGCTCACTAGGGCTGGATTCTCCCTCACTCAACTGGTTCAAGTGCTACCTATCAGATAGGTCACAACTGGTAAAAAAATGGAAATTACCTATCCACCTTAAAACCACTGCTAAGAGGTGTACCGCAAGGCTCTATTCTTGGCCCCATCCTCTTTGCCATTTATATTAATAATATTGATGCCAACCTCACTCAATCCAACATTCATCTGTTTGCTGATGATACTGTATTATATGTCAGCAATCCTTCATTACCTAAAGCCTGTGAACTGCTACAATCTGAATTCTCCATCCTGCAACACAAACTACTGGATAAAAAGCTACTTCTAAATGCCAAAAAAACAAAAGCTATGTTCTTTGCCACAAAGAGTTGCTCTGCCACTACCCCATCACCCACCACCCTATAACTATCCACCTTACTTGGAGAGAAGCTGGAATTTGTTGATAACTTCAAATACCTTGGAGTCTGGATTGATAACAAGCTTGACTATTCTGTCCATATTGAGGAGCTACTAAAAAACTGAGACAAAGGCTTGGTCTATTTTTAGAATAAAGCACTACCTCAACAGAGACTCCAAAAAGATTAATCCAGGCATCATTCCTATCCTCATTGACTATGCTGACTTTCTCTATGGCCATTGTTCACTCCCTCTTAAATAAGCTGGACACCCTATACCACAGGTCCATCAGATTTATTACTGACCTTCCTCCAGCACCCATCACTGCTCCCTTAATAAGGCAGTTAACTGGTCATCATTACAACACAGAAGAAATAGGAATGCTGCAATTTGGATATTCAAAGCCTTATCAGGCAAACTACCCACCTATATCACAGACTGTTTTACCCAAATTACTTCTAGGCCATACAACTTAAGGATCAGCAAACTTATCATTCTAAAGGTCCCCAATGCCTGCACCCAGTTTGGGAGGGCCGCTATCAGCTACTCACTAGCAGTTGCATGGAACTCACTCCAAAAAAACATGAAGCTAAATAGCCTCTTACCTTTAACATCCTTCAAAGATTATTCTCCACCCTATTCCCAGAACTCTGCAATTGCTTTCACAAGGCCTAATCCTCTACTCTACCTACCCCCACCCCTCTTTCCGTGTTCCATTATGCTAGTTCTACTTTTATTCCAGTCACTGGATATACTCTCATAAAAGCCAATTAGGACCTATAATTTATATATTATGCCTGCTATACCCATTGCCTCCTTTTCTTACAGGTTAAAAGGTTTTAATGTGCCTTGTATATATGTATATTGTTATATATTAGCACTTTATGTCATTGTACTACTGTTTATGTTATTATTGTCTATGTAATAATACTTGCACTTCTTGACCACTCAGGTCCATCTTGTAAATGAGCTACGCTCAATGATGTTCGCCTGATTAAATAAAGATTTTGATTGATTGTTTGATTGTGTAACATGGTTCTCTGTCCAGTTACCGAGTATACACCATGTCCTAATAGACTTATTAAATATTACTACAAGAGGTGTTGCTTACTTATGAGCCGGAACAATTACAATGGCCTCTTTCCCATCACTAAGTACACACCCTTCCCTAACTGATGTTTTAAATATTATTATATGAGGTGTTTCTAAATCATGAACCAGTTTTCAGTTCTTGGATGCAAAGCAGTCTGGTGCAGGACCTCTATTAATATTAATGCCCTTAGACTATTTCTTTTGTTGTGAATAAGTTGTATCATTTTAGGTATTACTAATAAGGTTGGGCAAACTTTCTAACCTTCATGTTTGTCCTAATTTAGGACATACAATGCTTTAGTTTTTCTTCTGTTCTGAGTACAATTCAGAAATGTCACCACAAGTGCAAATTCCTTCCACACTATGCAGTTTTTAAGCCACAGACACCACAATGATGAAGCCTTAAACTGCAATATCTATGCATAAAATGATTATAACCCCATATAACATATAAGGCACTACAGGCCACTTACTATATTAATATCTCATGAATTATTATTGTGGAAAATAGCTCCCAGTATCTGCTGTTGGCTGAGGACTGCACTGTCACTGTTCATCCTATGTGGGGTATGATACAACCCCATCCCATTCCTCATCATCAGCTCCCTGGTAGCCAGTGCCCCCCACAAACACACACACATGCACAAGCCCTATTAAGCTGATCCCTGATGTCCTCATTGTACCAGTACCCATTAAACTGATCCTTGGTGCCCTGTGGCAAGCTCATGCCCCCAAGCCCCCCTCTCCTGTCTCAAGACAGCAATCAGCACATACTTCTAAGTCACCTCCATGGCTGGTCACTGTCTGACACTTGCAAACACTGCAGCAATGTGCAAAGTAAATCACTATAGCACTTATGGGCTATCTATGAATAGTCATGGAGCTTCTGTGATTTTTCAGTAACATTCTGCAAGTACTGAAGGGATATGCCTCTTGTACATTGCTATGTTGCTTTCAAGCATCAGATGGCTGATGACCACACAGGTGAGTGTAGAGTACATGCTGGTGACCATCTCAGTATCTGGGTCAGGGGATGGAGGGCTCTGGGGTTAGGGTTGAGTAATTTTGTTTCTATATATACAGATAAATACGACAAGTGAGAGAGTAAAAGTTCACAAGAAGATACAGATGTGGTGCCTGATTCACAATTGTGACAGAGTACAGTAATTCAAAATGGGTGTTTTACATCTGTTCTCTTACACGCCCACATGAAATTGGTATATTCAGAGGCAGCCTCAGAGGAGGGAGGAATACCCTCTGCAAGTATATCAGAGTACAAATCACTGAGGACATTTATGCTTTTTGACATGTAGTTAAGACCATTCTATGCTAAAGTGCTGAATTTACACATGAAACTGATATGTGTCACAAAATTGCTGTCAGATGTTCAAGAAAAGCAGTAAAAATTGACTTAATTTCTTACTTTATGTCATCGAGGCACAGGTCAGGAAGCATAGGAAAACCAGGAACAGTTATAAAATTCAGAAGTAGTGTTTTATTATCAAAAACAGTAAAATTGAAAAATAGAAATTGTTTAGTATAACTATTTATGACAACAGTACAAACAGAGAAAACAAAGTCCTTCATCTGAGATTATCTCTAATTCCAAGTTACAGTCTCAGCCTCTCACTGTCTCTCAAGTAAAAGCATTGCTGCACTTTTTATAAGTTTTTGAGTAGGAACTCATTAAGAGATATCCTGTTTCTCACAAAATGTACCAATATTCTTGTTAGTTTCTTTGCAGAGCAGGCTTGCGAACTGAACAATGTCCCAAGCTGAAATCCTGCTGACAGCTCTGCAAAAGAAACTGCTTCTCAGTTTAGCCCTCTACATTCCAAATAGCTTTTTGCAATAATTTCAACCTTATGACTATATACATTTCAAACCAAGGGATCCTAGTGTCACATAAAGATTCACATTTATTTTTATAACTGCAGATATGCAAGGGGGAAGATGAGACAGAAACAGCAAATGAAGGTAGTGAGATAGCGAGAGGCAGAGAATCTAGAGACCATCAGAGTGATCAGTTCCTAGGTCTCACGAGAACATTTGGTTGCACAACCAGACAGACATGAGACAGAAAAGGAGAGAATAGAATAGATCCTCACATTTAAACTCTTTCTGAATAACAAATGGGCCTTATTCAACACTGTCACATACTTTTCATTTCAATAGAAAACCTGTTTTTAAAAAAATGCAGGTTTCCAAAATGTTCTATTAATTCTCTTCTAACATTAGCTTATAACCTTTACAGTTAAGCGCATATGCAGTATAACAGAGAAGTTTAAACTCGCACATTTTGTTTTTTTCTACCTTCAGCATTCTCAATTCCTGATCCATATCTTGACAGAAAAACAGCACTGACATTCTCTTTCCCAAATTTGTGTATTTAAATGGCTGTAGTGCCTAGTACCACCATATGATTTGGGAATTGTCATCCTTCATTTGGTTAAGCCAACAGAGAGGATTGTGATCTGTTATAAGTACAAAGTCAGCTCCTAGCAAATAAAACTTAAGGGACTCTATGGCCCACTTGACCGCAAGGCATTCCTTTTCAATGGTGGAGTACCTCTTCTCTCTGTCATGCAACTTCCTACTGATTATATAGAATAAGATGTTCCTTCCTATCTATATGTTGACTCAAGACTGCTCCTAGGTCTACCTCTGATGCATTTGTCTGTTACAAAAATTGATTCTCTAAATCTGGGCTTCTTAAAACAGGGGCTGAACATAATGCAGCCTTAATGGCTCTAAAAGCCTCATCACACTCTGGGGTCTATTTCACATTATCCAGGAACCATTTATTCATGAGTTCAGTGAGGGGAGTAGCTAGCTGGGCAAAGTTGGGAACAAATCTTTGATTATAACCAGCCAGCCCTAAAAATTACCTGACATGTTTCTTTGTTTCAGGGATAGGACTGTTAGCTAGTTTCTAGCTTAGAAATACATGCCTTTACTTCTCCATTTCCCAAAACATATCCAAATATCTGGTTTCCTGGATGTTCAATGCCCATTTGATAGGATGAATTGTCAGACCTGCCTATTTGATAGATTGGATAACTGCTCATAGGTGTTTCAGGTGGCTTTCCCAGTCTAGACTGTACACCACAATATCATCCTGGTATGCAGCACAGTAACCAGTGTGAGGGAATAAAATTACATCCATGTATCACTGGAATGTAGTGGGTGCACCGTGTAAACCAAACAGCATGGTGGCAAACTGATATAATCCAGTAGGAGTGGCAAATACAGTTTTGCCCCTGGATTCTTTAGCCAGGGGGATTTGCCAGTAACCCTTGGTGAGCTCAAGGGTACTGATATACTTGGCATTCCCCAATCTGTCTACCAAATCATCTATCTTGGGCATAGGATAACTGTCAAAGTCTGACACTTGATTTAAGTTTCCTAAAATCAAGGCAGATTCTTACACCCCTTCTTTTTTATTTACAGTTACCATTGATGATGACCAAGCACTTCTCAGCTTTTCTGTGATACCCAATTCTTTCATTTTTTTTGTAGTTCCTTATCCACATCTGCTCTTAACCACTCTGGTAATCTGTATGCCTTTTGCCTGATAGGACGTACATTCCCTGTCACTATTATGTACTCAACCCCTTTTGCTCAGCCTGGCACTGTGGTAAAAGTACTGTTAAATGTCTTTACCAAGTTACGAATTTCTGCGGTTTGTTCAGAGGTTAAGGAAACATTCACCTTTACAGTATCAGCAGTCACAGTTTGTTACAGTCCGTCATCAGCTATATCAATATCTTCTTTATCAGTTTCTGGTAATACTAACAAAGTAGCCTTTGGTGTTTTTTCAACCCATTTCTTGAGGAGGTTAGCATTGCATATCTTGGTAGGATTTTTCCTATCAGGAGTCTTAGTTTCATAGTTAACTGTACCAGTATGTCTAAACACTTTATAAGGCCCTTACCACTTCATTAACAGTTTATTTTCTGTAGTGGGTAACAGTAGCAAGACCTTTTCACCAGGCTCAAAAAACGTTTTCTTTTATCCCATGGTCATCATAATATATGTTCTGCTGGTTTTGGGCCTCTTAATGATTACTATGGGTAATTTCAAAGTATTTTGCCATTTTCCTTCTCAAAGCACACATATAAGATGTATTAGATTTTTTTCTAAGTGGGATTATCTTCCCATGTTTCTTTTATTACATCTAGTGGCCCTCTAGGTTGCCTACCATACAGCATTTCAAATGGTGAAAAACCTGCTGATGCCTGTAGCACTTTTCTGTAAGCAAAAAGCAAGCAGGGTAAGATTAAGTCCCAATCATTCCCTTCCCCTTTTATAAAACCTTTTAGCATGCATTTTTGGGTTTGAGTAAAACACTCAACATGACTGTCCATCTGAGGGTGATTAGGGGAGGTTCTCATGGCAGTGATACCTAGTAGTCAGTACAGCTCATTCAGTAATGCAGCACCAAAATTACTACCCTGATCAGTAATGATCTCTTTAGATATGCCCACCCTGTTGAAAATTTTCGGGCTGTGACAGTACGCATTGGTACTGCCTCTGGGTATTGAGTAGCGTAGTCACATACTACCAGAATTAATTGATTACCCTTTTTACTTTTGTCTTAGGGGCCAACCACATCCATTGCAAGTCTCTCAAAAGGCACATCTATCAAGGGTAATAGTGGTAGTAAAAAGTTTATTTTTATATAGGCAGCAGTGTTAAACATCGTTAGGTCAGAGACCCTTTTTCAAGATGGACCTGTAACAATTTACATGTAAAACTAATAGACATATTGCACAAATTTCAGTCTTATACATCATACATCATAGCAACAATAATTAATCCATTTTAAGTTTCAATTCATCCTTCACTACATTATTACACTCACTCAGAGGTCTAAGACCTGACTAATAGACAAAATACATAACTTTGCTAAAAACTTTAGCATTCAGCCAAATTTCCTAAAATTAAGACGGCTTCTCTACACTCGTCATATACACTTTAGTCAGTACATCCATTGAGTAGACACTTCAGCCATTACACATTCATTTCATTCTTAAGCCATAACCAATAACTTTCATAAAAAATTTTGATTGTTGAATTTGTTTTGTCTCTTCATCTAGTGGGGCCCACAGCTTAGCTACTTTTTTCCAAAGGTCATGTCCCCAAATCTATTATGTAGTTTAGGTGTAACAAATGTATTTCCCCCATTACGTCTAAGGTTATGGTTATGTCTATATGTCACATATGACATTTTGTCTACAAGGTATCTAGGGTTCTGGTTGTGTGCCACCTCATGAATCTGTTTTAGACATTTTTGTTCTCTTTTTTCCTCTAAGCGAGGCCATTGTAGTAACATAAACATTTCACAGTGATGAGTATAATACTCAGAGCTTAGTACAAATCTGGCCAAATTATTATATAACACTTGAATAGCTCTTAAGTTTGTCTTACTGGCCATGGTATAGACATGGCTTCCATAGTCAATATAGGGTATAATCAATTGGCTTATAATATCCCCTCTCATTTTTTGATTTAAACAGTATTTTGACCTCTGAAAAGCTCCTAATTTGTTATTGGTTTTACTTACTAACTCTTTTATGTGAATGTAAAATTTTAAATTTTAATCCACGAATACCCCCAAATACCTGTAGAACTTGACATGATTTAACGTTTCTTTTTTTACCATTTTGATAGATATTCTATGATGAGTACTAGTAACTTTCTGTTTACTAGGAAAAATCATAGAGTTTGTTTTTTTACTGTTTAAAATGAGTTTGGGGGGTTGCTAATTAGCAGCTAAAGAGAAAGGATGCAAACCTCCAGAGCTCCACACCATAGCAATCAAAATTACTATTTTTGCATCTGTAAATACTCTATTAACCCACAAAACAGTCCCAAAACAAGTGCTAATATGGACAAGTACCTGACACCAGTGAAAATGTCAAGGCAAGGGGCTAAAAATCAATGGAAAAATCCACCTGGAGAATCCACCACCTGGACTGGGCCCAATCTCTTTCTCAGTGACCGAACTAGCGATAATCAGTAAAGCCGTTTCTGATCAAGTAGTGGCAGACCTACAACCATGCTGGGACAAGGTGGATAACTCACTGGCAGGGCTCACTACCAAGCTAAAACAATATTCTGAGAGGCTATCTGAGACACAGCAACGTATAACAGACCTGGAGGACACCTCTCGGCTAGTACCTAATACAATTGCCAAAATGGAACGAGAGCTGGAGGACCTACGAGAGGCACTAGACTACCAAGAAAACTACAGCTGCAGAAATAATCTCCAGATTAGAGGCCGGAGGGTGCAGAGAAAGGCAACTTAATGGAATTTTGTACCACTATACTCCCCAGCCTGCTTAAAATGTAAATCAAGCTGAAAGGTCTTAAAGTAGAACGAGCACACTGAGTGTTGGCCCCGAGGCCACCAGGAGACCAACCACCCAGACAAGTCATTTTTTGGCTCCACCACTACCCAGACAAGCAAGCTATCTTGGCAGTGTATAGAAACTTTAAGGACCTAAAATATGAGGGGCATTGACTTACCATCCACCAGGACATCTCCATGCGTATTCAAAAAAAGAGGCAACAGTTTAATCCACATGTGGATCGCTTGAGAGAGCAGGAAATCGAGTATTTTAAGACATATGCTGTGGTGGTAAAGGTGAAATGGGAAGGAGATACCTTCATCTTTTGGGAGCCAGAGAAGTTGCATAACTTTATTGAGGACTGGGACAAAACAAAACAAGAAAGGGTGAGCTGAATTGAACTTTGTTCCTGTTTCTGCTATTTTACACTATTTCTCTCTTGACCTACCCTCGCTCGCGGGGGGGACTGATTGATCTGCCATTCGAAGGGGGAATCCCCTTCCATGCTTAAAGAAACAAGGGAGGACTATGGAACTTAATTGTGCATAAAGAGGAAATCAATCATGTGAGGTGAACATTAATATGGAAACTGTAGGGCTCATACTGGCAATCATAACATGCCAAAAGTATTTCAATGCATGATACCATGAGTGCAAACTCGTGACACCTTCCAAAGATGGTGCAGGGGCTATAATGCTTCAATACTCAATCCATGAGCCTGATGACTGCTGATTTGGGTGGGCTTTTATAGATATTGTACTGCCATATAAGAGGCCTTATTTGTGCGGGGGGATCGGACACACAAATGGAAGCTGAATGGTGGATGGCGGTTACTCCCATGAATGGGTCGGGGGGGGCTGAAAGTCATATAAGCCTTTTGGAGAGGAAAGTAAATGCTCCTAGGCATACTATTTTGCCTCAATGAATTGTGGTTAGATGAGCCAAAGTAGTGAAAAGGTGGGGGTGAGAAGGAATAAAGGGGAAAAGAAATTAAAGACACTGGAGAAAAGGGATTTGGAATGCAAATGCAATAGTGGCATAAGGGGATTGATAAAAGGGTGTGGAGGGAGGGGGGCATTGGGGATTCTGATATAAGATTTACAACATATTCAATTACTCTAATCTGGAAACATGGAATTACACACAATTTTACTTGTTAGCTTGTTATGGCTAGGCTTGATGTTCACCCAGAACAGTTACTGTTTATGACCGCTACTCAGGTTTTATACTTTTTATTTTGTGTGGCTGTGCTTTGAACAATATATAGGGTTAAAGGGAGGGAGGGATGTAGAATTGTCCCAATCTGGGCCTAAGTGTCAATATAGGACGAACACTGGGGGAGACCATGGCTAGGCCCCAACATTGCAATATCATTTCATGGAACGTTAGGGGTTTCACTGAACCTGCCAAGTGAGCTAAGATTTTAATAGCACTCAAAAGGAAGAATGCAATGATATCTATGCTACAAGAAATGCATTTGACACACAAAGAACATGAACAACTTGTGGGAGGGTTGGTTGGAGTCTGCCATGCTTCTTCCTACAGCTCCCATAAGAGGGGGTGGTGATTCTTTTGCACAAAAGCCTCCACTTTGAACACATTCACATGGTCAGAGACCCCCTAGAAGGATGCTATGTTTTTGTAGTGGGAAAGATATAGGGGAAGGAGATCACACTGGGAAATGTCTATGCACTGGCTGTAATGGATCCAGAGTTCTACCAAAATACACTGGATCTGATGATCAGGGAACAATTCCCTAATCTGATCCTTGCAGGGATTTCAGTTGCGTCATAGTTCCAAAACTTGACTACTCAGGCACGAGGCTTAGAGAAACTGCTTTGGTAAAACAATGGCAACAGGGCCTTGCAGACCTTGACTTAGTTGACGCATGGAGGGAGGCAAATCAAGGTACTAGAGAATACACATTTTACACAAACCCCTATGGTATGTGGTCCAGATTGGACTATGTATTCATGACCAGTGGCCTTTACCCTAAGGTGGAGAAGGTGACCCATAGTCCAATTTGTTTATTGGATCATGCTATGGTCCAAATGAATATAGATCTGGGCCACACACAGGAAGGAAGGGGGATGTGGCGATTTCCAACTTACTTACTGGCCAAGAAAGAATTCAAACAATTCCTCCAGACACAGTGGAAGGAATTTGAACTCATAAACAAGGGATCGGTTGAACCTGTGGATACGTACTGGGATGCCAGTAAAGCCTTTATGAGATGGGTTATAGTAGGATACATGGTGAAACATAAGTGGGAATGAAAAAAGAAGCAGCAGGAATTAGAAGATAGGGTTAAGGAATTAGAAGCATTGGTAGCACAGACAGGAGACTCTCTCCATAAGAAGGAGCTGCACCAAAGTGAGGGAAGCCCTAAACTTAAATGTGATGGAAGAAGCTAGGGGAAAGTTATTCCTTGCACAACAAAATTGAATGTTGAATGTTGGGGGATGCGGGGGTGGGCATCTACCTGCTGGGGTGGTGTAGGAGAGGGGGGTCCACTAGACACCAGGGATGCAGTCTACCGCATCGTGGCAGGTTGGGGGGGCCAGCCACCACATTGCGTCAGGCTGCAGTTAAGGTGCCTCGGGCACCGTTCGGTGGGCTGGGGTCTCAGTTGGCACCTTGTCTATTAGTTTTGTGCACTGCCCATGGGGTTTGGGTGGGCAATATCGTTTCATGCCAACATTATAGTCAGTGAAGATTAGCCTGCTTTGTATTGTTCGGTGATATTATCTCTGCGATGTGATCACCCGGTACCACATCTATATCAGGAAGAAAAACAAAATATTGGTTCAACCTCTCTGGTGAGTCATGTGGTGACATTAGGATATCTTTATCCTGGATCTGAATGGACTGTTTGTTCACCACTAGTTTTTCAAAAGATTTTATCAAGTTTCAATACTTTCATGGGTCTGTACTTTGTTCAACCTTAATTTTATAATAACATTTTTTTGAAATTCGAATTTTAGATTTGTTTATGTCATTCATTTTTGTTTTTCTCCCAATCATTTATGTCTGAAGTTTTATTTGCCTTTTTCCATAATTTATTTTTATATCTTATGTTTTGTTTTATTTTATCTGTGATCCATGGAACATTAAGTTTTTTTGTTTACATTATTTTTAAAATAGGCAATTTCATCACAAGCCTGAATAAACAGTTTAGTAAATTCTTCTATAGTCCAATCAAGTTCAGGAATTAGGAACAGCCTATCCCACCTAATATTTCTTAGTTTATACAAAAAAGCTTCTTTACTATATCTATTAAAACTTCAGCGCCTTACTATTCTAAATTCTACATTTGTTGACCAGCCCCTGTTTACAGATACTCCACATACACATACAGTAGAGCAATGATCCCCAAATATGGGATGCTTCACGTCCATGGATGTTACTTGGATTCCCTCTGAGGTAAAAATAAGGTCTAATATGTTCTCTTCATTAGAAATGTAGGTTTTCCTAGTAGAAATTGCAATATTTTGATTCAAGTTTAATGGAATTAAACTGGTCCTAAGGGCATTTCCTCTTAATTTATTACATGCTGTGTTAAAGTCACCTACTAACAAGTCAAATCCCTTTGCATGCTGCTGTAATAAATGTGCCATCTTGTCAAAATCATTTACTCTAACCTTTGAGGGAGAGTAGATTAACCCCAGGGGCAGTTTTTTTCTTTTTTCAGTTATTGGGACTACTTTTTGACATTCAGCACAAGAACAGCAACAGGTAGCAACATCTTCATGAATTCCAGGCCAGTAAAATCTGTACAACAATGAGGTACAGTAGGAGTGCAATCCCTCCCCATGTGACCAGCCATAGGACTATCATGTGCTATCTGTAACAACTCAGATATGCTTTGTGATATAACCAATTGTTCTATCTGTTCCTGTGTCTGAGGTTTAACCAAACTCTGTACAGTAACTCATTACATTTTTAAGCATTAGTTCACTCTGTTTTTTTTTTTTTTTTTTAGTTGTTTAACCAAGAGTAGCACACTAAGCTGAAAGCTTTTTTACAGGTGCAACCTGGGAGCACAGGGAAGTTAAGTGACTTGCTCAGGGTCACACAGTATGCAAGTGGAAGCTGTGGGATTCAATCCCAGGTCTGGTCTTCTGGATGTCACCAGATTTGCAGCTCAGAGCCTTAAACCACTGCGCTATAATCCCTCCTGCATCCTGTTTCACCCCAACTGCTTAAAATAACCATGCAGAGAAACATTGCTAGCCTGCTTCAAAACAAAATCACAATCAGTTATCAATTTAGTTTCAGCATTTTCACATATTAACCCCTTATTTCCATCAGTCTTTTGTTGCCACTGTTTGTCCAGGTGTCTTCTTTCTTTCCTGGACTTCTGGATCTTGGAGCTATGCTCAAACAAGTCTGAATCAAAATCTCCTAAAGGAAGAGTCCCCACTGTGGTGAACTGAGTGCCAGGGTACTTTCTGGCGTAGTTACGGTGTGTGGTTCTACAAGTGTTGGCTGCTGGCTTACTGGACAGCCAGGCTGAGACAGGCTTCTTCTGAATGCTACTTTCTTTAATAACTGATCAGTAACAGATACAACTTGTACAACAATCTCTGCCCTCTCTCACTCTGGTGAACTATACATCCTGGGTGACTTCAATTTAAACTGGCTGTTCCCTAAATCTGCCAAAACACGCAATGAAATTGGAGCCCTTAACCTCACCCAGCTGATCTCAGAACCCACCCGCCCAAACCACAAGACTCAAAACCCCTCTCTGATTGACTGGGCAATCACCTCCCACCCACAAAGAATAATCAAATCTGGTATCTTTACTGATGTTCTCAGTGACCATAACCCAGTTTTCATAGTCAGAAAGGTCCACAGGCCTAAATCCCCACACAAAACCCTGCAACTACACTTCTGCAACTCACTGAACCTAGAACCCCTACTGCGCAACCTCGCCCTCTCTGACTGGTCACCCCTAGCCTCCACTTCATCGGTGGACAAGGTCCTTACTTATTTCAAAGGCATATTTCTAGATACTTGGGATACTTTCTCCCCACTAAAAACCTCCAGAGTTGGGGGAAATCACCTTCCTTGGATTACTCCGGAACTTCTCACCTGCTACAGGGCTAGAGATCATGCCAGGAAGCTTCACAAATCATCCCAGACCTCCCAGTGACTTTGCAACATACCGTCAGCTATGAAATGACTGCACTAAGGCTACAAGATTAGCTAAGTCTGAATGCTTTAAATTGGCCTTCCTCACAAACATAAACAATCCTTCAAAATTCCAGAAGGTAGTCCATGCCCTTTTCACTCCCTTATCCCACCCTCCTCCCCCAATCCTTAAGATAAACAACACTCTAGTGGATGATCCGAACACGGTGGCAGTGGAATTTAACTCCTACTACACCACATGTGCCGTTAAGCTACTAAAGTCCCTCCTGTCCTTCTCTCCCCTACCACTTCCAACTCGTTAACCCCTCCCTCATCCTCCCCCCCTCCTCCTTCTCCTTCTCTACCATCACCACTGACAATGCTCTAAATGCCCTGCTTACAATCAACCCTTCAAAAGCTTCCTCCCCAGATGACCTGGACCCCAAGCTCCTCTCTCGCTCTCTCTCTTTTTTCCCCATGCCATTGTTTACCCCCTCTCCCTCATTCTAAACCTCTCCTTCATTACAGGCACAGTTCTCTCCTCTTGGAAGCATGTAGTGATCCTCCCTCTACCTAAAGGCGGGGCCCTCTCTTCCCCTAGCAACTACAGTCCCATCTCCCTCCTATCTACCCTTGCTAAACTCCAAGAACATTTGGTTCTTACTCAACTTACCTCCTATCTGTCTGACTCCTCCTATTTCACCTCTTTCAAATCTGGTTTCAGGAAAAAACACTCCACCACTACCTCCCTGCTTAGGCTCACTGACTCCATACTTACCAAGATGGACAATGGCCATATCACCTCAGCCATTTTTGTCAGTCTTGCCAAAGCTTTTGACATGGTCTCCCACACCCACCTCCTGGTCTCTCTCTCTCTCTCTCTCTCTCTCTCTCTCTCTCTCTCATCAGCAGGCCTATCTTCATCTGCCACTAACTGGTTCAGGGCCTACCTCATTCGTAGAACTCAATCAGTTAGGATCTCTGGAGTTACCTCGCCCCCCCCCCCGATCACCACAGGACTCTCTCAGGGCTCGGTACTTAGTCCCTTGCTACTCTCGATCTTCCTAAATGACCTACCTTCAGTCTGTTCCCCTTCCACCTCCATCCACATGTATGACAATGTTACCATCTTGAATGCATCTGGCTCAAGTCCTGCTGAGGTTACAACCAGCTTACAGTGCGATTTCAACAAAATTCAGCTCTGGTTTGCTAACCATCACCTCTTCCTTAATACCAAGAAGACTTTCTCCATGACCTTTGGCACTAGGCAGAGACTCTCTGGGCTCCCCAGTCTCCCCTCCTTCCATACCCTGGATGGGACTATTTTGGAGGACACTTTCTCCTCCAGATACCTTGGGGTTTGGCTTGATCAACACATTAGCTTTTCTGGACACATTAACTTCATCCTGAAAAAATGCACCCCAAGCTTGGTGCCCTCTACAGAAACCGCAGTAGCATCCTTCCTGCAGCCATGCGTGAACTTGTCCAGAAGATGATCCTTCCCATTTTTGACTACTGCAACATAGTCTATGGTGCTGCTCCCAAATCCTCCCTGACCAGATTGGACACCCTATTCCACTCTTTCTGCTGCTTTGCCCTAGATGCCCCTGCTTGCACTCATCATTGTGATTTATAACATGCTTTGTCCTTCCCCTCTCTGACAAACAGATGCCTATCTCACTGTGCAGAATTCACCTCCAAACACTGGCTGGGTGAACTCCCTTCATACCTCTCCCCCTCCTCTTCAACCACCTCTCCCCCTCCCTCTCATTCCCTTAGATCATTGTTTCTCACACTTTGTGATAGTGAGCCTCCCCCAAGCCATGAAAAAGATTTTGAGCCTCCCTCAAATTTTAAAAAAAATCTTGGGCCTCCCCACAGGAAAAAAATAAATCCTACTTTGCACAGTATATCAGGAATAAAGTGAAACCAATAAAGTTGACTGAGTATATTCTCTTTTTATTCAACTTATTGCTCCCCATCCCTGTCCCGGCACCCCAGGTTATACTTGTCACTCCTTTTTTCTGACTCTTGGGCCCTTGTTACTCTGTTTTCTCTCTATCTGGAACAGCCAAACCTAGCCATTTCATCTCTCCCTCTCTTACTCTGTTGTTAAGCAACTTCCTGTATGCTTGCCTCAGGTCACACCTGAAAACATGCATTGGATTACTGTGCCTTTCCCAGTCACTAATTTACATATAAATACCTATTATAGAAATGAGCCTTGACTCAATGTGCCTTTCCAAGTTACTAATTTGCATATAAATACCTATTGTAGAAACAAGCTTTGACTCAGCATGCCTTCCCCAGGCATTAATTTACATATAAATACATACCTATAAACAAGCTTTGGCTCAATGGGAACTTCCTGGTCACAAATGTGTGCATAAGTAAAGAAATTCACCTGCAATTATCCATATTTAATTTGTTTTATCTTTTCACACGAAACAAACAAAACATACAATTTAAATACTGTACATTCTCAGACTTGACTGGGCCTCCCCTGGAACAACTTGAGCCTCCCTTGGGAGGCTGGCCTCATCATTTGAGAACCACTGCCTTAGATCCACTGACTCTCACTCTTTATTGATCCCGCAGTGCTACACCCTTATTGGACAAACAGGCTTCTCATACCATGTCCCCAAAATCTGGAACTCCCTCCCTCCTCAAGTCTGCTCCATCAGCTCAGTCCTTCACAATTACGTATCATCCAGCTGCTCTTGCCATGACCCTTCCTAATCCATGTTACCATACAGGATGTGTTGCACCCCTAATCATAATCTACCCCTTGCCTACAGTTGTTTTCCTTCTACCCCCATACCTCCGGCACCCCTTGGTATCCCCCTCCAGCAGTCCCTGATCCCTTGCAGGATTCTCAACATCCTGGAGGAGCCCATGGGTTCGGCTTCCCCCTTGCCCCCCTTCACCCCTACCTTATGACACTTATTACCTACCTGATCAGCCCCCCCCACCTTACACTTGTGGAATCAACTAAAACGAATGCGTTTATCATTGCCTAACTTCTCTGCACTGTCCACATCTAATTTGTTCCCTTCTACTACTTATTTCTCACTGCTATAGATACATACAAAGTTCACTTCACTTACACTATATTGCCATTTGTTAATTGCCTACCATTTTATCCACTGTATGTAACTGTTGTATCATGTACCTTGATTGTAATTTACTGTTTATCCACTCTGTATCCCTTTCCCCCAGGTCGCACTGGGAGACGAGCAACTTGTTGTTCAGTGTGCCTTCCTGATGAAACATTTCAATAAATAAAATAAAAAATAAAAAAAACAGTACCACTGGTAACTGATAAACAAAACAGGACAAGCAAACAGGTTTCCGCTGGCCCCTTCACTAACTTGGTCAGCAGCAGCAGCAGGAGGTCTGGCATCTCACTCACTACTCTGTGTGGGCTTCCATGCACTACATATTTAGAGTGCCTCCAACATTTAAGATCCCACGAGACTACACAGTCCCACACTGAACATGGTCTGGTGCCACTGTACTGCTGTGTTACTACACCCGCCATCTGAGATTTTCTTTGCCTGTGCTCTTGTCATCACAGATGCTGAAACATCAGGATTTACTCCCTCTGTGATTAACTCACTAAATCCTGAAAAGTCATTGCCAATAATCACAGGCACAAGAAATTTTGGTAGTACCCCCACTTTCATTTGGTGCAACACCCCATTAATAGTCAGAGTCACTTGAGTGGTGGGATAGTATCGAGTGTCCCCGTTGATGCAGATGACACCAGTACCTGGTTCTTTGGCACAGTCCTTTCCTACCGCTTCAACATGCACCAGGGTCTGTCTGCTTCCGAATCTACAAGTCCCTTCACAGTCTTATCTCCCACCTACCATTTTCCATAGCTCCCCCTCCTGATCCCCTACCCCCCTTTTGCCATCTTACTATCTCTCTCAATATCTTCAGTACCATTCCCCTAATGCCCTACTAACCCACAACTTCTCTCTCCCTACTTCTTTCTCCTACCTTTCTGATGAAACCTATTGGGTGGATATTTTCCACTCCCCTGTTTGGTCTTCTTGCTCCTGCTTGCTCTCAATTCCTGAGTGCTGTAAACACTTGAGTACCTCTGCACTGTTGATTATCCTCTGCCTACTTCTTTCTGCACTTGTTCCTACTCATACAATTATCTACCCTGTGTAGCCTGGTATTCTCCTAATTTGCTTATTTAATGTCTGTGATGTACTTATCAACTTTGTATAACCTCTGATGTGGAATCTATGAAATGAACTTGTTCTCAAAGGTGTTAATCCAAGATCATAAATAAATAAAATAAAAATGAATAATATAAAATAAAAATTACCTTGACATCAGGTAAGTACTTGCCCCAATTTGCTAAGGACCAATCTGCTCCAGTGTTACTCTCCTTATTTTTATGGCAGTTTCTTGCAATATGGCCTGGCTTCTTAACAGTTATAGCAAATAAAGTCTTTGGGTGCAGATTTGTTACCCCCCACCAGAGTTCTTATCAGACTTGGAGTTAAATCAGAAAAAAGAGGGTCCTACCGGTGCTTGGCTGTTACCTTGCTGCTGTTGCGTCTGTCTGGCCATCTGGTAGTCTTTAGCCAAAGAAACTGCCTTTCCCCCCCTTTCTGGTTTGTGTTCTTTTAACCAAAGCTGTACATCTGTAGACAGGATGTTGATGAACTGCTCCATTTCAAGTGTGTCGATGATCTGTGGGACTGTTTTGCCCTCTGGTTGGAGCCATTTAATAAGGAGCTCTCTAAGTCTGGTGAAGGCTTCTCAAGGATTGTTGACTGAGTGGTATTTTGGGAACTGGAATCTTTGCCTGTAGGTCTCTCTTGAGATGCCATACCTTTTCAGGATTTCTCATTTCACCAGGTCATAGTTCTCTGACTGTGCAGTATTCACAACACTATATGCAAGCTGGGCTTTACCTGTCAGGTAAGGTACCAGCCTGATTGCCCATTGCTGCGTTGGCCATTGGGTGGCTGTGGCAAACCTTTCAAAAGTTGTCAGATATGCTTCTATATCATCCGAGGGACACAATTTTGTAAGTTTAATGTATTTTAAGTTGTGTTTTGTTGCTCTGCTGGACCTCTGTCATATCCTCCAGCTCTGATAGCTTGGAAGGCATCCAGCTATCGCTGCTCCTGTCACTGCATCTCTTCTTTTGTCTGCTGCTGCTGTTGCTGCATCTCTTTTCTCTGCTTCTCTGTTTCTCTTTGTTGAACAGACCATTTGAAGAAGGCAGACAAGCTTTCAGGTTTTGTTCCTGCATGCTTCTTTTCAATCTCTGATGCTGACTGAACAGCCTTAGCTTGGACTTCTGTCTCTGCTAGTTTGCTGTTTTATTTATTTATTTATTTTAGTCTTTGGTAACCGGGTAAGGCCCACTAGGCACGAGTGCCTGTTTTCAAGGACGACCTGGGAGCACTGGGCGTTTAAGTAACTTGCTCAGAGACCCACAGTATGCAAGTGGAGGTTGTGAGAATCAAACTCAGGTCTGGTCTACTGGATGTACCAAGCTCGTTCACACCTCATTCCTCTAACCTCTAGGGTATACTGCCAGCCAGCCAATAGTTTGGCTGCCATTCTTCTGGTAAGTACTTGAGGACTTGCTGATGCAGAATCCAGACCATCATGCTGAAAACAGCAGGAGAGGAGGTTTGAGACTTCATTTTTGTGAAAATCTACCCAGACCTCTCTTTTCAAACTAGGGCCAGGATTAAAAAACATTTGACATAGTAAGGCACCACCTCCAGACCCTGTATGTAATCCATTCTTTCCTGCTACCTGTCTGATTTGGATCATATACAGTGGAAAAGCATGGCAATATTCTGATCCCAGAGATGTGGGCAGTTTACTGGAGTGCTATGAATCTGAATTTGTTGCCAAAAAGGTTCTGACAGAAGTACAGCAAGAGGACGCAGACTGAATTTGTGTAAAAACTGTTATTTGTGCATTATAAATACAAAGCCCAGCTGTGAAGGGCCCTATTAAATCTGCATCTTTTTGAACATGGACTTTTATGCCTGGACTTATGTTCCTAAACCCTGTAAAAAAGAAAACCGTTCATCAATGTCTGTTGCAGCCACTGGCATAACTGCCACCCCCCCAAGCCTAACCCATGCTGTTATCCCTGTACTGGCTGCTCACCCCTCATGCAAAAAAGAAAACTATCTATCAATGTCTGTTGCAGCCTGACACCCCCCGCAAGCCTAACCCATGCTGCTATTATGGCAGGGGGTGCCCAATTCCCCATGCTGGCTGCTACCCCCCCACCCTGCCCCTTTTAGTTATGCAGTACCTGGGAGCCCACCCCTAGTGCTTTTGAATATAACACTGACACTGGGGGTGCACAATTCCCCAATGTCACCACCTGTAATAAAGAAAATCATCCTTCATTGTTTTCTAATTTTTTAAAACCTGTAAGAAAATAAATCCATTCATCGATGTCTGATGCATCGTTATTCCCCCCACCCAACCCTCCAACTCAACACTCAACGCCCCAAGCCCTTACTTACCCGCAGGGGTTCCAATGCCATAATCCTCTCTGGACCTCAGACACGTCTTCATTCTTCAAAGCCGGACCACAAACCGAGGAAATCAGGTATGGGGTTCAATGTATTTCAGTGGGGTTTTGAACTTAGTGGCATAATTGGGCCATTTTGAATATTTAACCCCAGATGTTCAATATGCCTTTTTTTGGGATGCCACCTCATGAACAATTTATTTATTTATTTAGTTAAACATCAGTTTAGAAACCTTTGAGCCAGAGGCTCATTTACAAAGGTACCTCGTCACAAAGAGGACATCGAACAGTAGTACAAGGGACACAGTACTTACAAACAAAAAAGTTACAGTTCAATTACAATTTTGTTACAATAGAATACAATCTCCAACGAAGCAAAAGATAACAAAAGGTGCAAAACTTATGGTCGGGGGAGAGCTGGTGGGGGTAGAAGGGAGGGAGATAGGGGAGGAGGAATTCATAGGGAAAGGAGGGGGGGGGGGAGCCGCTCAGTGAGCATTGTCAAACAGAGTATATATATATTTTTTTTTTTACACTAGGCTAGTGGCAGTTTCATTTGCGAGAGCTAAGCAGGAAGTTTCTGAGCCTGGGCTTAAAGCAAGCTAAGGTTAGTGAGTTTGAGACACTGGCAGGGAGGGAGTTATACCAGTGGGGCACACGGTAGGGAATGCCCTCTGACCTTGAGAGGTCCTGGGTCTCGGAATAACTAGGGTAGTTTGGACGAGCTGCACGTGATCAGGTCAGTGCAGTATGGCTTAATGGAGTTGGATAGGCCTATGGGGGATAGGCCACGTGAGGGCTTTAAAGGTGAGCTGGCATGTCTGATACATGAGCTCGCTCTTCCAGGCTGAGTAGGGAGCCAGGGTGTACAGCTCACATGTGTGAGTGAGTCTGGGAGCACCAGTGATAAGTCTGCAGGCCTTATTAACTGTGAGGTGAACCTTGTTGAGGGCAGTCTGATCTGCTGAGCCATAGACTGGAAGGCCATAGTCAATGAGAGACATGACAGAGGAGGTGACAGCCAGGTGGAGGGCATCAGGAGGAGGCATTTCTTTGCGGTAAAGAATGCCTAGCCGTGAGTTGGCAACAGAATTTAGGGCAGATATATGTCCATGGAATGAAAGTGCAGGGTCAAAGGTTATACCCAGATATTTATAGGACTGCACCTGGTCAATGACGAGATTGGGTGTGGAGTGGACAGCTAAGGGAAACTTGCTGTACTTATTTTGGGGGTGGGAGAAGAGCATCGTTTTTGTTTTCTTAAGGTTGATAACAAGTCGGTACTCAGTGAACCAGGTAGCTGCAGAGTCAAAGACTAGCTGGAGGGAGTTCTGTAGCAGCATGGGGTCATTGTGGGAGGCAACGAGAACAGCATCATCAGCATAGAGAAGCATCTTACCCGTACAACTGCTGGGTAGGGAGTTAAGAAAGAGTGAGAATAGTAGGGGTCCAAGAATTGAGCCTCTGCACCCCAGAGCTGAATGGGGCATGTTTCAGAGAGAGTACCGCTGACTTTCACACATCTGGGAGGGCAGAGATAGCTGGTGCACCAGGAACAGGTCCTGAGGCAAAGCCTATTAGGTCGAGGGTGGAGAACAAAAGAGATGCAAACGGCATCGAATGCTTTAGACAGGTCAATGAATATAGCACCAGCCAGGGCACCAGAGTCCAAGGAGGCATGGAGGAAGTTGGAAAATTCCAGGAGTGCTGTATTGGTACTATGACCTGCTCTGAACCCGTGTTATTCAGGCGAGAGAACATTGTACTTACAGAGGTAGTCAGAGACTTGGGACGCCACAATTTTCTCTAACACCTTAGAAAGGGGGGAGAGGATTGAGATGGGTCGGTAGTTACCCGGAAGAGTCCTGTCACCACCTTTATGGACAGGGGTAACTGTGGCAATCTTCCAGGCAGAGGGGAATTGTCCGAGACAGAATGATTTGTTGAAAATGCATGTAATAGGTGAGAGGACCTGATCCAGGACCTGACTTATAAGGCAGGGATCAAGTGAGTCATTACCGATGGTGTTACCTTTTAGGGCTTTTAGCAAGTAAGGCCTAGCTTCTTGCATGGTGACACGACGCAGGTGGAAAGAGGGGCGGGCAATGGGTGGTGGTACAGATGGAGGAGGTGGACTGAAAAGTTACCAGGAAGTACTGAGCTAAGGTCGGTAAAGGAGTTATTGAGGTGGGTGGCAATGAGGGCAGGGTCAGAGGAGACGGTACCATTGATGTTGAGAAGAGAAGGAGAGGGGACTGGGAGTGACCATTCAGTTGCTTGATGTTGTCCCAGAAGCACCTGGGGTTCCCCCAGGAGGAAGTAAGAGAGGCCTGGTAGTATTCCGCCTTTGCTTTGCGGATGGCCCAGGTGCACTGGTTGCGGGTGGCAGCATAGGACTGCCTGTCAGCTGAACGGCCAGTAGCAACAGCAAGGTGCTAAAGATTGTCACGTTGCTTTAGTTGCCACAGTAGGGCAGGGGTGATCCAAAGGGCATGTTTCACTTTGGACCTCCTAGCAGTTATGGGAGCAAAGATATCACAGGCAAAGTTGAAAGTGCTTACAAAGAAGGCCAGGGCCAAGTCAATGTTGGTTGCCCTCATCAGAGGGGACCAATCAGTGTTGGCAAGGAAGCGCTTAAGTCCTATGAGTCCCCCAGACCTAAGCATGCAGAGGTGGTTTTGACCGGATGAGGGCCGAGGGGTTTCCCAGCTGAAAAGCACAGGGGAGTGGTCACTGAGGCAGTCAGGGAGGATTTGGATGTGGATTGGCCTGTTGGTGAGGACCACATCCAGGAGGGTGCTTGTCCCCCCCTAGGGTTTTTTCTAGTAGGCTGTGTGACCAGTTGAGTTAGGTCAATTGAATCAAAGCCTCCACGGTGGGAGGAGGATGAGGGCAGAGCCAGTTTATATTCAATAGCCCACCAAGATTTAGTCCGACGAGTTGGGTAGGAGGTGAGGTAGTCAATTAGTGGGCCCAGGGCCTGGGATTGGTTCTTGGGGGTGTGTGGAAGCTCTGGTTAGGAATAATGGGCCTCTAGCTGGGTCAAGGGACAGCTTTAGAGCAAGTGCCTGGGCCTCTTATGGTCATGGTTGTAGCGGGGGAGAGGTAGTCCCATGAGAGAATCCTTCAAATACAAGACAGAGCCCCACCTCTCCTGCCGACATGGGTCCAACCGTGGAGAGGTAGCTGGGGAGAGAGACATGAGATAGGAGTGGAGGGAGACAGCCAGGTTTCAACCAGGCAACAACATCAGGTTTATGAAGCGTCACCCAGCAGTGTAGAGAGTCCATTTTTTTCAGGAAGCTACAGATGTTCATAGAAGCAATGCGCAGCCCAGGTGATTTCAGGGGGAGGACCAGTGCTGCCAGGCCTGGGATTGGGGTGGACATTGCCTGACAGGAGCAGGAGGAGGAGGGCTGATCTGGGGAGTGCACAATGGCGGGATAACTTTCGACGATTGGAGAGGGGGTGATGAGGGAGTGATGAGGGGGTGATCACCAAGTGAAAACAGCTACTAGAGAGCAGTAAAATGTGACAAGTGAGGTATTGGGAGCAAATTGTTCAAACTTAATCAGGCTCCCTCTAGTGGCAAAACAATATAAGGAGCTAATGGAGAAAGGTAGAAATTACCTGGTGTGTCACGTGTGCAGTGACTCTCAGTTTTTAAATACAGTTACAGGCAAATGCAAATAGTTTTAGCTGGTTCAAATGGGCTGTGGGCTATCAGGTACTATTGTGATTCAAAAAAGAAGGTGATTACTAGCAGGGCAAACTGAAATTCTGCACACTGGAAATGCACTTAGACATTAAACAGTCCCCAAATGAGTTTTTCACAGGGGCTAATTCAGTTACAACTGGAAATGCACTTTACAAATTAACAAACAGTCCCCAGTGAGATTTGCACAGGGGGGGATTTCAGATAGAACACAGGTCCTGGGCTTGCAGTGACTCTAAGCTTCTAAATACAGTTACAGGCAAATGCAAATAGTTTTAGCTGGTTCATTTTAAAAGTTTCAAAATCAGGCACAAAAGTAACAGTTCTGCTCCGTTTGAGCCTGGGCAGCAACTCAAGGTGCTACTCTGGCCGGGATTCATGTGCTGAGCAGGGGAGCTTGTGGCCGTTTCAGAAAAGGCACCAGATGGCCAACGATGGTGGCAGCAGCCTGGATCAAGGTAGAAATTACCTGGTGTGTCTCGGGTTCGGGGCTTCTGCGGGCAGGGAGAGCTTCAGAGCAGGCCCTCGTGACCTCCAGTCTCCTCAGGGGAGGGGGGTGGTCTCTGGTGTGTCTCGGGTTCGGGGCTTCTGTGGGCAGGGAGGGCTTCAGAGTAGGCGCTCGCGACCTCCGGTCTCCTCAGGGGAGGGGGGTGGTCTCTGGTGTGTCTCGGGTTCGGGGCTTCTGCGGGCAGGGAGAACTTCAGAGCAGGCCCTCGCGACCTCCAGTCTCCTCAGGAGAGGGGGGTGGTCTCTGGTGTGTCTCGGGTTCGGGGCTTCTGCGGGCAGGGAGGGCTTCAATGGCAGTATAATTAGGCAAATGTGTCCCAAAAAGTGATTTCACCATCACTGCATGAAATTACCTTTTGGGCAGGAGTTGAACATTTTCTTCACTCTTGTTTATGAGGAGGGTCATAAGAAGGCTATGTTGAAAATCTAGTGTAAAAATATTTAAAAACAACAAGGTTATGAGCCTATGTAAAAATGTGTGAACACATACACATTACTTTGGTAATTTTCAATATTTTGACCCTAAATTTTCAGTATAGCTACTTCTTCACAGCACCTGATGAATGTAATAGCTGTAATCTTTCAAATCCTGGCCAAAATGTATTTTTGTACCTGTGGTGCGGAATGATGTTTTCGTGGTGCGGAATGATGTTTTCGTGGTGCAGAATGATGTTTTGGCGGTGCCGAATGACGTTTTGGTGGGGATTTGAAAATTTTCACCTACCGGATTCATTAGGTGAGGTGATAAGAAGTCTGCATTGAAAACTTGATATACAACTACGGTAACATGCCCAGATTATGACTGAATATTATACTATTTCAGTGTTCACTCACAACTTCACTAATTTTCGGTATTTTGACTCCAAAATTTCAATATAGCCATTTTCCATGCTGCCTCATAAACATGACATATATCATTTTTTAAAAATCCTGGATGGGATGTGTTTTTGCACCTCTGGTGTAAAATGACATTTCAGCCAATAAACTATAAATGGTACATGTCATGTCTATAAGACAAATCCTAAAACAAGTAGCTTCAAAGGTTTGAGTCAAAATGAAAAAAATAAATTAACAAGCATGAAACATTCGGCACTGACAAACACTTGTTGAAACAGGTGGCTACAAATAGCTTGTCAAAGTTGATGGCAACTCTTTGATAAGTATGTAAAAGCTGTCAGGATTTTTTAGACATGAAAAGTAGGTCTTGCCTCAAATTCAATAAGAGCAGGGTTGTATTTCAAGGACCTTCCCCAGTATCGGTAAGTCTGGGCATCTGCAATGCTTAAAAGTCTGCCACCACTCCCTGTATCTCCACCTTGTACTTGTGGGAGCACATCTTTTATAGATCTTGATGATTCAGTTTCACCTGCAATATAATAATTGAAATCCAAGTTTGCAGATCAATTAGAATGAAAACTGTTTTCTTCATTAACCCATATACTAAAAATGATGACTGATAAATATCAAAAGTATGTTGTTCATGGGGGCATGGTGGTAGAACCTAATGACTAGCACAAAAACTATAAACTAAGAGATCACTATACAAACTCCAGGAAAGTCATTGTGTCACCTAAGCCAAGCAACACGAATTCCATGCACTGCAGTTCCTCTAGCCTTGAAAGTGAACTGAACAAATCCTCAGTTTAACTGAGCATTCACATCTCAGTTTTGCCATCCTGAATAAATATCAGGTCTTCTGATAAAAACAATTATGTAGTCATCAGGTTTTAGCAGTGAATTCGCAGTAATAACATACATTTATTGGGAAATCCTGATTAAATGGGCAGTTTGTCCAGTCAGAGTTGTTTGACCTAAAATGTACTGGGAAGTGGAACTTGATTATTTTTCTCTGCATATAAACACAACCCTAGCCATCAGGATGGGGCACAGCACAAGCTGTCATACAATATTTTATGCTTCGGTTTGGATTTTTCAAATGGTCTGGGGAAAACATTTGGTCTGACTTTGCCTGTGGTAATATATTGCAGAACCACATGGAGGACCATGGGTTGGAATGTGGACTCCCCCACATGCTCTGGGCCAGTAGAGCCAGGAACATGCTGCATGGTACCACATTCAGACTCTGGGGGGAGCAGGTATGCCCACTACTAGTCTGCAGCACCTCCAACAGTGGCCTCGCATCATTGTCTTGGCTACATGTGTGACCATATGTATCCAGTCAGAACCCATTCAATCAGTCACTTTATTTATTTTTTTTATACCTGTTGCACTGTCCCATTAAAAATGTTCAAAGTGATGGACAAGTCAATAAAGACAGCAGGAGTCTTGTCTACTGTATAGCACAGAATAAGAAGCAAATGTATATTAAAAATGCACTATATAAGGGCAACCTGATGGCTCAAAGGTAATGTGCTGCACTAGCAGGTGGATGACCTGGGTTTGGATAACAGACCCAGATCCATGCACCACAGCAGCCAGCTAGGAAGGGTGGCCCATTGTGGTGCTCCTCCTCCTCCTTTTAGAAACAGAGACATGACATCCCACTCCTGTTACAACCCCTGTGGGTGTTCTGAGAGCCACCTGACACAAAACATGTTGACTCTCATACTGCAGGGGTACTAGGAGCCATGACTCATCAGAACAGAGAGTGGGGGAGGAAGTTGAGTCTATTCATATGTCAGTGACCAGAAGCACAAGCATCCACATCACAGGAACTAAAGGATAGGGGAACACACACACACACACACACACACACACACACACACACACACACACACACATATACACAAAAGGAAAATAGCACCTCCTTCCAGGACAGCTCTCAGCCCAAATGTTGCCTCCCCACAGCCTCGGACTCAAGCTGGCCCATCAAGAAATGCACATAACACTCCACCTTACCTCCAGTAGAGGGCCCTGTCATGGGGATAGAGAATGCAAAGAGCCCAAGTGTTGGGATAGATCTGAGGTGTTGGATGGTGTGAGTTATTAATGACAATATATATGGGGCCGGATATTCAGACTGTGCTGGGCAGTGGTGCAAGCCTGGGTGCAGTGCAACAGGGATGCACTGGGGCAAGGACCAGGTGATATTCAACAGTGCTGCGCCATGGCTCAGCACCGTTGAATGTGGCATGGAGGGTGCACACAGTAGGCATGGCACAGTAGCACTGCGCCAGCGCAAGACACAGAAAGGGAGCATGGGGAATGCGCCAGTGCAAGTGCAGTTGCGCTAGGTGCATCACTCATGATATTCAGTCTGGGGCATGCAAATGAGGCCAAAATGCATGCAAGGTACAAATGGGGCCATTTGCATGTCATTATAGCCCCATTTGCATGCGATGCCCTGATCCCCAGTGAATTGCACCTGGCACCCTGCCAAGCTGCTGCCATCGAGGATTGACACCCTGTTGGGCTATCGCAGCCCCCCCTGCTCCCATATGCCCGATCGCGGGCATCTGTAAAAAGTACATTACTCCCTGGTGGTCTAGCGGTCCCCCCATGCCTGATCACGTGCATTGGTAAATATTACATTATTCCCTGGTGGTCTAGTGGCCCCCCCATTCCTGATCGTGGGCTGAAGTAAATGGAAATGAAATCCCTGGTGGTCTAGCGGTAACCCCCCCCCAGTACGGCCATTTGCAGGCTGTTGTTCAAATGCAGATTACCTGGTGGTCCAGTGGTACCCTCCCCCACCCACCCACCCACAGATGTCCCCAGGCCACCCAGCCCCCATCATCAGTGGGCGGCAGCACCCTGTCTACATGCCGCAGCTGCCCACTGAATGACAGCATACAATATGATCTATCGCCTGTTGGTCCCTAGCGTGGACAATGGGCTACAGACCATACTGTACTACAAGGACCAGATATGTAATGAGCGCATTCATTCACATATCTGAGTCTCTATAACACAGTATGGTCTGCAAGCCGATTGTCCAGCTGTGGACCAATAGGCGTGCAGTTCATACTGTATGCTGTCATTGGGCAAGCGCCAGGTGGCATGCAGGTAGGGTGCTGCTGCCCGCCGATGACAGGGGGTGCTGGGTGGCCGGGGACATCTGTGGGTGGTGGGAGGGGTTACCACTGTACCACCAGGTAATTCAGTATTTCAATAACAGCCCACGAACAGGCATACTGGGGGTGGTTAATGCTAGACCACCAGGGATTCCATTTCCAATTACTTTGGCACATTATCAGGCAAAGGGGGGGATCGCTAGACCACCAAGGTGTAATGTACTTTTTACAGATGCCCGCGTTCGGGCATGGGGAGGACCACTAGACCACCAGGGAGTAATGTACTTTTTACAGATGCCCATGATCAGGCGTGTGGGATGGGTGGCCACTAGTCTACCAGGTGGTCTGGGTGCTTGTGGCTGGTGTACCTTCTGGGTGAGTGGCCACCCAAGACTGGTGGCTGTTGGGTTGCATCTTGCACTACAGCTGTCCACCTGTGGGTGGCCAGCATTTGAGACTGTTTTTTTTGGCTCAACTTTGAGCAACAGTGTGTGGCACATGTAGGGGTTGCGCCAGCATATGCGCCTCACATCCCAGGCTGCATATCAGGATGTACCGCATATGCATGGGCACGCCCCCTGCATCTGCACTGCATACATTACCAATGCACCCCGGCACATCAGGGGTTGCGCTGTGCACCTTTCCTCTTTGAATATTGCCCCGGGGCACATTGAGGGTTTTACACATGGTACACCTTGTTGCGCCAGGTGCAACCCCTTTGAATATCCTGCCCATGGTAAAAAGATATTTAAAAATGGGTACCCACATCAATTTACTGGTGGAATTGTCATCAATTTGTCATTGTCAGCATCACATAGCTGCTTGGGAGAGAATAACATATATTTTAAAGGTGTGTCAGACTCCTACTGCAGCCCCCCCCCCAGCACTTCAAGCATTGACTTTCTATTCCCTAGCAATTGAGATGCAGACAAATATCACAGTACCCAAAAAAGATGGTGCTTATTCAGTCCCACTGAAAAAATTGCTGGAAATTAATATTATAGTCCAGTTCTAGATCACAAATGCTTTTCACACTATTCCTAACAATATTGCAGGCTTCAGGAGCTAATACGTCCATTTTGTAGGTTGTGTCCCTGATTTTAATCAATTGTCCCTGAGGTTGAGAGATATGTGCACCACCTATAGCCATTTGAGTATTTACATTTCTATTATCTGTGAAAAAGTTTAAAAATCCAGGAAGATAAAAGTGTTTTTGGTCCATACCCCATACAGGGGCCTACTGTAGTTTCAAATGATTTCTGCTGTGGGCAAAAAATTATAGAGACTTATTTTAAATTATTGCCCAAGATGTAAAAATGCAGAGAAAGTCAATAAGAAGTTGATTCTGTGGTGCAGTATATAATTTCTAATATATTTATTGCATTGTTATTTTTTAAATACATGTTTTAAACTGCATTTTATCATGTATTTTATTTTTCTTGTCACACCATACAATGTTCTGCACCTTGAGAATAATATCAGGAAAATCTGTTTTTTGGGGTGATTTAGGATGTTACGAAGAAAAACATCTCTTATTGATCTGAACCTTATGATTTCCTTTTTCTTAAGATAAGAATGCTAACAATGTGACTAATTTATATGAAACATCTTGGGACCTGCTGACTTCATTCCCATCATATGATGTACCCTGCTTTTGTTCAAGTGATAAAATTAAGAAACAAATGAAGTGCTCAAAATTATTTTTTTACAGCTAGTTAAACTTCTAGTTGGAACAGTTTTAAACCATTGCCTTCAGCATGCCACATAATCTACATATCTTTAGGAACCAATGATCTCTACATACCAAATCCACTACCACCACCCTTGTTACATGATTTAAATGACAGAGTAGCAGTTCCTGATCCCGATAATCCTCCATATTGTAGATTGTTCAGCGGAATTCCCAGTGATGCACCAATACAGGAGCCAATCTCATGAGCTGTGATTTCTACAAAGTAAAGAACACAGACAGAAATATATCAACCACTGAAGGTGTGCCCTGTGTTGCATTAGTGTGGAGACTTTCAACTACTATCCCCGCCACCTGTCAAGTCTGAATTAGAACTCATGGCACTGTGACAAGGTTTCCATTCAGATCCAGAATATAAGGCAAGGTTTAAGGAATGGTGGATATTGCTCCTAAGAGGGTAATATTTTCATGGTTGGGTTAAAAAAAGAACACAGAGGCCCAGATATTCAGAGCAGTTGTGCATGGCGCAACAGAGTTGCACTGGAACAAGTGCGGTATTTCGCCAAGGAGCCATATTCAGCTGGAGCCAGTGTACAGTGCAAAATCCATTGTGCCTATGCACAACTATAGTGAATGCAGGCGAAAAAGCAGGGGGTATACCCATGAATATCTAGTGCAGTGGCATATTAAACTGTGACACCATGGCGCAAGTGTGGAGCAAATCGAAGTTGCTCCGAGCAGACTTGTTCCTAGTAAAACAGGGTGCAAGCACACAGACAGCAGGTGCACCAAAGGTGGGAGTGAGAGGGAGGGATACAGGGAGACAGACAGGCACATGAACAGACACAGAGGGAGGAGGACAGAGAGGTGGTGTGGGAGAGGAATGGAGGGGCAGACAGAGAGGGGGACACACACACACACACAAACACAAAGTCTGTGTACCAGGGTGGCACACAGCCAGCAGCCAACCACCCAGGGGAACAGTGGACAGCAGAAGATGTGAAGAGTGTGCCCATCCTGATGGGGCAGTGATATGGGGTGTGAGGTGACAGGAGGAACAGCCACATGGCCGACGATGGGCCATGCGGTGGCATGCTTGACACAGGTGGTACTGTGTCCGCAGCACTACCAGGAATCAGAGTAACACTGAGAGCATGGGCCAGCACCACCTGAACAGGGCCATGCTGAGGCATCTCTGCGAGCCACGCAGCATGGAGCTGCAGACACCCGCCAGATGGAGCCACGCCATGGCTGTGGTGATGACAGTGACCACCAGCATGTGCTTGCTCACCACGGTCACTGGCCAAGGACCAATAGGGGACACCACGGGCATCACCTCGGTGGCCACGGCCCACTGCCCCCCACAGGTCCCCATAGTTGTGCTGCCACGTGCTGTGGAATGCAGCCATCACACCAGCACACAGGTGGACTGTACAGCACCGATGCAGGACAGCCATAGGGTGGGATGCATGCCCAGTGCAAGTGGGGCCTGTGCATGCACCCACATGAGCAGCCACATGCCAACCATCCCCATAGAACTGGCACAGAGCAACTGGAAGGGGCACCCAAGCATCACCTGCCAGGTGGTGTGTGATGCCAAGGGGCACACACCAATGCCTGTGCCACACACCTGGCACAGCCCTGCGCCGTGCCATGGATGTGAATATGGGGACAACCTCACAGGCTGTCAGGTGGGTGTGTGTGGCATGGGCATGGATGCGATGGGCAGCGCAGTCTTGGGAGGGTGGGCAGGGGTGTGCATGGTGGTGTGGGCACTAGGGACAGGAAGGGGCACAGCAGAGCACGGGGCTAACCGTGGCATGCTCCACTCAGGTGACAGCGCATACCCGCTGAGGTCCTGGCAGCATCTCTGTGGTCCATCCCACCCTGCAGTGCTGTCAGCCCCCAGTGTGCTACTGCAGCATCCACCACACCCCTCAAGGTTGCAATACCAGTACACTGCCTGTGCTGTTCGGTGGCGCTACCGTGGCTCAACACATGCAAATAAGGTTGTGCACAATGCTAATGACATGCTAATGCACCCCACTGAGCCATGCATTGGCTGATGAGCTCATTTGCATGCAGTGTCTGAATATTGGGATATTGTGCCATGCACAGTGGTATTGCACCAGAGCAAGCGGCGGCGCAATGGCCATGCATGCGCTGTGTTTGGACTTGCAGTGTGCTTGCGCACTGCGCTGCCATGGTGTGAATCGCATAGGCAGCACAACCAGTGTGCTGTATCTGCACAACACAAGCTGCACACAGCCAGCAATGTGCACTTCGCACATGCTGGCATTTTCCCTGTCGCGCACGTGCTCAATGTGGGTGGGCATGGTTCCTTGGGCTATTGCACAGGGAATCTGCCATGGCACCATAATAGGTGTCCAGCTGCCAGTGTGGCCACCATCATGCCAGATGCTGAGCCTGCCCACGTGGCAGACCTTGCTCAGTGTCTCAGGCATACTTGGGGAGGTGGCGGCCCTACAGGGCATGCTGGTGGCAGAGGGGAATGGGAGATGGCATGCCAGGGTGGCTGGCCAGGGCCATCACTAGGGTTTCCCCATGTCCCCTGTTGCCCCATTTGGGCCTTTCCCTACAGTTCCCCCTCCACTGCACAATCCCTGCTCTCTGTCCCTCTCCCTCACTGTCCCCACCCATCCCCAGCTCCTGCTGTGCCTGTACATGGTTGTTCCATATGTATCTATTGACCGGCAGACCTGCCTACATCCATATCTGCTTTGCAGGTGGCATGGGGTGCTGTGCTGCAGTGGCCCAATGTCCGTCCATGATGTGTGCATGTGGGGGGAGATGTGCCATGCTCCTGTGGCACCCTTCTATGTGCCCTGGCTGGACCCACTGTGGCAGTGTCCATCCCCCGGGTCAGTGGCTGTACATTAAGGTGCCCATGGGGTGGCAGTCAGGAGTGTGTGGTGGGTGTGTGCATGGTGGTGGCCCATGGCCAAGATCATTGGTCGGGTACCATTTGCACACTGTGTTGGGGCCCATGCCTGGCATTGTGCAACCTGTCCCATGTGGTCTGCCATGCTACCTGCCACCTGGCACATTCAGTGCCTACTGTGTGAGCTTCTTGTGTGCCTGTGTGGTGTGTGTGCTTGGCTGCTTGGTCCTGGGTGTGGCCTGCTTTGGTCTGGGAGGGGGTGGCATGGCCAACGGCCTGTAGGAGGGCTCCCTTGGTGGCCCTCTGTTGGCACCTCCTGTTGTCTGCTTCCTCTGCTGCTGCTGTGTTCTGGGGTCCAGTGTCTGGGTGCCTGTGGGTGCCCTGCTGGTGGAGGCATCCTGTGGCCTGTCACTGTGCTTCCATGGGTCTGTCCCTGGGTCTGTTCTCTGTGCCATGCCTCCCTCTGTTGCTCTGCTTCCACAGTTGCACTGGAGCATCTCTTTTTGCACCATGGTGCAACTGTGGTTGCACCAAGGCGCAACTGTGCCATATTCAGCCGGGTTGCACTGGTGTAGTTCGGCCAGCGCAACCTCTGAATATGGCTTCTGTTGCACCATGGCACATCGGATTCGTGCTGTGCCAGACTAGCACAGGGTTTTGGCACATTTTTGAATATCTGGGCCAGAGGATAAAGACTCTAATGATTCAAACAACATGGACATCATCATTACATTGTCGGGTTTTGATCAGCGTTACCTGAGATCATTGTTACCTGAGTGCCTCTATCAAATGCAGGACTTGAAATGTATGTCATTTTCAAAATATTGTCAGTACTTCCTACTTATTTTTTTTAATATATTTTTTAAACCGTATTCCATCATGTAGTTTATTCTTCCAGTCACACCATACAACGTTCTGCACTGATGCACTTAATTTGCACCCAAGAAGAAATAAAACTGTTGTACCTCTGAAGATATGGATCATATTTTTTTTTTGTATGGGAATGGGAGTTGTTGGGGAGAGGTATGATCCACAAACAAGATGGAAGAGAAGCATTAGAAGTTAGTACAGGATGTGAGCATGGCTGGCTTTGTAACATGGACTACTGAAGATAAGCGGTAGCTGCTATTCCTTCGGAGGAATTCAGACAGATGGAGAAATATGGTTGCGTGCCCTCGAAGAGACCTAAAGATAGGTAAAGGAAAACTTTCTTGAGCAGATTTAAACTTCTGAATGTTCAACTGCGCTAAAGTCACAGATGTTCAATGCCGATAATGAAGTCTTCATTTTGTGACTTTTGGGTGAATGCAAACTTCAGTAAGTTTGCTCAACCCTAGCAACAACTACTATCCTCTACAATGAAGTTTCCGCAGGGTATTTTATAAGGTATTTCAAAGTATTTTAATATTTCTATGAGTTCAAAGAATTCCTACTGGACAGTAAAATAATTTCTAGATGGATTTTCCACTTTCCTGTTGAATCTATTCAGTGTTGAATATGATTTGCTTTAATTTCTTAAAAATAAAACGTGTTGCAGTATACAGGATTTGGAAATTTGTACACAATCTGTACAGTATAGACCAGCACAACACAGAATAAGGCTTTCAAAACAGGCGGATGAATGATGGTCACTCTTAATTAAAGATTCTGGTTTTAAATGGTGTACACTGTATCAGCCACATAATGGCTCAACTCAGAATAGTACCAAAGAAAATGATTTGCAGTCAGACTCTCCATTCAAAGCAATGCTTCTACTTGAATTCTCAGCTACAGTATATAAACCAAATGGCTTGCTTCATAGACTAGTCCCCCCCCCCCCCAACACAACTCTGCCCACACTGCCTACTTTCTGAGATACTGGAGACATGATGCTTCTCTGAGGAAACCTACTGGAAAGATACATGAAACAACATAATATTTTGTGGATTACAGCTACATCATATGCAAAAAGGCTCTGGGATACATGTGAACCTCATTTCAAGTTAGACTCTACTCACTGTAGCCACTCACAGATATGATTGTACAGACAGCTACAGTATTTTGCTTACATTTGGATCATGGAGGGTGTTTTTTAACATTCATAACCACCATTTTTAAACTAGGACTCCAACATTTGAAGGGGTTGTATCCATTGAGTGGGGCACAAAGTCCCATTTAGCAGGTGAGCACTCTGTGATGGTCTGCTCACACTAACAAACATTGTAGCAAGTCTGTGGCTGTCACAGTAGATCCAGGAAAGGGGTACCTTATCTCACCTCTATGGAGCACATATTCAAATAACCTGCCACCATGCAACCACATTATCTAGCCAGCCCCAGTAAGGAGTGAAAAGGGTGTGCCTTAAACTCTTGGCACTCCCACTGAACACAAGATATGACTGCTGGGGCACCTGGTTGAAGGGCAATACCAACCAGGTCCTGGGTCTCCTAATTCACTATTGGGGTGTCTCTAAGAAAGGGTTGGCCAAAATGGCTGGCCATACAGCTAGTAGCTCATTTTCCTATTGTGTTGAATAGAGGGGTTAGGTGCCCTGTGTACAGGGTCTGACCCACCTCATGAGGGAGATCAGGTACTGCTTACTGGACCATAGCCTGAATATGGGGCCATGGCGCAATGTAACACAATGGATAATGAGGTTGCAGGCTTGGTGTCCATCATGGGGTTGCAGTTAACATACTGTACATCTCCATATGCAGCACAGTTTTTTTGCAGGCAGGCACTAACTACTCAAGTTTAAATGATCTACTTCTAAATTCTAGTAGTGAGTTGACTCCAACAGAGGAGAGGCCAACAACAGCAAAATCACAAGCTCACACCACTTAAGTTTGATTTAAAGTGTGTTTCAAAGATAACTTTTTAATCTTTAGGGCTTCATAGCCAGTTACCTGTCTGTTGCAATAGTCCTAGCCATAAATGTTAATTTTTAAGAGTGACCAGTAAGGGGGGAAGGGATCGTAAATCAGGCCATAGTACTGGGCAGCTGATCCCTTCCACTTCCCAGTCTGCCAGGCCTACCCCACTCTCAGATATTTAGTGACATCTAACCAGGGAGATCACGGGGGTGCACCCCATTGAAACCTATAAGGAAGGTTTTCTCAATGTTTTTGCCAATGTTTAAGCAACCTTTGATAAAAATGAAAGCCAACACTCAACTAATAGGGCACTGTTGAGTGGTGGCCTTCACTTTTATTGACAGTTGCTTAAACATCAGTAAAAATATTGACAAAACCTTCCCCATTGGCTTCAACAGATGAGCCTCCACACTCTCCTTGATTAGATGTCCCAAAACGTCTAAGCATGGGGGTGCGGCCAGCGGACCAGGAAGTGGAAGGGATCAGCTGGCCAGCAATACAACCTTATTTATGATCCCTGCACTCCCTTACTGGACACTCTTAAAAATGATCATTTATGGCTAGATGAACTATGCTATGAAGCCCTACACCCAATCTTTGAAAATTCCTTTAATGAGAACACTCTGCCTCTTATACTCTATTCTGACTCCCTTTTTCTGTTCTTTTTTCTTCTCTTTGCTTTTTTTCTTGCTTTTGTTTTCTTTAAATCTTATCCCTTTCAGATGTCTGTCAATACATGAGGAATACAAGTGTACATTAAACAGTTGGGTATAAAGCTCTGTCAGATTAATTAATGTACTGTATTTTATTATCTATTTGGAGAACCACACATGTATGAAAGATTTATAGAGAACAGACTGTTTATTAATCTTTCATGTTTTTACAGGAATATATACTGTTACTGTAATTTAGCTCAGCTGTGCTGCTTTGGCTGATTTAAAAAACTATAGAAACATAGAACATAACAACTGAAAAAGGCCAAGTGACCCATCCAGTCTGCCTGCCCTGCTGAACTATACCACGAAGGCCCTAGTGGTCATATATCTCATTTACCTCTGCCCCTTTCCCACTTCTTATGGCCATTTTACTGTCCCACCCCCACCTCTGAACCACCCCAATGATTTCACCTGTGCCATCCCTCTGGGTAGACTAACACACCTATTCATCACTTTTTTGGTAAAAAAGTAGCTGCAGACATCTTCCTTGAACCTACCTCCTGCCAATTCAATGAATTCCCCCTTGTTCTCATGTTCTTGGTTAATGTGAAAATGCCATTAAGAGCCACTCTGTTTATCCTGTGCATGTACTTGCAAGTTTCTATCATGTTCTCCTCCCTCCTGGTCTCTATAGTGTGTACATGTCAAGGGCCTGCAAACTCTCTTTGTACACCTTTCCCCCATCCCCTGAATCATTTTTGTCATCCTTCTCAGCACTGCCTCCATATTCTCACACTCTTTGCTCAGGTGGGGACTTAAGAACTTTGCAGACTACTTTAGGCGCAGTTGCAACAGTGATCTGTATAATGGAAGGACTGTCTCTCAGCTTCTACTGGTGATTCCCCTCTCAATGCACCCCAGCACCCTGTTCACTTTGTTCACAGCCTTGTTGCAATGTGCTGCAAATTTCAGGTTCTCATAGATTATAATCTTCAGGTCCTTCTCTTCAGCACTGCTTTCTAATAGCACCCACCCCTCTCATTGAATACTATGTTTCTGCTTTAGCGTCTTGATCCCCTCCTCTGTGTCCACTCTTGCACGGATGTTCATGGTATTTGCATAGAGGCAGATCTTACCCTGTATGCCCATCTTATGTTGAAAATTAGTATATTGAAGAGGACTGGGACCAAGACCAAGCCCTGAAGTGCCCACTTGTAACATCTTCAACAGCCAAGAATTTATCACTTACCACTACCCTCTGGGTCCTCCCCCTCAGCCAGCTCTCCACCCAAGTGACTATTCATTTTTCCATTCATAGGTACCTCAGCTTTTTGACTAGCCTCCAGAATCAAAGGCCTTGCTGAAGTCCAGGTACATATATTGACTGCCTGTCCCTTGTCAGTTGCCCTAATCACCTAATCAAAGAACACTATTAGGTTCACCTGTCAGGACCTCCCCTTGGTAAATCCATGCTGCCTGCCATCCTCTAAACCTTTTATTTCAAGAAAGTCCACCAGTGCTTCTCATCTGGCTCCATTGATTTGCCCATTCTTAACCCCTTTAGCCCCTCCAGCACTCTGTCTTCTGTGATTCCTCACTGACTATTGAAGCTCACGTCCTCCCTTTGGTTAATCCCCACCCCCACAATCCATTAAAGGTCCCTCCTCATCCCTGTTAAATACTGAATAAACATATTGGTTGAGTATCTCTGCTTTGTCATCCTCCTCTCTCTCCTATCTATCCCTTCTTCAAACCCACAATTCCCTCCCTGACTTTGCATTTTTCTGGGATATACTGGATGAATACCTTGTCCCCCAGCTTCACTCCTCTTGCTATTCTAAGTTACTACTAAGCTTTAGCATTTCTTATCTTCTACAGGACTCCCTCTTTGCCCTTATATAATCTTCCCTATCCTCCTCCCTTTGACTTCCCCTGTATTTCTTGAATGTCCTCCTCTTTATCCTCACTGCTTCTTTCACATCTGAAGTGAACCATAGTGTTTCTCATGCTTTCCTCCCTTTGATAACACTCTCAAAGTAGCAATCCACAGCCTTTATTACTGTGTACCTCCCTTAAATGCATAACATTTTCCTTCCAACCCTTCAATTCCTGTTATTCCCCCATGTTATCCACTAGTAGCCATCGCATCCTTTCAAACTCCACTCTTCTGAAATCCCACTCCTTCTGTGCCCTCTTCCCTTGCAGGCTTTCAGTTGGACCTCCAGCCATAATATCTTGTGGTCACTATATCTCAAAGGCTCTTTGACTACTGTGTTCTGGACCCATTCACTGTTTGTGAACCTCAAGTCCAAAAATATTTCTTCCCTTGCAGGGTGCTGGACCAACTCATTAAGGAATTCTTCCTGGTGTGTTTCCAATAGGACTTGGTTCCTTGCACCTGCCATGATGGGACATACAGTCCAAGTCCAGCATGTTGAAATCCCCCCATTGTCACTACTTCTCTTGACTCAGATGCCCACCTCTGGAGTTCTTCTAATTCCTTGTCCACCCCCTGATTCTGGCTTGCTGGCCAATAAATGACCTCCACATTGATTTTTTCCTCTTCCCAGTGGTTACTAGTACCCACAGAGTCTGTGGACCCCAAGAGACCCATAGATTGCTTACTTGTGTAGCTTCAGTGCCTCCCCTCACATACAGTGCCACCCCCTTGCCCTTCTCCTTGTCCTTCCTAAACAGTTCATACCCCACTCTGGACATCTCCTACTTGTGGTTCTAATTCACGCACATCTGGAACAGCCACCAGGTCTAGATTACCTTCTGCCACTAGTGCTTGATGTTCTGGCATCTTAATGATGAGGCTTCTTAAGTTGGTGCATAGCAGTTTCCAACAACCAACCCCACTCTCTCCCCTTATGTTCTCCACAGATTTTATACATCCATTTGGTGGAGGAAGACTACCAGGACCTCCCTTGGTTTTGGTCATGTTACTGTATATGACCAAGCTAACTCCCCCTTCCTAGTTTAAACTACCAGCAATGTACTGGGCCCACCTTGCTCCCAGGACTCTCTTGCCCTCCTAGTTAGGGTGTAGGCCATTCCCTTTAAATAGCTTCCACCTTCTCCATGTTGGGTCCCATGCCCCAAGGAAGTGAAATCCCTCTTCCCTGCACCTCCCTCTTAGCAATGTGTTGAACCAGAACACAAGAAACTGTTCCCTTCAGTTCAGGTATGACCATGGTAGTACTTCCAAGAATACCACCCTGCCATTTTCTTTGCTACCTTTCTAGTGCACATAAGCCTGCCTTGAGCTAGGTCACTGCTCTCTGGTCTTTTCCCCCTTGTGTTTCTTCCTCTCCTTGCTTCTTGTACCCAGAGTCCCAGTTGTTCTGCAGTCTTCCTGCTGACACTCTTCAGATGCTCCTTAGTCAAACACCACACTCCTGCTCTGGGGCACTCATGCGATGGGACACATATATAATGAGACATGTTTTTATCTCCTACCAGCACCCTTCTGGTTCTGTGATACTGGCTGAGCTATTCCATGTGTTGGTTGATATCACTATATGTTTTCAGTTGTTAGGATGTTATTAATGTTGTTTAATATGTGACTTACAAATTTGCTGAACTTCAATATAATAATAATAATAATAATAGCTTTATTTTTAGGACATCTTTCAAAATATCAAGGCGCCTAACAAATTTATAAGAACACTTCAAACATCCAGAACACAGAGTAATATAAAACAGATAATTCAATACAAGATTATTTATTTACCGAAAGCTTGAACCCACAAGTGTGTTTTTAAATCTTGCTTAAATCCCTCCATGGTCGTGCACCCCTGACATGGTAGATAATTCCAGAGGGATGGGGTTGTGTGCATAAATGCCCAGGCCCCAGATGTCAAGCACACCCTCAGAATCTCTAGCAACCCCTCGACAGCTGAGTGGAGCAATCGCCCAGGGCAGTAGGGGACCAGAAGTTCTTTCAGGTAATCTAGGCCTAGTCCGTGTAGGGCTTTAAAAGTTAGAAGACCGACTTTAAAGGTGATCCGCCACTGTACCAGCAGCCAGTGCAGTCCGTGCAGCACCAGCGTAATATGACAGGATCTAGAAGTTCCCATCAAAAGACAAGCCACAGCATTCCGCAATAGCTGCAAGCAGTGGATTTCCACCCCAGGTAGCCCTAGGTAAAGGGAGTTGCAGTAATCAAGGCAGGAGGACACAAAGGCATGGACCAATGTAGGAAGATCACCGGATGGAACAAGGTGCTTAATCCTGTAGATATTTCTCAGATGGTAAAAAGAGGATTTGATGATGACTAACACCTGTGAATGCAGAGTTAGCCCTTCATCAAAAATGACCCCCAGGTTTCGCACTTATTCAGAGGTTGAGAGTAATACACCCCCAAGAAAAAGCCCTGAGGGTGAACCCACCCCCAGCCCCCCTATCCGGTGCACCGGATCCACGACCAACACCTCAGTCTTTTCCGAGTTCAACTTTAGCCAGCTGGAATCCATCCACTCCTGGATTTCTGTGAGGCAGCTATTAAAAGCTGAGAGAGCTCCATCTTGGTCAGGTGCAAAAGAAAGGTAGAACTGTGTATCATCAGCATAGCAGTGAAATTTCAGCCCATGCCTTCTTACAGTGTCTCCGAGGGGCAGGATGTACACTGCGAACAACATGGGAGACAGCACTGAGCCCTGAGGAACCCCACAAGACAGAGAAACTGGGTCCGAGGAATAAACCCCGGACACCACTCTCTGAGTTCTTCCAGTGACAAAGAATGTAAACCACCTGAGGACTGTACCTGACAATCCACAGATGAACCTCAGGCAGTCAAGCAGAACCCCATGGTCCACAGTGTCATATGCTGATGAGAGATCTAGAAGAACCAGGATAGAATGGCTTTTCTGATCTCTAGCCATCAAGAGATCATTGAGCACCCAAACCAATGCTGTCTCAGTACTATGTCTCTTTCAAAATTTGGACTGGAGGAGTTCATAGATGTCATAGATGGTCAACTGGTTCTCCAGCTGCACAGCCACTACTTTCTCAATCACCTTCCCTAAAAAGGGGAGATTAGAGATTGGTCTGTAGTTTGCATGGCAGTCTGGGTCCAAAGAAGCATTCTTTAAGAAGGGTGTTACTACCGCCTCCTTCAGGGAGCTAGGAAACTCACCTCTTTCCAAAGAGCACCAGACTATCCGTGCTAGGACCGAACTGATGTAATCAATACAACCCAGAATTAGGGAAGTTTGTCCTGGGTCTAAACTACAGCATGTAGGGTGAGCACCCTGGACAATCTGCATAACATCCATGAACTCCAGTCAGTCACAGTTACTCCAGGAAAACTAAGAAGTAGTGGCCTCAAGCCAATCCACAGTAATACCCATAGAGTCTGCTGGTTGGAGTACCACCCTGATGTCAGCCACCTTAGATGCAAAGAATTGAGCACGTTCATCACACTCTATTTGCAAAAAGGCTTTTCAAACTTGTAGACAGGCTGGCTTGCACAATCTATCTACCATTCGAAAAAGCTGCGCTGGTCGATTCTGAGTGGCTGCAATCTCCCCGGAGAGGAACTCTGCCTTCTTATGGGTGATTGCAGATTGATAGACTTGATAATGATCCATCAATCTAAGGTGGTAGGCATCAAGGACGGATTTCCGCCAGCAAAGCTATAACCTTCGTCCTAATCACCGCACCTCCCTCAAAGTCCCATCAAACCATGGATGGTGAAGGAAGAGGGGACGAACACGGACAGGAGCAATGTCATCCAGGGCTACCGAAATGGCCGAATTATAGACCACCACGAGGGTCTCTGGATCACTGCTTGCCACTGGGAGGGACGATAGGTCAAGCACCACCGCCAGGCCTTCAGAGCTTACACCTTGTAAAGGGCAGTACCTGACCATCTCCACAGAGGCAGGCCTACAAAGGGGGTGCTAAAACTAAACCCCATGGTGTAGTGATCAGACCATCCGATTGGTTCCACCCCCAAATTGAAGGCCTCAATCCCCAGGAGAAAGACTAGGTCAAGAGAGTGACCATTTTTATGGGTAGCAGTGGTAACTATCTGTGTGAGGCCCAGAGATGTCTTCAACTGGAAGTAGTGTTGTCCAAACTGTGAGAGTTTGTCATCAACCCAGGTGCTGGTAAATGGTCCCCCCAGGTGTGAGCCAGGTAGTTGCCACACTTGGTTTGCCTGTATGAGGATGGCAGGCTCTTAAGCAGAAGTACTGGTAATCTGAACTGTTGTAGAGACAACCCCCATCCCTCTCATTGGCACCATGAGTGAAAGGAGCAGCCCTGCTAGTTGAATAAGGGGGGCCAGTGGGGGTGGGTTACACTAGTCCATAAGGTTGGCCACCAATGGCTGCCCCCTTCCCTTTCTTGACTATGCTATAGTGCCCTCTTTAATTTTCCTTTCTCCTCTCAGATCCTTGTACAGGGAGGTTATGTGGTGTCCTCTGGGTTTATGTAAAACAACAGGCTGTATTTATTATTGTTGGATTTAGTAGGTAATAGCACTATGCCATAAAATACCTTGATGTATATACCAAGGGTGGGATATTCAACGCAGTTGCACATGGTGCAACTGAGATGCGCCTGCACAAGTGAGGAAATGCACCAAAGAGTGATATTCAGCGGCAGCCAATGTGTAACCCTAATGAATGCATGTGCAAGTGCAGGGGGCATAGCCATAAATAAGTAGCGCAGTGCAATATTCAACAGCAAGTAAATTGCACAAGCGCAGAGCAACAGGGACATGTGCGGAGCAAACTTGAGCCCATTAAAAGAGGGAGCAAGCAAGGGATGGAGGCTTGTGCCACAGGGGAGTAGGAGAGAGAGGGAGAGCAATTGGCCAGGCAGGACAGCAGGATAGTGCAAGACAGAGACAGAGGCAGGCAGGAAGTGCAACAGAGTGTGGGACTGGGCATGTGACACTGAATGTGTCTGCATGTGTGAGTGTCTGTTTATGTGTGTGTGTGTGTGAGACAGGTGCGGGAGCAACAACAGCAGCATGAGCCTGCGACCCAGGCATAGGAGTGGCAGTGAAAGTTCCCAGACGGGTGGAAGGTGGAGGCTACAGCCAACAGGCCGCCAGCTGGGAACTCCGAACACAGGTGTGCGCCCAGCGCAGGGGCACACACAGCAGCACACAGCCGGGGGTGCCTGGGGAGACAGTCACCCAGTAGGGGTAGGACAGCCTAGGCCATGGCCAGTGCCATCTTCCAGATGGAGGCAGCAATGAGGGGTGTGAGGAGGCAGGAGGCAGAGCGGCGTGGTCGTGGAAGGGCCCATCGGTGGTATGCCCAGAACAGGTGGTACCGTGCCCGCACCACCTTTGAACAGTACAGTGACACAGAGATTGTGGGCTGGTACCACCTGAACTGGGCAATTCTGAGGCAACTCTGTGAGCTGTGCAGTGATGAGATGCAGGCACCCCCAAGATGGAGCCACGTCCTGTCAGTGGAGACCAAGGTCACAGCCGTCATGTGCCTGCTCGCCACAGGTTCCTTCCAGAGACCAACAGGGGACACCACAGGCATAATCCAGTTGGCTGCATCATGGCTTCTCACACAGTTCCTCAATGCACTGCTGCCACATGCTGCAGAATACATCCAGTTCCCCAGCACACAGGCAGAGCATACAGCAAACATGCAGGAGTTCCACGGGGTGGCACGTAGGCCTGGCATGCTAGGGGGCCATCGACTGCACCAGAGGGGGTAGCCTACATCAACAGGAAGGGCTACCCCAGCGTCACTGCCAGGTGGTGTGCGATGCCAGGGGGCACATAATCAATGTCTGTGCCACACACTCTGGTGGGGCACATGATGCCTTCATCTGGCACCAGTCAGCACTGTGCCACACGTTTGAGAGTGGGGACATCCCCAGTGGCCACCTAGTAGGTAAGTATGCAGCTGGATTGGGCAGCCTAGCACAACAGGGCAGGGTGTGGGGGATGATAGGCCAGGGGCATCAGAGCGTGTGGCCGGGAAGGTAGGGGGACAGCTTCACAGATCACCATGTTAACCACGCATGTCAACACACAGGTGACAGTGGATACTCACTCCAGCCCTGGCTGCTCACCCCATACCAGCGCCCATTGACCCCAGCACAGGAGAGATACAATGAGGCACACGCCAGCACACAGAACATCATTGAGCATTTATTTGGGATGCTGAAGGCCCAGTTCCATTGCCTGGACAGGTCTGGTGGTGCCCTACAGTATAGTCCCTCAAAGGCCTGTAGCCTATTCCTGGCCTGCTGTATGCTACACAACATGGCCACCGACCATGGGATAGCTGTCGAGGTTGAAGAGGGGAACAGCAGTGGGGACGACGTGGCCACCAGGCCAGGTGGTGGTGGTGGGCAGCCCCCCTGGACGAAGGAACCCCGGCTGAACAGGATGGCCCAGCAGCACTGGGACACACTTGCAGAGGAGCACTAAGGTGCATGCAGGTAGGTGAACATGACCACATGCATGTCCCAGGGACCTTGGCACAGTGTTCAGGTATGCAAGGCCAGGCCCCATGAAAGACATGGCTGGAGGGTAGCATGGACGGGCATGGGACTGGACTCCATGGAAGCACCCTGTACAGTACTGTAGACCCCACCCACACACCCCCACACACACGTGCACATGCACATGGACACCCACACACGCATGCCCAGAGGCCGCCAACGGGCATGTGTCAGACGCTGAACACCGGTGAACAGTAGTGGTTGGTGTTGTGTTGGCATCATCATGCACATGCCACAGTGGCCAGCAGCCGGGTGAATGTTCACAAGGCCTGTGTGTGGCATGGACCATGGATGACATGTCCCTGAAATGCACATGCACATGTCACATCAATGTGCACACAAGGCAGCAGCAGACAGCGGACAGGGAGGATGGTGACTCAGGACCGCCACATGGTCACTCAGCCACCGTGGACATGTGGACGGCCCCGCTGAAATTGCCCGGCAGACACAGGTTGTGTGACTGCCACAGGGGGTGTCTCTGATGGTTCCCCAGGTGTGTCACTGTGAGAACGTGATTGGTCCTTCACAGGGGTCTGCAGGCTCCCAAACATGCCTGCTCCAGGCATGCACGGAATGCCCACAGTGGATCCCGGCATCAACACTGAGGGGGTCGCATAACGGCGTGACTGAGGGGTGGAGAAAGCACTCTGCTGGGTTTGTGGTGGATGGACATGCACCAGGGTGGCCAGTGGTGCTAGGCCGGCTGTGACCACAGTGGTCAGCCAATCCAGGGCTGCGGTCATGTCCTCCCGCATTCATGTGGTCTCAGCCAGGAGCTGCTCATAGTCCCTGTCACACCTCTCTGTGGACTGGTGCAGCTCTGTACGGAGTGCACGCACCCCTGCCACAACCAGCACTTGTTGCTCCATGGAGACCCATAGCAGACGGGTGTGCTCGGTCAAGGGGTTGGCACCCTGGGGGGGCATGGGCATTGTGCTGACCCACCGGTGGTGCTTAACCACACAGTACAGTTCCCCCGTGCTGGTGGGGGATATACAGCAGGGCCCCCTTGGGGCTGATCGGTCTGCGGTGCAACGTCAGTGGCCACTGCACCCGGTCCCCCAGAGACCTTGTCCTGCTGCTGCTGCTGCCCCTCCAGCTGCTGTGCATGGATCGGTACCAGTGTGGCTGCACCTTCACCCCCACCACCCCCTTCAGACTGCGCCACACCGATGGCACCCACAGCATCCCTGAGTGTGGTGGCCGGTGGGCGGACAACCTCCACTGGCGCACCATCTGCGCTGCTGTGGCAGGTGTGTGGTATAGGTGCCTCCCCCTGAATGGCAACACCACTATCCAGGATACTGGCCACTTCATCATCATCGGTCCTGGACCCCACCCGGATCTGTGTCTCTGCACACTGGATGCCATGGCTGGCATCCTGCTAAAAAACAGCCATGGCCTCATCTGCAACCATGCCACAGGCATCCGGATGGACAGTGGGGTTGGGCTCCCTGCAGTCTGGACCCCAGACACCAGTGGAGGTGGATGGAAGGTCCTCCAGGTCCAGGACCACCCCTATGGTGGACACCCCCAACCCTGCTGCTGCATGTAGGCACTCCAGACTGAAAGGGAACACAGTCTCATTAGTGCCGCTGGCACACACCCCTACCCCCTTCCCCAGGCACTGCCCTACCCACCATGCAGTGATGGGCTGCCCCCCGTCTGGAACCCTCCGCTGGGCATCCCCTCGACGGCACTGTGCCGCATGGATACCACCACCAACTCCTTCTGCGGTGACAGGTGTGGCACTTCAGGCTGTCCACCGCCCATGGCAACATGTGTGGCCTGGATGGCGGCCACCTTCTCCTTAATTCTCCTCCGGTCTGTGCCTACCTTCATCTTGCACTCTTGCGCTGTCCTTTGATGGCTGCCCTGCTGGTTCACGGCCCAGGCCACACCCTCCCATGCTATTCCCTGGGCCTGTGAGGTGCCAGTTGAGTCACTCAGGAGAGGCTCCTGGTCCAGGTAGGCATTGAATTGGGCATCGCTCTCTGCCCTCGTGAAGTTGGGCCTGCACTTCCATGCAGGGCCACATTCCTCAACCTCCCCATGATCCATCATGCTTTGTCCTGTGAGTATGAACATGTGGTCAGTGATGGCTGCAACCCACACCGCCCTCCCATTCCACTGTCCTGACAGGCCCACATCCTGGTGGCTTACCTCTGAAGGATGCAGTACTGGTCTAGTGCCTGTGCAGTCCCATGGTGCATTTATAGCACATCACATGCAAATGAGGGGATGCGCAACTGAAATGAGATACAAATGCCTCCAATGCGCCACGGATATGCTGATCAGCTAATCTGCCTATGCCAGCTGAATATCGTGAAATTGCACATGGCGCATTGGTGTTGTGCATGCACAAGCCTTGGTGCAACAGTATGACGTGCGCAGTAGGCCCGGCAGTGCGCATGCATGCAGTGCTGTCGCGTACGTCAGTGGCACATCCTACGCACACTGTGCCATACATGGTACAGTGCTCTGCTGCTATTGGGCATGTGGCACTCATGCGCTATATGCCCTATGGTGCCCGTGCGTGATTGGTCCATGGACCGTGGGGCCCATATGCCCCTATTGCACACCATGCATGGTGTGCCCAATTGCGCTGTTGCACACGGTGCACATGCTGACCCTTGACCCCAAAGTGCCCTTTGACCCTCCGGGTGCCTTGCAGCCGTGCCAGTGCTGCACTCAGCTGTATTGCGCAAGTACCGTGGATGTGCGATTGGACAAGCATCGCAGCGCGTCACCAAATGAGTCACGCACCCACAGCACGTGTGCCACTGGGCACCATTTTGGTTGCACAACTGCAGAAATGACCATGCTGCACCATAGCACTGCAAGGGCACCCAACTGGTCACAGGTAGAGTTGGTGAACCTTGTGGCCCTGATGGAGCCACATGTGGGCAGTCTGTATGGCTAGGTGCCCCTGGATTGGCCATGAATGGAGGTGTGGCAGGAGGTGGCTGAGGGGCTGTAGGAGGCCACTGGGATACAGCGCAGCAGTGAGCAGTGCCGTCACCACTACAGAGACCTGTGGATGAGGGACCCTGAGAGGCTACAGGCACTACTGGCACGCATCCAGAGGGTTGCTGTGCCACACCCAGGTAAGTGCAATACGCCCATGTCCGTGCCATTCCAGTGTTCTGTGGGGACAGCAGGGTGTCACACCATGTGCGGGGGGGGCTGTGGCTGCACGTTCTGTTGGCCGTGGCAGTGCACCATGGGTGTGCTGTGCCACCGCACTGCCACTGCACAGGGCCAGGGGACATGCTGTGCTGGGGGGGCATGGCATGTGGTGTTGCCAGGTACTGATGTGTCATTCTCAATGTCTCCCTACTAGGCCCTGAGGATAGAAGATGTGCATGGCTGGCTGGCACTGCAGGTGGGCGAGGGCAGGCCAATGCAGGGTCATGGGTGCAGGATGTAGGCCGCATGGGTGGTGCCATCGGACAGGCACAGGGTGGGCCACAGCCCCCTGTGCACATGGCCATTCCAGCTGTGCACTGCCGGCGGTGTCCATTGCACCATGCCATGGCTATCGCACATGTGTGTGGCTGCTGCAGATGGGTGGTGGTGCACCCGGGTTCCAGCTCTGCCACTGCCATCCTGCCACTTAGCCCTGTCACCTAGCTGCCATGGTTGTGGTGTGTGGCACGTGGGTGGTGTCAGTGTGCAGTGCTCTGTGTGGCTGTGGATAGTTGGGTTGGTGGCTCATGTGGGTGCACATGCTGCGGGAGGCTGTGTGCCATCTCAGGGCACATGTCACCGCTGTCCACTGTGCACAGTGGGTGGGCTACAGTCATATGGACGTGCACTCATACCATGTCCCCTCCTTTGTCCTAGGTGTCCATAGCCCTGATGTTAACACCAGGCTCCTGAGGCAGATCCTGCAAGTCACCACTGCCATGCTCCAGGTGGCATGACTGATACAGCAGGCCCTGTGCAGGCCACAGCGAAGACGTCACAATCAGGCACCGGTGGGACATGGACGCCCATAGGGTCTGTTGGCTTGCAACCACTTCCCTTCCCTATCCCCACTCCCTTTCCTTCCCTTGTACCCTTGTCCAGCCATGTCTCCTGTCCCCTTGCCTCGCTTCTCTGGCCTCCCAGTTTGTCTGTTGCCTCCCCATTCCTTACTCCCTGTACCTATTGATTGTTGTTCTGTACATAGTTGTTTCTTGAATGGTTTTAATACATTTTTCTATGGTTAGCCATCTGTGTCTGTATCTGCTTTGAAGCTGGCATGTGGAGCCATGCTGCAGTGGTGTGCATGGTGGCTGAGTAGTACATCTGGGGTTGACTGGGGAGTGTTCCTGGTGGTCTCTGCCCAGTGGCTGGTGGCTGTCCCCTGGGGCGGCCATGTGCACTCTGTTTGTGTTGTGTAGCGTGTGTGTTGTGTGCTGTTGGCATGTGTGTTGCCAGCTGTGGTCAAGGTGGCATGTCTCATGCCTTCCTATGGGTGTTGCTGGTGGCTGCTTGACAGTGGACATTGGTGCCACACTGCCTCCATACACCACTGTGGTGTACATGGTCGGGGGCTTGCTGCCATGTGCCTGCCATGCCTCCCTCCTGGCATCCTCTGCACCCTGGTGGTGGTCTATCCCACCCTGGTGGCATGCTCTTTGCTGTGCCTGTTGTCCTGTATCCTGGCCCATGCACCTCTGCCCCTTGTGCATCCCTGGTTGTGCTATGGTGCATGTTGGTTTGCTCCCTGGTGCAGCCCTGGTTGCACTATGGTGCATCCCTGTGATATTCAGCTGTGTTGTGCTGGTGCTTGCCATCATGTGCAACCTTTGAATATCGCGTTCAGTGCACCATGGCGCAGTGTACTTGCACTGTGCCACTACTGTGCCTGCCACTGGCACATTTCTAAATATCCCACCCATTATATTTATGAAACCTTTAAATATTGAAAATACCATGGCACTAGGTGTTTTAGATAAAGGTGAAAAGTACTAGGTGACTGTCTTATAGAAATTAAGTTGGTTGTATTGTTAAATGCATGTAAATTGGTACCATGCATTCCTGCTGTAAACTGAGGCAATCTGAAAGCTCATGGTGATTTGATATATCCCCTGATGCTTTGCATTATGGAAGTATGTGTGATGTTGTGTTTCTTTGAAACTTGGCTTATTGTCAATGCCCTTTGGGGTAACTCTTGTTTCAGTGCTTCTATACTGAGGTTCTTTGTCTGTAGTTTGTTTTGAGTTTTTTCTTTTTGAGCCCCCACCATCCAAGCAAACAAGGCAACCATAGGGATGAAGGGTTTTCACTGAAAAGTTTAGATCAGAGATCAGTGAGTCAGTAGGTGCTGGCCAAGTGTAGAGGAAAGACTTGCATAGTTTGTTGCCACAAACTGATGTACTGAAGAAGGAATATGCCATTGCTAAAGGTTATCTTTTGCATTTTGAATAAACATCACACAGAGATGGTGTGTTGAACTTGAAATTCGATGTCTGTTCCATCTGTTATCACAAAACCCCTCCACAGTCCTGTGTCATGCCTTCACCACCATCTAATAAACTTGCCTAAAAAGGCAGATTAGAGATCAGTATATACAGTAGCTCATAAGATCATCAGGATCTAATGAGAACTTCTTCAAAAAGGCCTCACTGCAGCCTCCTTCAAAGTCATTTGGGAATGTCCTTTCCCAAAAGAAGTACTAATGATCTCAAGGATGTAGAAGAGTGTTATAGTGACTGGTGGTCACACACAGATCCTCTCCAGTGACTACATGCATCACTTCCACATAGTTGTTTGCCAACTGTTAGCCAAAGGTGGTAGCCCAATGGTTGAAGGTAAACTGTAAGGTCCCATACCTGTACAATCCCATCAGCTATTCTGGTCAGCCTAAAGAAGAAATGGTTAAGATGTGATACATTTCACTGCCCCTGGACGTAGCTACAGAAATTCAGTCCTAAACCGATAATTTAAACAGACAAATCCTTTCCAATTTGACACCCATTATAACAATAAAATTGGTAACATAACCATTAAACTAACAAACATTTTACAGTATTGTCTTACCAATATAATGATGCTTTTTTGTACTAACCTTGATGCCTCATCATTTCTTTGTCAACAACAAGAACATATTCATAAATACCACCCATGGTCCCTGAAGACACATAATGGGTACCAAAATCATTAAGAAACTTGGCATACATTCCATAGTTATATTCATCAGGAAGCTCCATTAAGGTTTGGTATGCATCCTCATCAAGAACTAAGTTATTGCTCCTCATTTTAAATTGAGCCGTTTGAACTGTGGTATGAACTCTGATAAAGCCAACATCCTGCATAAAAGTAAACAGTTTGAAGATTAATTCTGATCTGAAACCCAAAGCAATTGATAAGTCCATTTAAGGTCTTTTCCAAAAATTATACTTCTAAATTAATGTGTATATAGTCAGCTCAGTAGCGACACTGTGATTCATGGTATATACTGAACATAATATGATGGTCTTGAAGTAGCAATACAAGGAAACACCAGAAAATAATATTAACTTACCTTTTCTATCAAATAATTTTTTTTTATTTATTTAAAAATTGGTGACTGGGAAGGAAACATTAGGCTAAGACTGATTCCCAAGTGAAACCTGGCATTAGGGCCCATGGAAGAATACATTATAGAGGTAAAAACAAAATAACAGTATAAATGCAGTGCAAATCAATACAAATTACTGCAATGGGGAGAACATTGTGGGACTAATTGATGAACAACACCAATAGCACCATTGTATGTAATGATAACTTGCATGATACACAGGGTACAAAATAGCTAGGGTGGATAAAAATCATATACCCCCAACAGCGACACAGGCTCAGCAAATGACACTACAGTGACTACAGCACCATGTTGCTGTAGTGTCCATGCTGGAACCCGGCATTGTCTGTCAGGGGCCTTGCATCCCCCTCCCAAAGTAGCTCCGACTCAGAGTTGATCATCCTTAGTAGGAGGTGTGGGGGGGTGCAGCCCCCTGTGTGAGGGATTTGGGGGTGAAGCCTCCCAAAGAAAACACTTTGTTTTCTTAGGAACTGGCAGCCAACCGTGAAAAGTGGTCAACCTGCCGGTTTCGCTGTCTGGTCATTCGACAAAATTTTTGTCGACTACCAGTCATGGATCCAGTAAAACTCAGCAGTATTAGATAAAAAGACTACTGGGTGGCCAGAGAAGGGTATGCAATGCAGTAGACCCTAAAAAGAATATTGGGTGCCCAGAGAGGAACTAAGAGCAGGAGCAGGAGGGAGTAAAGCAAGCCATTAAAAGCTATTGAATGAGCAATAACTGGAGAAAAGGTGGAACTGAGGTGGATTATTGCCGAGGAAGGGAACATAGAAGGAAAACATTGCTTGCCCTACTGTAGTTTTGCAGTGAGGGTTAGGGAAAAATCAAGATTCAGTGGATCAGAGTAGGTAGTAAAATTGGGAAGGGGAGAGAAGGGAGGTTAGATATGAAGGGAAGGAGAAGGACAATTTAGAGAGAAAAGCAGAGTGATGAGAGTGGTGCCAGGACATAAATGAAAGAAGAGAGAGGTTAGTGTAGCAGAAGCAGTGGTCAGTGAAGAGAGGAGTGTTAGCAACAAAATGTCAAAAAACATGGAAAAGAGGGCCCAGTCTAGCAAGGTAGGAATTCAGGGTAGTATCATGGACCACATCTAAGTAGTCAAGCACCAGAAAAATCACCTTAAGCAGGATCTCACAGTGAACAGAGAAGGGTAGGCAAGCCTTGTTCCAATAAAGGCTGCTGAATTTGGGGCAGAATGTTTTATGGATGGCCTTAATGTGTACAGAGAACTCTAAGCATTGATCTAGCCACATTCTGTGGTACTTAAAATGAGAAACCTCATCAAGTGGGTAGCATCCAGGTTTTTAGAATTGGGGTAGCTGAGCCTTGTAAGCTATTGACTAGTACCAAAGGATATGGGGACTATATTCTTGACATGAACTGTTAGGTGGTGTGCTCAGAACCAGCACTGGATGTTATTAAAGTCACACTGCAACAACGATTCCAGATCCCGACCTAGGCACCAGTGGCAAAGAGAATGGTGTAATCAACACACATGTGGATGTTTGTTTCAGCACAGACAAGAGTAAGTTCATATAGGAAGATGCAAAAAAGTAGATAGGATCCAAGATGGAGCCTTGGGGAACCGCAGATTGGATGAAATGGAGAAGGGGACTAGGCACTGCCAACCTGGACAGACTGCAGCCACCAGAGAAGTAGGTGTGGAATTAGTTTACTGTGATAGTGAGTCCCACTCCCCTAAACTTGTCAAGGAGAAGTGGGTGGGCTACCATAACACAGCACTATGCCTGGTCAATAAAAAGAGTTTCATTAATTTTTGTTTATTTTAGAATTTTTCAGCTAGAAAAGGCATATTGAGTTGAAGCACATTTCCAGGTGCAGCCCCGGTGCGAATTTACACATGAAGGTTAAGTTATTTGCTTATGGTCATACAGTATGAAAGTATTGGTGTGGGATTTAAATCCAGGTCTATTGCATCTCCAGAGTCACAGATCTGTGCTATAACCACTATGCTGTACTGCCTCCCTAGAATAAGTGCTCCTGCTGGGATTGAAACCCACAGTCTTTTGATTATCAGCATTTGACATTTCCACTGCACCACCGGACTGACACAAGGTGTAGTAGACACAATAGTGTTGCCCTGTTACATCATATTAAGGAAGAAGTCAGTAAGTCAGAGATGGGAAGAGATGGTGGAATGCAATTTCTAGAAACCAGACTGTAAAGGGGATAGATAGTTAGAGGTGTCCAAGAATGTTGAAAGATGGGTAAAACCATGTTTCTCTTGCAGCTTGGCCAAGACAGGGATCTGAGAAACAGGACAGTATTTCCCAGATGTGGAAGAGTCACCACCTTTGTGAAGGTTGAGAACATTAGCCTGTTTCCACACCTGAAGGATGGCACTGAGACTGAAAGAAAGGTTGAGAAGAGAAGAGGAGAGAAGAGAAGAGAAGAGAAGAGAGAAGAGAGAAGAGAAGAGAAGAGAAGAGAAGAGAAGAGAGGGGTATATATTGCAGGGGCACAGACGCGCAGGAATTTAGGGTCCAGTCTGTCAGGGCTATGACCTCTATAGGGATTTAGGGAGAGGAGTACAGAGAGTGACATGGAGGATGATGTGTGAGAAAAAGAAAGGGAGAAGAAAGAGAGGGCAGAAAGCAGAGAGGGGTTAAGTGGAGAAAATAGGGAGAAGCAAAAGGGCACAGGTGATGAAGAATATGTTGCAATAGGAGTTGACTTTGGAGGAGTTTGTAATGAGGGTGCTGCCATCAAAGAGTGCAGGGATAATTTACAGGGCTGGGGTAGAAAAACAGAATGAATCACCATCTAGAACTTTTCAGGGGCAGTAAAGTTATTCTGGAGGTTTCCTGCAAAATACTTTGCTTCGCCTACCTGGTGGTTTTTGTCCTTTGGCACAGAGGTTGTGCTAAGCAGCACCAGTAGATGAGAAGCTTAGGAGCATTTTCCCAACTGATTATTCTGTTTCTGAGCAAACATTTTACTGTTTGGGTCAGGTTTTTCTTTACTATATAGGAAAGAGGAAGTCAGACATTTTTGCAAGGTCAGAGGATGTCAGGGAGGAACGGACACGAGGTGATGGCAAGAAGTAAATCATGTGGTAAGAGAAGCTCGGCTGCCCGAGTAAATTGCTGATTGAGCCGAAAGCCAATATAGGGAAGTTGCTGTGAGCAGTGCCAGTCCAAGGGTGGTTTAGGAGCATTTTTGTAACCATTTTCTCTATTTCTGGACATATTTCAACTGTTTAGGCCAGTTTTGTTTCCTATACAGGACACAGAAGTTGACATCCATTTTAGCAGGGTTGCAGGATGTTGTGGGTATAGCAGACACCACGGGAAAGCCAAGAGAAAATCATGTGGGGAGATGAAGCTAGAATTACTGAATAAACTCACCCCCACTAAAGCATCCCATCAGGTTAATGCCCCAGACAGGAATGTGGCATCTGCAGGAGGGAGCATTTGATAGGGGACATCTTCAAGGTCTGCAAGGTGACTACAGGAGCCTCAGGTCACTGGATACAAGAAGATGAAACACCAAGAGGAGAGTCATTACCTCCAATAGCTCCATATGAAGTCCAAACTATCCATTGTTTACCTGACACAAAATGGCCACCCAGGAGGTAATGAGTTAAAACCAGAGGATGATAACTACTCAGAAAGGTAGGAGGGATGCCTGAGTGTAATGCAGCAAGGTCAAGATGGGGCAAGTAATCCTCTGAAAAGACAACCACCTGAAGTGAAGAACACTGGTGGCAAGAGGTATTGGGTATCTAAGATAAACAGCAATATTTGGGAAGCCTAGAAAACTCCTGTCTAGTATACCACATTAAGTACACCCTTGATACTGTCTGTGTAACAGAGTGAGTGGGAACAGTAAAGTCAATGGAATGATTTGCTCTATAGCTACCTTACAGGTATACAATACACAAGGATGCAGGAGGAACACTTTAGAGGTATGTGGGGGAAATGCAGGCTGTGCAGGACAGCTGTGAACCAAAGGATGCTCTGGGGGTTCAGCAACAGTCTCAGTCACAAGAGGTTCAAGGCCATGAAGGCAGAGCTGGAAGCTGCAAGGGATAATATACAGCATGCTGCTTAAGGGTTGCAGTCAGTGGACCCCATAGGGTAGCACTGTCACAGCCACCACCAAGGCCCATATGGGCCAGAGCTGGAGTAGAGAGTAATGGGGGTGGGGAAGAGGGGGAGGAAAGATGAAGCCGATGGAATCAGGGCTTTGTATGGGCAGTAGGTTCACTTACTGCGGCCAGAGGAACCACAGTCAACCACCCCAGGAGAAGATGAGACCAACACACCCAAAAAGTATGTACTGCCAGGGGACATGCCAAGGGGTGGAGAAGCTTCAAAGAGAGCAGAAGGAGGATAATCATAATAGGGACACAATATTAAGGGGCACTAGGAAGGAGGTGGTTCTAACACCTGACAGTAAAAAAGTGGTGCACTGCTTCCCAGAGAGGACACGCTCATGGCCAGGGTGGAGGAACTCATGGAAGAAGGGGAAGGAAGGCAAATCTGATACTGCACATAGGCAAAAGTGAGCTGAGGACACAAGTGAACTGAGAAGGAGAAGCATGGAAGAGTTTAAGGCAGGGTTCTCTGCTCCAGGAAAGGTAGCTAAGGAAACAATAGATGTCATAAACTTTTCTAAGGTACTATAATGATCATGCTTGAGTGAGAGGGAACAGTTTCATGTGTTCCACTTCAATGCATGACCAAAGTAATTGTACAGGGAGGAGGGAGGGGATAGAGAGGATGGAGGCTATTCAAAAAAGAGGACCTAGACCACACTGAGGAAAGCATTCCTAGTACAACTGGTTCATGACCAGACAAGAGGTGAAGCCCAGCTGGATCTGATGCTTACTGTCACTGGATCCAAAATATAATAGTCTAGGAACTGATGAGGTCCAGTGACCACAAAATGAAGAGGTTGTAAGTTCAGCTGGAAGCCAATAAGAGGACAAGCTTAGTGATGGTGTGGGATTTTAGAAAAGCAGACTTAGATAACACATGATGGCAGCTGAAGGAAAACATAAGGGACATAGGACAGAAGGAGAGAAGGCATAGAGGAAAAATGGGAGCTATACAAAACAGGAGTGCTGGAAATGGTGGCTAACTGCACTGGGAGGGTTACTAAGGGTAAGAGAGTAAAAGGCCCACGTGGTTCACATCAGATGTGAAGGAAGTAGTGAGAGCAAAGGGGTAGGCATCAAGGATGTGCACGGATAGCCAAAAGAGAAGACAGGGTACAGTATCTAAGGGAACCAGGGAAGCCAGTAGGATGGTCAGAGGTACCAAGGCAAAAACAGTGTTCAGTCCTGCAAGGGGAGCAAAGCAAGAGGCAATGCATTCTTTAGGTAGATGTATATCTGGTAGAAATGTAATGCACTTCCCACATGCTGGCTGCCTGACATCTGCCTCTAAGATGCACAGACTGCCCTACCACCACACCTCCATGTAGTGGTAGTCTAGGAGTGATGCATCATGTCCTCCCTCACTGGAAGAAGAGAACAGTCTTCCAGACACTCCATCCTCTCCCATCCTGATTGACCCCCAGCAGCCCCAGCTCACTCCTGAACTTGGGTCACCAACATGATGGGAGGTAAGGCATCCAGTATCTCTGCCCTCTACACCCCTAGATCAACTAGGATTCAAAATGTTATCCTTAATGGAGGAATCCTAGTACCTTTTAAACTGCATTTGCAGCAGCACACAGAGCACAGCATGCACTAATGCATGCCACTACGTGGTACCTGTATGAAGCTCTGCCCCCCAGCGTGCTGCTGCATGGGCGAGGGATTGGAGGACACAGTCGAGCATCTCATCAGATACCTGGCCTGGTCCCATAGTGCATCCACTGCTCTGCATGAAGTGGAGGATTCTGGGATGGTGCAGGACGTCCTTTTTTGTGGAAAGATGAGCTAGTGCCTGAATGGCTGCCCCAAGCCCTCCCAGTCAGCCCAGAGGACTGGGGCAGTAGAGTCGGTGGATTCCTCCTCCCACCACAGTCAGTGGATGTAAACTGAGAGAATGCAAAAAAGATATGGCAGGGTCCCTGCTGCCATATCCTATGCCCCAACCCCTTGCCCAGCATTCTGCAACTCCGTGAATGGCTTGGAGTACAGGCACACCATCAGAAACACTGCACGCATAGCTGGGTGAGTAGCCAGGGGATCCTATGCAGAAGGGATGCGAGTCCCCTCTGCGAATGTGCAAAGGGTTCCACGGGTCACCTGGTTTGCAACATTCCAACTTTGGGCTGCCTACACACCTTGGCATGCAGGCAACCCCTTCTTTTATGCACAGGGGTCTACATCCATACAAAATCTTGCGCAGAATTTCTTCTTCAAACTATAGAACTTTAACCACTGAAACAGCACATTCTGGCAATTTACCTTAATGAAAAAAGGGGAAAATGGGAAAATGTGATGCTTCAAATATTAGTACAATTCAAAATTCTGTCTTAACATGGTTATGTAAAATATCTTTTTTTAAACAAGCTTCTGTTTCCGAAATCTCTTTACATGTACAAATTGATTAAAATATTTTAAAATGCTTTTGTACACTACCTTTCCTGAATACTGAGATATGTTCTTCAGAAACATTGAATGAGAATTAAAATTCATGCCAAATTCTATTCCAAGAGGTGAGTCAGCTACGGAAACTCCAATGGTGAAGCCAAAAGATTTGGACCTCTCATCTTGTGAAGCCCTCAGTAATTCAGCTGCATCTTCATAATACTCTGAGGAGAATCCCGAGTCAGCCCGTGCCTGATTGACAAAATAATTTCTGGTGTTCATAACATTTCAAATTTGACTTTTGGTCTGCCATCTACAAAAATGTCTTCATACAGGAGTTGATGTTTTGCATAATATTTTAAGGCCTCTTCTTGCAGGCTTTATAGTGCGATGAAAAAATCTGTAACTTTAGGTGTATATGATTGATGACAAGAAATTATTTATATTTATTACATTACAATTCACATTAAATTATTACACCAATGAGTTGCTGTAGTATTTCTCAATGAGTTGAATATGTTATAGGCAAGGCTCCTGGAATTCTGCAATTCTGCAGTTGTTGAATTTTCTGCAGAAATTGCATCATGCCATAGAATATATATAGTGCCACAGAATTCATTGTTTTTGGTGAATTTTCATTTAAATATACTGTTTGTCCATAGTGTCAGGCTTTTGTTCCCATTTCATTTATCCTGAAGCCTCCTCCTCCTCTATGCTCAGCATATGATATCATTGATGACATCACATCATATTTAGTCAATGACAGGACTGCATTCTGCCAGAGAAATGAATACATCATGCCACAGATATCAGAAAATGTGGCTGCAGAAGTCAAGGAGCCCTGCTGCAGAAATCAGAAAATTCTGCTATAGAGCACTAGGGGCACTGGTTATAGTATCCAGCAAAAAGTCTTGCACAAGTTGTTACCAAGAGCTGCAGCTCAGTTTTGCATTGCATTTTGGCCAAACTGAACATATATTCCTTTTGAGTTGTAACATTTTTATAAAAGTTGGTCTCATGCTAGTTAAGTATTGAAAAACAACACAATGTGATATCCCAGTGCACTGGCAACTTTAATAAACAGTATAAAATCAACACACTGGTGTGACAGTTTAATGAGAATTGTACTAGAGTTGCTCCCTTAACATAACGCAAAAGCCAGATACTAAACTATACCCCAAATCCCGGCCCTAGCCTCACCCCTTTTCATGATTGATGAGTACATCACTCCTCCTACAAAGTCATTTTTAATATCAGAGAACTCTTTCAAAGTGATAGGACACACATTCTAGACTGTTAAATACCCTCACTTTTTTCCATGTCGGTCATGTATTCTGGTATACTCTGACCATTTTTTGATAAATGATTTAGCTAGGTTTGTGGTGTCCTCAAATCTAGACTGCATTCCTTTCACCTCATCAGCTGTTGCTTTCTCTCTTCCTTTTCCTATTTCTAAGACATTCTTTAACATAAGTCACACCACTCCATGCTGTTCATCTGAATGACCCAGAACTGGGTAACTGGAATTTTCAAGTACTGTGAAAGCCAAGATGAATAACAGCTGAGGAGGGAGGGATTTAATGTACAGTAGTTACAAAGGCAAGAACATTTTTACATTATTAATTTAATAAAAGGATTGTTCTATATACCAGTGGGCCTTTGTACCAGTGTTTATTTCTTGTTAGTTCTTCTCCCGGGTTGTGCCTGAAAATAGGCATTGCATTTGTCTAGTGCACCTACCTGGTAAACAAAAACTAAATAAATGAATAGAAAAGGACCTATGAATATCTGGATATATTGTAGGTGTAGGACAGATCCTAAAAGGAAAACAGGAAAGCATATCTAGGTATAAAAACTGTCTTATCACAGCAGTAAAAGATTATACTTAAAAAGCAAAATGAAAAATATTAGGTCATTTTATTGGTAGTGGGCCTAAACAGCCACCAATCCTTCAAGAAGAACATTAAAAAACGTAATATTTAGACAAAAACCATTTTATGTTTCTCATTAGTATTGTATTTCTAATCCCTTTTATTACTGAGGTCATACATATAAAAACAGGATACTTTTTTCCTTGAAGATTCATCAGCTCTGATTGCTTCTTCCAAACCTGGGGCCTGATACTCAAATGTTAGTGTGGCCCAAATGGGGTGAATGCCCATGCTAACCAGGTTTTGCACCTGATTCATGAGTGGGGTCTCTATACAAACACTCCCACATTGTGCGCAAAACCCGTTAGTGCCTGAGTCTATGTTACCGCTGCACTCATGCAAATGAGGGGAACCTCCCCTGCATATAGGCTCAACCACAGATTCAGAGATTTGCACTGTGGTAAATGCCATCCAAATAGGTGCAAGTTGCTTTCTTGGCAAACTCCAAGTTAACTGTGAACAAGTCCCTAGTGGCGGGCAGCCATTCTGCAGCCACCGACCCCACCACCCCCAAACCCTGTCCCATTGAATCAATCGACACCCTGATGCCCAGATGCACTCTCCACCCTCCGATCATTGTCCTCATCATATTTATGTTGTCCCTAGTGTCCAGTGGCATCACATACCATTCAATTGCCAATCCTCATCATATTCATATTTTCTCTGGATTCTAGTGGCACCCCTGCCCTCTGTTCACCCAGCCTTGTAAAGTAAGTGTTGGCCCTGCTGTCCAGTGGTACCCACTTCCTCTGATCACCCATCCCTGTAATAGTAGTGATTTCCCCCACCCAGCTACTGATCCCTGTCCCAGTATAGGTAGTGTTGGCCCTGGTGTCTTATGACACCCCCTCCACCCTCTGCTCTCCTGGCCCATCATGCTTAGTTAGTCCCTGGTGCCTAGTGGTACCACACCCACCCACCCACCAAGCACCTGTCCCAGTGCCACCCTGACACCTTGGTGGCTAGTGTTTCTCCCCCATATCACCCACACTGAGCACACCACCCAGTCAACCCTCCTGTACCTCTGTATCCACTGCTGCATGCAGGGTCCAATAAGGTGACTGGCACAGCCCTTCTCTCACCTCCTTGGCTGGACACCATATGGGATGATAGAGAGCATGGGTACAGTATATAGTAGACTGTACATGTGCTCCCTGTCATCCCATATTGCAGCTGACTAAGGAGGTGAGAGGAGGGCTGTGCTGGTTCCCATATCAAACCCTCCATGTGATACCTGCTACAGGTGTATGGGGGGAATGACTGAGTGGTGTGCTTGATGTGGGTGGTGCATGGGCCACTAGCCACAAGGGTAGCAGGGTGGCACCTGAACAGGTGCTTGATGGGTCGGGGTACCACTAGGCACCAGGGACTAACTAAGCAAGAGGGGCTGGGGGACAAGAGTGGTGGGTGCCACTAGACATCAGGGCCAACACTACCTATACTGGGACAGGGATTGGTGGGCAGAAGGTGCCACTGGACACCAGAGCAATCACTACTATTAGAGGGATAGGTGATTGGAGGGTTGGGGTGCCACTGGACACCAGGGACATCACATTACTCACAGGGATGGGCAAACAGTGGATAGGGATGCCATTAGATGCCAGGGTCAACACTTAACAAGGACAGGAGATTGGAGGGTGGGGGTGCCACTAGATGCCAGGAACATCACATCAGTTACAGGAATGGGCGATAAGAGAGTGGGAGATGCCACTGGACACCAAGGAAGATATTTGTATTGAGGGATGGTCATTTGGGGTGGGAAGGGCCCAATTAATATGAGGCAGGTGATCAGAGGGTGAGGGGTGCCACTAAATGCCAGGGACATCACATCAATTACAGGGATGGGCGATAAGAGAATGGGAAGTGCCACTGGACACCAAGGAAGATATCTGTATTGAGGGATGGTCGTTTGGGGTGGGACGGGCCACTCACCACCATGCCTGACATGGCGGATGGCCACAGGATGGCCACAGACTTGCCTCCACTTCCCATATAAATGAGCCCATAAAGAGCATACATATGGCCCCTTAATGCCGTGCATGCCCAATGGGCTTATTTGCATTTTGTGACTGAATATCGCACAGTGGCTCCCGGTGCTATCTGGTCTGGGGGAACACTTCCCTATGGGCTGCATACAGCCCAGGTCCATGTTGAAGTAGCAGTACTTACCTTAGCACTGCACTGATACAACCCAATATTTAGTCAAATAGTGTTGGTGGGCTATTCAACTGAATATATCAACCTCTGGATCAGGCGAAAGGGCAAGCACAGTGCAAACCTTTTCTCCTTGTTTTTGCCCATAATTGAATATCCGGCCACTAATGTCATAATACTCTGCTTGTGATATCACAGTTTTTTCACATGACAACAGACTGTGATGTCACAGCAGATCATTATAATTTCAAGTAGGGAATAAGGTATAGAGGCAGATGAGCTCCAAGGGATAATGATCTTGTTTTGTGGGAATTTCTTCAGTGATAAATAACAGAGAGGAGAAATATATAGAAGATATATGAAATACAAGCTAAATTTTCTCTAAATATTATGTTTTCCAAAGTTTTTCCAAAGCCGTCAGCTGCTCTTTAATATCCATACTTTACACCTCAAACAGAAGGAAACTGGGTATTCACTACTGCAGAATGACACCAGAACCTCAGGGCCAGGAGCTAAACTTTCTTTTTTTTTAAACAAAATTACTGGGGTGGGGGAGAAGGGTGGAAAATGACTGAGGTGAGTGAAAAGGTGGTCATAGTTTCATAGGATTCATAGTTTGAAGACAAGTTCAAAAGACCAGCATCCATAACAGAACTTGTCGCCATGTCAAGCTGTCATGGTGGAAATTAAGAAATGCCTATCCCCATAAAATTGTCTAGTCCCTTTTTAAAGCTAGTTATATTGTCACTATCAACCACTTCACTAGGTAGCGCATTCCAAACACTCACAATTCTCTGAGTGCACCATTGACTCCTCTTTTGTGTTCTGTTAGATTCTCCACATAATTTCTGATTGTGTGACCTCATTTTATTATATTGCACAGGATTTCTTGCTAAACCAATTAATTCTAGAAAAGCATCATCCCTACTTGCTCCAAAAGCCAGACACAATTCACCTCTCAATCTTCTGTATTCCACAGAGTTTAGGTTTAGATGTTTTAACCTGCCATGATAACTCAGATGTTTTACAGGCCTGATATTTTTAGCTACTCTTCTTTGGACTTTTTACAACTTATTTTTCCCTTGGATTGAGTATGGAGCACAGAACGGAAAACAATATTTAATGTGGGGATGAACTAGTGCTGAATATAATGGAAGAATTACCTCAGAGTCCCTGCTTTTGATCTATCTCAGTATGCACCTAATTATCTGGTTGCATTTCGTTATAGTCATGCTAGTGTAATGATTGAATTTTAGGTTGTTTGAAATCTAAACACCTAGGTCTTTTTCATTTATTGGACTAGACTAGGCTACCTGGAAAGGGCTAAAGTGCTTTTTTAAAACTCATTCTGCCCTGGGTGGCCATTTTGTGTCAGGTTAAACAATGTATGGTTTGAACTTTATTTGGAGCTATTGGAAGTAATGAACTGGCAGAAGGCAGAAATTATTCCAAAGTGGCCCTAATGTTTGGCTGGGATGAATCAAAGGTAAACATTCCAAATTGTGGCACATTCACTGCATACAAATTCACATCAGCTCATCCTTACTTCTCAGGTGGTTGAAGGCCCTCAGCTGGATATTTTGCCTCACAGCACAGTAGGTGTGATGTTTCCCTGCATAACACATGCACTGTCATGGCTTTTTTCTTAAATTACAGCAAGGGGGTTGCCTGGTGGCGCAAAGGTAGCAAGCACGTTGTACTTCCTTTCAGAAACCCATGTTCAGGAGTTGACTCAGGTTTCTATAACACAACAGCTTGGGCTGGGAAGTATGCTTTCCAACCCAAGTAGTGAGGCACTGATGCCTGTCACTGCAGCAGTTACTTTTAGTGATCCAACGAGTTTGCACCCTTGCAACTGAACATAGGCTGTGATGCTGATACAGTGTTGAGAGAGGCCCAGATGTTGCTGCATGCAGCATCAGTGATGGAAGAGAGACCAATCCACTGGGTACAAGAGCCCTGCCAAAAGATCAGTGACCGCCTAGCAGTCTAGGTACCCCTGCTGTGTAGCCTAACCCACTAGAAGTGGCCTTCCATGGCTGTTCAAGGATCCCCGCCACATTTTATAGTTTTTTTGGCAGGCCAGGAAAAGCACACTACTGTACGCTAAGCTTTTTTCCAGGTGTATCTTAAGAGCATTGGGAAGTTAAGTGACTTGGTCATGGTCACACAGTATGCGAGTGATGGCTGTTCTCCTGGTTTACAGTGCTCTTAACCTCAACTCTATTCACATAGAGTAGGCCATGACGTGACTCAGCTAGTTAAGTGGTGTTGGGGCTAAAACATTTACAGGCCTGAGAGGGGGGTGGCAGCAGAAGAAAAAATAACAAGATGTAAAATAAATTTAAAAACATCAGCAAGACAGTTGTCAAAACAAGCTGCAAATCCTAATGAAATGGTATGCACTTGGTGTGTTGAAAACCCTATGGCAGAGTTCAGCAACAACTCAATGAAACATCTGCTCCTCTACAGTAGAGACACAGAGGCCTTGAACTCACTGAGAAAAAAGAAATTGTGCAAATACTGAATGCTGTAATAACTTTTATTGTGGATATACTATACAAGCAAAAGAGAATGGGTAAAATTGCTAAAACAAAGCTGGAGCATGGAGTAAACACACTCCCCAACATTTTGCGAGGCACGTCTACTTTCAAGAGGGTTCCTTTACAGTGCATTTGTTTTTTTTAAATTCAGTCATAGGGCCCAATATTCAAAAGTGGCTGGGTGCACTGCACAAGGGATCGTGCCGCACATTTAAATGTGAGAGCACAAATCAGCAGGATATTCAGAAAATACACCAGCAAATGCTATCGCACAAACACGTCTGAATATCCCAAGTATGAATGATTGCACATTGAGAGATGAATGACACGGCAGGCCATGGGTGTCTGTGACTGTGTGCCATGGCTAATACACAGCAGACAGAAATGTACCATGGAAGCCAACTGGGTGGTGCACAACTTTGCAATAGTCAGCCAGAATATGCAAATAGCCTCATTGCACAGTCTGCGCCCAAACAGAACATTTACATCTACTACTGGAATGTATTTAGTCATTTGCATGCACATTACCAGAAGAGCAGGGCAGCACCACCACTTCTCAGAGGTGACCAAGCGGTACTGCAGCCTTGAAGGCAGGTGTTGTTTCATGTTTGTGTGAGTGTGGAATTCAGTGTCCTTTGAAAAGTGCATATTTCCATTTCCATGTCATTGTAACTGGGCCTGTCTATCTGTTTGTTCCACACAGCAATCTCACCATCCTATGTGGCATGTTGCAGTAACCTTCACCTGAAGAAGGGACCTGTGAGGCCCTGAAAGCTTGTATATAGTTCCATCTTTGTACAAGACACTTGTTGGTCCAATAAAAGGTATCAAACCTTCCAGAGCAACGGCTTCCAACAATGCTACAGCCTCCTGCTGCCTAGCACCACCCCTGAATCTTGTGCCAACGGCTCCCTGTCACATGACATCCCTCCTATGCCAGCTGTACATGTCTGTTCAGTGACAGTCCTTTTCAGATCCCATCACCCCCTCCCTCACTCCCGTGTGTCCCATGGATGTCTGGCATTCCAACACCCCTTCCTTCTGTGATGACTCCCATATGTCTGCCATCACTGCACTATGTTACTATGAGTACACCTTGTTTGTGGCTGTGGTTGTACTCACCCACAAGATGGCCACTGTGTATGTACCCTGACTCAAAGCAATGGCACAGGGATGACTGGTGCCAGACAAATGAATTGTCTGCACTCCCAAGGTAACAGGCCAGGACATTTGTGATGCACCCTATAGCATTGCACAACACCTTGCAGTTGAAAAAGTGGTACCCCTTCCGGTTGACATATATATCCTTGTCACCACCAGGTGGTGCTCAGGCGGCCACATGGGCGCGGTCAATGGCACCTAGCACTGCCAGTAGGTGTGCAACCCTGTAAAAGTGCTGCATTGTTGCTGTCCACTCCATTGGTGTGCTAGAGAATCAAATTAACTCACTGGCATGGGGCAACAGAACGTCTGAGAACTGGGTGAGGGGGCAAGACTGGATGATGCCGGAGGGGTCACCCACTGGTATCTGGAAGGTGCCCATGGTGAGCGGGCACAGCATAGCAGTGACTCTGGTCTCTACCATCATGGCATGACTTCTGTGTGTGGATTCCTGGTTCTTATCATGGAGCAACTCACAGAGCTGTCTCAGAACAGCCTGTTGAGACAATACTGGTCCATAATTTGTGTGTCACTTAGCTGTTCAAATGTAATACAGGATCGGTACTGTCTCTATGAGGCATACCACCTATGGGCCCTTCATCATTCACTGTGCTCTTACCAGTGTCTCCTCAATTAAGCATTGATGGCAGCCATGTGGAATGGTAACCCAGCCACCCTGCCTGTAGTTCAGCAGCCTGTCTCTGGATGTCTGGCTGATTTAGGGATGCCCCTGTTCTGTCTACGTTTGCGCAGCACAAATGTGCATTGCATGACATATGCGCTGTAAATTTCCACTGAATATACACGTGCACAGCTTATGCAGGCATCTGCCCCCTTTTTCTGCACTGCATACATTTTATGTGCACAATTGCGCATTCGGAAATGAAAGACACATTACACCCTTTTGAATATCGTGCCATCGCGCATTTTCTGAGGTGTGCCATGCATTTCCATTTTGTGCTGTGCAAGTCTTTTGAATATGAGGGCCACAGAGTTTAACACACAACAGTACACGCCATTGCCATAAAGTTAAGTATTGCATTAATGTCAGCCATTTATTTTTCCATAGGCATTACTAAATTACTAACCACTGCTTCTGCAGAAAAAATCATTTAATTTCGTCAGACACATTGATAGAGTACATCGATACAGATTTTTTTTTTTTACCTGATCAAAATGTTTTAAACATATAATACAAAGTACTGTACCTTCTTGGCCCTAGACAGTTTCTATGTAATAATTATTTTCTTTTTTTTTATTTCTTCATTCCTTTATTGTACTTACCTTTAGTGCACAGTGACCTCTGACACCCATCATGGGTCTCCGTTTCTTAGCCTGCTCTTATCTCAGACCACAGCACCTTTGCCTCAGTTTAATCCCCAAGGCATTTGCCCAGTTTCCATCCAGAGACCCTTGCTCAATGGTGTACACCTGGTCTCTATGGATCACTGCACCAGTGGCCTTGAGAGGTTTTGGGAGGACAGACCTGCTGGCATGCCCAGTGGATGTGGGCAGACAGAACAGGCAAATGCCATTCTGACAACAATGGACTTTCTCTCCATATTTCACCACCCTTTCCTCCCTGCAGCTAGTGAACATGCACACAGCAGACATGGCAGGGAGGTCTAACATCATGTAGTCATCCACAACATTAAAGGCACTGCCATTGTGCCACAACCAAGTGCTGCTGAAGAGGGCTGAACTACTGAACCACCCTCCCTTGGAAGAGAGCATCCACAGAATCTTTGACCCCCTGCCAGCCTCCACCACTGACGTCCTGGTCTTAGGGTGCAAACCACAGTCACCAGCATGCCAGAGCGGTCCTCTGCTACTAGGCACTATGGAGCCGGTCGGATCCACGACGGGTCGTCGACAAAATATTTGTTGAATGACCCGACAGCGAAACCGGCAGATCGACTGTGTTTTGCAGTCAGCTGTCAGTTTGCAAAAGCCACAAGTGTTTTCTTTGGGGGGGCTTTGCCCCTCGAATCCCCCATGTGGGGGGCTGCGCCCCCGCACCCCCCACTTAGGATTCTCAACTCCACGTCGGAGCTGAGTTGGGGGGGTGCAGGACCCCCAACAGACAGTGCTGGGTTCCAGTGGGTTTCCTACAGTGATGTGGCACTGTTGTTGCTGTAGGGGACTCCGCTGTCGACATGTCGATGTCGGGGATGAATTCCGAGCCAGTCTACATGGAATGTTTATGGTTCATATATGCAATTTGAACATGGGTTTTAATGCTGCTTCACACTAGTACTGTATATACTCACATATTAAGTCTAATTTTTGATAACAAAAATAGGTCCACAAGAAGGTTGACCTATCTGTGGGATTTATTATGGTAAACTACACAGGAACCAATCGGAACAGTGGGAAAAGACACCAAGTGTAATAAAGGGGGAAAAGGGTATTTACACAAGTCCTGTCTGGGGAGTTGTATTAATGCAGCTTTTTTTCCACAGAAGTAGGAAGAAGGGCATTAGTAGCTTAATATTACTGTACTCTTCAGGGCGATTTTCGGTCTTTTCTCCCTAAGCTTGTTTTTTTTTTCTTTGAGCTGGGATTTAATATTAAGGTTAAGGGCTTTAGATGTCAGTGCCTAACTGTACACTTGCTTCATTTGATTATATCCTCAGTTTGCTTGTCCTCTGAATTTTGTTTTTTTTCCTGCAGCTTCTTGTTTCTTCTTAGGAGCTAGGAAATCGGTGGAGCATCAGCAGCAGAGAATGGAGTCTCGAAGGGACAGAGTGAAAAACTGAGCTTTTCCTTTGCCAGGAGCAGGAGTTGGCTGATTGTTTTTTTGACAGACTCTGGACACTGATCTCTCCCATGCACCCCCAGGTTCATCCATCTTTATAGGCATCCAGGAGGATACAACTCCCTGAGGGCACAGGGGAATCAAGCCATGCACATGTAGCTAAGGCAGCCTGTCTGATATACCAACACCAAGTCAGAGGGGATCTCTTTCACTAGCACAGTACTAAAACTAGTAGGAAGAGAGAGAGAGAACAAGCAAAGAAGAAAAGTAGAGAGAGAGAGAGAGAGAAAAGAGAAAAAATACAATAGAAGGAGGCACTGACTATACAGCAGGGAGGTTTGAATAGGATTAAAGGAGGGGTCATAGACTGAACAGAAGAGGAAGGTGCAGAGAGTGGTGCAGTGCAGTGGGTGTGGGGCTGTAGTAGTCTTTAGCAGGACATTCCAGGTACTGCGGTGCTGCCACATATGAAGGCATCTCTCTGAGCTGAGGGCAGAGGTTGCCAGTCTCAGGACCAAGCTGCCTGGAGTACTGGAAACCTTTGCCGCTACCCAGAGGCCACCAGGTTCCCAGCCACTACCACAAAAGTTGTCTGGGCAGAGGGCTGACTGGACTAAGGTGGGCTGATGGAGTTTGAGGAAGGGGGGTCTGAGGACCATCCCACATCTGGGTCCAACTCAGAAACTCCTATGCTGTCCTGTAAAAGTGGGAGAATCCCACAAGGGAACCAAAAGTTGAGACCAGGGAGGATGAGTGGGTCACCCAGGAGGGAGACCCAAGGCAGGAGGTACAGGACTCCAGAGGAAGAGGAAGCTACTTCTTGTAGGGGGAGTTAATAGTCTGGGGAATAAATATGGGTTCATGTAGCGGGATGGAGAGGGAGGTCAATTGTCTTCTAGGAGGCACAGCTTGGAGGGAAGGGGTCAAATCCAGAGGATCACTACAGCAGTAACAAGGAGGGAGGGGTTGGAGGTCATGGTCCACCTGGGAACAAATGACCTAGCCAGGGAAGGGGCAAGCATAGAACAGGTGCAGGAGGACTTTGAGGAGTTGGGAGGGCACCTTGGGAAGGTAGCGAGCTCTGTGACATTCTCAGAGGTGCTATCCATCCACAGGAGGGTTGAGACTAGGAATCTTCACATCAGAAAGTTCAATGCTTGATTGGAGGCCTGGTGCAGAGATATGGGTCTTGGCTTCATTGGAGACTGGGAACTGACTTGGAGTGATGCAGGCCTGTACAAATGCAATGGTCTGCATCTGTCCAGGGAGTGGATGGCAGTCCTAAATGAAAAGTCCAAATGCTTCCTTGGAAAGCATTTAAAGTAGCCAAGGGGGGGCCCAACAGGAGCGGGGCGACTGAAACAGCCCACCCTTGACACAAACGCACTCAGCAGGTCAGGCCCTCTGCTCCCACAGTGCCAACTTCCGAGTGCAGTAATGTGAACAATTAACAGACAGGGTAACCCTCCTGTCTGCTTTTGGGTCCGAATAACCTTTAGTCTCAAATTCTTTAGGGATTCAAACTGTGAACCTTATGCTAGCGTATGCAATGTACAGGCTCAGATACGTACCCTCTTCGGGGATTGCGGTACAATCTTTCACCAGGGGCACCAAGCCAGGATTCCAAAATGAACCCTTAAAACTCTATAAAAGACCTTAGGTATATTCTTACCTTTTCCCACTTTAGTAACACCATCAAGCTTTTGAACAGTTTTTTGTCAGTCTTAATCCTCTATACATCACATGCAAAAAGAACTGGCAGACACCCCAGGCAGTCTTTTGAAACAAGGAGATACTTTACTACAAGATGATAAAAATATGAAAAATGTAAACATAGAACAATATATCAAAGAGCATACAATCACTTAAAAGAACAAGGGCAAAGTACAAAACAAAAACTCCTACCACAACACATTTAGACTTTTTCTATCTAATGTATTTCCTCTGTAAGTGCCTTTTTAATTAGAGATCTTGTTTCTTAAGTGTCCAAAAAGATATGACATATTCCCCAGTTACAAGGATACATTTCAACTCCATCTCCCCACCCCCTTGGTGAATCATCTAACTCCTCCCATTTAGAATAGAAAAAAAATACAAACATGATGTCCTATCAGAAGGTATACTAAATAAGGTGACATCAGCAAAAATTCCACTTCCTAAATATGACTTCTTAATTAAACATTTTCTCTTTGATCTTGAGCAGTTCCTATTCCCAAGGCATGTCAAAGGGTTTTACAACTTTTAGCACCATGGTGGTATAAAATGTTCTTCCTATAGGAATCATAAAACTTTACGAGCCCTATATCCTGGCAACTGGGTCAGTTCTAATTAAGACAGAAAAACAGGAGACCCTTAATTAAATCCCTCTGGTCTTTTAATTACCTACTGGTTTCAGGTCACTTGTCACTGTAACTTCACTGAAACCTGAGGGGGGCAACCATAAGCACAGGCTGTCTTGTGTGAGACAATCACCTACTATATTTTTATATTACAACAATCATAACCAGCTGACCAAGCATCACAATCCTCCCCACCTAGACTGAATTTGGGAGCTCTATCCCCTGCTTGGGATGAGCTTCCTAAGTCAGTTCACTCCTCATGTAGACACGATAAGCCATCTGCATTCTGATTGGTCACTCCAGCCGTATGTAAGATCGTCTTGTCATACCCTTGCAAGGCAAGACTCTTTCTTAATAGCCTATCATTAGTTTTTCCCATTTGGGTCAGCCAAACCAGAGGGTTGTGGTCAGTTTGTACCTCAAAATGCTGCCCATGTCAGTACGGCTTTAACTTCTTTAGGGCCCACACTATGGCAAGACATTCTTTTCCACAGTAAGTGAAGACTTCTCCCTGGGAAGTAACTTTTTACTCAGGTACACTACAGGGTGATCTTTCCCTTGGTTGGATGTCTGACTGAGTACTGCCCCAATACCCACATCTGAAACATCAGTCTGGACTATAAATGGTCTGCTATAGTCAGGACATGTCAATACAGGAGCACTGCACAGTGTGTCCTTTAGTCTGGTATAGGCTTTTTCACAGGCTGGTTCCCAGGTAATTTTCTTAGGAATCTTTTTCTCTACTAGGTCAGATAGGGGAGCAGCCAGGGCACTGTAATTGGGTACAAATTTCCTGTAGTACCCTGCTGTCCCTTAAAAACTCCTGACCTGCTTCTGCATTTCTGGTCTGGGCCATGCCTTGATCACCTCTATTTTTATTTGGTTAGGATGGGCCCGGCCTACAACATGCCTGAGGTATGCCACTTCATTCATGGCCACCTGGCACTTCTCAGCTTTGACAGTAAGCCCAGCCCTCTGTATCCTTCCCAGCACTTCCCTAAGGTAGGACAAGTGTTCCTCCCAGCTGGCACTAAAGATATCAATGTCATCCAGACAAACCACAGCATACTCCTCAGCACCATTTAACACCTGGTTCACCAACCTTTGGAAAGTGGCCGGGGCCTTCTTCATTCTGAAAGGCATTACTTTAAATTCAAATAAGCCTATTAGAGTGATGAAGGTCAACCTCTCCCTAGCTCTGTCAGTTAACTCTACAAGCCAATACCCCTTTGTCAGGTCAATAGTCATAAGGTAGGTCACCACTCCCAATATGTCCAGGAGTTCAACCATTTGGGGCATCAGGTGGGCATCTGACTTTGTGACTGCATTCAGTCCACGATAGTCCACACAGAAATGAGTAGAGCCTTCTGGCTTGAACACAAGGACTATGAATGAGGCCAAGGGGCTGTGGGATCTCTGGATTACCCCTAAATCCAGCATTTCCTCCACCTCCCTCCTAATGTCATTTTGGACAGCCTCTGACACCCGATATGCTGTCCGCTGTATGGGCGTCTGTGTCCCTGTCTCTACATCATGAGTCGCTAAGGGGTTTAGTCCAGGCTTGGAGCTAAACAGTGGGGCAAAGTCTGCTAAAACCTCCCTTACTTCCTGGATCTTGTCCAGGGCCAGCTGGGGAGACAATTTAACTGCCTCCACAGAGGACTCCCACTTGCTTTCTTCCAGCAAGTCCAGAAGGGGGTATCCTTCATCTATCTCCTCCCCAGGACTACATACTGCAAACATCATGTCAGCCCTATTAGTATATGGCTTCAACATGTTGACATGATACATTCTTTCTGTCTGTCTTCTGTCAGGTAACTATGATATAGTTCACGTCATTTACCTTTCTAATTATTTTGTACGGTCCTGCCCACTCAGCCTGCAGCTTGTCTTTCCGGACCGGAATAAGGCCATGACTTCCTGACCCACCATGAACGAGTGAGCTCTGGCTCTGAGGTCATACAACACTTTTTGTTTCTGTTTGACAGCTGCTAGGTTGCTCTGGGCTGCCCCCATAAGCTCCTTCTGCCTTTCCCTAAACCTAAGGACGTAATCCACTATGGGAGTTCCCTGGGTGGCATGCTTGCCTTCCCAGTCCTCCCAGATCAAGACTAGGGGTCCATGTAAAGGGCAATCATATAAGATCTCGAAGGAGGAAAATCCTGATGACTCTTGGGGCACCTCCCTGTATGCAAACAACAGGTGGGGAAGGTATTTCTTCCAGTCCTTCCCATGCTGTTCAGCAAACGCTTGGAGCATTAACTTTAGGGTACCGTTAAATCTTTTCACAAGCCCATTGGCTTGCGAGTAATAAGGTGTCGTGTGCCTCTGCACCACTCCACACTTCTCCCATAAACATTTCATCAGGTCCGACATGAAGGAACCCCCTCAATCGGTGATAACCTCCTGTGGAAACCCAACATGGGAGAAAATCCCAAGTAAGGCATCTGCCACTTTGTCTGTCCTCAGTGGGGATCGGGCGACTGCCTCTGGATACCAGGTGGCATAATCCACCACAGTCAGGATCAACCTCTTCTCGGAGGGGCTGGGGGTATTTAAGGACCCCACAATATCCATTCCCACCCTCTGGAATGGCTCCTTCACTATGGGCAATGGAATTAGAGTGGCTTGTGTTTTCTTACCTGTCTTCCCTATTTCTTGGCACTGGTGACAAGACCTGCAATAATCCTTCACCTGCTGGGTGAAGTTGGACCAATAGAAATTCTGGGCCCACTGCTGTGTAGTGCACATGATTCCCAGATGACCAGACAAGAGAATAGCATGTGCAATCTTGAGCAACTGCTAAAGGTACCCCTGGGGAACAACAAGCTGCCTGCCTATCACCCCTCTCTCTGTCTTTATAGCTTGAGTATACATCAGTCCATTTTCCCATTAAACCTTATGTTTACCATCACCTCCCTGTGCTCCATCAGAGTCTGCCCAAGCCCTCAGCTTCTCTAGACTAGGGTCACTTTTCTTAGCAGCTGCAAACTCCTTACACATTCCCAAGGCATAGGACAGGACCCTTCAGACTTTAAACTAGGGTCCCTAGCACTAGCATTGGGGCAGTCAGGATCACTGTCATCACTAACCCTCTGACAATGGGTCACCCCTTCTTCTTCAGAGTAACCCTCTGTAGCTGTGTGGTTAACTGCTACTGGGGACATTTCTACCCCCTTTTCATTAGTCTGCATATCAGGAGACACAGGCTGGGGAACCAGCCTCTCAGTGGTTTCCACAATGGCTTTTATTGGGTCCAGGGAACTACAATTTCCCCCTTGCTGCTTGGCTATGGGTAACTGCACACACCATCCCCTGTTTGAGATAGTTGCCAAGGATGACATCAACTGCTACAGCCACCTGTTGCACTGTTCCTTCTGTTTCACCCCAGTCTAGGAGAACACTAGCGAGTGGCAATGTTTTCTCCTCACCAGTGAAGTCTTGCACAGTTACAAATGTATTGGATATAAGCTGACCAGGCTCTACCAGATCCCCTTTTACCAATGTCAGGGATGCCCCTATGTCCCTTAACCCTTGTGTCTGTACACCATTCACTGTGACTGGGTGCATGTGTTCCTTCATGTTCACAGGCATGCTTCCAGGGACACACAAACAACCCACTTCTTTCCTAGCCCCATGTTGCATATCACTCATCCTTTTGGGACACTGTCTGGCAATATTTCCCACTTTCTTTACAAACCCAACATTTGTTTCTTTTCTCAGAGAACTCTTTTCTTTGAAACCTGGGGCTAACTGGTTTCAGTGGAGGCACTGAGGGTTTTAGCTGCCCTGAAGGCATGCTTTTCCCGTTCTGAGCTGCCACACCTGCCCCATTCACTCTCAGAGCAGGTCTGCTCTTGGCATAGTGGTCCAAGAGTTCAGCAGCCTCTTGAACTATTCTCGGATCTCGGTCCTCCAGCCAGGCTTTCAGCTGTGCTGGGCATGCCCAGAAAAACTGTTTTAATAATATAGCAGTTTCAATTTTATCTACAGAGTTTGCTTCAATTCCTTCCCACCAACATTTTAAACACTGATGTTGTTTCATGGCTAGCTCCTCGTAGCTCATGTCAGGGCTTCTTCTGAGCTTATGGAATTTAGCTCTGTATGCTTCTGCAGTTAAATCAAACTTTTTTAAAAGTGCAGCTTTAAGTTTGCTGTAACCATTACTATCCTCATTGTCCATTTCACACAATGCATCCCGAGCTTTCCTGGTAAGTAGTGGGGACAGCTGTAAGCTCCAGGACCCTCTAGGAATATTTGCTTGAATACAAACGTTTGCAAAGGAATTTAAAAAGGCATCCATATCCTCCCCTTCTTTAAATTCAGCAATCAGTTTGGAATTTAATTTGTAACCGAGTCCTGTAGTTCCAGTTAAACCCGAGCCACTTACCTGCTCTGGTGCTGGTAGTTGGAGTCATAGCTTCTCCAGTTCATGTTCCCTGTGGTACTCACACTCTTCATGGCCTTCCTCTCACTGCTCTCACTCCCTCTTCTCCTCTGCGGCTCACTGGCACTCACACTCTTCACAGTCAGCTTCTCGCTGTTCTTGCTCAGCATCTCTCTGGAACTCCAACTCCATTCTATGCAACTTAATTGCAGCCTGATTGCTTCTGGCTCCAGATTACTGGTGACCTTCCCCTGCTGCTGTGGCCCTTGGCTTGCACTGGCCCTGCTGCCCTCATCACTGGATCTGGACACTGCACTGGCCACTGGCCCATCCAGGCCCAAGGTTTAGTCCTTTTCAGTCACGGTCTGTGACTTGATGCTCTGGGCATCTGCTACCATCAGGGCATCCATGAGGTTCTGCTTGGTGGCTCTCACCTCATGCAGGACTCCTTTGTCTTGCACAACTGCCTCAAGTAGTCTGCAGTGTACCCGCTGTAGTTGGAAGCCATCTTATTACCTACCTACGGCTACTCTAACTTGCACTTTAAAAAAAAAACAGGTAGGAACTTGACTCTAAACAAAATGATATAGTGCTGTTTCCTTTTTTTAAAATAAATCACTGCCTTATTTTGCAAGTGAGCTGTACAGTATTAAGCTGACACACTGAACAGTTAAAGCTTGTGTTACCTATTTTTTTACACTGCTGTCAACCAAATCTGTCACAAATGCACTCAGCAGGTCAGGCCCTCTGTTCCCACAATGCCAACCTCCAAGCGCAGTAATGTGAACAGATAACAGACAGGGTAACCCTCTTGTCTGTTTTTGGATCCGAATCACCTTTAGTCTCAAGTTCTGGGCGGATTCAAACTGTGAACCTTATCCCAGCATACCCAATGTACAGGCTCAGATGTGTACCCTCTTTGGGGATTGTGGTACAATCTTTCACCAGGGGCACCAAGCCAGGCTTCCAAAATGAATCCTTAAAACTCTATAAAAGACCTTAGGTATATTCTTACTTTTCCCAGTTTAGTAGCACCATCAAGCTTTTGAACAGTTTTTTGTCAGTCTTAACCCTCTATACATCACATACAAAAAGAACTGGCAGACACCCCAGGCAGTTTTTTGAGAAAAAAAAAAGATATTTTACTGCAAGATGATAAAAATATGAAAAATGTAAACATAGAACAATATATCAAAGAGCATACAATCACTTAGAAGAACAAGGGCAAAGTACAAAACAAAAATACTCCTACCACAATACATTTGGACTTTTTCTAATGTATTTCCTCTATAAGTGCCTTTTTAATTAGAAATCATATTCTTAAGAGTCCAAAAAGATATTACATATTCCCCAGTTACAAGGATACATTTCAGCTCCATCTTCCCACCCCCTTGGTAAATCATCTAGCTCCTCCCTTTTAGAATAGAAAAAAATACAAACATGATGTCCTAGCAGGAGGTATATTAAATAAGGTGACATCAGCAAAAATTCCACTTCCTAAATATGACTCCTTAATTAAACATTTTCTCTTTGATCTTGAGCAGTTCCTATTCCCAAGGCATATCAAAGGGTTTTACAACTTTTAGCACCATGGTGGTATAAAATGTTCTTCCTATAGGAATCATAAAACTTTACGAGCACTAGATCCTGGCAGCTGGGTCAGTTCTAATTAAGACAGAAAAACAGGAGACCCTTAATTAAGTCCCTCTGGTCTTTTAATTACCTCCTGGTTTCAGGTCACTTGTCACTGTAACGTCACTGAAACCTGAGGGGGGGGGGCACCCATAAGCACAGACTGTCTTATGTGAGAAAGTCACCTACTATATTTTTATATTACAAATATCATACAACAATCATAACCAGCTGGCCATGGAAGGCAAATCCAGAGGATTGCCACAGCAGTAACAAGGAGGGAGGATCTGGAGGTCATTGTCCACCTGGGGAAAAAAAGGTATGGCAGAGGAAGAGAGGCATCAAAATTAAATAACAAGAGCTAGAAAGAAGGGACAGGTAGGCAAAAGCAGGAATACAAGGAGGCCAAACAGTACAACATGGAAACCCATGCATACATATGCCCACAGTCTGGGTAATAAGATCTCAGACCTGGTGGCCTTGATGGCAGGGGAGGAACTGGACATAGTGGCAATTGCCAAGACATGGTATGCTGGGAACCATAACTGGGAGGTAAGTATACCAGGTTACACACTATTCAGGAGGGATAGGGCGGTTATAAAAGAGGGAGGGGTAGCCCTTTATGTTAAGGAAGATGTTAAAGCTATGGCAGTACAGGGTTGGCAGGAGGAGGCCGAGGCACTGTGGGTCACCATTGAGACAGGCAATGACACAACAATTTACACAAGAGTGATCTGCAGGCCTCCAGCAAAGGAGGAGGAGGAGGAGGTAGATAGGGAGCTGGTAGAAGAAATACATGGGATGACAGCAAAAGGATAGGTACTGCTGTGGGGCGATTTTTATATGCCAGACGTGAATTGGACCATCCTGGAGGCTGACTCAGCCAGAAGCTGAGACATCATGGAATCCTTGCAGGGGGTAGGCCTCAGGCAGTTAGTGTTAGAATCTACCAGGGACAGGGCAATTTTGGACCTTGTTATGACCAATGGGGACAGAATCACTAAGGTCCAGGTGGATGGTCACCTACAGTCCAGTGACCATCACACAGTGTGGTTTAATATAGGTACAAGAGCAGCAGGTGAGTCATACAAGGTCAAGGGTCTTGGATTTCAGAAAGGTGGACTTTGCTAGGATGGGGATAGGTAGCAAAGAAACACTGGCAAGCAAGGATACAACAGGAGGGGTTGAAGAGCAGTGAACACATCTAAAAGGAGCTATAATAGGGGTGACAAATCAGTGCATCAGGTTGAAGAACAAGGGCAAGAGAAGGAATAAATCACTATGGTTCTCTAAGAAGGTAGCAGAGAGTGTAAGGACCAAAAGGGTGGTCATCAGAAAATATAAGAAGACACAGAAGGAAGAGGATAAGGCGGTGTACCTAAATAGACAGAGAGAAGCAGGGAAAGCAGTTAGAAGTGCAAAGGCACAAATGGAGGAAAGATTAGTACAGATAGTAAACAGAGGGGAAAAGACATTCTATAGGTAAGTTAGTGAAAGAAGGAAGGCCTGGGGGAGGGGGTTGTAAGACTCAGAGGGGATGGAGGGGATTGTGTGGAGGCAGACCTAGATAGGCATCAGTACTGAATAAATACTTCTGTTCAGTGTTCATGGAAGAGGAAGAGGGACAGATACCACAACTGGGCATTAGAAACAAAGGGGGGGGAAGGAGGTAAACATCAGTCCATTTACAGAGGATAGGGTCCTAGATGAGCTCACAAAACTAAAGGTGGATAAAGCAGTGGGGCCAGAGGGTATACACCCTAGGATATTGAAGGAACTATGGATGATGCTGGCAGCCCTGTTTAGTGAATCGCTAAATACAGGAGTGGTAGTGAAAGTAGGGGAGCAGCTGGAAACTACATGCCGGTCAGCCTCACCTCAGTAGGGGGAAAGATTATGGAGGCACTGCTTAAGGAAAGGATTGTGGAATACTTGAAATCCAGTGCATTACAAGATCTGAGGCAGCATGGATTCACAGCAGGAAGGTCGTGTCAGACAAATCTGATAGACTTTTTTGACTGAGTGACAAAGGAAATGGATCAGGGGGAGCAGTAGAGGGATGTCACCTACCTTGATTTTAGCAAGGCCTTCGATACCATTCCACATAGAAGACTGGTTACAAGTTGGGCAGTCTGAGGCTGAGCCTCAAGGTGGGAAACTGCGTTGGTAACTGGTTGAATGACTGAAGGCAGAGGGTGGTGGTAAATGGGATCCAATTCGAGGAAAGGGGGAGACCAGTATTGTGCCTCAGGATTCAGTCCTGGTGCCAGTCTTTTTTAATGTCTTCATCAATGACTTTGCTAAAGGGCTGGAAGGGAAGGCTTGCCTATTTGCAGACATCACCAAGATCTGCAATGGGGTAGACACTTCAGAGGGGGTCATGAAAATGAGGAAGGACCTGGGAAAGCCAGAAAAATGGTCCAAAGTGTGGCAACTAAAATTGAATGCAAAGAAGTGCAAAATCATGCACCTGGGGATGCAGAAACCCGGAGAGTTATAGGATGAGGGGGTTGCAGACGGTCACCAAAGAAGAAAGGGATTTAGGGATAATCTTCACAGATGACCTAAAGGTGGCCAAACAGTGAGGGACAGTGTCATGTTGGGGTGCATAGGGAGAGGTATCGCTAGTGGAAGAAGGGAGGTGGTAATGCCAGGAGAATGCTGATGTGAAAGAGGAAGAACTGGAGGATGTACGACTTTCTGTTTCTTTTCCTTAATTTCCTCACAGACTGAACGGCCTTCCTAGTTGGGACTCTATGGGTCACAGATAAAAATGTGTTCTTTTCTCAGTACTGTGTCCCTTAAATATCATTCTCCCCTGTTTGGGCTATATAGGGAAGGATATTCATCACTAATTTGGGTAGGGGTTGGTCTGCTGGTCGTCCCGATCCACATGATGGGTTCGCCACACTGGGGTATTTTGTTTTTCTCTCCCATATGTCTGGTGCATGGGACAGATGTATATGGTCCTGTGCAGAGCAGAGGCTGGGTTTGCTGTAATTGTTCCCAAGGTGTTAAATGTATCGTTCATTAAAGTTCAGACTTAATATTATGAAAGTTATTTATTAATGGCTAAATATGGCTAAACAAGGAAATAGATACTGGGGCAATGTGAGGGAGTGCTTCTTCACAGAGTGAGTGGTAGAGCCCTGAAACAGACTGCCATAAGGAGTGGCGGGGGCTGGAACAGTGGAAGAATTTAAGAGGGCATGGAACAGGCATATGGGGCAGACTATGGGGGGAGTGCAGGGGCAGGCGGGAAGAGGGGGTATGCGAAAAGGGAGGGATGGGCAGACTAGATGGATTGGAAGGGTCCTTTTCTGCCATCAAGCTTCTATGATTCTATGATGATTCTATGATTCTATGAATATTGTAAGCCTGTAGTTACAAAGCTGACATAGAGCACACTATTTTCCTTGTTTTACCCACTTCAGTAGAAATGGAAAAAATGCAATCAAAGTGATTGCAAATGATTTACCTTTATAAATGTTACCTATTAAAGGACATTACAAAGCCAATGAGAGGGCTAACATTATTGAGCTTATATATGTTTAAAATGTGGGTACCCCCTGCTCCTACTGTTACAGATTACAGGAGATGAGTGTGTGTATTAATTCTTGGAATAAGATTGTGTGTACTTATTATTGTCCTGAATGAGGAAATAAATGTATGTTTTACACCTGAACAAGATGGCCGCTGGGCTGAGCGTGCTGCTGCCTCATGTGTCATTTTGAGTTGTATTTTAAGTTATTTTAAGTTTGTTTATTTCATCTTTGTTCGGTAGTTTTCTTTTAAAGTTTTAGCTTTATTTGTTTTGCGTTTTGGCGTTGCTCACTCTGATTTTGACTGGGCGTGGAGCAAACCGGAGCTAATTGGCCCTTTGACTGGAATGCTGAAGGGCGTTGTTTACTACAGGAACTATCGACGCTGTGGTGTTTTGTGTGTTTATCCCTAATTTTTCTTTTGATCTGGCCGCATCTGGGACTTGCGCTCTGCCAGATCTGTGAGCTCGCAGGACTCGTAGGGTTTTTTCCAGTGCCTGGACTTTTTCTTGATCCTCCATTGTGAGCGCCTGCTTTGCCCTTGGTTTTGGGTGGCGACTAAAGTTGGAGTGGAGGGTCGCCTGATTACTATAATTCAAGTGGACTTATGACTGGAACTGGGACTGGGATTCTGGATATCTTTTCTTTCGAGCATTGAAGAAGGATGGAGGGGGACTTGCCAAATTAATTTCAGGTTGTTTATGGTGTGCATGAGGTTATCCTGAGCTTGTTTTTTTTTATTATTATTATTTATTTATTTAGTTAAGGTTTTTTTGAAATTATTTTGGGTGATTTATTGCAAATGGGTTTATTGTTTGGTTTTAATTATTTTGTAGCTGCATGTGTTGGCCTTCAATCCCCACGGTGGTGCACTAGTCATCCTCCTCTCTTCGCTCCCTCCACCCTTACTATTCTCTCCTTCTCCAATATGAGATGTATCAGTGCTGTAGAGCACTGGGAATTACTCGTAGGAGAGGAATGAGGGTGGGGGACTGCAAACAAGGGAGGATGGACAAGGGGAGCCACCGTATTAGGGTAGTTAGATCCAGAAGGCGCCCTGGGGTGAAATGGAATCCAGATTGTGGTTCACCATGTCTGGTGCCCATATCCAAGGGCACTACTGAGTTTAGTAGGCAGATGGGCCCGACAGCCTCCAAGGTTCATCCAGCTCGGGCGGTGTTGTGCAATGTCAGGTCCATCAGGAATAAGACTGACATTATTGCTGATCTTGTTGGTTCGGTGGACTTGGCTTGCATCACTGAGACCTGGCTGGATGAAAATCCAGGCCCCACTTTGGAGGCTATGACTCCGGCTTGGTACTCAGTGATAACGCCCGAGATTGGATTGCAGGGGTGGGGGGGTTGCAGTCTGTTTCAAGACTGAATTGGGCCTCATGAATGTAGTAGTTGGGGAGACTGAGTCCTTTAAGTGTACAGTGGTAGCAGGTCTAGGCGTTTGAATCTTTCTCATCTACCGTCCACCCAAGGATGGGAAGCGGTTTTTACAGGAAGTAGTGGACTTCATCATCGACATGGAGTTTGAGTCGCCCAGATTGATGGTTCTGGGCAACTTTAACTCCTGGGTCGATGATGAACTCTTGCAATTTGGTAATTACTTCCTCCAATTAATGACTTCTTTGGGCCTTACTCAGGTGGTTTCCACTGCTACCCATAAATCTGGACACTCTTTGGACTTGGTCTTCCTACTAGAGATTGAAACAACTGACTTGGGGCTGGAACCAGTCGCCTGGTCAGATCACTACACAGTGAGGTTCAATTTTTGCACCCCCCGAGAAGGCCTACCCCTGTGGAGATGGTTAGGTACTGCCCTTTAGAGGATATTACTCCCCAAGGCCTTGCGGCAGTCCTTGACCTCTCGTCCCCCACTTTGGTGAGCAGTAGTCCAGAGACCCTCATGTTGGCCTATAATATGGCTGTTACGGTGGCTCTGGATTCTATTGCTCCTGTCCGTGTGTGCTCCCTATCCCTTCACCCCAAGTCCCCCTGGTTTAATGGGACATTGAGGGAGATGCGGGGACAGGGGCCAAGGTTAGAGCGGTGCTGGTGCTAGTCTGCCCTTGAAGCCGACCACCTTAGATTGATGGACCATTATTCAGTCTATCTATCTGCAATCACCCGTAAGAAGGCAGAATTCCTGTCCAGGAAGATTGCGGTTGCTCGGAATTGACCAGTTCAGCTTTTTTCGAACTGTAGACAGACTGTACAACCCAGCCTGTCTGCAAGTTCGGAAAGCCTTTTCGCAATTAGAACGCTAGGCGCTTGCTTGATTCTATGCAACTAAGGTGGCTGACATCAGGACAGATCTGCAACTAGCACTCTCTAGGGTGATGCTGTTAAACAGTGCAAGTTCACAGTACCTCAATTTTCTTGGAGTTCCTTCAGTTGACTTGATTTCGTTGATGTCATGAGGATTATCCGTAGTGTGCCCCCTACATGCTGTAGTTTGGATCCTGGACCGACCTCCCTAATTCTGGGTTGTAGTGATCTCATCGGTGCAGTCCTTGTGTGAATAGTCTGGTGCTCCTTGGAGTCGGGTGAGTTCCATAGCTCCCTGAAAGAGGTGGTGGCGAGACCACTCTTGAAGAAAGCTACCTTGGACCCAGCCTGTTTCACAAACTAGAGACCCATTTCTAATCTACCCTTTATTGGGAAGGTGATTGAGAAGGGAGTGGCAGCCCAATTGGAGGATCATTTAACCATCCATGACATCTACGAACCCCTCCAGTCCAGTTTTCACAAAAGACATAGCACCGAGACAGAGCTGGTTTGGGTGCTCAATGATCTTCTGAAGGCTAGGGATCAGAAGAGATGTTCCATCTTGGTTCTCCTTGATCTCTCTTCAGCCTTTGACACTGTGGATCGCATGGTGTTGATAGCATGCCTGAGGCATATTTGCAGAATATCGGGACTCGTCCTTCAATGGTTCACCTCATTCCTTGCTGGGAAATCACAAAGAGTTGTGTCCAGGTTTTATTTTCCTCGGGCTCAACGTCTCTGTTGTGTGGGGTGCCTCAGGGTTCAGTGCGGTCTCCCATGCTATTCGTGGTGTATATGCTGCCCCTCGGAGACATTGTAAGACAGTGTGGGCTGAGGTTTCACTGCTATGCAGCCGATACCCAGCTATACCTGTCTTTTGCACCCGACCAGGATGGAGCTCTCTCGGTGTTTAACAACTGTCTGAAAGAAATCCAGGAGGGGATGGATTCTATTTGGCTGAAGTTGAACTCAGAAAAGACAGAGGTATTGGTAGTGGATCCGAGTTGCCAGATAGAGGGGTCATCTGTTGGTACGCCCTCAGGAATTTTTCTTGGCGGCATCTCACTCCCAACCTCTGAACGGGTGCGTAACCTGGGGGCTGTCTTGGATGACAGGCTGACACTGCAGTCACAAGTGTTGGCAGTCACCAAGACTTCCTTTTACCATCTCAGGAATATCGCCAGAGTTAGGCACCTAGTTCCATCTGACAATCTGCCAACGCTGGTCCACACCTTTGTGTCCTCGTGTCTGGACTATTGCAACTCCCTTTACTTTGGGCTTTCAGGGGTTGAAATCCGCAAACCTGCAGCTAGTGCAGAACACAGCAGCCCAGGTTTTGACTGGTTCCAGTAGGTCCTGTCATATTACCTCGGTGCTGCACAAACTGCACTGGCTGCCTATACGGTGGCGGATCGCCTTTAAAATCGGTTTGCTGACTTTCAAAGCCCTTCACAGTCAGGGCCCGGTCCATCTGAAAGAACTTCTGGTTCCCTATTGCCCTGGCTGATCACTCCGCTCAGCCGATGAGGGGTTGCTGGAGATTCCAAGAGTGAATCTTAAATCATCTGGTTGTAGGGCATTTTCTTATGCTGTGCCAACTCTTTGGAATTCTCTATCTTGCTGGTTATAGGAATGCACTTCCATGGAAGAATTCAAGAGGGGTTTGAAAACCCATCTTTGGCAAATGGCCTTTTTAGAAAACTGATTGTTCTGAATTTGATGATTTTATTACTGATTTTATCTGTGTCTGATATTTGTTTCTAATGTTTGATTATATTGTTTTAAGTTGTACAGCACTTGGAAACTGAAAGGCGCTATATAAAAAAAAATTATTATTATTTACTTAAAAGAAATAAACACAAATTAAAAAAAAAAACACTGGTGAGACCTCATCTGGAGTACGGTGTGCAGTTCTGGAGGTCACATCTTCATAAGATATAGATAGGGTGGACGCGGTTCAGAGGAAGGTGACCAAAATGGTACAGGGCTTACACCGGAAGACTTATGTAGAGAGATTAAAGGACCTCAGTGTGCACACACTGAAAGAGGGGAGGGAATGGGGAGATATGATAGAAACATTCAAGTATCTTAAGGGCATAAACAAAGTGCAAGTCGGAGACATCTTACAGTATAGGAGTACAAGAACAAGGGGGCACAATATGAGATTGAAGGGGGCAGGATATGGGGGAATGTGAGGAAGGTTTTCTTCACAGAAAGAGTGATGGATGCTTGGAATAGCCTACCACAGGATGTGGTGGGGGTTAGCACAGTGGGGGGATTGATTCAAAACATGCATGGGATAGGCATGGGGAACCTAACAGGGGGGAAGGAGAGGCTAAAGACATGGACCAAGTAGGGTCCACATCCGCCGATGCAGGTAGGGAATATAGGCAGGCTGGGTGGGCCTAGCGGTGCTTATCTGCCTTCAAATTCTATGTTTCTATGTTAAGCCATTTTTGCAACTGTGCAACCTAATTTTTCTGACCAGCTCTGGCCACAAAGACAGATTCTGTGCCTGATGTTGGTCACAAAATAGATTTTTTCATTCAGTTTTGGAAGCAAAATAATGTCTGTAATTTTGTTAAAATTTACAAGATAGGGATCACGTGATGTCACTGTGAGAGCTGCAGCTCTACCTATCGGCTCCCACCCCAGCTCTCAAATTTCGATCAATTTAACTAGCTTATTTTCAGATTTTTCTCCTGCATTACCAGTACCTACTTCCTATAGACTCCAAACATACCTAAGGTGAAATAACTGGGAAAATCAGTTGGACGAGACATTGGAACAGCAGCTTCTAAACCTGCGGCCTACTGATGGCATGGAGGCGGAAATGTGCCAGGTTCCTCTAAGCCACACTCCGCCACAAACCCCGAAAATATTTCCAAGAGATCTAAAGGCCAGTCAGGGGCTTCACCAAAATCAACTGCATCCTCTGCAGCTCCACAGGCTCCAATTCCTCTGTCAGAAAAAAAATTCATGGAAGAGCTGCAACCATTTAAAACAGCCTTACAAGATATAACATCAGAGGTTAAATCCATCAGGGGTGAGCTATCCGACACTAAACGAGCCATCTCAGGTATAATGGCCTGAACATCATCTCTGGAGGCGTGCAAGAACCAAATTGATCCTGAAGTGGTTAATCTGCAATGAAAACCACACAAGATGGAATCCAAATTAGAGGACTTGGAAGGTCGAAGTCGCAGAAGCAACATACTTATCTTCGGCCTTCCTGATGACACTGAGGGGCCTGCACCAATACTTTTTGTACAAAAAATGCTCACAAAGATCGCCAGACCCTCTCCTAACAACACTACATATATTATTGAGAGGGCCCACCGCTCCTTAAAACCAAAATTGGTGACAGGGAAACCACTGAGACCACTAATATTAACATTCTTGAACTACCTGGATAAAGTCCATGTCTTTGGGAGAGTCAGAGAGCTCAAAGAGGTTTTGTGGGAGGGCCAACAGCGACAATTTACCAGTATATGCCAGCAACCATTATGCAAAGGAGGGCGGATTACCACCCACTGGTAACAAAGTTCATTGCCACTGGAATCAAATACAAGGTGCAATATCCATCACGTCTGTCAGTGTTCAACAAAGGTTCCTTCCTGCACTGCAGACCATGCTCCACGACCGGTTTTGCACTCGTTGAAGGTCCATAGCTAGAAGGCTCCATGGATTGCAAAAAGGCAGCCGCACGAATGCGCGTACTAAGTCTGTGCAACTCATTGTAGTTAATTGTGCCAGCCGCAAGAGGGCTACATAACACTGTGTTTACAGGAAGCAGCTCCATGATTCAAGTAACATAGAACATCTGGCAGTTTTTTTAGTTTTTCTCAGTTCCTTTTTTCTTTTTCCCTACCTTACTGATTAACATCCTTAATATAAATATTAGTCACTCCTGGGAACTATTTATCTCTTGTTTGCATTTTATATTGAAGCCACCGTTTTTTGGCAGCACCGTTTGTTCAACGTTAGCTTGGGGACTCAAAGCACTTCTGGGAAGAGCTCCGGAGGTAGACTATTATAATTTTAAATCTCCCCGCTTTAACTGAGGAATTTATTGAGAAAACTCTCAATTTAGTGTTTGCCTTTTTAATTTTTTTTTGTTCCTTCCATTTGTCCTGCTGTGGGGAATGGGCTGCTACATTGGGACCAAAGTCCACAAGGAATCCCCGAATTGCTGAATATTGACTTTGTCTGGAGATTACATGGTTTCTAAATAGCTTTTCATCTGATTATCTCCCTTGCTAGCAAGTTCAAGAGTAGATTCTTTGTTTAGCCAGTGTTAAACAGTCAATCTTTATTCCAATGTGTTGAGAGTTGGGGCAGGGGGATAGGTTAGTGGTGTTTTTTGCAGTTTCAGCATGGGCATTGTGTTTTGTACTAGAGGGAAGGGGTACCCACAGATGTTATAGGTGCATCCTCCACAATAATAGTTTTTCTTCTAACTAACACCATTGGGCTGCATACTGTAGCAGGTAAAGCATTAGGACAACCCACTAAGGGTGTTACTCACTTTGCTGTGGATGGTGGGCAAGTGGTTGAGGAAAGGGGATGGGAGTGGAATTGCACAGTTCTAACTTTTTAATTTTCTCACAATTTTGTCTCTGTACAAGTTATTGAAAGCTCAAGTGGGCATAGAAAGGGGATTAAGGGTGTTAAGCATGCAGCTCACATGAAGAACTCCATCCAGCTGTTACTAATTTGCTCAAATCTTTTAGGGAAAGCCCTGCTAGAGGCCAGAGTACATTTTGGGTAGGGAGAGGGTGGTAGGGAAGGGGTGTGCAAAGTAGTTAGTTTTAAGTTCTGCTATGCATGGGGACATGTTTACTATCTTAGTAACGCAGCATTAGATAATACTACATTAAAGAATCAATCATGATGGTCAGCTATAAAATTTGCTCATGGAATGTGAAAGGTGCCCAGTCTCCCATCAAGCGTGCAATGATACTTCTGCATCTTCGCAAGCTGGATACTGACATTGCTTTTCTCCAAGAAACCCATCTGCCTTTATCCAAAGTCCTCCAGTTTAGGAGGTCCTGGTTAGGTCAGGTATTGGGAACGGGACCTGGCACTCGTGGGGGTGGCCATCCTTGTAGCATGCAGACTTCCTTTCCGATTGCTGGATACCATGGTTGACCCCCCAAGACAGGTTTATTCTAGTTAAGACTTTACTAGGCCATTCTGAGGTTGTGTTTGGGTCAATCTATGGACCTACATCAGATGACCCCCAGGTTTTTCACCACTCTAATGGCTCAACTGATCCCGTGGTCTTCTATCCCTCTGCTGCTGGGTGGAGACTGGAACTTGGCATATTGCAATATTTTGGACCATTCCAGATCCAGTAACTCCTCTCTCTCCCTTGCTCAGCTAGCCATTAGGGAAATGATGGACACTGTGGGCTTAACTGATCCATGGAGAGCCCTTTTTCCCTCCCATAAAGAATATTCCTTTTATTCTATTCCCCACAACTTATTCTCGCAGGTTGATTATTTTCTACTGGATATTGGGCACCTTTCTTCTGTATTGTCATGTAATTATCTCCCTAAAGTTATCTCAGACCACCATCCCACTTTACTACACTGGAGACTGAGGCCCCCTGTTTCTCGGGACAAGGTTTGGAGATTTAATTGCCAATTATTAAGGTCTGACAGTCTTACTTCCCATCTTAGCAACTTTATTGCTAATTTCCTGGATGCCAGTTCTCCTACAATGCCTAAGCTAGACATGCTCTGGGGGGCATTAAAATGTACTGTTAGGAGTGAGATCATTCGTCTAGCTACTATCACAAGTTACATCTAATTTCCTCCAAGAGATAAGGAGTTCAGAGTTGTTGCTTCCTGTTCATCCTTCTCACGAAGACCTTAACAACCTAGAAATCCTCAGAGACTGCTATAATTCACTATTAACAGACAAAGCTGAGCATCTTCTCCTGAGATCCAAAATTCAATATTTCGATCAGGGTGACAAAGCAGGCAAATTACTGGCCCTTAGGCTAAGGGCACAAACAGTGGGCAGGATAATTCCTTCAATTCATAATTCAGTGGGGCATCTAGTTACTTCTCCTCGGGAGACACTCAGCTGTTTTCAGGAGTACTACCAAGCACTACATTCCCATCCGAATACCCCCTTCATTCTGGAATATGTGGACCAGTTTATACAAAACATTCAACTTCTACATTTAGAGGAGCATCAAATAGCCTTACTGAAAGCCCCCATCTCGACAGTCGAAATATGTTCTGCCATAGATGCGCTGCCCCTAAGCAAAACAAAGGCAGCTATACCACAGAGTTTTATAAAGCCTTTAAAAAACAATTGGTTCCTGTTCTATTAAACACTTGTAGTTATCTTTATGAGCATGGCATCTCTGACCATTCCCTCTCGCAAATCACAACAGTAGTCCTCCCTAAGCCTGGGAAGGATCCTCTTCTTGTCTCAAACTACCGTCCCATTTCATTGATAAATGTAGACTTTAAAATATTAGCCAAAATTTTAGCCAACAGACTAGCCAGTGTATGGCACTGCCTCATAAATCCAGAACTGGTTGGTTTTGTAACAGGGAGGTTCCCTTCGGACCATATGCATAAACTAATGTATCTGATCTCTGTGTCCAGGGACTCCTTGATTCCATCTGCTTTGGTTTCCCTGGACACAGAGAAGGCTTTCGACAGAATTTTCTGGGATTATCTTTTTCATCTTTTACCTACAGTAAATATCAACTCCCCCAACAATACATTAAATGGATCCAAATTTTATACATGCAACCCACAGCTCGCGTACTCTGCAATTGTCTGTTGTCGTGGCCTTTTATTCTCCCACAGGGCACTAGACAAGGATGCCCTCTCTCTCCCCTTCTATTTGACCTATATCTGCAACCTCTCATTCACTGTATTAATGTTTACCCTTTGGTCTCAGGTATAGCTATCGGGCCCCACCAATACAAACTATCAGTTATGCTGATGATATACTCCTACATGTTTCTCACCCCTCTGCATCGATTGCTGCCACTGTGGCTATTATTGAAGACTTTGGTAGTTTCTCCAATTACAAACTTAATGTCTCCAAAACAGAGGTAATGCCCCTTAATGTTCATACATTTTCATCCAATGTATCCCATCTGGGTCTCCAATAGACCAAAGACAAACTGAAGTACTTAGGGATTTACCTCTCCAGCTCTAGTTCTAACATGAAACAATATAATCTCAACAAAGTCCTTGTTCAAATTAAAGTAGATCTAAACTGCTGGTGCTTACTTCCTCTCTCACTTTGGGGGCGTATAAATGTAATAAAAATGAAAGTTCTTCCTCATTTGTTATACCCCTTAAAAATGACTAATCTATTTCTTCCGAAACTCTGGTTTACACAGACACACAGAGTTATTTCTAATTTCATGTGGTGTGGCAAAATGCTCAGGAGGACCCTTTCCAAGTTGCAACAAAGTAAAGTTAAAGGGGGATTACAACTACCTAACTTTCTCCTTTATTACTTCTCTGTCACTTGTTCGGTCCTTTTGCAATGGATGAAGGAAGTGACATCTGTGGACCAGCCATTATATTTTCCTTTGTGGCTACAGACTGAAAAAGTTCTCTGTTCCTCCCAAGGTCTTAACCTTAGTACACTGATATATGCCCCCCTTAAGAGCACTCCCAAAACTTTATACAACACACCCATCAAGATGTCTCTCCAGGAACATGCTCGGCTATGTGTCACAATTCAAGAGTCCATAGCAAAGGATGTATATCAACCCATACTTAAAAATGCCAACTTTAAAATTGGAGGCAGGTCTCTTAATGAGACCTTCTGGCCATTTAATCCCAAATTTAAAGTTAATGACCTACTGAAGGATCATAAACTTCTGACATTCCAAGAGGCTTGCCTCAAACATAATCTTCCTGTTTCCTACTGTTTTAAATATATTCAACTGTCCCATATGCATCATCAACATTTTGGGCCAGGTCTCTGGGAACAGAATCTAACAGGACCCATATTATGAGTAATCTCTGCTTCTCCCGCATCTCATTTCTTTCTTTTATCATCTCCTGTGGGATGCTATGGAAGAATTAGGAGGTCAACCACACTATCTGTGGGATCAGGTATTACCGGAGCCTCCTCGGCAACTAGATCCTGGTCTAGAATATGGTCCCATCTATACTGAGATGTAAAGTGGGATAGATATTATCTGTTACAATTTTATGTTATTCATGACTTATATTATACCCGGTCAAGCTGCATAAAATGGGGAAGCTTCCTTCTAATGCTGTTCCAGATGTGGGTTACAACCTGGTACATTACTGTATATATTATGGGATTGCGATAAGGTCTCTCCACTATGGAATGCTATTAAATCCAAACTAAACCCTATTCTGAGTCTCTCAAATGCTTTCAGCCCAGAAATCTGTATCTTGGGAGATTATGAGGGGAACCCTGATTGGTAACCAGTGTAAGTATATGGCTATGGTATCACTATGCGCCAAAAAAGTAATATTACACCACTGGCTTGATCAGAAAGTCCCTTCTCTTTTGGAATGGTTACATGAAGTTCTCTTTGCTTTACAAGCAGAGAACCTTATAGCTCAAATGTCTAAGAGAATGCACTGTTACCAAAGGGTTTGGGCTCCCTTACATACCCTACTGACCATCTGACCACAAGTACAGTACTTTGGTATCATAATCTAGGATGATACTGTCTCACTGCTAACTCCAATGTGCACATACTCAACTTTCTGGTTATTGTTTTGAAAAATGTGTTTGCACGCCAGGGGGGAGGGGGAAGGGGCATAATATGAGGGGGGAAGGGGGACAGGAGGCAGTGGCTGGGAGGTAGATTAACTTGTTATTAGTCTGTAGATAATTGTGTCTGCCTTATCTTTGTTGAGTGAGTATATCAACATAATTGTGAGTTCTGTTTTTACCAAGTTATCTTGATTATATAATGTACAACTATCTCTAGTCTAGTACTATGTCAATGTCTAACTGTCTTTGTAAAATGAAAAACTCAAAGTTTACTGAATTTGAAAAAAACATTTACAAGATAAGGGGGAGTGGACTTATATTTGAGGTTGATTTATATGTGAGTACTGTATATGCGGTATTTAATTGCAAGTGCAAAATATTGTTTCGCAATTTGGTGACAGTAGCCCAGCTTTATATGTGGACTTCAGATTTTTTTTTCTGCTCAGCAGCCATAGAAACTGTGCTTTCCCTCAAATCTTGAAGCACTGTGTTGCAATTTATGTATTACTTCATAGTTCTATGGCAATCAAGTCATTAATGCAGATTAAATTAATGTCTCAGTTGGCACTCCTGCGTCATATCAAATACTGCACTACCCTAATTAATCCTTGAAAATAAACTTGGCTAAATGTAATATTTGTAGCATAAACACAGATTTTGGACTACAAGATGAACTTTAGCATGAAAACAAATAACCACAGGTTCCTGGCCTCACTTTGTTGAGCAACAGAGTGTGTGTGTGTGTGTGTGTGTGTGTGTGTGCGCAACAGAGAGAGATAAATACCTGTCTTATTTACAAATGCATTACCAAGAAAATGAATAGTCACTCATTGTCAGATGATCCACAGTTAATCAACAATAGCCTGAGGGTGTTAGTGATAACTCTGGATTTTCTGGTACATCACTGTTTGCTTGTGGTTCCTGCTTTGAACTATGGTGAAAGACATGATTATATAAGCCTATTTTAGGCAAGTGCTTAGCTAAAGAGGCACACTACAAGTCTGGCCCAACAGGGATCTGAGTAATGTTAACCAATAACAATAACATTTGGCACAGGGAATTTCCTACACAGCAGAAAAGTGCACGAAGGAGTCTCTCCAGGGTCGACTGTATTCGAGTGCAAGAAATAGCATATAAATGCTGAGCAACTTGGCTACTAGTCACTGCTCCATTGCTGCACACAGCTATAGCTCAAAATAACCTGCAGTTCCAGGTATTCTCTGGAAAAATCCTTTACTCAAAGTATTTGTCTGTGCCAAGTATGCAAAACAACAGTGGTAGACAAGCCATGGCCTGCATTTCCATCATCCTTGAAAAAGCATTGATGCAATGACAATGACATGAAACATTGGGCATGGCTTGCCTATCACTGTTGTTTTGCACATTTGGCAGCGACAAGTAGTTTGCAAAAAAGATTTTTGCAGGGAATACCTGGAACTGTAAGTTATTTTGAGCTATAACTGTGCACAGTTGCTGCACAGGGAGTGGAAGCCGTTACTCAGTATTTGAACAGAATTTCTTATTTATAAAACTGCTATACTGTAGCCCAGCTGTCACTTTGGTAATCAGTTTCTATATGGGCCTGATTATCAAAGAAACAACGGGACTACATGGATGGATATGAGGAGAGAAACGCATTCTTGACAACATACCAGTTCGTATAACCTAATACTATACATTTTCATGGTAGAGTCAGCTTTACTCAGTATAATTGCTAGAAATTCTTTCCAAAGAGTGTAGCAGTAAACTAGGACGCCCTGTCTGTTTTGTTCTTCTCAGCAACTTCTGAAAACATTTTTTAACCATTTGTTATAAGATACTCACTAAAAATTTATATAAATGGAAATTATAGGGTTTTCGGAAATATTTCTCATCATCATTATAGTACAAACGCTCACAGACACTTTCATATTTCAATTCTCTCCACTCTCCATTGTAGGAATATTCACAGTGGCCACCATAATATGTGGGGTCCAAAATATTCAGTCTTCCTTCTCGAGTAAGAATATTAAACCTGCAAAAAAAAAATATTTATAGACTTCTGTCATTTACCATAAGAGCAATATTGTGTTCCTGTTAGCAAACATGTTGACTATAAAACTATATTTATTTACTTGTATTTTTGACCAGCAAAGGTACATTGAGCTGTGCCATCTCATTTCCATTGTGGGGGGGCTGAGGGCAGAGTGGCATCAACCTGTTTTATTGCCAGCAGGAATGTTGGCCAAAACTCTGAGGGAATGCCCCACTATTACAATGAGTGTCGTGGGATCTTAGACAGTCACCAGAGATGGGAAGAATGGACCTCAGTTTCATGTCTCATCCAAAGAACAGCACCTCAGCAGCACAGCATTTCTTTACTGTTACACTAGTGTCAGTATCGGATAATAAGTAATGGTCTCCCTTTTTTCTCATAGGGAAACCATAGCATAATTTGCCATATTAAAGGAGTGTTTATTATGGCAAACACATGCACGTTTTCCCTCGCTGTCCGCATGTGTCCACTGCACATCCTCTCTTCCTGATCGCTTTCCCCTTCTCGATGAACTGCTAAGCAACACTGAACCATCAGTCGGACTCAGCAGTAAGTTTTTAAAACAAAATGTACCACAGCAACTTTTTTCAGCTGTCCACAAAAAACAAAAAAAGCAAATCTTTTAAATAAATAAAGAAATGTGAGAGAGGACTGTGCGCTGTAACCTAACAACCGTGGCCACACAGCAACATCTTTTTTTTATTTTATATAATTACCAAGGTGAAAAAAAAAGGGAAACCTAGCAATTATATAAAATAAAATATGGGGTTGTGTGTGTAAACTCAAAGTTCACACACACACACCCCCTTGGGGTTAGACACTTTCACAAACCCCTCAAGCTTTGCTCTCAGGGTTTATGTAGTATCTAACCCCTCTGGTGTGTAAACTTCACATTACACACACCACCTCATACTTTATTCTATTTTTATTCAGTGTCATGGTGTTCTACTGGAACCTACAACCTTCCGATCTTCAGACCCCAGAGGTGAACATGCAACCTCCTGAGCCACTGACACTGCATGTTTGAGAAAATAAATAAAAGTTTTAGCAACTTTTATTATGTTCCTAGGTTAATGGATTCCACTGTGCATTAGCAGTTTACTAGTTGTTTTCACATTAATTTCTTGTTTAAAATTTTCAGTGGAAATGCTGTAACTCAGTTCAGTTATTCAACAATATTTCACAAGAAAGACCTTCTACCTTGCTCAGGCTCAAAAATTAAGAGTCTGCAAAATGCTGTCTAGACTCAAAAAGCAACATAGAAACATAGGGCTGGATTTTCAGTCCCCTTAAGACTGACACAAGCCCCCGGTGCACCAAACATATGGTGCATGGGGCGTGCGTCAGTCTCTGTCCGCTGCACCTGAATTTGGACTGCCTGTGCCAGATACGGCTCTTGGACCACAGTAGCATGGTTTAGCCTGCACCACACCTGGGAGGTAAGTTACGGGGCTTGTGCCAGACATGTGGGGCAAGCTGCTGTAATGCTGGGAAACTGTCGCAATTGCACCCACAATTTGAAAATCAGGTGCAGTTGCGACAAAGGATGTTAGCATACCACCAATCCCTAAGTCCCTTGGCGCAGGGCTGGATGCAAGCCCTGTGCCACCATTTGAAAATCTGACCCACAGACTTTGACTGCAAATAAGGACCACTTGGCCTACCCAGTCTGCCCATAAAACATAAGCACGTTGTTTCATGTTGTGAACAATAATTTGTGGTGACAAATGTCCATGTACCCAGACTGCACCTAGAAACATTTCAATTATCATTTCAATGCATGGGATAGACATAAAGGAATTCTGGAGATCAGGGGTAAGGGGCAACAGACTTCTAGGAAAACATAAACTGAACTTACAGGCTCAAATGGGGAGACTGGGTGGGCCACAGGCCCTTATCTGCTGACGCTATCTATGTAATTAACACTGGTATGATATGTTTAAGGGGGAACAGAACCTTGGTTGGTAGGTCTGAACAAAGGCTGTTTAGCCCAGTGTGCATCAGCTTACATTCAGGCAGTGCTGCAGGGATGTGCTGGTTCATGCAGGACAAACACAATAAGAAGCACCAAAGGAAATGTAATATATTTTATTAGCCCAAACCATTGTATGTACCCCAGCATACTGCCTCTTTAACCCCCCCAAGGAAGAGGGTGTGTACCTCAAAGTGCTGGGGTAACAGTTTGCATATTTGTTTGCACTGCTTATTATATTTGCTCTGAGTTAGTTTGTGCCACTAGGACCTATTCTGTCCCTCATTGGACTCGAGTGAGAGTGAAGTTTTTGTTTTTGATGTGCTGGTTCACTCCCTGCATGCTATTTTATACATTATTTTTAAATTCTCTGTATATTTCTCAAGGTCACAACCCATCTGTCTCAGTGGTGTTGGTCCTGTAGCTACCAGCACGTCACTTTTCTGAGAACCTGCCCCCCCCCCATGTTCTCTTACGGGTTGGCCCCAGTTATGGGGATATTGGAGCTAGGGGAGACTTCTCCGGGATTGTTGCCAGTTTGGGTTTGCTCACAGGCAGGGGAGCAGAGTCCAAAGGAGTCATAGGTGTTGTCATGATATCCCAGGTTTTCTTAGATGTCCTTCTCATGGGCATTGGTGAGAGAGCTCACTATGCACGTGGCACATCTCCAGAATGATAGCGCAGTGTTCAGCCAGGCAACCCAGCCCCATGCAAAACACAGGTCTTCAGCTGCACTGCAGCCTGTGGTCACCAAGGTGGCATTATTGCAGGGAGGCCTGGACCCCCCAACCCACTTCCACCAAGGAGGTGGAGTATCTGCTGGAACACTAAATCACCTTCCTGCTCTGATAAACTGAGCTCCAAGTATAAACTCGGGTCACCAGCACTGAAAGCAGCAACATTGTTAGGCCACCAGTCGGCCTTCTTTGTACAGTTTTGATGTGCTCTAGCCTATCAGAAATGAAATTAAGGCTTGTTATTTGTTTCTTAATCTGCCTGCGCCACCACTTACACAGAATGTGCCACTAATTCTTTTGGGATGTTTACACCTTGACAACACAAGAAAAGCAGTTCCACTGCTAAGTTGTGCCAGCTCAAAACAAGTGTTGAAGCTGAAGTGTTGGATCTGTATTCTGAGTAAGTATGAAATAAATTACTTCTGTGTTAATCAACAGTGTTAGTGCCGCTCTTCATGTTTATAACTTGACAAGAATATGAGAGACAACCTAATTTTCTACCAAGGATAAGTTAATACACATACCACTTGTTCCAGATGCCATGCCCCAAAGAAGAGACTCGCACTCAATATTGTAGATTTGGCTGCTCAGTAGGCAAAACCTTTTATTACTCCACCATATACAGTACACTTATACAATATTGAGTTCCTTAACATCCTCATTTTTGTCCATAATTTTTATTCAAATTCAATTCCATTCAAATGGTCACTGTCTTTCCTTTTCTTCTTGTTGTGTTTTAATTCAACCTTGTTTCTCCCCCAGGCGTCAAACCCAAGGGGGTGTTGTTCCACCCCTTGTCCCGGGTGTAAACCCAAACTGGTCTTATAGTTCTCATCTTTCTGTGCAGGTACAATTCCTGCTCCCCCTTTCTTGTCCACTTACCGGGGTGTCCATATCCCTTCACCTTTTTCCGATTTTGTTCCCATTTCTTGTTTCTCCCCTACCCCCCCCTCCATTTATTCCTCCTTTTTCCTTGTCAAATATTCTCTTCCTACCTTCCACTAGCTTGCCCCCAGCTTGCGTTGGATGGCAAGCTTCCCCCTTTTCTCTTTGATCTATGACCTCAGCCCTTTAACCACTGGTCTATTCCCCTGCCCAGCTCGGTGATAAAGGTGTGATTCCCCAGATGGGATAAGTTCACCCCGTCCACCCGGTATAGCCGGGGTATCCTTTCCTCCACTTCCTCGTGTCTAATGGCAGCTCCCCTATTTGCTAACATGAGCCTCCCCACCCTACTGTTCATTCGTTTTGCCCCCCTTCTAAGGCCTTATGATGTCAAGCTTGTCTCCATACCTTACGTGGTATCATCTTGGACCACATAATTGTTACCTTCAGCCACCATGTTTCATTACCCTGACATCCTTCTGTATGTTGTTAAAGATTTCTAACCATGGGCTGTGCCCTAGGTCATTACCACCCAGATGTAATATGAGGAGGTCAGGGTCCTTATTGATCCTTCTCATCTCCAGCAGTATGGGAAGGAGCTGCCCCCATCGCATTCCTTGTATTCCTTTCCAAGTGATCCGTATTGCCTTGTGGTCAAAACCCAGCTGCTTACCGCCTGGCCTGTGAGCCGCCTCCCTCTCCGCCCAATAAATGTGTGAGTGTCCCACCAACCAAATCTCCTTCCTGTGCCACGTATCTATAACACACAATGTAAAAATGAGAGACGATACCTCTACAATACCTCTATACTCTGCTTTTTTTTTTTTTTTTTTATACCACCCCCCTCGGTCCATCTGTTCTGTAGAGGAGAAAGAAAATTTTGACAAGGTTAATATACAGCATTTCTGATGTATTTTTCATAGCAATCTGATGACCACAACCCCATGGCTTTTATGTCCTTCCCGATCATGCCCTGTGCCGCCGCCTTCGATGCTGCCCCAATCCGAAAAGAATGCGATGAGGACCTGTCCGGGTTCTCTCCCAATTTTTCAACATTCCACTTCAAAACCCCTGAGACCTGGCTCCCTCTTACCCTCTTTCCATCCTTGTGTTTAAAAAATAACCCCCCCTTTTTTGGTCTAATTACTTGGTATTCCTGAATCAGCTGGCAGAGGCAAAGGCACGGGGTTATGTTGGGATCGAATCTTATTCTACATCCCCTTCCCATCTGGTCAGTCTTTGAGCTTGTTATCTGGAGGGAAAGACTGCCCCTTTCCCGAAGAATGTCCTCTACTTGTAGGCCTTTACCTGTGGAGGGTGATATTGGCCCCACTATTTCTGACACTCAGAATGCTCCCCTATGTAGCACTGCAAACAATGCCTTGAATAACACCCCTTCATACGGAGAGTAACAAATCTCCAGCAATGTTGCCATAATCCTTCCAGCAATTGCTCTGAGACTGGCTCCCTCTCATCCCTCCTTCTCCCTCTTATCCTCTGCCATCCCATCATCATTCTCCATACCAGTGTGCTTTTGCAGGGTTCTCCCAACCCCTCATCTGGCATACCCACCCGATTGCTGCTAGGTGCACCCCCATGGTGGCACAGGCTAGCCCTTCCTGCCAGCTAGCCACCACAAACCTCCTCACCTGTTCCTCCATGACTGCCCCACTTACCTCCATGGCCTGGTGTGCTCTAAAAGCTTGGAAGACTCTCCACGAGCTCTCATAAGCCTTCAGAGTGTTGTCTACCCATGAGCTTCGGAAAAGGTATGCGGCTCCATCAACCCAATCTCCCATAGCTCCTCTGGGATCTTCTTTCCCTTCGTATCTGCATTGGGAGCCAGCATCTGAAATCTCTCCATCTGTAATCGGGAGAGGCTGTCAGCTATGGCATTCTTCTCCCCTGCAATGTGCCTAGCCCTAAAACTCATATTGAGCGTCAACCCTTCTAGTACTAACTGCTGTAACACCCGGAGTACCAACCTTCATTTGGACCTTCTGTTGTTTAACACGTCTACCACCACCCTGTTGTCACACCAAAATGTGACCTTCTGGTTCTGCAACCATTTTCCCTACATCTTCATTACTACCCAAATCGGGAATATTTCCAGGAATGTAATATCCTTCATCAAACTTCTCTCCTTCCATTCCTGTGGCCAGGCTTCTGCTACCTATTTTCCTCGGAAGTAGGCACCCACTCCATGCCCTTCTGAAGCATCTGTGTAAAGCTCCAGATCTGTGTTGTATAGCCATTCATCCTACCAAATGGGTATCCCATTGTAAGTACTTATGAATTCCTCCCAAACTTTGAGATCATCCTTGACCTCCCTCCCTAAGCTAACCCAATGATACAGTTTTAACCCCCCGACATAGCCCTAGCCAGACGTCGTATAAACGTACATCCTGGCCCAATCGCCCTGCAGGCAAAATTCAAATGCCCCATTAATTGCTGGCTCTGGATCAATGGTACTCTCTTTCTTTTTCCCACTTCTGACAACATTCTCTTTAACTTGACTACCTTCTGGCTCAGCAAATGGAATTACTCCCGCTCTGCATCGACTTCTATACCCAAAAATTCCAAACACCTGGTGGGCCCTTCTGTTTTTTCCAGTGCTAAGGGAACTCCCACCTCACCACACAGCTCTGGGAAATCCTCCAGCATCCCCTGCACTCCCTTTTTTCCTTTGCCTATAGAGAGAAAGTCATCCAGATAGTGGACTATGACATCATGCCCATACCTCTCCCTGAATACCCATTGCAACCATGTGCTGAATTTTTCAAATGTGCAGCACGCCACCGAACACCCCATTGGCATGGCTTTGTCAAAGTAGTACTCCCCGTTGATCTGGAACCCCAGCAAGTCCCAGTCCTCCCTGCATACCGGTAGCAGCCAGAAAGCCGACTCTATGTCAGTCTTTCCCAGCCATGCCGCACGTCTTGCCCTGATGATGTTCACGGCATCCTCGAGAGTCCCACAGGACACCTTACTATCCTCCTCAGATACAAAGTCATTGACTGACTCCTTTTCTGGATAAGACAGGTGGTGTATCACCCTATATTCCCCTGCCTGTTCTTTTGGGACTAGGCCCAATGGAGAGACCTGTAAGTGTGGGAAGGGAGGCTACTGGAATGGGCCTTCTACCCTACCTGCCTCCTTCTGCTTGTAAATCTTTCTTTTTAGCAGTTCCTCCTTACCTTTTGTTGAATTCAAATTCTTTGCCTGTGTCCCAAATCTTCCCCCGGTAATGCAAGCTAAAATCATTCCGAAAACCATCTATCAATTCCCGTCTGGCCTTCTCCTTTGGGTACCCCTTCATCCATCGTTCCACTACTTCACCTCTGGTAGGGGTCTTTGCCAGAGAAAAGCAATTGCTCCTACTTCCTTCCTTGGTAACCTCTCCCCCCCCATAAACCCCTTTCCTCTTCCCATGTTATCCCCATGTGCCCCTCTCTGGCCTCCCCGAAAGGAATAGTTTCCCTGTCCCCCCCTCCCGAGTTGGCCTCACCATGCGATCTACACTGTGAAGCTGTGTGTGCCCCCTTCCCCGCACTTTGAACAGGCATGTCTGAACCTGCAGTGTGGGAATGAGCAGTGGGCCCTGTTGTAACCCCAACAACATTTTTGATATTGCACACCCCCCTTTTGCCACCCTCCCTCGGCTCCCCAGTCACCGTCATGGTCTCCCACCATTGGTCGTTGTGCCTGGAATCCCATCGACAGTCTTCCCCATAATTTGCCATCCTGGTCCTGAACTTCTCATTGTACTGTAGCCAATTAGTGACCCCCATCGTCTTGTAAGAATTTCTGATAATCAACGAGTAAGCTAGCAGAGGTATCCCCAATTCTGGCCTCTTCTCCTGTGCAATCGCGCTATAATATGTAAAGCTCAGGATTCATGCCTCCCATGTTTTCCCTTTGTATGTGGGCCCTTTTGGCTCTTCCGCTTTTCTAACCAATATCACTGCTGCTGCTAATTCTTTCTTGTTAAAACCTTCTTTCTCTTCGTACAGCTCCACTGTCTTCTTGTCCACCAAAGCAAATATATTGACAAATTCCCCCTTCCAAATCTTTTCTTTTGTTGTCATAGGTATGTGGTCCCCTATCCGTACCCCCTTCCCTCTTTCTTCTGTTCTGTCTTTTCCTTAGCCTCCCCATCTGCCTGCTTCCCCTCATTACTTTTTTTCCAAATTGCCCAAAACATTCTGTGATTTCTTAATACCATCCCCTTCCCCCATGCCCAACAACAATTTTTCCACATATTCCTTCATACTGCTTTCTAAGGTCAAGACTGTACCTGTTTTTCTGGGTGGTTCCTTTCCTGGGCAGTATCCTGTCCTGTGTCCTGGCTCCTCTCCAAGTTGTGGTCCAACAGTTGGGGCCTGCGAGTGACCCCCATCCCCCAGTCTGGTCGTCCCCCCTTCTGGTTGTGATGTCCCCGACTGGGCTGGATCGGGAGCAGGATTGTCGGGCACCAACCCCAGGTGTGGCCTGACCTCTTGCCTTGAATTGGGCTCAGGTTCAGGCACAGATGCCTCTGAGCTGGGAGCTGGTGTTGGGTCGGGGGTCGCTAGGGTTGTCGGCTGCCACCCGGGAGAGTTTGTTCTCGGGTGCTTTGGCACCGGTGCCCCAGTTCCCTTCCCTTTCTCACCTGCCCCATCCTGCCCCTTTTTTCTCATATTCTCCTTTCTTGGTGTCACCTCCCCCCTCTCTGTGTCCTCCACTGCATCTAGGACCTTGTGGGCCCTCTCCACCAGGTCTATAATCATTTTCATGGCATCTGCCTTCATTGACCTGGATCCACGTGTGTTCATTCTGTGTCTCTTCACCTGCTATCAACAAAATTCACATTATTAATTGCTTCCCTGGCTCACATTTAAGTAAATCCTCTCTGTCCCTGCCTATGCCACCTTTTTCTTGCATGGCAGGCGTGGACTTGAATCTTCCCCATTTATCTTGTTTAATTACTGTATATATTTTTTTTGTTTGTTTGTTTTTCTTCCCCCATGTGGCGACTTGTTGTTTATGAAGAAAAACCCATTGCTCCCTACCTCAGGTGAGGAAGGCCAGGCTGTGGCCATCCTGTTGACAAAACCCTGTAAAAGCTTCTCCAATCATAATACTATTTCCTTTCTGAGTGTGCTAGCTTGTCAGAGGAGATACCAGTAACTCAACTTTTTTTTTTTTTAAACAAAACAGGGGAATTTCCGACGGTGAATTCAGCTTAAATCGTTTGATTTATCTTATGTCCACTACTGATAAAACCCCCCAAGGCCTTAAGGAGCGTGTCCGTATTCATCCCGCTAAACGATGCCATGAGGGGACCCACTTGCCCCCCTCCCCCCACCTGCGCCATTGTGTCCTTTGTTCTCCCTTCCATGCCTGCATTCAAGAAAAATTAACTAACAGAAGAGAAGAGAAAATAAGGCTTTTCAATTTTTTTTTTTGTAATACCTAGTTCTTTAGTAACTCGGCAGCCTGCTCGCCACCCCCCCCCCCATGGGTCTCACCACGCTCCAAGCTTTTACGCATCCCATTCCTGAAGGCCCGGACCTGCAGGCCTCCTTGTTCCCTTGTTCTCCATCGGCTCACCCGTTCCCACGTGGTCGGCAACAAAGTGGCCTCGATTCTCCTTGCCCCGCTCTCTCTCCCCTTTTCTCTCGCCTTTTGCCTCCTTGTTCCCCTCGCTACTCTCTCTTTTGTGACAGAAGTCGCATCTCCCCGCAATGCTGTGGTCCATCTTCTACTGTCTCCCCTTCAAGTGTTACTCCCAGCAAAGCTCTCTTCGCTCTTGCAGTGCCCCAAAGCCGTACCGTAACTCCCGGTTCTCTCTCGTTGTGCGACCGCTCACCCTCCTTTCTTCCACGGTCCCCCGCTGGTTCCTAAATGTTTTATTGTGAGCAACAAAGTATCCCATACACTCCCAGAAGCATCTGCTGAAACAGCTACTCCTTCCACCCCTACGAGAAGTACCCCTGAGCTCAGCTGGCCACGTACCTGCCCTAATTTTCCCTGCGACTGCCTTTTAACAAACGGTAGGATTCGAACCAGACCCTTGAAGTCTTAATTAAATATTTCAACCGCTCGGCCATACCACCCTACTTTGATCAAAACACCCTATATCTACATTTTTCCAGCTGCTTTTCTCTTGTGGCTTACTTCTAACTTCCAGAGCTAATCTACCATCTAGCTACCAATCCCTCTGAGCGATTTCGTTTTAAAAAAACTATTTTTTTTTCTTACCTGCTTTCCCAAAGAACTCCCGACTGATATGCTAGCTTGCCTTTCAAATTGCTGCAACCTAGCAAAAAGTGGCAAAGCCCCTTTGTGCAGGCCCTCTTAAACAATTCTTTGCTCCACCTATTCCCTGCCCCCTTTCTCCTCCTATTGGCCCCCCTCTCCCCCCTCCCGGGCTTGATGTCACCTAATGCCCACTTTAAGTCCAACCCTTCGCCTGACCTCACCAACTCCCCTGCCCTCCCCTTTCCTACTTCCTGTGACCCCTGCTAACCAGGTATCTTCCAGGGGCCTAATGGCCTGGAACAATGGGGGTTGCCTTTTATGACAACCCATCTTGTTTTGTCAAAAACATTTTAGTCCTTGAAAGCACCTCATCTAACTTTATTTTTTATAATTTGTTGCATGCAGCACAGCCACATCCATTTGAGAACCTTGGTAGTGTTCATTTTTTACTGTCATAAGGTAAGTTTACACTTGTAAAATGTTTTAGCTTTTGTATGGATTCTCTTCTATTGTGATTCATTTTGTCACATTTACACTTACCAGAATGAACCTATTGTAGAATGTACAGTTTTGTTTCCCTTTACACAAGTGTGGTGCATTCTGTGACTTGTCATACCTCAGACCATAGGAGGAAACTGCTATGTGTTTACAATTGCACTTAAAACTACTTCGCACATGTGGCACCTCAACCAGAGTGAAGAGCACAAGAGTCAAAACAGGTATTATCCTTGACAGTTTGACAGGGTTCAAAAATAGTGAATACAAAAATGGTGTTTGAAGAATAAGAATTTTTTCCAAAAGAGGGAAACACTTTAAGAAGCAAAGCACAATTCTTAATGGGCCCTATGTACAACAAAAGAGATTGCCTATGCACCACGTATCTGTGTCATGTAGGCAACCCTAAATGGGAATGCCATGTAGTGGGGGTCCCATGGACCCCCCCATGGCATTCACATACAGCACGTAAGCATGTAGCATGATGGATCCCCCAGCCACATGGGCAGCAATGCACAGGGGCAGTTGGGAGAGTGTTGGGAGTGTGCCTGTAGTACACGCCATTCACTAAGATGTGTAGTGTTAGACACAGGGATGCACAGGTTACGGTTGTCAGGATCCTGCCATAACCCAGTGCCGGCCCCACAGACTTCACCCACTGGGGGTAGTGGGACTGTAAATTGGTCCTTTGTGCCTCCCTAGCCAACTAGGCTGTTGGGGAGGGCTGGGACAGCCATTTGGGCATGTACCTATTCATTGTAATATTTATCGTTGTGTCAGGGATCCACACACCCCATGCACAAATGCCCCACGAGTGCAAGGGATCCACTATGAGACCCAGGTCAGGCATCTGATTGAATGACTGCCCGGGTCTGCCCCTCTGCACCAGCCCACCCCACTGAACTTGCACACTGGGGGAGTGGAGACATGGACAGGTGCCCCATGGGTGCATGCAGTAGTGAATACTGTGCACCCAGCACCTGTCTGGGGCTGCAAAGCTAGATGAGTGGGGTACATGCCTTTGGCACGTACCTTCTGCCCCATCAATGCATAGACACCATTAACCTTTAACATAGTTTGGAAATAGTTGAAATGTCACCCTCAAGTGCATCTTTATTGGTCTAATAAAATTAATCTGTTTCCATTGCAGGGGCAAACTGTAAGTGCTTTAGATAAGCCCAGCTCTCTGAATCACACTTACAATAATAAAAAAAGAAACAGATACATGAATAAGAAGGGAAAATGCAAAGCTCCATTAGTACAAACATGCAAAAATTGCCAGCAGAAGGCCTAGCAATCTGTCAATTCTGTTTATGTTTATGAGTCCTAAGCAGCAACTAAGGGTTCTGTCCCCTCCCTAACTGCTACTTCTTTTACTGCCTACACCCCTTTTGACCCTGATCTTCCTATTTACCCTGTCCTACTCTCTTTTGAAGACTTCCACTGTTCCCAGTGATGACATCTCCTCAGGGAGCTTATTCCACCCTGCAACCACCCAATCCAGGAATAAATACCTCCAGAACTCTCTACTGAACCTTTTCCTCTCCAGTTTAAGGCAATGATCCCTCATACTTTTACTGCCACTGAGACTGAAGAGGTTCTCCTTGTTCACCTTGTTAATGCACATCATGTACTTAATGGTTTTAATCATGCCCCCCATTTCCCTCCTTTCCTCCAGGGAGTGCGTATTCAGGTCCTCCAGCCTCTCCTCATATGTCTTGCCCTGATGACCTTTAACCATCTTGGTCACCCTCCTCTGGACTGCCTCTAGTAGATTAATGTCCTTCTTCAGGTCTACTAAAGGATCAGAAAATAGGTGACCTAATTAAAAATGACGTACAGATGGCATAAAGCATGAATGTTTATGTTGCCTTAATGTTTACTGAGAAATGGGATGGAAATATATTCTGCAGGGAAATGTTATTTTAGGTGGAAGCAGAAGGACACCCTGCAGGACATGTACAGTATGTAGCATCTGAAGAGATGACAAAAATACTAAAGACAGAAAATGCAAACAAGACAATAGGACTTGATGGAATGCATCCAAAAAAATCTGAGGTGTTAGCTAAGGAACTATCCGTACAACTGGCAGGCATATTCAGCAAAGACGATAAGAGATGGCTGAGTGCAGAATGGTACTTTTTCAGATTCAAGAGAAAGGGTTTGCCACAGAAAACCTCAAAAGCAAAACTCAAGATGGTTCACTTGGTGACCATTTCATGAGAACCAGCAGTCAGATCAATTTGGTACTCCCCCATCATAATTTTTTAACATAATGTATTTCCCCAGTATTGACCAGCTGAAATGTAACATCTCACTTCCATTCTCTTTCTTCTACCTATTTCTGTTGCTGGGTGGACTGGGGCACTGAGAGGTTAAGCGAATTGCCTAGGGTCACACAGTGAGTAGTTGGCTCTAGTGGGGTTATTTAACCAAAAATACATAACAAGGTGTACGTTGTGGTGGAATAGTGGCACACCATGGGTGTGTTGTGAGGCAAGAGACATGGCTGACTGCTTTCAACCACCCACAAGGTGTCATTATCCCACCATGGAGCACACCCTGGAGTGTCTCATTGTCAAAATAAATGGGTCCAAGATTTGGGGAGGGTGAAAAATGCAAAACAATAAGATACGTTTAAACATTTTAATGCTTTTTTTAAAAATTGATCCACTTCACCAAAATAGTTCCAGCGTATCCCAGCACTGGCAGGCCATCTCAATGTCAAATATTAAATTCCATCAAAATACATATTTTTTTAAATTAGCACTTAAAGGGACAGTAAACATTGCAGGGACTACTCAAACTGTGAAAGCCCATGAAAAGTTATTTTGAATGAGATATTTGGCTTTCTTGTAGGTGTCAAAAGTCCTGAGATATGACTAGTTGAATCATCAGTAAATCAAAACAAGGCAGCAGCCATTTCATGCAATTTTAAAACAGAAAGTGATGTCACTGAGGGGCAAACTGTAATTAACAACATACAGTTATCCCCTCAGTGACATCACGTCCTGTGAGTAGGACAACATGAAATGGCTGTTGCTTTGTTGTGATTTACACATTACTTAGCTATTCATATCTCAAGACTCCTGTCCCCTATTGGTAAACCCAGTACCTAATTTGAAAGATCTTTTCATGGGCTATCACAACGTGAGTGACCCCTGCAGTGTTTACTGTCCCTTTAAGCACTTTATTTCCCCAGCCCAACCCCATGTTTTATTTCCCCAGCCCAACCCCATGTATCTGTTTTTTTCACCTTTCCTTCTTCTTTATATTTTCTCCCTTTCCTCACCCTGTTTCTCTTTTATCTTTCCTACTGTACATTCAATAGATGGAATGTACTTAAAAAGTAAACGTAGTTAAAAGGACAATTCTAGAGGCAACTAAGTCATGCCTAAGAATGGTTACCAAGAGTAACAGGCACAAGAAACCAATCTGGTTCTCTAAGAAAGTCAGGAAGGCAGTGAGGGATAGAATGAGATCTTACCAGATCTAATGGGGTTGCAGCTTGGGAATTTGGGGTAAAATATTGTAAATTACCAAAGTTACAAGTGTGCAATTGAAAATGTAACATAGGATCATAAATGTGCTGGTTTATAATATTTTTACATGAAATTTTCATTATAGCCTTGTTATGACCCAGCAGGCAGGCAGACAAAATATTCAACTTCTGACTTAAAGGAGATTTTTCGTAGGGACTATGAAATCAACTTTTGGGATGCAAAAACACATTTTGGGCAGGAGTTTAAAAATTACAGCTGTCACATTCATGGGGTGCCATAAAGAAATGGCTATGTTGAAAATTTTGGGTACAAATATTGAATATTACTGAACTTACGAGCCTGCGTTTGCAAAAATCAACATAGGCTCATAACATTTTTGTTTTTTAATCTTTTTACACCAGATTTCTAACATAGCCTTTTTATGATCCCACCTCATTAACAAGGGCAGAGAAAAGTTTCAACTCCTGGCCAAAAGGTGATTTTCATGCAGGGGCTGCAAAATCACCTTTCAGGATGTAAAAAAATATTGGCCAGGATTCAAAAAATTACAGCTATTACATTCATGAGGTGCTATAAAGATATGGCTATGTTGTAAATTTAGGGTAAAATATTGAAAATTATCAAAGCATGCAAATCTGTGTTTGCGAAATTCTCCATGGACTCATAACTTGGTTGTTTTTTAATATATGTGCACCAATTTTATTTATATAGCCTTCTTATGACCCCACCTCATGAACAAGAGCAGAGAAAATGTTCAACTAGTGCCTGAAAGGTGATTTAATGCAGAGACAGCGAAATTGCCTTTTGGGATATATAAAACAGTTTGGACAGGATTTGAAAAATTACAGCTATCACAGTCATGAGGTGCTGCAATGATATGGCTATGTTGTAAAGTTGGGGTAAAAATATTGAAAAATAGCAAAGTTATGAGCCTATGTTCACAAAACTCAATGCATGCTAATAACTTTGTTGTTTTTAAATATTTTTTTTTTTTGCAATTCACTTTACTTTTTCTCCCCCTCGAGCCGCCTGCCGCCTTCACATCTGCTCGTTTGTGGCTCGCCGGCTTCTGTCCCCAAATCGGCCACCCCCCCGATACCCCGTGGCTTACCCCCCACGGTGGGGGCCCACGACACGGCAGGGAATGCCCCGGACACTGTAGAATAGGTCGGGGGTCGGCCTGAGGACACATCGGAAGCCACGGCGGGCTTCATACATGGCGGCAGGCGCTCGGTGTTTTTCCGTTTTTTTTGTGGAGGCGGGGCCACGCTCCCCGACGCTGTACGTCACCACCTGCCCCGCCTCCAGGGAACACGTAAGTGTCGGATGCTTGGGCACACCCCAGCCTCCGCCAGGGGTCCCCAGTATACCGATCACTACCCGCACCCTCCCCCCAGAGTAGGAGAGCTGCCCTTCGGGCGCTCGATCCTTACTCCCTCGCGCCTGACGACTCCAGGTCCGCTCCTCAACCCGGGTCGCCGGGCGCGCAAGCAGAAATCCCATGCTGTGCCAGCGGGCCGCTTCGTTTTTAAATATTTTGACACCAAATTTTCAACATAGCTTTCTTATGACCCCACCTCATGAACAAGGGCAGAGAAAATGTTCAACTCCTACCCAAAAGGTGGTTTCACACAGGGACCATGAAATCACCTTTCAGAAACATAGAAACATAGAAACATAGACTTTGATGGCAGATAAGAACCGCTAGGCCCATCTAGTCTGCCCATTTCCCTACCTACAGGATAGGCCGCAGATCCTAGTTAACTAACAGCCTATTTCTTCCTACCCCCCACAAGAATTGCCTTATGTCTGTCCCATGCATTCTTGAATTCTCCCACAGTTTTAGACCCCACAACCTCCTCAGGAAGGCTGTTCCATGCATCTACTACCCTCTCTGTGAAATAATACTTCCTCACATTGCCCCTTTTGGGACAGATCTGCCTAGTGACAGCTACGTTGTTCATGAGGTGAGGTCCCAAAGAAGGCATGTTGAAAATGTGGGGAACAAATATAGACTGTGTGTATATATATATATATATATATATATATATATATATATATAGATAGATATAGATAGATATAGATATATATACCAATATATAGATAGATAGATATAGATATATATACCAGGACTTCTTCTCAGAGTTTATTAACAGTAGGAAAATGTTTTTTGAAGTTAGACAGCAACTGCAATGTTATTGTATCCCATACCATTTTAAGTATCCTGCTACTCAAGTGATATAACAGGAGAGGGGTAGATTTGTAAAATGTGAGCCTGTGACTGAAGCCTGGAAATATGTTCAGCAATTTCAAGATTCTTACTCCTTTAGCAAGAGAATGAATTTAACCAGCTGTCAATAGTTTTCAAAGGGAGCGTGCAGAGCTTTCAACCAGGCAAGCTCTCACACAGGCCCTCACACCTCCAATAACAAGCCTCTCAATAGGAACCCTGAGAACTCTCATAAACAATCAAAAAACGTGCCCATCTTTCAAGCTCTGACCCCTCACTCCTATGCTGATGCTACTATTTCGGACAGCCATACCTTAGAAATTCCTGGAATACAAAGAAAATTGAGAGCCCCAACTCGCCCCTCCAACATCCCTCGACTGGCTTCTGCTCTCCCAAATCCAAGAAAATACAGCTGAAGCAGAGAGAGCCTTTATTCATCTTCATCTCCATCTCATCTGACCCTGGAGCACAAAGAACGCATGCACAATGACGTCACTTGTAGTGGGTCCAGCAGTATTTCAAACACTTCAGCAACTTCCTGCCATGATGGTTTACACACACAGATGGTTACTGTTTCTGCTCCTGTGCTTCTGGGGGGTGCACAGTGAATGAACCAACACATTGTGTTTCCAGTTTAACTTTATGATCTTTGGAACACTCAGCTTTTGTTCTTGCTATTAACCTGCATTGTCGCCTCTCCTCCTGGATTGTAAGGGTGAGCAGATTTTGTAAAGATCAACCGAGTAACATGGTTACTTGTAAGAAAGTGCTTCCTATGGGCTCTTGCTACAGTTTTTAAATCCCTCTACATAAGGAACAGAAGAGCTGCATCATAACTTCTCCTGCTTGTACTTCCAATGACACACTTCCTCATGAGGTCTTCACTGCGTTGCATTATTACCTCTAGTATTTAAATATATGAATACTGTAGCTGGATGAGTGCTTTTGTTTTTAGGAATCCTCATGGTCCTGCTTTGCTTTTCCCTCCCTTCCCCCTTTGTCTTTGTCTATTACTTACTGTAAGGTGCTTAAAAATTACAATATGGAGGCGCAAGTTGTCAGTACAATGCTTAGATGCATATTATGTAATCAGCAATAGAAACCAACATACCACATAGATGTCAGCTAAAAGAGCTAAGGCTTCTATGTTTCTTTAATGGTTTGACTGATTTAGACCATGCCTGGCTGAAAGTCTTGCCTGTACACAAGCTGAATAGGCTATCACTATGTGAACATAATGTTCTTTAAGGGTCTGTTTGACATTTTATTAGCCAGAAACAGTATGCTTACTAAACACTAACTAAATTGTATTGTTATATGCACCTTGTCGTCATGCCACTTTCAGCACTAACTTTGCCTCACCTCAACTTCACTGTTCAAATCTCATCTTCTCCTCCCTTCCCATCTTTGCTGATATGAGGAAAAGGGTGAACATTTTACTGGGCAAGCAAGCAGCTTTGTCAACAACTGAATCAGCCCTCAAGGAAACTAGGCCCCTACATATGATATTCTTGCACAAAGCCACTACAGTTAGGTTTGAAATAAACAAAATCTGTATGGCCCAAGCAGAATACACCCTATTTAGAACAAAGCAAAGGAAGAGAGAGTCAGGGAAGAAAGTGGGTAAGTTGTTTGCCTTTCGCTTAAAGAAAATGAATACCCAGAACTCTAACCCAGGTATTAAGGATGACTCTGGGGTAGTATTTAACAAAAATAAAGATATTAATAAGATCTTCAAAGAATACCATGCCCGAATGTTTTCCCATAACAATATAAAAACAATTGAACTTAACCCTTTCCTAGTGGAAACCCTAAACTCCAAAATCCCCCAGCCATTTAAACTCAGTTAAATTAGGATGTTACATCTGAGGAAATCTCATACGCAAATAAACTATTGCCTGCAGGGAAAGCCCTGGGTTTAGATGGGATACCCGGTGACTTCTTCAAGCTCTCAGAACCTAAAATCTCTTCTCATCTGTTCTCAATGTATAAAGAGGCTCAGCAATTTAAAGCCCTTCCACCTACCCTGACCCAGGCCCTGGTCACTCTTATACACAAGAAAAACAAGGACGTCCTCAATTGTGTTAGTTGCAAAACCATTTCCCGTATGAATACAGACTATAAAATCCTGGCAAAAATCCTGACTCTACTTATCCAGAATGTTATTAATGACCTAATCGGCCAAGAACAGGTAGGATTCATGTTATTCAGGTCAGGGGCAGAAAATGTGATGTAGCATGCAAACAAAAGTAAAGATCCCTAAATTGTGCTTTCCCTAGACTTATTCAAGGCATTTGACTCCCTATCATGGGAATACATGGTCAAGGTATTAAGTCACCTTAACTGTGGTTAGGGCTTCATCAATTGGGTCTCCCTATTATATAATAATCTAGGCCACTGTTTTTTGGTTTTTACCAGAAAATCCAGTAAAATTCTGGAATTAGAAATGCCTGAAGACCAGTAGTTATATCAGATCAGTAAATCTACAAAACTTGCATTTTTCTTTTAACTCCTTCCTGTACTGTTTTCAGTTTGCTTTATTTAATGTTCTGTATATTAAATCTTCTTTAATTCTGATTATTTATGCACATACTAAAAGCATGATAGCAGAATCCCGGTAAAATTTGAAAATTAGAGTAACAATCACTGGTGAAATTCTGGAATTTGAAGTCTTGAAAACAGAATTTCACTGTTTTAATCACCATAAATCAATGGCCTTGATAATAATTCATCAGCCCAAATTCTCACCAATAGTACTGTCTCCTCCCCTGAAGTTCTAGAAAGACGCACTAGACAGAGCTGCCCACAAGCTCCCTATTTATTTATTCTAGCCATAGAGCCCTTGATTAGAATCATTGCACTAAATCCAAACATCTATGAAGTCACTCTCAACTCCTTCTCTCACAAAACCTTTGCTTATGCAGATGATCTCCTGCTGACCTTCACTAAGCCCAAACATTCCTGATGCCCTTAAAAGGTTACTTTCCCACTTCAAATCTCTCTTGGGGCTCCAAGTAAACTAAGACAAATCACAAGTGTTGTGCCCTAACTCAACAACTTTCCTGACATCCTAAAATAAAGAGATATTAAAAGCTGCCTAGATACAAGAGCAAATAACATTCCTCGGCCTACAGATTTTAATAAAGCTAGACACATTAATGTGTATTAACTTTACACCACTACTTCAAAGCATAGAACTACATTTGCAAAGATGGTGGCACCTTAATCTGACCCTTTGGGGTAAACTTAACTCCATTAAGATGGTGATTGCCCACAAACATTTCTATGCAATTCAAAACATCCCTATTTTGCTCAAAAAGAACCTTTTAATAAAGTTAAACTCACTTATTAGGAAGTTTTTGTGGGACTCCAACCCCCACCCGGCTAAGTTTAAAGAAACTTTGAGCCATTCCTGACTCAGGTGGTTTTGTACTCCTTCACTGGGAGTGGTATCAGTAGGCATTTATTTTCAAAAAGGTATCCCTGCACATGCAATCCTCATCAAGAGTCCATATGCTGGACCCAATTTGGCTCCAAATAGGGCAGGCTATGATGAACCCGCATAAAATCTTAGACTTTTTATACCTGCCAACCCCTTCAGCTCTGAAAAACAACCCCTGCCTCTCTGATATAGTTAGAGTTTTAAGAAAAGTTAATAAAATCATAAACCCAGATCTCCTCCCGAAGAGGAATATGCTCCTTTGGACAGATCTTCATATTGAGAGTGGCACTAATACTTTAACAATTACCGAGGGTGAGTATACAGATATCAACAGAGTAGAGGACATCATCAGTGCTAACTCTAATGTCCTAATGTCATTTGCAGAAATAAAAGAGATATTTAGTCTCCCAAATTTTCACTTTCAATACTACTTACAGCTCAGGAAAGTGTTACATAACTCTGTCCTACAGGCCAATTTCTCTCTAGCTTGCAATAACATTAGGGATCAGATCATTAAAATAGGCCCCCTAAAAAAGGCACAAGCTTCATTTACAAAATTCTGATTAATTCCCTTTCCTCTTCATCTCTGACCTCTTCCGCCAAAGCAAAATGGGAAAAGGAACCAGGGATCACTATATCAGACCACAGCTGGGGCTTATGCTGGAAACAAGCCTACAAAGTCAACAGGGAGCTCCAAGGTAAGCTTATTCAATATAAGATCTTACACCATTTGTATCTCACTCCTTCCAAATTGTCAGAGTTGGGCCTTGTATTGTAATGGACAGTAAGTGCTGGAGATGTCACCAAAATGATGCAGGTCTGTCTGGTATGCTTTGGAATTGTCCTCGTTTATCCAGTCTCAGGAAGGATATACACAAAATTTGTTGTTCTGTCCTTTCAGATAACATACTCTTCTCTCCTACTATGTATCTGTTGAGTATTTTCCACCCAACTCACCTATCTCTTCTTAACAAAAGCTATGGATTTCAGCCAGCGCCCTAGTTGCTAAAAGACTGATCCTTAGGAACTGGAAGAAACCCCAAGCACCATCTTTAACTGACTGGTTTACACAAATGAGCTTCACAGCTAATAATGAAAGTTTTGCATAGTCTATGGTAGATAAGCAGGACACATTCCTAGAGGTATGGGGCCCTTTATTCAGTTAAGTGGCTAATGTGTACCCTAGTCATTGAAACTCAGTTTGCTAAATATGGTTAGATAACAACAGATTGAAGAAATAGTATACTCACTGTACCTAATTAAAATCTTAAGTTGTAACATATCTTTGCTAGCTCCAACATTTAAATTACTCTAAGGATTATGTCATAGTTCACAGTGTTATGACTGTTTACATTTTGTTTGTCCTTGTTATTCAATTATCTACACTGGTTATGTACTGTAATTGTTATATGCACATGACTCTGCGTCACCAATTTTGGCAAAAAAATATTTCCATATATGCCTTACCTGCTTATATTGTATGATGAATTTTATTGTTGTACTGTACTGTATTTTGGAAAATCAATAAAAATCTATTATGGAAAAAAAAAAGACATGGACCTCCAACAACTGCATTAGGTTGTGATTTCTAAAAGAGGATCCTCTCACATCACGTATATCCTCCCTATACCAGACGATACCTGATCATAATATTGAGGTGACAAGGCTTGCCTGGGAAAATTACCTACAAATACAAATACTTCCTATGTCCATCGTCCAGTCTTATCCTATATATGAAACTAATTCTCATGGATTTGTTTTATAATTTTTTTTCCAAATGTCACATATCATAGTTAAATTTCAGTAAAATTCATTAAAAATACCACCAACAACATAATCTGGTTCAGTATCAGTTGCCATCCATCTGTATCCCCCTCTCCAGGGACGAGGCTGAAAATAGGCAAACCTGTCTAGTTCTCCTTCCTGGTCAACACATACTTAATCAATCAATCAAAATGCTACCCCACTAGGGGATCATCTTCCTGGAAAGGCAATAATACAGTTAACGCCACCCATGGAATCATTTTTTTTGGTTTTGCCCAGTTCTTGCCCCTTTTTGGGGCCAATTGACTAATGCCCTACAAGTCATTATGTTGATTGTGTGCATGCGAAAGAAACATATTGCGGCAGCTTTCAAAAGCAGGTTGTGGAGGCATGGCATCATTGTGGCCAATGCCCCCACAGCCTTTAATGGCTTGGCCTGCTTTCCCCAATGTCGTGGCACACTGCTGTTGATCCTAGTTCAGCCAGTGTGCCACAACCTTGTAAGGTTTCAGCCGCTGCAGTCAGGAGCCACCTCATCATTGCAGCATAAGCCATTCACTGCAATGAGGAAGCGACCCGTCATTGCTGGGCAGAACCTTGTTACAGTGATATTGTTGTAGAATATGGCGGCAGCTGCCGTGTTCACAAACAATATTAAGCCGCCCCCGCTGAGGGGGTGCCCAATCCCCCTCATCAGCATGTGCCCCTCCCCACCATGTTAGTTTGCCGATGGGGGCCCCAATCCCATCGGCTTCAGTGCCCCAAGGATGATGTTGCCAATGGGGAAGCCCACTCCCTGTCAGCATTATGTAACTCCCCTCCACTTTTGTTGTGTGCCAACAGGGGTGCCCAAACCCCCGGCGGCTACAGCTGCCCCCCCAAAAAGAAGACTTAGCTGACATGCTGGGAGCCCACCCCAGCATATCACATGCCCCTGTAAAAACCAAAACGGTCCCGCAATGTTTTCTTTTTTTTTTTCCCCTGTGGAAAAAGGAAACGGTCCCTTGGTGGTCTCCCTGCCCCCCTCCCACAACCCGCGCCCATCTACTGTACTCCCTGCCTCCCCACACCCCCCTCAACCCATACTTACCTCCGGAGTCCAGCGCGACCATCTTCGGTGGACCGGGAACACGTATGCACTCTTCAAAGCTGACCACGAACTGAGGAAATGCTGGTAAGCTGTATAATAGAATAAATAGAGTTTTTTCAACTTTGATGCATATATCAGGCATTTTTTGGAATTTTGGCACCAAAGTTTCAACATGGGGTTTTTGGGACCTCTCCTCATGAATTCTGGCACTGTCATGAAGTTATTTGGCCCCAAAAGGTGATTTCGCGGTCACTGTGCGGAATCCCCTTTCATGACCAATTAACAAAATGACAGTGCCAGTATTCATGAGGTGGGCTCTCAAAAAGCCTATGTTGCAAATTTGGTGGGAAAAATCAAAAAAATTACTGTTTTATGAGCATGCATTGTGCAGTTGCTACGCATGCTCGTAACTTTGTGAATCTGCAATATTTTCATGCCAGATTTTCAACACTGGCATTTTTTCAGATCTCCATGTGAACAGTACAGCTGTCATTTTCCACATCCTGGCCAAAATGTGTTTTCGCACTTCCGACGCAGAATTGTGCTGTTGCTGTGGGAAATCAGTGTTTGGGACAGATTAAGAAAATGACAGTGACACTGTTCATGAGCAGAGGTCCTAAAATCCCTATGTTGCAAATTTGGTGACGATACTCCATAAAATTATAGTTTTTCCAGTGTGCGTTGCTCAGTTTGCATGCACGCTCCTAACTTCACGAATTATTAATGTTTTCACTCCAGATTTTCAACATTGCCATTTTTCCACACCTCCTTATGAACAGTGCAGCTGTCATTTTTCACCTCCTGGTCGAAATGTGTTTTCGCTCTTCCGGCTCACAATACCGCAGTTGCTGTGGGAAATCAGTGTTCGGGACACATTAAGAAAATCACATTGACACTGTTCATGAGCAGAGGTCCTCAAATGCCTATGTTGAAAATTTTGTGATGAAACTCCATGAAATGACTGTGTTACGAGCGTGTGTTGTGCAGTTTCCACGCACCCTTGTATGTTCACAAATTAGTAATATTTTCACACCAGATTTTCAACACTGGCATTTGTTCACACCTCCTTATGAACAGTACAACTGTCATTTTTCACATCCTGGCCAAAATATGTTTCCACGCTTCTGGCGCAGAATAACGCAGTCGCTGTCGGAAATCAGTGCTTGGGACAGGTTAGGAACGAGTGACTGAGAGGGGGGGAGGGACTGAGCTCAACTGAGCTCTGTCAGGACTGCTGCGGATTTCTTTGTGGACAAGGAAAGGTGCCAATGCAGGCAGGAGCCCAGTACAAAAGGGCAGCCTGTAGTGCCGGAAGACACAGAATGAGTGAGTGAGGGAGGGGGAGTGAGTGAGCTCAATGGAGCTCTGTTGGGACTGCTGCAGTTTTCTTGTGGGCAGGAAAAGGGCAGCAACGCAGGCAAGAGCCCAGTACAGAAGTGCAGTCTGCAAAGCCAGCAGAAACAGGACGAGCGCGTGAGATAGGGGGAGTGAGTGAAGCCAACATTACTCTGTCTGGACTGCTGCAGATTTCTTTGTGGGCAGAAAAAGATGTCAGCAGAGGCAGGAGCCCAGTACCAAAGGGCAGCCTGCAGTGCCAGGAGAAACAGAATGAGCGAGTGAGACAAGGAGAGTGAGCAACCTCAACAGAGCTCAGTTGGGACAGCTGTGGATTTCTTTGTGGGTAGGAAAAGGTGCTAACACAGGCAGGAGCCTAATACAAAAGGGCAACCTGCAGCGGCAGGAGAAACAGAACAAGCGAGTGAGACAGGGGGAGTGAGAGAGCTCAACGGAGGTCTATAGTGACTGCTGCGGATTTCTTTGTGGGCAGAAAAGGTGGCAATGCAGGCAGGAGCCTAGTACAAAAGACCAGCCTGCAGCGCCGGCAGAAACGGAATGAGCGAGTGTGAGAGAGGAGTGAGCAACCTCAATGGAGCTGTGTCAGAACTGTTGCAGATGTCTTTGTGGGCAGAAAAAGTCACAAATGCAGGCAGGAACACAGTACAAAAGCGTAGCCTACAGCGGCGGGAGAAACAGAACGAATGAGTGACAGAAGGTGAGTGAGTGAGCAAGCTCAACGGAACTCTATCGTGACTGCTGCAAATTTTTTTGTGACCAGAAGAAGGCAGCAATGCAGGAAGGAGCCCAGTACAAAAGGGCAGCCTGCAGCACTGACAGAAATGGAATGAGTGAGTGAGAGAGGGGGAGTGAGTGAGTTCAACGGAGCTCTGTCGGGACTGCTGCAGATTTCTTTTTGGGCACAGAAAGGTGCCAACACAGGCAAGAGCCCACTACAAAACAACAGCCTGCAGCACGAGGAGAAACAGAATGAGTGAGTGAGTGAGACAAGCGGAGTGAGCGACCTGAATGGAGCTCTGTCAGGACAGCTGTGGATTTCTTTGTGCGCAGAAAAAGGTGCCAATGCAGGCAGAAGCCCATTACAATAGGGCAGCCTGCAGTGCCGGGAGAAACACTACGAGCGAGTGAGAGAGGGGAGTGAGCGAGCTCAACGGAGCTCTGTTGTGACTGCTGTGGCTTTCTTTGTGGGCAGAAAAAGTTGGCAGTGTAGGCAGGAGCTCGGTACAAAAGGCCAGCCTGCAGCTCCGGCAGAAACGGAGTGAGCGAGTGAGAGAGGTGGGGGAGTGAGCTAGATCAACGGACCTGTATCAGGACTGCTGCTGATTTCTTTGTGGACAGAAAAAGCTGCCAACATAAGCAGGAACCCAGTACAAAAGGGCTGCTGCAGTGCCAGCAGAAACAGAATGAGCAAATGAGAGAGGGGGAGTGACCCACCTCAATGGAACGCTGTCAGGACAGCTGCAGATTTCTTTGTGGGCAAAAAAACATGCCAACACAGGCAGAAGCCCAGTACAAAAGAGCAGCCTGCAACACCGAGAGAAAGAGAACGAGTGAGTGACACAGGGTCAGTGAGTGAGCTCAACGGACCAACGCAATCAACATTCGGCATTGGCAAATGATTGTTTTTGGAACTGGCTTTACTTTAAATGCCCAAAAGTTCATCTTTTCTAGTGCCTCCTCCAGTACACAGAGGCTCCGTAACATGAAAGCTAGTACAGATTAGTGTATTGGCAGTGAAGAAAGTTATTACTAGACTTTGGATGACACCTACAGTAACCCAGATCAGTCACTAGCAGGATGCAATGTTGCAAATTTGCTATATGGAAAAATTAACTGCACAGTTGAATCACGGCACAGGGACATGCCACTGTAAACAAAAATAGAGCAGAAATGCACCATGCTGTAAATACAGCGGATACATTACCAGGTGCTGAAATAGAATGCCAAAAGCAAAATCAGCGAAGAACGCAAAGGACTTCTCCGTCCCCCCCCCCCACATCCCCTGTTATGGGGGTCTGTGTCCTCCCAAACCATTCCTATTAATATAATCAACTTGGGGGGGGGGGTAACATGGGGATGAGAAGAAAAACTGGCAGGGGGGTCAAAAAAATAATGCAGTTTGTAAACATCTGGGACCAGGATTCGAGCCCTGGTCCAGAGACGCATAGCTGCCCTACACTGCCACAGTTCATCCCTCTAAGCCATGGTGGCTGCTTGGCAGACCACCTCCCCAGCAGAGGTTTTGACCTCTGCATCACTCCTCCCCACCAGCCATGCATGACAAGGTACAAAACCGTGCTTGCTACAATTGTACCTTGCAGGGTTTTTTACCCTGTCACTGTAGTTCCCCGTGCTGCATGTGGTGCACAGTTTTGACTTTACCATCATACATAAGGCAGATTGACCTGGTACCTTGAATCACAATGCTGCAAAGTTTGATTCTATCTGGCAAATATGGATAAACTATATACTAGATGTACAACCAGGATTTGTTCCTTAAAGAGTTATATCAATAGGCAGTACTTTCTTTGTATTACACAGCTTGACATTTCATTTTGAAATTATGTATTTATACTTATAAAATGGGCGTGTAAAAAGAAGCATCATGATTGGCCAGAAAGGAAGTGTCAAACAGGTATTACACATAGGGATAAAAAAGAGCAGGCAAATAAATCAATGTACCCAAATGGAATGTTCAGATGTGTCAGTGGAACGTTAATTTTTTTAAAGGCCGTCATTGTTTTTAGTCTCGGTAAGTGAGGGAGTGAATATCATGCTGACAGTCCCGCTCCAAACCTCGTCTCCGCTAGAAGTAAAAGTCGGAAAGCAGCAGCATGCTAGCATTTTATCCTGCATAAAGCATTCTTCTGGTTCGGCAAGACTGAAGCTTGCTGCTACATGAAACTGGAAATAGCCCAGAATGGGGTGCCCTCTCATAGTAAACTGTGCTTCCCTCCCAGTACATTTAACTAAAACAACAAAAACAAATCTGCATCCCTTATTCCTTTTTTTTTTTTTTTAATTGTGAAAGTGGTGCAACCTGTCGGGGAGAACCTGTTACTTCCTCTCTTAACCACACTTGTTCTCTCGATCAGGACGTGTTTGGGGGGGGCAACAACAGTAGAAATGTGAATGTGTCAGAAGACAATGATGTCATCACCTAGTTGGCGGAAGAACTATTTTATCTCAAATTAACACAATGATTTCAGTTTTTCTTCAGTTCAGTAATATTTTTTAAGGTTACAAATATTAAAAAAAAAAAAAGAGAGAGAACCATTTTATAAGTGCAATAAAACACTCCAGGGTATGTGTGTTGAACAGATATTACCGCACTTCCAAGGGCTGAAGGCACTTGGCAGTGCCTTGTGCCTTACTACGCCGCTGGGTGTGCAGTAATATCTGTCCAACACACACCCTGTCGTGCCTTATTGCTTACATGATGCCTCTGTTACTGCTGGTTGTTTGTATGTTTGTTGCATAATTAAAAACTCCAATAAACAGATATTTAAAAATATTTATCTTAGAAACATAGAATTTAATGGCAGATATGGACTGTTTAACCCACCTAGTCTGCCCATATTCCCTGCCTACTGTCACACTGTAGAGTCTACTTGATCTCCGCCTTAACCCCTCCTCTTTCCTTGCTTTTAAGGTTCCCTTATATCTATCCTATGCCTTCTTAAATCCAATTCAGTTTTTGCTCGCATCACTTCCTCGAGGAGGCTATTCCAGGCATCCACTACCCTTTCTGTGAAGAAGTGTTTCCTTACATTTCCCCTGATTCTACTCCCCCTCCAGCTTCATCGCATGAATCCTTGTTCTTGTGCATCCTTTTCTCTGAAAAAGGCTTCACTCTTGAACCTTATTTATTCCCTTGAGGTATTTGAAAGTCTCTATCATATCCCCCCTCACCTTCCTTTCTTCCAGTCTGTAAATATTGAGGTCCTTCAGTCTCTCCTCATAGGGCTTTTGATGCAGATCCCGCACTATTTTAGTTGCCCTCCTTTGGACTGCCTTTACTCTATGTCCTGTCAGAAATGAGGACTCCAGAACTGGATAAAGTACTCTAGGTGGGGTCTCACCAGAGACTGATACAGAGGTATCACCATCTCACTCTTTTCTGCTGCTGATACCCCTCCCTATGCACCCTAGCATCCCACTGGTTCTCCCCACTGCTTTGTCTCACAGTTTGGCCACCTATAGGTCATCAGATATGATAACACCCATGTCTCTTTCCTGTTTGGTGATCACCAGTACCACTCCCCCCATTTTGTACTATGACCCTGGATTTTCTACATGATTTTGCATTTTATTTTTCACTGAAACTTAGTTGCCACTTTCTAGTCCCCTCCTCAAGTTTACCTAGAACTCTTTTCATTTTTTCCATCCCCCACACCCCGGAGTGTCCACTCTATTGCAGATTTTTGGCGTCATCTGCAAAAAGACATGCCTTCCCTTCTAGTCCATCTGCAATGTTGCTTATAAAGATATTAAAGAGGACCAGTCCCAGTGCTGATCCTTGCAGCACCCCGCTAGTCACCCTCCCTTCCTCGGAATCAACTCCATTTACTACTACCCTCTGTCGTCTATCTTCCAACCAATTTCTTACCCAGTTTATCACTGCTAGTCCCACTCCTAGGCCACCCAGCCCATTTATGAGTCTCCTATGTAGAACAGTGTTGAAGGCCTTACTAATATCTAGGTAGGCCACATCCATCACTCCACATTGATCTACTTCCATGGTCACCCAGTCAAAGAAATCTATAAGATTAGTTTTACATGACCTCTCCCTAGTTAATTCATGCCGTCTTGGATCTTGGAAGCCACTGGATTCAAGATATTCCACAATCCTATCTTTCAGTAGCAATTCCATTAATTTCCCTACCACTGAAGTCAGGCTGACTGGCCTGTAATTGCCAGCTTTCTCTCTGCTCCCACTTTTGTGAAATAGTACTACATCTGCCCTCCTTCAGTCCTCCAGGACCACTCCCATTTCCAGTGTGTATTTAAATAGGACTCTCAGAGACGCGGTCAGCACCTCTCTGAGTTCCCTCAAAAACCTTGAATGTAGCCCATCTGACCCCATTGCCTTGTTTACCTTAAGATTTGCAAGCTCTTTCAGCACTCTCTCTCTTCTGTAAATGGACTAATGTCCACGCCCTTCCTTTGATGCCCCTGATACAAATCTAAGGTCCCTCACCCTCCCTTTCATTTGTGAAAACTAAACAAAAATAATTGTTCAGGATATCTGATTTTTCCTTGTCCCCTTCCACACAATCCCCCTTTCTCCTTTAGCCTTACAGTCTCTCCCCTGGTTTTTCTCCTTTCACTAACATACCTGAAAAATGACTTGTCCCCTTTCTTTACTGCCTGTGCTATCTTCTCCTTCGTTTACATCTTTGCACTCCTGACTGCTTTCTCTGCCTACCTCTACTTCTCTTGATATACCTCTCTATCCTCCTCATACCTCCTGAATGCTAGCTTTTTTTCCCTCTCCTTCCCAGCCAACTCTTTTGAGGACTACAGCGGTCTCCTTTTCCTTTTGCTTACCTATCTGATGCAGATGTTTGTTGCCTTCACTATGGCCCCTTTTAGCTTCACCCACTGTTCCTCCTACAAAGCCTCCTACCCTGCCAAGGCATCCCTGATGCATTCTCCTTTCATTGTATAATTGGCCATCCTGAAATCCAGGACCCTCGTCTTTGTGTGGTTCACTTCTGACACAGTTCTTATATTGAACCAAACTGTATGGTGATCATTGCTCCCCAGTTGGCCACCCATGATGACATCTGCAATACTGTCATCGTTGATGAGCACAAGGTCCAATACTGCTCCCTCATGAGTGGGCTCCTCTACTAGTTGCCTGAGGAACACCACCTGCAGGGCATCCAGGATTTCTCTGCTCCTACCTGAAGCTGCAGCTGGGATGCCTCAGTCTACCTCAGACATATTGAAGTCCCCCACCAGCATCACCTCCCCTTTATTAGCCATCTTTTGGATGGCTCTGTCAGAACCTTGTCCATCTCCTGTCCCTGTGCTGGAGATCTGTAGATCGCTCCAGTGTGAACAGCAGCTCCTTTCCCCTTTTGTAAGATGACTCACAGAATTTTCATCCGTAACTGTGTTCCCTGCATCTATGTTGCTTTTATGTTATCTTTTGTGTAAAGAGCGGCTCCTCCTCCTCCTCCTCCTTTCTTACCCACCCTGTCCTTCCTGAACAGCATATATCCTGGTATGACTAAATCCCAGTCATGGTTCTCATTGCACCATGACTCAGTAATGGTGACAACATCTGCATCAGCCTCGGGCATTATGGCCACTAAGTCAGGGATCTTATTTCCAAGACTTCTAGCATTTGTACACATAGCCTTCCACATACTGCTACCATCCTTCATGACAACCCCCCCATTTCCCTTTTGCCTTCTTCCCTTACCCACTCTGCCCTCATTTCCATCCCTATTCATACCTACAATTTTGTTTTTCCTGTTATCAGATACCCTTGGGAATTTGCTGCCTTTATGGTTCTCCCTACTGACTACTTCAGCTAGCGGGAAGGAACAATCTATGTCTCCCTGCTTCCTTCCGTGACCCCCCTCTGCTGGTTTAATGGTCACCTATGTAACATTTAAACCACTCACTGAGGTCTTGTGTTTCCCTCCCAGATGGATGCAGACCATCTCCCTTGTATAGGTCTTTATCCCTCCAGGTGGGACTCAAGTCCCCAGTGTAGCCAAACTCCCCCGCCTCTGCACCACTCCTTCAACCATTGATTGAAGCTCCTAGTATGCATTACCCTTTCCACTCCCATGTCGTAGACAGGTAGTACCTTAGAAAAGGTCACTGAGTGTGTTACCTGCTTAAAACTCCTCCCCAACTCCCTGAACTCCTCCTGCACTATCCTAACTTCGTCCTCCGTCAGATCTCTAGTCCCTAGGTGGAATCATGGTAAATTGTTCCTGCACCTGACACTGTCAAGTACTGCCCCGCTCTCCCCCCCTTGCCTGACCAGTGGCACATAGCTAATGCTATGGAAGCTGGCTTATTGGTCCAACCTACGCACTTATTGTCATGTGCTTCTTGTAAGTCTACGTCTGCAATTGTTACCCCTTGTATTCCTTACTACATTATTTCGTATATGTGTATTTTGTGCCTATCTGTAATCTAGTAGTTACCATGAACTCATCTGTAACTCACACAACATGTAACCTCATGCTGCTGTATATATTGTTAAATGTTCCTTACTTGATAATCTGCGTGTTATCCTATCCTCTGTACCCCCTCCCTTCCCCCGGTCGCACTGGGAAACGAACATCTTGTTGCTCAGTGTGCCTTTCCTGGTGAAATAATTCAATAAATAAAATAAAGAAAGAAAGAAAATGACATCCAGCTCTCCCTCCTGTCCTACTGCACTATGGATCTTCAGGATCTGCTTTCCATCAATCCAAGCCGAGGTGCTGGGCAAGCACTTAACCTCCCTCTTCCCTCCTTTACTACTCTCAAATCTATCCACCTCACAATGGAGTCCCCCACCAGGAGCTGCTTCCTCATCCTATGGGGTCCTCTGCCACCCACCCTGGGGATTCCATTACAGAGGTCCCCCACTTCCCCTTTGGTCACTACCATGGGTGCCTCCCTGGGACAGTCCCTCTCCACCAGGATGGCATAGGAATTGTGTAGTTGTACCATGGGGGGATGTACCTTTGCCCTTTCACCCTCACCATTCCAAAACCCACCACAGTCCAGTCACTCATCATCCTTGGCACCCTTTGAGACAGCCTTTGAGGCAGTCTTAAAACTATTTCTTTAGTGTGCCAATCCTGTCCTTTCAGCAGGTGGAGAAAGTTGATTACTAGGGATGCTAATGTTAAGACTGGCACTTGAGCAGCAGTCTGGCAAGGGTTAAAAGATGGAGCTTAGATAGGGATGTCAAATATATTAGAAGGTGAGAGGGTGTGATTGGCAGACTGATGCGCTGAGAAGGGTTGGCTGATCAGAGAGAGAGAGGACATGAGAGAATACGAGAGAGGGATACAGCAAAGGGAGCAGCACTTAAGGGCTAGGACCCTTGGTGCCCCAGCAAAGTTCTGGGCAACCCTGTGAGGATCTTTGGAAACCATGAGATGTTTCCTCCTCAGGGGCATATCCAATGGCCTGTTAGCCTGCATTCAGTTCTCATGAAGATCGGTAGAAGTCCCTGGTGACGTGGGATGGGTTCACATGTGTTCCAGCTCCACAAACGATGGCAGAAGATCAAAGACAGTGAACCTTCACAATTCCATGTGAACATGGACAAATGTAAAGTAGGAAAAATGTAATCTCTAGACTGAACAGCTCCTTAACTTGCATTGTGCTATGCTGACATTTGTGAGGTGTTGTAGCAGGAATTGTTCTGAAAAGCCTCTGCGGCCATAGGTCGCTACCTGTGTCAAGTGTACAGCCTTCAAAGCTGTGAGGCAGGGTACTGCTGGGGCTAAAGATGCAACACCAGTGTGCTAACAGTTTTGTTGCATGGATTTAGCTTAAATGGTTTTTAAGCCCTGCAGGGCATGTCACAGAGACACAGTTGCGTGACATTGCTGATAAGCATTTGAGGGCACAGATGGGATAGGGTTATCTTACATTTGAGCCTATATGTCTCACTTTCCACAGGTAATCCCACCACAATTTACTGTAGATGGGGGAATAGAGCTTGTTATTGTCACCCTCCTGTTTTGTAGACAAGGAGCTGAGCTGCTATAGTCACCTTCACATGTTGAGACAAGGAACTGAGCTAGTTTAATCCCCGTGTAAGCCCCCCCCCCTTTGAGAGGGCTTACTATAATAACCCTGTCCTTATTTTATCCTTTTATGGACCTGCCATTTGAAGTCTCTGCCCCTGGGTGGAGTTGTGGGAGGGCCTAGGAGCATATAAGTTGAGTTTGTGGAAGGAAAGAGAGAGAGAGGCCTTCCGGGAAAGAGTCACCTAAGTGGAGCTGGGGTTTGAATCCCTGCCCCGGGATTCTGGCATAAGCATTGTGGTGCCATATGTGAACCACTCAGGATTACAGGGTGGTGGTAGACCCTACGGTGGTGGTACTGGGTCCCTTTAGTTGGGAGCCACAGCCTGTGGAGATGTGTGAAGCTTGGGGGCCCACTTTGTGCTCTGTGGCACCAGGGTGGGTCAGGGCCTGGTCTTTGAGGTGGTAACTACATAAAATTGCTTGGTAAGATTGAAATGAAGTGGATCTTTAGTTTGAAAACTTTAGACCAATCCATTGGTATGAATATTGATTGCAATTGGCAGGCATGTTTTTAAAAAAATACTTGATATAGATAAGCACTGTATTTTTGTTGTTTTAATTAAGTCCATTAATGTTAGCAACTGTTATATTTATGCATCTTTGATATACATATTACAAGTTTATAATTACAGAGCCAAATCCTTAGGAACTTTGTGATGGGTCCTTATCAGGAAGGAACATTGGAGTGAATCATAACATTTATAAAATGAGTACAAACTTATAAAGCAGTTGGTATTTACCAGTGTGGAAATGGGTATTACTAATGCATATGTTTCCTTATAAAACATTTAAATTAATGGGCTAAAAAGTTTATTTTGCATGTAACACTCCAATTCCCTGTTTACACTGTTTTGAGTATTCCTGCAACATACGATATAATATCTCTGTATTTAATATCAGTTTAAATATGTGATAAGATAAATGAAATAATCAGCCACCCTCTGGCAGATTTAGGAGTTTCCTTTTCTTTTCTATATTGTTTCAATAATTATATGTTTAGACGCTGAAGCAGCAAGTCTTGTCTGTTCATGAGCAGCCTGAACATAGCGCGCGCATTCCCAATGGTAAGGGAATGTGTGTATAGTTGCCTAGCAACGCTCTCACGAATCGTGAGAGTTTCAGGAAGTGACATGTCACTCCCGCGGGAAATTCAGGCTGCTCAAGAGGGATAGCAGTCTAGGGAAACATTACAACGCCATAGCGTTCTCACAAGCACACACCATTATGGCCTAATTTGAAACGTCTTTAAAAATAGCGACGGTCTAAATTTAAAAAGGAAAAGGGAATTACAACACTCTGAAACATATATTGAGCAATCACTAAGTGGGTAAATTAAAATTCGTATCACAGCAAATGCATTGCTTAGCATTGTACTGGAAATTTGTGTTTGGCAGACAAGCAGTATTGGTTATACGGAGTTCTTTGGTTTTTTCAGAGTAACTAAAGATATACAGAGTGCAGAGCTATATACGTTTGTTTCCCAAGGTATGCGGGCTATGGGGTTGTTAAAGTTATTATAACTTTTGTTATGTAAAGACATGACTGCAGCTATCAGCGTCTTTAAAATAAAGTATTATATTTTATACTTTCTTTTTAGGAAGAAGTTGAAAGTAATTTAAGCCTTGAAGTTCAAAGTATCAAAGTTCATAGACACATATTCGTCAGGTAGATATAGGAAGTGGAAGTAAAATTACTTTAAGAAATATTTGAAATTAATAGTTTTTAAGACATGCAATTAAATATTCATTTGTTTCTGAATAGATATTAATGAAGCCCCGTGATCAAGCTCATAGGAGCGAAACGTAGGGGTGAAGTGAGTTGAAATAAAAAGAAAACATTATAAGGAACAGCAGACTCCGGACATTATTTGTTTGCATTGGATTTTGAAGCACCCTTCAGGAGTTTGTGATTTACACAATTGTTCACCATTACCAAGATATTGTTCTGTTTCCTGGTCCCAGGGAGTACCTGGTGAGGTGGTGGGGATATCCCATGGTGGTAGCCCAAGACATAGGGCTTAGTGGTGGTGGCAGCCCTCTAGCCTCTTATACCTGGTTTGGCACTCCACCTCAAATTTTAGATTGCCTGTGGGGAGTGAGAAGAGGTCGAGCATTCCCTGGCATGGTCCATGTTGAGCCTGAGATGCCTGAGGTTCGACTTAGGCCCTGTGTTGCAGAGAGAGATATCAGTTTGCAGCCGCGTTGGTGTCTTCCCCTCCAGGAACTGGTTAGAGCAATGAAAAGGTTAAGTCTGGGCTGCCATAGTTGTGAGGGATTAGCCCGCAGTGTTGTTTGTGGGTTCTGTGGCCTACTGAATGTTTCTGCTGCCCCGTGTAAAGAGCTTCCCCGGCTCTGTTGAAGCTCATTCTCCAGGCCTTCTCAGCCTTAAGGTATGTACCATGGCTCTGCCACTGTTCCTCCACCTTCTCGTGGTATGCGCTTTCATCCCCCAGGATCTGTGAGGACCCCTAGACATATGGCAGATGGAGGGCAACAAATATGGGGTTCATCCAGGATGCTATTTTTGGGAGACCAGACTGCTTCTGGGCCTGCTTAAGTAGTGGCATTGGGGGGCCCAAGATTGAAATTGTTACCTGCATCATGGACTGTGTGTCACCATCTTGTATGGTTTTGCACATTTGAGGATTGGCGTCATCTTGCACCAGCCATTTTCCTATTCATGAGGATGTTAATGAAATGTTGCAGGACTCTGATTGGCTGGGGTGAGAGAGTGGGATCTTGGGAGGAAGCAGAGTAGGCACCATCTTGGAGAGACACTAGCTGCTGTGAGGGAGTATAAGAGGGGTGAAGAATGGCTGAAAAATCTGCAGAATTGGAGACACTGACCCTGGTTGCAGCCTCCCTGCTCTCCTGGCTTTGGGATAGTGTGTGTTGGGGGACACCCACCAACCGATGTGTTCTCTGTAGTATCAATGTGCGGGGGTGGTCTCCTCCCTCTCTGTTCTGCCTGTGCCTGGGGGTGCCTTCTGGTTTCCACACTTTGCCCTACCTTACTCCTTGAAGTGGACTTGCAATAATACATTCAATAGAAACAGTTCCTTGTTATCAATGGGCAGTCTGGAGGCATGGTATGAAGTAAAATCTGTCATCAACTCCTTGGAACACACTGCTTCTGATATTCATGTGGTGGTGGAATTTGTGGAGGAGGAGAAACCATCTGGTGAGGAAGGGCACAGATGCCTGCCAGCCCTTCCCCACCACTGATTTATGAGCCTCCCTGTGGCAGAGGGAGAGAGTGAGGTAAGACTTTGCAATCTGCTGACTCCCCAAGGCCCAGGGGTTCAGACCAAGCTCCCTCGCCTGCCAGAGGTGGCAGTGTTACCTCCAAAAGGGAAGATGCTTCAGAAAGGGGGTCTCCAGTATTGCAAGAGAAAAAGGAAAGATCTCCAGAGCCTGATTATGTGGAGCCTCCAGTATTTCCACCCCAGGCAAGCACCTAAAGCCCTGCAGTTCCAAGATCAAGAGATCTATCGTGCCATCCCCCATCCTTACAGGAGACCTGTCTTAACTCTGCCAGATACCATTCCATGCCTCCCGGGGATGTCAACAGCCCTTAGAGTATGGACGGACTGTTACCTGATGATCCAATGAACTTAAGATACCGTACGGAGGTCTGGCTCAAGGAGGGCCAGGCCCAGATGACCAGTAATTCACAGTATTCTGAAATGGTTGCAAGCAGAGCAGTGGATTCATCACCATCTTCATATGGAATATCGTCAGGAACAGTATCCCTACAACTCAGAGCATCAGTAGGATGTGGTAGAGGAAAAAAAGGTGAAGGTCTTCCGTGGAATGGTGAATAAGCTCCAGTTCCATGTCAGCCAGTTTGGATACCCATAAGAGGAGTTAACCCAACACCCCTCACTGTGCCACTCCATGGCATGGGCAGGACTCACCCCCTTTAAACATTTTGCACTGGTGCAGAATGTCTCAGGATGTCAGATGAAAAACTATGTGATCTCCACTGACTCCTTTGGAAATGAAGTTACCAAACTAGACCCCCAGTAGTAATACCCCGTGGTGGTGGCCCTGTGTTATGAAGTGGGTGAAACTCTCCAGCTGCTGATTTCTATGCCAGAACTGTTTCTGTCTTTGGGACTCTGATTGGTGAGCTGCTCCAATTTGCTTATTGAAATGTTGCAGTTTTAGTTACTGTTTGGAGTGGGAATCCCAGCAAAAGGGAGAGACTCTGGTATAGTGGAGACCAGCAAGGAGGAGACTGTGCCAGGTGTCCGGTCTGAATTTGGAACTTTTCTCTTTAGTGTACATTCCTGAGACTTGTATACCCTTGTTTTGGGAAATGGATCTTGCGCTTGTGGATTCTTTTGGAAGTCATCTAGTATCCATCTCTTCGCTGATGATACAGTGCTATACATTGACAGATCAACTCCGGATCGAGCGATTTTGGACCTCAGAACGATTTTGACATCCTCCAAAAAAATCTACTCAACTTGAAACTCCTGCTCAATGCCAAAAAAACTAAGGCCATGATTTTCTCTCCACTGGCCTCTCATCTAAAAAAAAAAAAAACAACAACAAATAAGGTTCCTCACATAAGCACCCTTTCGGGAGAAGCCCTGGAGTTCGTGGAACAATTCAAATACCTGGGGGTCTGGATTGACTACAAATTGTCCTTCATTGATCACATTGAAGAACTCACTAAGAAACTACATCAAAGACTCAATATTTTCTTCAGGATCGAGCACTCACTAACCCAGGAGGCTAGAAAACTCCTAGTCCAAGCTACATTCTTGCCTCTCCTAGACTATGCGGACTTCCTATATGGCCATAGTACTAGCACAGCTCTCTCCAAGCTTGATACCCTATTCTACAGAGCCCTTAGGTTCATTTTGGATGCCCCTTATGACACGCACCACTGCATTCTCTATTCTTCCGTAGGCTGGAGCTCCCTTAGCTTCAGGAGGCAAAAGAATGCTATTCTATGGACATATAAGGCAATCACTCATAAATTACCTCAGTACCTCACAAGCTGCCTAACTCCCTGCATCCCTAGTGCCTATTCTCTCAGAAGTCTTAACATCTTATCTCTGGCTATCCCTAAAGTTAAAACATGCTTTGGTAGAGCCTCAATAAGCTTCACTCTTCCTACGCTCTGGAATAAGATCCAGAAAACCTTAAGGCTCACTTCCCCTATCACGTTCCTCCACTTCAAATCCTTGTTTCTGAGGACTTTCTCTGAGGCCTGTCATTGCTTCAAGTCAAGGTCTTAACATCACAATTTGTTACTGCTTTAAATTCTGGACTTAAACCTCAACTATTGCCTGAGGCATAATTTGAGTCCTCCCTTCTGTCATGGTCCAAATCAAGGTCCCAACATCACAATCTGTCTTTGCTTCAGATATTGGACTTAAACCCCAACCATTGCCTGTGACATCTGTGGTGTTCTCCCTTCGAACAGTCCTTCCTCCCTAGGCCATTATGTCCAACCCTTTCCCATCTCGTCTAACCTTCCCTCCCCACTCCCTATACCCCCCCCTTCCCACCCCACTTGCCAGGACATGCCTACAGTACTTATCAAAGGACTCTTACATCTCAATCTTCTTCACACTTTGACACTAGAGGAACTGGCACTCCTGCTCACTATGACTCCTCCAATGATGTTTACTGTATAAACTTTAGCTCATTACCTTACGTCCATATATCTATAGCCATGCAATTGTATTTAAATGGCACTACCTCCTGTTGAACCTATTGCTATGTTCTGGTGCAAGTATCCTGTCACATGTGATAGTTATACGTTATTATGTTGTTGTTATTACTATGTAATTGTTGTGTACGTTCACTCAACCTGTTACAGTACGTCTTAACCCTGTTGGCAATTGTTTTGCCCCAGGTTCATCTTGTAAATGAGCTTGTGTCAATGATGTTCCACCTGGCAAAATAAAAATTTTGATTGATTGATTGATTATTGTGTGTGGCCTAATGCAGCAAGGGGGGTTTGTGTAGGCATGTCTATCTGTCTGTCTGTCTGAGCAGGTGTGTGGTGTGCGCATGTGGAGTAACTAGTTGAGTGGCTGGGAATGCTAGTTGAGAGTGAGGTTGCTGTAGACAGGCAAATAATGTTTTAACTGTTGTGTTTTATCCTATCCTGGCATATGTGTTATTCTATGCTGTGTTATTAGTTGTTTTAAGAGACATGTGCTGAGTAGGGTGTATTGAGATTGGGCTTTGTGGGCAACAACAACTTAATGTGGACTTTTCTTTGGGGTCCCCAAAGTGTGTCCAGTGTCTCCCTTATGGGGGGTGCTGGTGGGAGACCACACATATCCTTCTGGCCCCCACTCATTGGATTGCTGGGGTGCCCCATTCCAAGGAGGGGAATGGATTTAAGTGTGGGATAGTGTAAGCCCTCCTTTTGGGAGGGCTTACTATAATAACCCTCTCCTCCCCTTGTCCTTTTATGGCTCTGCCATTTGAAATATCTGCCCCTGGGTGGAGTTGTGGCAGGGCCTGGGGGTATATAAGTTGAGTTTTTGGAAGGAAAGAGAGAGGGGCCTTCTGGGAGAGAGTCACCTAAGTGGGGCTGGGGTTTGAACCCCCGGCCCTGGGATTCGGGCACATGCACTGTGGTGCCATATGTGATCCACTCAAGATTACAGTGTGCTGGTAGGCCCTGCAGCAGGTGAACTGGGTCCCTTCAGTTGGGAGCCATGGCCCATGGACATTTGTGAAGCTTGGGGCCCACCTTGTGCTCCATGGCACTTGAGTGGGTCAGGACCTGGTCCCTGGGAGTAGCTGGTGAGGTGGTGGGGACATCCCAGTGTTGGCAACTCAAGGCGTGGGGCCTAGAGGTGGTCACAGCTCACTAGCCTCTTTTACCCGATGTGGCACTCCACCTCAAATCTTGGATTGCCTGCAGGGAGTGAGAAGAGGTCGAGAGTGCCCTGCCATGGCCCATGTTCAGCCTGCTTTGGAATGCCAGGGTTTCAACTTACACCTTCTGTTGCAGGTTGAGAGAGAGAGACAAGTTTGCAGCCATGTTGGTGCCCTCCACTTCAGCAGTCGGTAAGAGCGGTGAAAAGGTTAAGTCTGGGCTGCCGTGGTTCTGAGGGATTGGGCTGCAGTGTTTGTGGGTCCTGTGGCCTACTGAGTGTTTCTGCTGCACAGTGTAAAGGTCCTCCCCGGCTGTATTGAAGCTCAGTCTCCAGGCCTTCTCGGCCGTAAGGTATGTGCCATGGCTCTGCCACTGTTTTTCCACCTATGTGCTTTCAGCTCCTGGGAGCTGTGTTCTGTCTTAAAATAAACAAATTAGTTTTTAAGTTGGAGAGTGTTCTGTTTCTGTTTCTGGCATGAATTTGGGCTGTCCACTAACACCTTGCTCCCGCAGGTACCAGGTTCAAGTCCTATGCCTCCCCTGTTCTCTGTAGTGAATGCTTCCAGAACTCCAGCCTGCACTAAGGTAGACCTGCAGTTAAGGTATGTGCTCCATTTCTTTTTTAGTGTCTGGACATACTGCATTACTTGGGCCCCCCCCTGCTCATTTTAAACATCAGGTCCCCTAGACATATGGTGGAGGGAGGGTGACATCCCCCTATATTGTAGAACTGGCACATCTGTAATGAGAATGTCTAGATCATGTATTGGGTTTCTGGACCTAGCTGCGAGTATGAGAAGACCTTCAACAGTTTACATACCTGTAATGTCACAAGTGTGCTGCACTACTCTCTTCAGAGTCATTTATCTGCATCTCAAGGTGACAACATCCATCCCCACCATTAAAAGCCAGAATCCATGAAATAAATGCAAATAAGAGAGGCCTCCCATTAAGTGCAACCCATAGACAGGGAGGATCCCAGGGTATCATCCAAGGGCTAAAAGCATGCCCACTCCTCAGGGCAGCCATGGACCAGGGAGTAGTAGTTACAAGGTGAATTGGTTACATTAGGTTTTTCAATAAAAGGTTTAACAGTTGGTTCTGAAACAAAAACTTTTAAACCATTAGCTAATACTGGAAAAGGCTTTCCTGTTACAAATAACAATTTAGTAAAATACTCACCCTTGGGCTGCTCTTTCTGATCCAGGGATTGGGAAAAGTTCTTTACAAAAACTCTCAATCTCAGGCTCTTCACAGTTTTCTTCATCAGATCCATCTCTGCAATCTTTATCACCATTGCACACCAAGTGGCGTTTTATACAACGACCTAGAAAACCCATGTTTCCATTTTTATTTTGCATTGTACTATTTATTTTAGGGTTCACTTCCTGCCTCCTGTAACATGCTACTCATTTTGATAAAGCATTCTCATTGCTGCGGAACAAAGAGATGAGGTACACCAGTGCATTATTCATGTCAAAGATGCAAGGAAAAAAACAATCAGTTACAGGTGATACCATTTGCTGGGCTAACAGAACATTTTATGAAAGACCAACCTTAAGAGTTATACTCCTTTTAACAGGTTTTTCATTTGCTATAGTTTCTTCTCTTCTGTCCGTGTTTTCATTGTTGTTCCTGTACAAAGGAGATGGCCTCCATCCATCTAGGAGGGGAACAGCGGTCTTGGGTGGAAGATTTAAATACTACTTCTATGGACATGTAAAATAGTCAAGGGGGAGGCAGCGAATGTCTCTTCCCCCCCCAAGAAAATTCAATAGCAGTGAGGAGAAGCCCAGTGTAAATGAATTTGCCAGGGTAGGGGGGCATAGGGACAAGGGAGAATGTTACGGGGGTCAGAAGGCCCTTCTAAGGTTGAGAGAAAAGTAAAACAGGATGGGCAAAGGTTAAAAAGGAGAGGACAGTACCAGGGACAAAGGAAGGGTGAAGGATGGAATCAGGAAGGTACGGCGAAGCAGGGGAGGGGGGGACAAAAGGAGTTGAGAGTAATGTGAGCCAATGCAAGAAGCCTAGGAAATAAAATTCCTGACCTTGAGACAATGATTGTGGAGCTGAACCTAGATCTTGTGGCCATAACAGAATTATGATGCATCAACAAACACAGCTAGAATGTAGCCATTATGGGTTGCATTGTGTTCCAGAAGGCTAGGGCAGGGAGGAAGGGGGGTTTACATGAGAGGAAAGGTATGAAGGCCATGGAGATACAAGGACACAGTGGGGATAATGAAGGGCTGGAAGTTCTTTGGGATGGCTTGGAGACAGGTTCCAGGGCCTTTATTTGTGAGGTGGTGGTGTACTGACCACCAATACAGGGGGAGGAGTTAAACAGGATTTTGGGGGGAGACAACCAGCAAAATGGCAACCAAATTGGAGGTAGTGACTGTGGGGGACTTCAGTCTGATGGATGTAGACTGCAGCATTCTGGCCACAGCTATATCAAGAAGCAGGGCCATCCTCGACTCCCTAGAAAGGCCATTTCTCAGACAGCTGGTTATAGAACCCACTAGGGACAGGGCAGGCTGTACCTGGTACCTACAAACAGGGACAGCATTGCAGACATCACAGTTAGTAGCCTCCTTAGTATAAGTGACCATCATACAGTGTGGTTTGGCATATGAATTGAGCAGAAGAAAAACTACACTAGGACAAGGGTCCTGGACTTCACAAGGGCGAATTTTAAAGAAATGGGACTCTGCCTTAGTAAACACTTCAAAGAACAGGAAGGCTGGGGAGGATTGGAGACACAATGAAAAAGGATTAAGGAGGGAATAACTGAGGCAACAGAAAGCTGTTTGAGGTAAAAAAGCAAGGATAAGAGGAGGAAGAAGCCACTTTGGTTTTCAAAGGAGTTGGTTGAGGTGGTATGGGAGAAAAAAAACCCAGCTTTTAGGAAGTAAAAGGAGACTCAGATGGAGAAGGACAGGGAGGTATACCTAGATAAATAAAGGGAGGCAGGAAGGAGGGTAAGGGCATCTAGGGCACAAACAGAGGAGAGGATCACCAAGGTGGTCAAAACAGAGGTTAAGACTTTTTTTCAGGTATGTGGGTGAAAAGAGGAAGGCAAGGGGTATGATAATGAGGATCAAGAGAGTGAAGATATTGTACAAAGGAAGACCAATAAAAAGCTGACATTTTAAATGAGTATTTCTGCTCAGTCTTCACAATGGAGGGGAGAGTGGATCGACCAACATGTATTATCAGGCACCTGTGAGTGGGCACAAGCCTATTTTCAGAGAAGAGAGTCCATCAGGGATTGGAAGCCCTAAAGGAAAATAAGACGATGGGGCAAGATGGGACCTATAAAAGGGTACTAGAAGAATTAAGCACGGTGCTAGCTGCCACTCTGGCAACACTATTCAGCACTTCATTGGAGACGGGCTAGTTCCAGAGGACTGGAGGAGAGCCAATGTGGTCAGACCAGTCAGTCTCAAGTCAGTAGTGGAGAAATTAATAGAATCCCTGCTGAAGGAGAGGCTAACGTACAGCACCTGGAGACAGATGGGCTGCAAGACTACTGGCAACATTGCTTCACAGGAGGGAGGTCATGTCAAACAAATCTTAAGATTTATTTGATTGCGTGACTAGGGAGGTAGATCAGGAGAGGGCACTGGATGTGGCCTATCTGGGCTTCAGTAGGCCTTTGACACTGTACCACACAGGAGGCTGTTTAAGGAACTTAGCAATCTAGGGGTTGAGAAGAAGGAGGTAAGCTGGGTGTCAAACTGGTTGAAGGAAAGGAGTCAGTGGGTGGTATTAAACAGCAGTCACCCAGGGGACAGAAGAGTGACCACTGGAGTACCTGGAGTCCTGTCCTCTTCAATGTCTTCATAAGTGACATTGCTGAAGAACTGGAGGAGAAGTTGTACCTCTTTGCAGATGACACAAACATTTGCAACAGGGTGGACAGAGGAGGTGGTCAAAAGAATTTGTGAAAACAAAGAAATCTCGGCACACACCAACTCAAAAAAAGACTGCTTACCAGTATAAAGTGCAGAAGGTTTATTAGGTGCAAATGTGCAAGATGCAGGCTCCTAACGTGTTTTGGAAATGTAATTTCCTTCCTCAAAGGATCACTGTGGTCAAAAGAATGCAGAAGGATCTGGGGGAACTAGAAGAGTGGTATAGGGTATGGCAGGTGAGTTTCAGTGCCAAAAAGTGCAAAATCATGCACCTGGGGAGGCGAAACCTGCTCGTGGTGTGATTTGATCCCATAGCACGGTTCTCGGGGCAGCACCCTTTAGCTTCTCCTCCATCTTACTCCTATTGATGGATTTCGCCCACTGACAGTGCTGCTTCTGGGGCAGCACCCTCGTGCTTCACCTCCCACCTATCCCTATTGGTGGATTTCATCCCCTGCCCCTAGGGCAGCAATCTGTAGCTGTTGCTTCCAACAAATCTGATTGTTGCAAGTCTGAGGACTGGAGGGTTTTAAGTGTAGATGAGAATGTTATGGAAATGCTCCCCCCAGCAATGTGCACTGCTTCTGTTTGAATTTTGGTGGCTTAAGGTGTATGTCTGTCTGCATCCAAACAATGCACATTGTGTACATTGCTGGGGGAAGCATTTCCATAACATTCTCATCTACACTTAAAACCATCAATTCCTCTGACTTGCAACAATAAGATTTGTGGAAAATAACAGCAACATGTTGCTGCCCTGGGGACAGGGATGAAATCCACCAATAGGGATAGGCAGGAGGTGGAGCGCAAGGGTGCTGCCCCGGGGGCAGCACTGTCAGTGGGCAAAATCCACCAACAAGAGTAAGGTGGAGGAGGAGCTAAAGGGTGCTGCCCCAGGGGCAGTGCTGCCCCAAGAACTGCGCTATGGGAACAAATCACACTTGAGCAGGAAACTCTAGGGCTGTGTATGAGATTGGGAGGAGCTACTTACAGTCACCAAGTAAGAGAAGGACCTTGGAGTAATCATATCTGATTATCTCAATATGGCTTGGCAGCGCAACAAAGTAATAGGCAAGACTAGCTGGATGCTGAGGTCCATAGAGAGGGAGATTGCTAGCAGGGCAAGGGAGGTAGTGTTGCCACTGAACCACTCACCGGTGAGACCCCAACTGAAGAACTGTGTCCAGTTCTGGAGGCCACACCTCCACAAAGACATTGACAGGGTAGAAGCGGTCCAGAGGAAGGCTACCAAGTCCAAAATGGTACCGGGGTTGCATGAGAAACCATCTGAGGAGAGGCTGCAGGAGCTCAACATGTACTTCATGAAGGAGAGGAGAATGAGAGGGGACATGATTGAGACCTATAAGTACCACATGGGGTAAACAAGGTGCAGGAGTACTGGTTTTGTACATTTGCTAACATAGAAGCATAGAAACACAGAATCTGTTGGCAGAAAAGATTGGTAGGCTCATCCAGTCTGCCCTGTGTTTCCTGCCTGTTACTACAACTGCACCCTATTTAATCACAGGTGACACTCCCACCTTCCCACTTTTTATTTCAACCACTTGTCCACCATCCCAAACACGCTTGCTTCCCTGCCCCACCCCCATCAAGCCCCTCCTTGGTGATGATCTCGAGTTAGTCAACAAATTTAAATATCTAGGCTGTGAGCTAGATTAACACCTAAAGTTTTCGGCTCACATTGACTCCCTTGCAAAGAAATTTCGTCGAACAGTTGGCTTCTTTTACAAGCATAAATCTCTGTTCAGCTCTGAAGCCAGGCTGCATCTGGTCCAAACAACTTTTATACCACTTACTGACTATGCTGACATTTTATATGGCAGATGCTCTGACTCCCTGCTACGCCAGTTGGACATTCTCTCTCACGTGGTGATACAGTTCATCTCTATTGCCTACTGTCGTACACATCACTGCAACCTTCATGCCTTCCTTGTTGGACCTCCCTAGCCACCAGACATCTCATCCACTCTGTCAGCTGGCTTTACAAAGCCCTGCTGTCAAACCCCTTCATTTCCAACCTCTGTCAACGTACTGCCTGCTCTTACCCCTTGTGCAGTAACTCCTTCTTTATGCTAGTCATTCCAAGCTCCCGCTCCCGGTTTGGAGTCATGGCTATCAGACATGTCCTCCTTGCTGCCTGGAACAAAGTCCAATTCAGACTCAAACTTGAAAGCCTGATCCTCCTAAATAGTTTCCAAAGATTTGCCTACGACAATCTACAGGACGTCTGTGACTGTGGCTAATTAAGGGCCTATTGTCCCACTCAGCAATCCCAGTTTCTATAATCAATCACTATTTTCTCCAGTCCCCTCCCCTTCCCTCACCCTTATCTGTTTACCCCTTATATTTCCTGTCCCTTATATTCCTGTCCCCGAACCCCCTGCTGCCTTACCATCACCACCCTACCTACCCCAAGTCTGTATCCTATACTATCACTCCTTCTCCAGTCCCTTCCCTCAACCTCCACTGCTAGCTATCTATCCCTTATATCTCCTCTAGCTCCTCTCTTTGCCCCTCTCATAGTGCCCTTGTCCTAGCCATCCTACTACCCTAGTTCTCTGACCTCCTCCTCCCCCTTGTCTCCTGCCCCTCCTATCCTCTGGCCCCCCCAATGTAATCTGCCCCTTCAGTCCTCTGACCGTATCCTAGACTATGTTTACACCCCCACTATGCTCAATAACTTTGCTGCTCCTAGAGTCTCTATTGTTATTACAAGGTGCTGCCTAGTTACCTAGGTTTACCATGTATTTCCTCCAAAATGTAGCTTGCCTTTGTAAATATGGTGTAAATAGCCTCGTTCCCCTTTTTATATCCTAAGTATTCTTCTGTATACTGTTTAGCATATTTATTGAATATGTATATGAATACTATTCTTGTTGTTAATCAGGATCTCTTTGTAAATGAGCTTGCTCAACTGAGTTTTTTTTCTGCCAATAAACTTGAAGTCCCACCTCCCTTTTCTCCAACTATTCCATTCCATTCTTGCTTGATCCTGCCCACTGGTTTTACTCCACCACCTCTTCTGGCAAGCTGCTCCAGGCATTCACCATCCTTTCCGTAAAGTAGTATCTCTTCACATCCCTCTTAAACTCCCCTCACTCAAGCTTTATAGCATGCACCCCTGTGTTCTAGTGCTCCTCCACCTCCTCCTCTGAAAAAGACTTGGCTCCTGCACCTTGTTTATCCCTTGAGGTACTTATAGGTCTCAATCATGTCCAACATTAATGCATTTTGGACATGTTACAGCACAATACTGGATTACACCTCTTCTCATCTTACACTAGTGGGGGTGGGGTGGTTCAAGAAGAACATCAAAAAATATTTATTCACTGAGAGGGTGGTGGATAGGTGAAACCATCTACCCAGTAACACGATTACAAGGACTATCCCGGGTTCAAACCCAAGTGGCACAGTTTCAAGAGTTTGATTACAAATAAAATGGAGGTAGGGGCAGAGACAGTTCTGAGGGATCTGAGTAAAACGTTATAGGAACAACAAGGCAAATTTGTGCTATTAGTCTTGTCCTGTCCTTTAGATCTGTGCATTTATAATGTATTATAGGTACTGGAATAATTTTTTTCCATTTTTCATCCAAGTATCTATGATGATTCTTTTACTAATTTATTAAAAAAATACTGAGAGAAAGAAAAACAGCACATCTTACTGTTTACACATAAAGAGATGGGAGATAGAGCTTAACATAAATGGTATTCTGTCCTGTTTTACATACTAGTTTGCAAAGCAGAATAGCAATGTTGTCATGATTCTGAATGAAATACCAGTCACCATGTTGCCACTCTGAATACCAATCTGTACCATTGCTCTTGTGAACAGGCAGAACACCAGATCATGTTGCGGAATGCCAAATTTGGGATTTTGGTGTTCCACCACTTATTCCAGATTATTTTCACAATTTTCATGCATTACACCAGGCACTTGGGTTAATATCCCAGTACTGACACTGTAGTGCAGCATGAGGGGGGTGCTGCACTCCTGAGGTGCCATCTTTCGGATGAGACGTTAAACCAAGGTCCCATCTGCCTGTTCTGGTGGTAGTTCAGGTGGATGTTTAAGATCCCATGGCACTTCTCGAAAAGAGTAGGAGAATTTTCCTGGTGCCCTGGACACATTTTTCCCATTCAGTAAAAAATACAACCAACAGCTTAATCTGGTTCAAAGTCAGTTGGCATTCATCTGTATGCCCCTCCCTTGGGTCGTGCCTGAAAATAGGCAGAATTTGTCTAGTGCACTTACCCAGTCAACAAAAACTACATAATAATAAATAAATTATCTTGAGAGTATTGCAAAATGTTATAAGGCACTAAAAAGTTTGTAAATGCCTAGATATAAAAGCTATGAAAGTTATCTGAGCCAAATCAGAACCCTTAGTAGGGTGTTGACCTTAAGTCCTCTCACACCTCATTTGATTGATTCCGCTTCCAGTTTCTGCCATTTCCAATCAGGTGTCCATAAATATCATTCCACCGACTCACCCCTCTTAAGGCTCAATGACACTATTCTAGAGGGAGTGTACCAGGACTGATGTCTGTGGCAATCTTTGATAACCTTACAATGGCTTTCTCCAACCCACAGATTTGCAGAAACAGATCTATTTGGCCTTTTGGTCAGCTGATTCCACTCATATCTGTTTGACAAGTACTGTGCCAATTGGTTCAAGTAGGTGATGCCCTCTCCCCATCCCCCATCACTTCAGGCATCCCCCCTGGGTTCCACTGTGGACCCCATTATGTGTCTCCACGTGCATCCACTCCTGCCTACTTCCTTAGATCATGGCATACCTGCTCTTTCTCGATCCCCCCCTGGCATTCATTGACTGGTGCATCCACTTTCTCTTACCTCCTTCCACACCTTTGAAATCAAGTGCCCACTCCCCTCCATGAATTTCACTCCCTTCCAGCTTTCAAACAGCAACTCAAATCTATCTACCCACCCCCTGCACCTTTCATCTCACCCACTTCCTTTCTTCCACCGCACCTCACTCTGCTCCCACCCCTACCTCCTCTTCCCTGTTGCACCCTCCTTATAGTTACTCTCTCTTTCCTTACATACAATTTGTATAATATGTATATAAGATAATGATGTTAGCTATTCTTATCTAATGCATTCCATGTAAATAACCATTACTGTATCTCTGTTATCGTACTATTGTATAATTTATTATATTCTTCCTCTGTATTGTAAATGTTTGCTCAAATGTCCCCAGCTCGCACCTGTAAATGAGCCTCAACTCAGTGTGCCTTTACCGGTTAACAAATTTTAAATAAAATAAAATAAATAAATAAAATCTACACATATGAGGAAAACAGTTCTTCTTGCTTCTGAGGCCTCATACGCCAAACTAGAATTAACTTTCTAGCACAACTTTGACAACATACATAACTGGTTCAACTCTAATTAACCTTCCCTAATTGCAAAAAATATATTCTCTTTGAATTTTGGCAGCCAAAAGCAACTTGCTAGGCTCCATGCTACCCTCATCTCCCTTTTCTAGTACCTCACTGTACAACTGGATTGAAATTTCAGCTCCTCTCCCCTCCATATTAATTCCATGTACAAAAGGCTCCTTCCCATGCTCAGTGCATTTTACTGCTACAGATCCTGCCTCCCACTATGAATCTGCAGTGAGATAATTCTCAAGATGATTATCCCAGTGTTTGATTATGTAGTTGCGGAGTACAGTGAACTACCTTGGCCAGATTCCTCCCTGTACTGACAACAGCTTCCTATATGCCAGCCTCTTGCTCCCATCCCAGGAGGCCAGGCACCTCTACCATTGTGCCTCCTTTATTTTCAAATTTTGTAATACAGTACAAGCCATTAAATCGGGATGCAGATAAACGGGATGTTCACTTTATTGGGATGTTCCTCAGGGCACCGATTAAGTGGTAATGTTATCCTATGGAAGCTGTTACTGGTTAAATGGGATGTCCCTGCTGTTTTATTGGGACGATTTCATCCTGCCCTGCATGTCCTGACTTGTCCCCTCATGTTAATCCCCATGCTAACCCCTTGATACCATCTTTGCGTTAATACTTTTAGCACCTTTTATCACACCTATATAAGAGTAAATTGTTTTCCACTTCCCTCCCTGCCTAGCTGCATTCTACTTTCTCACATTCTAATGGCACTGCATTTTTGGAACTGTATCCAAAGTGAGAGAGTGAGAGCCCAAAGTCCCTCAATTTCAGTGTTTTTTCTGCTCTATTGTTTGCCAATGGACTTGCAACAGACCTCTGATCACCTCCAACACATACTACTTCCTCCTACCTCTGAGTTTCCCTCACAGTTATTCACAGCTGTTAGCAGTCCCTGGAAGAGAGCCAGAGAGACAGAGAGTGTTTTTCCATCACTTGGCTGTTCACTACTGCCTCTCAACCTTAATTGAAACAAAACGGAACTCGAGACAACTTGTCAGAAACATCACCCTCCCCAGTGTATGGGCATGACAATGAAATGAAAGTAAGATGTGAGAGCCACTTTTGTTACAGAAATCTTTGACAATTTCACATGCTGACACACTGCACATTGGTTTTATACGTTACCATGAACAGTTCTCATGCAGTTAGGCTAAAACTAAAAATAAAACAGAGCGCTTCATTTTTTTCCCTAACTACTGGTTAATAACTAATCAAGAACACTTCTAACTCTTATTTTGTTGTACACACACATGTACTAGTGAGGAAAAATGTCCAATGCAAAGGCTAGTACAGTGTAAAATGTAAGGGCCATGTAAACCAAGTGTTTCTGATAATGGCTGCTTAATCGGGAGGAAAAGCCCACTACCAGGGTGTCCCAATTAAGTGCCTTCTACTGCAGTTGGTTAGAGTGGAACCAGTGCTAGAGTTCATTAAATGTAGGACTTATGATGGCAGCTTACAGAGCCTCAACAGTTATGTACTTTCTTGAGGACATGAGGGAAAGAGGTACATTATAGAGACACACAGATACCTGTAGGTATAGGTGTACAACAAGGTGGACCAGGCAGAGCTGTTCCAACTGAATGTTCTACTCCTTCAGTCAACTCCTTGACATCAGCAGTAAACAGTAGTGGACCCAGCACCGACTGCCATGGCACTCTACTTCTTATATTAAGGTACCTTTTTAGATACATAACCATTTATCTTCCCCCACTGTTTCCTTCCAGTTAGCCAGCTGTTTATCCAGCTGACTAAATTTTTGCTGATCTCTTTGCTGTTAAGCTTGTTAAGCAACTTTCTGTGTGATGCCATATCAAATGCTCTGCTGAAGTATAGGAAAATAACATCAACTGATATGTCCCAAGCCCATGTTTTAGTAACTAGCTAATAAAATGTTAATACATTAATTAGGCATGATCTTCTCCTAGTGAAGTCATGCTGTGTTCTGCCCCTGTGCCCCAATTCTTCCTGCTCCTCCACTTTTATGTTTGCTTGCACGCATGTGCAAGAAACATAGTGCCATCATCCGAGTTTTCAGAGGTGTGGCAGCCCTCTTCCAATTCAGTCAGTGTGTTTGCAGGCGCGGCTGCAGTTCTCCAATGCCTGCTGGAGCTGTCTATGACAGCAGTCCAAAATGCAGTGGAGTACAGTTGAAAGGGGAAGCTACGCTTCAGTGAGCAGCGATAAGATATCGCCTGCTCATCCGCTCCCCTACACACACACACACACACACACACACACACGCATACTGTGTATAGCCCCCCCAAGCACACACTGTGTAGCCGGCGGGGTGCCCAATCCCGTTGGCTGTGCTGCCAGTCCCCCAAAGCAGGAGTTCCATATGCCACGCTGGTGCCTCCACCCAGCATGGACTGACATCAGATAGCCGACGGGGTGCTCAACTCTGGCCGACTCCACTGGTCCCCCAGTACAGGATGCCACACTGGGAGCCCACCCCAGCATGGCAACAGATGCTATTACAACGGGGTGCCCAATCCTGTCGGCTCCACGCCCCACCACCAGCTATCCTTGTGCCACGCTGGGAGCCCACCCCAGTGTGGCAAACGTCCCGTGTCATCATTTAAAAAAAACAACAACCTGAAACTCGAAAATGGTCCCTCGCTGTCTCTGCCCCCACCCGCACCAACCCACTGTACACCCCACCTCCCCACACCCCCCTCACCCCATACTTACCTCCGGACTCCAGCGCGATGATCTTCGGTAGACCGCAACACGTCTGCACTCTACAAAGCCGACCGCAAACTGAGGAAATGCCGGTAAGCTGTATAATGGGATAGATAGGGTTTTTTCAACTTTGCTGCATATCTCAGCCATTTTTTGGAATTTATGCACCAAATTTTCAGCATGGGGTTTCTGGTTCCCCTTCTCATGAAAGCTCTCACTGTCATGGTGTTAATCGGGCACGAAGCATGATTTTGCAGTCACTGCGTGAAATCGCCTTTGGGGACTGAGTAGCAAAATGACACTGCTACTGTTCATAAGGTGGGCTCTCAAAAAGCCTATGTTGAAAATATGGTGGAAAAATTCCTAAAAATAACTGTTTTATGAGCTTGCGTTGCGCAGTTCCTACGCATGCTCGTAAGTTCGCGAATTTTCAATATTTTTACTCCAGATTTTCAACATTGCCATTTTACCACACCTCCTTATGAGCAGTACAGCTGTCATTTTTCACATCTTGCCCAAAATGTGCTTCCACCCAAGTAGCGCACAATGGCACAGTCAGTGTGCGAAATCAATGTATGGGGCACATTAAGAAAATCACAGTGACACTGTTCATGAGCAGAGGTCTTAAAATGGCTATGTTGAAAATTTGGTGAAAAAATTCCTAAAAGTGACTGTTTTACAAGCGTGCATTGCGCAGTTCCCACGCACGCTCTTAAGTTTGCCAATTTTCTATATTTTCACTCCAGATTTTCCACATTATCATTTTATTACACTTCCTTATGAACAGTACAGCTGCCATTTTTCACATGTCGCCCCAAATGTGTTTCCGCACATGTAGCGCACAATGGTGCAGTCGGTGTGCGAAAGCAATGTGTGGAACAGATTAAGAAAATCACAGTTACACTGTTCATGAGCAGAGGTCTTAAAATGGCTATGTTGAAAATTTGGTGACAAAAGTCCATAAAACGACTGTGTTACGAGTGAGCATTGCGAAGTTTCCACACACCCTCGTAAGTTCATGACTTTGTAATATTTTCAGTCCAGATTTTCACCAGTGGCATTTTTCCAGTCTTCCTTATGAACAGTACAGCTGTCATTTTTCACAACATGGCTGAAATGTGTTTTCATACTTTCAGTGCAGAGATGCGTGGTCGCTGTGGGAAATCATTGTTTGGGACAGATAAAGAAAATCACAGTGACACGGTTCATGATCGGAGGTCCCAAAATGTCTGTGTTGACAATCTGCTGTAAAAAATCCCCAACCTAATTATGTTACGGGTTTGAGTTGCACAGTTTCTATGCACGCTCATGGCTTCACCAGTTTTTTTTAATATTTTTACTGCAGATTTGCAACATTGCCATTTTTCACACCTCTCCATGAACAGTACAGCTGTCATTTTTCACATCCTGTTCGGAATGTGTTTTTGCACCTGTGGTGCTAAATGCCGTAGTAGCTGTGCATAAGCAGCTTTCAGCTAACAAACTGATATTGCCACTGTTCATGAGGTGGGGGTCACAAAAAAACCATGTTGAAAATTTGGAGTGAAAATACTAACGAATGCCTGAGGTGTTAGGGTTTCCAACCATAACGCCCCACCCTGTACAGAATGAGAGGCATCAGGGGTGTGACTTGGGATTCTTGCCTGTAATGCTCATACCATTCCACATCCTGCAGCCAGTGAGAGTCATCGAGGTATGCCTTGGACTCTTCGGCCCCAAGTTCACCCCATTCTCCTATACCGCACCCATATCACCATATTTCCTAATGGAATGGGGTGCACATAAGGGCCAAAGACCCCAAGGCACACCGTGACACTTGTCAGTGTCTGCAGGGTAGGATGTGGTGAAATGGCATAGCCGTTATGCCTGACGACCCAAAGGCACACTCCAATGCCTGTCACTCTCTGCAGGGTGGTGGTGGGGTTGGCTTCAGTTCAATACTTCACTGCCATTTCTATTATGCAGCTCTGTAACTTCTACACTACCAATGCCAATGCCAGCAAGCAAACATTCGGCATTGACAAATGCTTGTTTTTTCTGTATGGAAGATTTCAAAGTTGTCCATAGGCTAGCAATCTGGTTGACTGGCCTGTAATTAGCTATTTCCCTTATCTGCCTTTTTATGTTTTCATGCATAACAAGGAAACATCATGGCAGCACATTGAGGTCTGTAGGTATGTCAGATCTTTAGAGAGTGAGCGACGAAGACAGGGAAAACGGAAGTAAGGTGCCTGCCTGGTGCCATGGCTTGGAGAGACAGTAAGCGTATCCTCAGGATCACGAGAACAGCTGCACGGGAGTCTGAGCTGGACATCATTGTCCACCTAGGGACAAATGACTAGGCTAATCATGAGATTAGAGCAGTGCAGAAGGACTTTGTAGAATTGGGGAGGGGCCTAAGACAAGTAGCACACACAATATCCTTCTCTGAGGTGCTGCCTGTCAATGGCATGAGTGAGGCGAGGGTACTTTGCATCATGCAGTTTAATGAATGGTTGAAAAAATGGTGTGGAGCACAGGGATTTGGCTTCATTGGGGACTGGGGTTCCACCTGGAGGGACACCAGCCTATACTGGCAGGACGGTCTGCATCTGTCCAGGAAGGGAACAAGTCTTTTGAGCAATCGGTTTGAATGCTTCATTGGCAAGCTTTTAAACTAGTCAAGGGGGGAGGCACTGATAAGCAGCAGAAAAATCCCAGCCTCTCCCTACAAAACAGGGTACTAAATGAGAAAAAGATCGAGGTAGAAAGGTCAGTGGGGGATGCTGCAAAGAAGGTAAAGCCATCAAAAAATGGAGAGCAATGAGTACCAATGCCCGTAGTCTGAGTAACAAGCTTCCTGAATTAGTGGCCTTGATGGAGGAGGAACATCTGGATATTATGGCAGTCACAGAAACATGGTACACAAAACCATGACTGGGACATAAACATACCAGGATACACTATCTACAGGAGGGTAAAAGAGGAGGAGGAGTAGCTCTTTACATAAGGGAAGGAATCAAAGCAACAGAACAAAAGGGAAAACAGGGAGGAGAAGAAGCACAGTGGGTAAATTTGGAGTCCGGCAATGGCACCACAATCTGCACAGGGGTTGTATACAGACCCCCTTCTCAGGGGGAGGAAATGGACAAGGAAATGATAGAAAGAATACTTAGAATGGCAGAAAAAGGGGAAATATTGCTGATGGGTGATCTGAATATGCCAGATGTTAACTGGAGTGCAGTTGCAGCAGCCACTTCAAAGAGTGGGGTTATTCTAGATGCCCTACAGGGGGCATGCCTTAGACAACTAGTATTGGAGCCCACTCGAGGGAGCAATCTTAGACCTGGTTCTCTCAAATGGAGATGAAGAGAGGATCACAGATGTAAGTGGGTAGCCATCTGGGAATTAGGAAACCATCGAACAGTATGGTTCACAATAAACACAGCAATAGAGTCAAGCCAAACAAAGGCAAAAGTACTGGACTTTAGGAGGGCTGACTTTGCCAAAATGGGTGAGTGCCTAAGGAATGCACTAGTAAATGGGCAGGAAGGAGGGTGGAAGAACAATGGGAATAATAAAACTGCCATCACAGAGGTAACAAGCCTTTGTGTGAAGCAAATAAACAAAACGAAACGATGTAAGAAACCACTATGGTTCTCAAAGGAAGTGGCAGTGAAGGTTCAAGAGAAAAAGAAAGCATTTAGGAAGTACAAGGAATCACAGAAGGAGCAGGACAGAGAACTGTATCAGTTAAAGCAAAAGGAAGCTGGGAAGGCAGTCAGAACAGCAAAGGCCCAAACTGAGGAAAAGATAGCCAACTCAGTTAAGAAGGAGGATAAAACCTTTTATAGGTACATCAGGGAGTGAAGGAAGACCAAGGGAGGGTTAGTGAGGCTTAATAAAGAGGAGGAGGGTGGGCAGAGGGTGACTGTGAAAAGGCAGAGATACTAAACAAATATTTTTGCTCAGTATTTACAAAGGAAGAGGGGGAGGTACCTAAAACAAACAGTAGAAACAATCTGGATACAGAAGTTGATACCAGCCCATTTACAGAAGAAAGGGTTCTAAAAGAACTCTTAAAACTGAAGGTGGACAAAGCAATGGAGCCTGATGGGATTCATCCCAGAATTCTAAAAGAACTAAGGGTAGAACTAGTGACACCAATGACTACCCTCTTTAACAAATCATGGGAGGATGGGGTGGTACCCGAGGACTGAAGAAGGGCAGATGTGATACCCCTTCACAAAAGTGGGAGCAAGGCAGAAGCAGAAAGCTACAGACCTGTTAGTTTAACCTCAGTGGTAGGGAAAATGATGGAATCACTTCTGAAGGAAAGAATTGTTAAGTATCTAGAGGCCAGAGGGGCTCAGGACCCAAGGCAGCATGAATTCACAGCTGGAAGGTCATGCCAGACAAATCTGATAAATTTCTTTGACTGGGTGACCAAAGTAGTAGATCAGGCGGGCTGTGGACATGGCCTACCTAGACTTTTAGCAAGGCATTTGACACAGTCCCACACAAAAGATTAATATACAAGTTAGCCAGCCTGGGAGTGGGTCCCAAGATGACAGCCTGGGTAAAGAATTGGCTGGAGAATAGGACACAGAGAGTAATAGTAAATGGAGTCCACTCTGAAGAAAGGGGGTTACTAGTGGGTACCGCAGGGCTCAGTATTAGATCGGTCCTTCAATGTCTTTATAAGTGACATTGCAGAGGGACTGAAGGAAAAGTATGTCTCTTTGCTGATGACACAAAGATCTGCAACAGAGTTGATGCACAAGGTGGGGTGGAAAGGATGAGAAGGGACTTGACAAGGTTAGAGGAATGGTCAAATGTATGGCAGTTTAGATTCAATGCTAAGAAGTGCAAGGTAATGCACCTGGGAAACAAAACCCAGGGAAGAGTACCAATGGGGGATGAGATACTAACAACAACAAAATGGAAAGGACCTGGGGTTAGTCATATCAGATGACCTAAAGGGGTGGGCAAGCAATATAAGAGGGCAGCAAGGAGGTTAGTGATACTGGGATGCATAGGGAAAGGCATCACCAGTAGAAAACAGGAAGTTATTATCCCTCTGTACAGACAGTTGGTGAGACCCCATCTGGAGTACTGCGTGCAGTTCTGGAGACCCAATCTCCGCAAAGACATAGACAGGATGGAGGCTGTCAGAGGAGGGCAACTAAAATGGTGCAGGGTCTGCACGGAAGACATATGAAGAGAGACTTAGGGAGCTGAATATGTATAGCCTCGAGGAAAGGAGGGAGAGGGGGACATGATAGAAACTTCAAGTACCTCAAGGAATCAACAAAGTCCAAGAGGGTAGCATCTTTCAAAAAAGAGGTGTAAGAACAAGAGGGCACAATTTGAAGATATAAGGGGACGGCTCTAGAGGTAATTTAGGAAGTATTTTTTCACAGACAGGGTTGTGGATGCATGGAATGGCCTTCCGGAGGAGGTTGTGGAGTCAAAAACAGTGGTGGAATTCAAGAATGCATGGGACAGTCATAAGGCAATTCTAGGGGGTGGGGGTAGGAAGAAGTAGGCTGCTGGTTAACTAGGATCTGCAGCTTATCCATTAGGTAGGGAAATGGGCAGACTGGGTGGGCCAAGCGGTCCTTATCTGCCGACAAAATCTATGTTTCTATGTTTCTGTAACCATTCCACCTTTTCTGCCAGTGGAGCAGTGTGTACCTGTCTTGATTCGAATACCAACGTGTGACCCTTTTTTGTACATTGCTGTCCACTGATGTTTTCCTGTTGAGTTACCTGGATCTCATTTGTGAGCTGAAATCTCTATCTGCCTGGAAGCCTATGACTGGATGCCTGAGGTATCAGTCTGGCTATGAGGTAGATAGAGAACCCTCAGCTGCTCTGTTTTCAGTCATCCCCACCCACCCCTTGGTGATAGTGGAGAATGCTGGACCACTGATGAACCTACACTATTAGTATAGAGCTCAAGTTACACTACTTTTTCAAATCAGTCTTTTGTTTATTTATTTATTTTTTTTGAGTATGGGGGCTTTGCCGCCCACACCCACCTTAAAAAAAACAAGGAGGGGTATGGGGGAAAAGCCCCCAACTGAAAAAAATGTACAAAATCCAAAACAACAGCAAGCACAAGCACGCGCTCTATTCACTACAGCAGTATGTACGTTACTTGCGATTGTCCAATGTTCTCCACTATCACCCCCCCATACTGTGCGTGTGCTATGAAGCATAGAGACAGGTACAGCTCTCTCTTTCTCTCTCTCTCTCTCTCTCTCTCTTTCATGTAGTCCCCTTTTTCTACAATCCATGGGGACCAGAATGATTGCTGAGATGGATAGCAGCTCCCACAGAGAAGAGTGAAGGTAATCCCCAACATTGTTGCTCCCCATTATAGTCATTCCCATGGCTTCTTTTCCTCTCCTACCTGACCAAATAATGAAACAACTGGCTCCACCAGTATAGCCGCTCCTGTGGCTTTCCCATCCTTCCCACCAACTCAAATAACTAAACCACCAGCTCCACCAGTACAACCACACCTGCAGTTTTATTTTCCCCTTGACACCAGCATGAATAATGAAACAAGCAGCTCCACTGGTACAACCGCTCCTGCAGCTTTTTCTGCTTTCCCACTCACTGAAAAAATAAATAAATTCAGAGGGCTGGAAAAAATGTTGTCTCTCCTGCTGTCCCTCTCAAGAGGGGTTACACTGTCCAACACACTGCTGGTAGTTTATTATGTTAACTTAAGAGGGGAAGGAGGAGCAGGATGATGGCTATGCTGGGTTGCCATCTGCATGGGCTCTGAAGAGAGACCAATTTTCCCAGTTTTCTGCTTACCTCCCTTTCAATTTAAAGTTTTGAGGAGAATCCTAACTCTGCGAACCTTTGCTGTTGTCAAGAGTGCATTTGTGTAAGTTTCAATAGTTATTTTAGTTAGAAGTAAGCAGTAGGGCATTAGCAGCAGGTAGGTCTGGGCAGTGGATTTAGTGTTTAGGAGTTAGTGTGTTTTTTGGTTTTGGTGAGGACACCTGTTGAAGTGCTGTAGAGAAACTGTGAGGAGCATGAATAAAAGGAGCTGATTCTGCAAAGGTACCAGCATCATCACTATTCATAATGTTTCTCATCCAGTGGAATTTGTTGTCGGAGTTTGAAGGGAGGCTGTTGGAACAGTGAAATTGTGAGCATCAAGGGAAGAGTTCTCTAAATGGTGGAGAGACTGCCATTGCTGCACTGGTAAGCCATGGTTGAGGTGCACAGTCTTAGCATTTTGAAATCTGTTAGAGTGGACCCTCATCTGTTTGGTTTTCTGAGCTTCGAATATACCTCTTGGGACTGATTTAAGGAGTGCTACCCTGTATTACATAAGACTTTGCCATCTGTCTTAATTCTATGCTACATCTGTGAGAGTGGTATTAGAATCTTGGGGACACTACTTTGAAGACCTGAGGGTAAGAACTGCTGTTTTCAAACTTTTGCTGAAATTCTACCCCCGTACTACTGAGAGCAGGGGGGAGTTTGAATTTGATATTTGTCTCTAGAAATCCTCACTGTCTTTCTAAACCTCCCGCCTTCAACAGACTGATATTCAGTTTCCACCAACTGTTACTACTCAGCCCCGGGACACACATGTGAGTCGAAATATTCTATACTTAACTTTATTCAAAATGGCCACCTAGGGCTGAGTGAGACTCATCAATAGCAGTGGTGAGAGCACTATTTTTTCTGTGTCTTCTTCCCTCAGCATAGGTGAGAGCTATGCTGGGTACCAGTGACCACTGCAAGTCTGTTGGAGGTGTTGAGGTTTTACTTTGTTCATTTCTCAGTGTCATTCTTGCAGTTATCCTTGGACATTGCTCCTTTTAGGAGCTGGCTCTCTTTTTGAATTAACTCTCACAGCACTTCTGCATGTTGGATTCTCCCATAAATGTTTTATGTTATATCTCGTAGTTTATTGCTGTAATTATTGTATGTTGGTGGGTTTGGGAGGTTTGGGTTCCACAGATGGGATTTTTGTTTTAGTTTTTTAGTTTATTTTATTTAAATTAGAGGAGATTGTGCTACTTAGTCTATTTTATGTAAATTGGGTTGTTATGCAAATTTTTTTTTTTTATCAGGAAGGGTATTCATTATAATTGTATTTGATTTGTTTAGGGGGTATTTATTGGGGATTTTAGTGTGGGGGTGGGTGACTTTTGAAAGCAGTCTAGGATGTGCCTTAGTTTTATGGCCCTGCGGATTATCTACCCAGTACCACTGCTGCTTGACCTCTGCTTTTCATTGACCTCCCTTTGCCAGCTACAGGCTTGAGGTATTGTAGGGAGGTCAGGATTGCAAGAGGGTGAGATGGCAGGCAGTGGTTGCTGGGGGTATAGCAGGAGCGAGTTGAATTAGGGTGGCCAGGACCAGGAGACACCCTAGGTTAAAGTGGGGCCTGGAGAGAGGCCAGACATGTTTAGTCCCTATACCTAGGGCTCCCACTGGACTGCGTGGGCAGGTATCCATTGGGTTGGCAACCTCCAGAAATCCTCTTCAGGTGGTGCTATGCAATGCCAGATAGATTAGGAACAAGACTGCAATTACTGCAGACTTGATTTCCTCTGTTGATCTGGCTTGCATTATGGAGACCTGGCTAGGGGATGGCGTGGGTCCAGTGTTGGAGGTGTCTGTGCCAGCTGGGTTTTCCATAGTGCACTACCTGAAGGGGTTGGGGTGAGGTCATCTGTTTTAGATCCGACCTTAAGTTCTCCATACACCCGGTGGGTTCTACTTCATCATTTGAATGCATGGCAGTTCGTTTGGGTCCAGGTGCAGGCTGTAGAATCCTCCTTGTATACCTGCATGCGGGGTGGGAGGGGGAGTTTCTGCAGGAAGTTGCGGACTTTGTTTCTGTGAAGGCATTGGAGTCACCCAGATGGTTGGTTCTGGGTGACTTCAACGCTTACATCAACTACGAATATTCACAGTTCATTTATGACTTCCTCCAGCTGATATCTTTGCTGGGCCTTGCACAAGCTGCTGCTTCTGCAACCCACAGCCACAGTCATGCCTTGTACTTAGTATTCTCACTGCAGGCTTGAAGTCTTGGACCTTAGTATTGATCCAGTCATTTGGTCAGATCATTGCATAATGAGATTTTTGTTTGTCCCCCCATTAGTCCCTCCTCTGTGTAGATGGTCTGCTGTTGCACTTTGAAGGGGTTGTCCCCAGAGGGACTGATGGTGGTGACGGATCTATCTGGTGTGAGTGTTGCATGTGTGGCAGGGCTGGGTGAGGTGGCCGCAGCCTAGAATGAGGCTGTTTCCAAGGTATTTGACTCTGTCCCACTGATCTGTGTATGACCTAGGTCTTCTCGCTTGAGACCCCTTTGGTTTGATGGGGCACTCAAGCAGATAAAGACTTAGGGTCAGAGGTTGGAGCGTTGTTGACAGAGGACTTGATCTGTGGGGGATAAACTGGCTTTGAGACTTTACTACGGTTAATATCAAAGGGCAATCATCCATAAGAAGACAGTTTTCCTGTCCAGATTGATTGCTACAAGGAGGAACAGACCAGCTCTGCTTTTCCAAACTGTGGACAGGCTTCTCCATCCTGCCTGTCTACAGCCAAAAAAGCTTTTTCAATGGCTCAGTGCAAGGAGTTTGCTCTGTTCTTCTCTTACAGGATGTCCTTCATCAGGTATGAGATCTCCCCAACATGGCACCTGTGGCCCAGCAGTAGCAAGTCGGGCATGTTCGGAAATACTCTTATTGTTTGAAGAAAGTTTATTGTTTTATCATTTAACATTTTTTTGTCATCCCCCCGGACATCCCCCATCTGACTGACTGACCCCCCCCAGCCCATTCACCCATAATTACTGGGGTTTACCTTATGCCCGGCCCCTTAGTGGAGCCTTCGGGGAGTTGGTTGCCATCTTGCCACCAGCTTTTTCCTCCATTTTTCCCCCAGGGACCCCAGGAGTGGGTACGCATGCTTGTGGAGGCACACATTATTTATTTATTTTTTTTTTAACATCAGTTTAAAACCTTTGAGCCAGAGGCTCATTTACAAAGGTACCTTGTCATAAGGAAGACAAAACATACATACATGAGACAATCAGAAATACAGTACAGCAATAAGGCACAGGCAAGTTGCAGGCAATAGTACCACAACCCTGGTAATGGCCCCTTTCCTCCAACCCCAGGCCTAGCACCTGGCTCCTCCTGGCCTGTGCTGCCCCCAGCCTCCACCAGGTGGCAGCCATCAGCCGGAGGAAGCCACTTGCACCTCCCTAGAGAGAAGAGCTTGCCTTCGGCAGCTCCATCCAGCTCCCCCTCACTGACCTCTGATCATTCTCAAACCTGGGTCGTCGGCATGCCGCGAGGTAAGACGTCCAGTGCCTCATCTCTCAGTGCCACTGGCCGGTGTTTGGAGTCAGTTTAGGTGGTTGGGGTGGCTGAGATCTGTGAGTTGATTTTAAAGCTGCAGCCCAAATATTGTGAATTGGACCTGGGCCCAACTCGTCTCTTAGTGGGATGTGTTGAGTCCATTGAGCCAGTCTTCACCAAGATTGTCTGGTGTTCACTTTTGGAAAGTTGCTTTCCTGATGCCTTAAAAGAGACATTAGTGATACCCCTCCTAAAGAAACCGTCTCTTGGCTCTGACATATTGGTGAATTATAAACCTATCTCTAACCTCCCATTTTTAGGGAAGGTTATTGAGAAAGTAGTGGCTCTGAAGTTCAAGGCAAACCTCACAGCCTATGGCATCTACGAGCCCTTCCAGTTGGGATTTAGGTCAAGGTATAGCACTGAGAATGCATTAGTCAGAGTGCAAAATGATCTCCGCAGGGCGAGGGATTGAGAAGAGTGCCAATTCTAATTCTCCTCGATCTTTCCTCAGCGCTTGAAACTGTGGACCACGCAGTGCTGCTGGATCACCTAAGGGGGCTCTGTGGACTCATCAGTACTGTCATCAACTGGATTGAGTCATTCCTTACAGGCAGGACACAGCAGGTGGTGATGGAAAATTTCTCATTGTGCCTGAAGACCCTGCCCTGTGGCGTTCCCCAAGGTGCAATCCTGTTACCTGCTTTGTTCACAGTGTATATGCTTCCTCTGAGTGAGATCATTACACAGTACAGCTTGGGTCTCCACTGTTATGCAGACAACTCCAAGCTATATGTGTCGTTTGCACCCAAGACCGATGGCACTGTGGAGATGCTAAATAATTACCTGACTGAGATCCAGGGCTGGATGACATCTAGCTGGCTAAGACTCAATCTAGACAAGACGGAGGTGCTAGTGATTGAGTCTGGTCATCGGCAGGATGTGGACGCTGCTGGGAGCGGTGCATAAACTTTCCTTGAAACCACTCCCTTAGTGGCTTCCACCAAGGTGAAAAATCTGGGTGTCATCCTTGATAATAGATTGACACTTGAGCCTCAGGTGTCATCCGTTGTCAAAAGTGGTTTCTACCACTTGAGGATTGTTGCATGGATTAAAGCCTTGATTCTACCTGATGACCGGCCCTCACTGGTTCATGCTTTTGTGACATCCCGGCTCGACTACTGCAATGCTCTGTACCTCAGGGTCACTGGAGGGGTTCTCCAGTGCCTGCAACTGGTGCATAATGCAGTAGCCAGGTTACTGATGGGCCGTCCAGATCCTGTCAAGTGACCCCGGTTTTACGTGAACTGCACTGGCTGTGGTTAGGTGGAGAATCATCTTCAAGGTGAGCTTGCTCAGCTTTAAGGCCCTACATGGATCAGGCCCTGGTTACCTAAATGGCCTTCTGACTCCAACTCATCCTGTGCACTCCCTTCAGTCTTCCACCTAGGGTCTCCTAGTGGTTCTCAGGGCTCACCTTAAATCCTCTGGAGAGCATGCATTTGAGATGGCAGACCCAGTATTATGGAACTCGCTACCAAGGTCCTTGAGGGAGGCCCCATCGGTGGAGGCTTTTTAGCAGGGCCTAAAGGCATAGATTTTTAGAAAAGCCTATCCACATTGTTAATAGCTGTTAAAGTGATGCAGTATTTGTATTCAGTATTTTGTTCTTTTAAATTTGATTTTAAATTGTTGTCAATTATTATTTCTTTTCTTTTACTGTTCCTTTATCTATGTATGCTTACCTTACTTGTACAGCACCCAGAGCCTCCGGGATGGGCTGCTCTAGACATAACATTTTACTTACTTATTTAGCTTAGGAAGGAGACTCAAACCCTGTAATTTAAAAATAAGGTTATTTAACTTGCATTGCACTTCTGATGGTACTAACTCTGCTAACTCCATGGTCATGTGACGATCCAGTCAGGTTGGGGCTTTGTTCACCTTCAGGGAATATGTTGACATTTAAGCTATTATGCCTTTCCCAAAGCTAGCATGAGTTAGCTTAGTCCATGAGGTACTCCAAGCTTTAAGTTTAAAAACAGGACATCCAATACTGCTCCTGTCCCTCTTCATGTACAACACTAATAACATCTGTTGTTATACAGGAATCTCTCCCTCTTCTGTCATATACAGACTGGGTTTTTGTTCATCTTTTGAGCCATTGCTTTAAGGTAATGTTCCTGTGCCTTTTTGCTAGGCTAGAGTGGAATGTTTGGATTGATTTTCAAGTCATGTCTTTAAATAAACAAAAAAATAAGAAAAAGGAAAAGTTAAGTAAATTCATCCAGGGATCACTCTGTACCATGAGCTTCATCCAGAAAAATAAGTTTGTTTTTGATATCAGAGGTAGAAGTTCTGGATTTTTTGGGGCCAGTATAAAGGGCTGTTAAAAAAAATTTGTGTTGTGTGTATGATTTTATCTCAGGCTACATTTGCGCACATAAAAAACCAAAATTAAAGGGGAACCATCAGCACTAAAAGCCCCACACCCAAGTGTGGAGCTGGTACCAATTTGCACTTTGTGTGCAAAAACAATCTTTTTAATGTAATGTTTACTGCAAGATAGTAGTATCAGGCTGATTCTGTTAACTTCCAAGCTGACATTTTCTGTAACTATAAATCCCAGAACCCCTGCAGCTGACATCAGAGGAGGGCTACAGCAGTGAGAGATTCAGTAGCCTGCAGTGCATGTTAGAGCTACAGCCCTGCTCTGGGGCCTGATTCTCAAAAAGGCCTGACATGGCCCAGGGACTAAGTCCCTGTGCACAACTCCCTGGTCCAGGGAAAACTCACTGCACCTGCAAAAAATGCCATTTTCAGCATTTTGTGCCCCTGGGCAGCATTCTCCTTTCTTTCTGCAGCTGCATTGGTATGCTTCATAATACCAGGCATAGCATTGTTCCACAGCTACAGCACAAGCTGCCATAAATTGTAGGAACAGTTGCAAAAAGGCAGCCATTTTGACAATTGTGCAATGCAGAAAAAAACTGTAGTTGTGCAAGGAAACCCTTTATTGTGTAACGTTTTTCAGCATGTGCACAATTGTTTCACTTTTGAAAACCTGGCTGCTGGGGAAGTAAACAGATAAGCCTGAATTAATCTACAATACTGCAGTAAACAGTAAGTAAAAAAACAATAGCTTTGCACACAAAGTGTAAATGGGGACCAGACCCACATGGGTGTATGGCTCTTAATGCTGACTGTTTGTTCCACTTTAAGTAGTAGTAGAAACAGAAGTTGTACTTCACCTGGCTGTCTTTGATGTGGGAGGCAATAATGCCATGTTTCTAAAAGGGATTTATTGCTAATTCATGCTGCAAACCCACAAGGTATTTGTAACAAATTATTTTCTGATGAGAGAGAATGATGACATTTTGACAATGTTGTTGTTTCACAATGTTATTTTTCTACCCTATGTTGCTAACCTTTAAGGTTTTGAATCAATAATATCTGCTGGTTACATTACACTTGATAGTTATTATTGAGCACTGTGTAAATGTTACATATACACTCTATTGTATTTATATATGCCACCCAGCACACTCAGGTTATTTATTTATTTACTTTTTATTCGGGGGCCAAATTCAAGATGTGGATCCACATCTGTAGTGAAGGTTTTCCCTTCCCTTATATGTTCTGCTCGCTATGATAGGCACTGAGTATGAAGTTGTTCTCAGGTGTCTCTTGTACCTATTGATGTCAGCACACTCAGCCTTCACCTGACTGCCTTCACTATTAAAAGTAGCAGCAAAAGGAGAATGGCATCTTCACCAATGGCAAATGAAATCATATATCAAATCTAACAACCTTAGAAGTATCAGGAAGTGGGCGAGTCCTGTATAAAGTCACTTGTGAATATTTGATTTTCTACACTCCTTTTTATGTTTGCCATGCGTGTGTGTGCACGTGACTGTTTTGCAAAAGTACTGCTTTTTATGGGTGTCACACTGTCTATCCAATGCAGAGCAGGATTTTAGGTGCAAGTCAGTGGCACAACAATCATCAGTGAGGCTGATTATGACAGAGTTTTGGCTTGCCGGGCAGAGATGGCATGAACTTGCAAAGAAATAGCCGCCCCAATCATGGGTCAGCTCTTCCCTTTGATCTGCATCACCCAGCAAGCCAAGCTGATACATTACAGACAGCCTGGAATGCGTGGAATGTCTGCCAGCTGTAAGAGCAAACTGTCCTTTGATGTCTGTTAGTGGCTGCCCCATGACTGCTCCCCACACCTGACCCTTCCTCTCAGTTCCCCTTCCACAAACATAATATTGACACTGGAGGTACCCAATCCTCCATTGTTGCCAGCTCTTAAGTGAAACCCCATTGGTGAATTACCGCTCCACTTACAATGCGTGATCACATCTTAGTTTTTTTATTAAATTTTATTTACTTTTTATTTATTTATTTCCCCATGACTGTCCTGTGCACCCAACCTCTCTCTCAGCAAACCTTCCCAAACAGAATACTGACAGTGGGGGTGCCCAGTCCCCCAGTGTCACCACCCCGTAAGTGAACCTCCCAAGGTTCACTACCGTGCCACTCCCAATGCACTGTCACATCTCCATCAGTGTTTTTTTTGTGTTATCCCACCACCTGACCCTCCCTTTCAGCACCTGCCACCCCCCCCATAGACATAACAGTGACAATGGGGGTGCCCAATCCCTCAGTGTTGCGATCAGGAAGCAACATATCCTTCAGTCTTTTTTTTGTTACAAACTCTGGAAAAAGAAACCATCCATCAATGCCTTTTACTTCCATTACTGTTCCCCACCCTACCCTCCCACTTAGTACCCATCACTCTACTCCCCAAAACCCTTACTTACCCACTGTGGGTCCAATGCCATAATCTTCTATGGACCACAGATATGCCTTTACTCTTCAAAGCCAGGCCACGAACTGAAGAAACAAGTATGTGGTTCAATGTATTTCAATGGGGTTTTGAACTGAGTGGCATAACTTGAGCATTTGTGCATATGTTTGTCCCAGATTTTCAACATGCCTTTTTTGGGACCCCACCTCATTAACAGTTGCATCAACATTAGGCAAATCCATCCCGAAAGGTGATTTCATGGTCCCTGTGTGAAATCACCTTTTAGGCAGGAGTTGAAGTTTTTCTCTGTCCTTGTTCATCAGGTGCGGTCATACGAAGGCTATGTTGAAAATTTGATGTAAAAATATTTTTAAAAAATAAAGTTATACGCTTATGTTGAGTTCTGTGAACCCAGGCTCATAACTTTGGTTATTTTCAATATTTTTACCCACATTTACAACCTAGCCATTTCTTTACAGCACCTCATGAATGTGACAGCTGTCATTTTTCAAATCTTGGCCAAAATGTGTTTTTACATCCCAAAATGTGTCCCTGTGTAAAATCACCTTTTGGGAAGGAGTTCAAAATTTTCTGTGCCCTTTTTCATGAGAAGGGGTCATAAGAAGGTGATGTTGAAAATTTGGTGTAAAAATATTAAATCACTACAAAGTTATGAGTCTACGTTGAATTTTGCGAACATAGGCTTGTAACTTTGGTCATTTTCAATGTTTTTACCCAAAATTTTTGACATAGACATTCCTTTACTGCACCTCATGGATGTGATAGCTGTCATTTTTCAGATCCTGCCCAAAATGTTTTTTTTTTGCATCCAGAAAGGTGATTTCACAGTAAGCTAGTGTTACTATTATACTATCACAGTAAATGGATGTTTTTGACTATGTATTCTCAAAGTGTTTCTTTTTTCTCCTTCCCTACAGAGACGAGATTGGTTGAGCACAGGTGGCTTCTGCTGGACAATAAATAATTGTTGCTCCCTACTCATTCTGTACCTGCATTTTCACTGGGTTCAGTAACAAACCAATACTTTGCCCTTCCTATCTTTGCTTATTTTAGTTCTGGCTTTTTAACTATGTTGTAATTGATATGCAACTATAAATCTTAAAATGTTTTGGCTGGGTATACCTACCCGACAGCGACAGTTCGACAGCGAGGTCCCCCACAGCGACTACAGTGTCATTCCACTGTAGGGGACCCGCTGGAACTGGGCACTGTCTGTCGGGGGTCCTGCAACCCCCCCCCCTAGGAATCAGCTCCAACTCGGAGTTGATAATCCTTAGTGGGGGGGTGCGGTGGGGGCACAGCCCCCCCCCACATGGGGGGTTCTGGGATGAATCCCCCGAAGAAAACAGTTTGTGTGCTGAGAAACCAGCAGCTAACTGCTAAATGCAGTTGACCTGCTGGTTTCACTGTCGGGGCGTTCAATGAGAAATTTATCGAACACCCATTTCATGGATCCTTTTGGCTGCAACTACTAAACTGTCAGCTTAGAAAAATGTAAGATTGATCAATCAGTCAATCAAGTCTTTATTTATACAGGCAAACACCATTGAGTAAGCTCATTTACAAGGTGGACCTGCATCAAACAAGGTCAAAGAACAATGCATTTATGTACAGGCGAAAAGCAAATCAGCATAGTTATACATAAGAATATGGCAGAATAAACGATATTAGGTAAAGGTTAGCATTTGTATACATGGTATAACATTCATATACATATTCATAACATATTCATGGAGGACTAGAGGTCAGTAAGAAGGGAGCTGTGTAAAAAAATAGGACGCATTTTCAAATTTTATAAAACCTCAGACACAGAGAACAGGCAGGAGGTAGAGGAAGTAAGGCAGGCAAGGGCAGGCAAGGGTGGGAATGGCACAGGGACAGTTTCACTACATGAAGCGGTAAGTTGCCAGGCTGGGGACATGTAAGAATGGACAAGGGAGGAAGGGGTGAATAAGGACCCAGAGTTCAGAAGTAATATTGGGGATCGATATGGGCAAGAATGAGGTTTATGAAAGACCTAGGAGGGTAAAGAGGAGACAGCAACAAGCAAGATAAGGTCAATAGAAACAGTTATATAGTTTTGTGACAGTTTTAGAATACAAAGTCTTGAACACAGCAAGACTAACAGGGTCCTTAATTTCAATGATTTCTGAAGCTTGTTCCAGAGCAAAGGCAACACGAAGCCTATGGCCACTCTCCCAAAGCATGTGCTGACCCTGGGCATTTTCAGAGAAATCAGAGAGCAGCTTCTTAAGGCATAGTTGCCTAACACACTTGGAGGCAGACAATCAGCAATGTACTGTGGGATTTTGTTGGTAATAGCTCTGAATGTCCACAGAGCTGCATTTCTATTACGCCTATACTGAAGAGAGGTCCACCCCACAGCTGCATATAAGGAGCAGTGGTGGGTGGAGAAGGGAAGGCCAGTAATGAATTGCAAAGCTCTGTGGTACAGTATGCCCTACTTTCCAAGGTATGAGGCAGTGCACTGGCTATAAATGAAGTCAGCATAGTCAATTAGGGAGAGGAACGTGGACTGAACTAGCTGCCTCTTGGCCTCTGTGATCAGTAGGTGGTTTATCCTAAAGAAGAGACCAAGCCTCTGCCTCAGTTTTTTCAGCAAATCCTCAATGTGTTCCACAAAGGAGAGTCTGTGGTCAAGCCAGACCCCCAGATACTTGAACTTCGTTACAAATTCCAAATTTTCTCCTAATAAGGTGGTGATGGGGGGGGGAGAGTACCAGCAATAGCAGGGAACGCCATATGATTAACTGGTGAGAATAGCATTGCGTTTGTTTTCTTGGTGTTAAGTAATAGTTTTTTGCTAAGGAGCTGGTTCTGCAGCAGATTGAAATCAGTTTGCAAGGCTCCACAGGCAGCTTCAGGTGATGTATGGCTTATGTAGAGCACCGTATCATCTGCAAACAAGTGAATGTTTGCCTCCTTAATGCCGACATCTATACTGTTAATGTAGATAGCAAATAGAAGTGGCCCCTAGATGGAACCCTGTGGAACATCTCTTTTTAGCTGTTTGAGAGGGGGAAATCTCTCCTTCAGCCTTGACCTGTTGTTGCCTATTAGTAAGGTAATCATGAAACCAGCTCAGGGAGGTGGAGTCCAGGCCTATCGTTTTTAATGTAGAAAGAAGCAGGCAGTGGTCGACAGTGTCAAAAGCCTTGATAAGGTCCAGAAAAACAGCAGAGACAAATTTTTTGTTCTCTAAATCACGCTGCCAGTTATTTGTTACTTTTGCCAGAGCCGTAATAATACTATGTTTAGCTCTGACGCCATACTGTGTAGGGTTTAGAAGATTCGTATTGTCTATAAAAGTTCTCAACTGGGCATTCACAATTTTTTCCAGGAGTTTTGACAGTATGGGGAGGAGAGAAATCGGCCTATAGTTATTTAGATCGCAGGGTTCCCCTGATTTAATAGCGGGGTGACATAAGCAGTTTTCCATAGGTGAGGGAGAGTTCCTTGTGATAAAGACAGATTGAATAGGTGTGTGATTGGTACAGTTAGTACTTGGCAAGCAATCTTTAGGAAGTAGGGGTCGAAAGAGTCAGCGCCAGCACTTTTCTTGGTGTCCAATTGTAGAAGAAGATTTTCAACATCTTTCAAGGAGGCAGGTGAGAAAGAAAAGACTGCATTTGTGGTACTAAATTCTGGGGGCAGTGCAGTAATCTGAGAGCGTAACATACATGTGGGTGAATTGTCAAATGCTAGACCTGCAGCAGCAAAATGGTATTGAAGGCCTGTAGTATCTCCTTTCTGTCATTGATAATGACATTGTCGGAGGTAATTTTTGAGGGGAGCACAATTCTTGACTTTTGACCAAACAGTTCTTTTATTGTGGAGCAGAATTTGGTAGCTATGATATGTCTAAACAACTTAGAAATGCATTATTTTTTAGGTTTATGATAATTATTTAACATTTTTCAAATATTAATAGAAATGTTTTTTCTTGTTCTTATGTGTTTGAAAATCAGTTGTTATCCACATATCCATTTTGCACAAAAGCTCACTAAGATGTCGTTGTGGGGAAGCCATTATAATGTCATTACTTATGGAAAATTATGATTTAGGACTATTGTGACGTCACTTGTTGCAAAGCATTCTGGGTACCATGTTAAGTAATTGTTTATAATAATGTTGGGTATAAAAGGATAGCTTGATGTACACAACAGCGTCCCCTGAGGAAGCTCCACCAAGCAAAGCACTGGGGCAGTGCATCTTAGCTACATCCTTCACCTTGAGGTTTGACTGAGATATTTTGTTTCAAATAAATGTAATTCTCTTCATTTAATTCTGACTTGCCTGTATTTGCGTACGTCTGAAATAAACTCTACTGTGTGGGTCTGCTTTGGTTTTGGTTCTTCAAATCTAGGGCTGCATGCCCTCAATCTGTACCATTCCCCAGCCTCTGGCTCAATTCTCTCTGTTTTGGTTTTGAAGGTGATTTTGCAGTCCCTGCAACTGTGTTGACAGTTTTCTCTGCACAGGGTCATAAGAAGGTAATGTTGACAATTTGTGGCAAACATTTTAAAACATAACAAAGTTAAGAGCTTGCATTCAGATTTACAAATGCAGTCTCATGACTTTAGTAATACATAACACACATAGTGCATTACAATGCATCCAATAATACAGGGCTTCTATACCAGTGGTGAACATCCGGCATCGACAAATGCTTGTTGAATATGTTTTGGGTGAGTGAGTCAACTCTATTTGTTTTGTTTTGTTTTGTTGTTTGTTGTTGTTGTTTTTTGTTGTTGTTGTTTTAACTTTCTCACTGTTATCTTAAACTCTACATTCCCTATTCTCAAAACAACCTGTGACTTCATGTCTATGCATTTCCTGTACCTATCTGCTGCTCTCTGCTCTCACTACCTTTTGTTCCCAATGCTAACCTGTTCTTTCCTTTACTACTGCTGATCCCCTGTCATTGACCTACTGGCTATAAGTATTGTTTTATGCTTAAGCTTACCTATCTGTCCTATTTCATTCCTAAAGAACTATGGATCATTTGTGACTTCATCTCTATTCTTATTTTATAGGCACAACCAGATGTTGCCCTATACCCCCAGACCAGGTTCCACAGGACGCAGGTAAGAGACCAAAACAAAACAAAAAAAAAAATACAGCCATGCTAGGTAGCGGTGCTGGGTGCACCATGCCAGCAAGCCACCAGTCCAGGATCACCAAAAATTATAAAATATTATCACACTCCTCACTAGATGAGGGCATGAAAGTAAGGACTGGGGCTCACATGAACTGTTAGGTAAGTAATCAAATTTTAATAAGTTCATGAACTGCAGCTTCTATCCAAACTACATAAGAAAAGATACAGCTGTTGTCACATGATAGGCCTATATCCATTTATGTGGGTTCATATTGTGTATGCTGTAATATACTTTAGAATTAAGACACTGTTTTTTTTAAAGGCTTTTAGAAATGAAACTACAAAAATAACCAGAATTGTTATACTGGCTAGGGTGGATGACATGTCTCTAGATAAAGGAGGCAGGTGTATAGCCCAGGAAGACATAAAATATCCCACTGTAGCTTTTTATGACAGAAAAAGGTCAGGGGGATGACCGAGGAGTCAAGGGTTAAGCCAAATGCAGGGACCAGATGTCACTGGGCTTGACATGAAACCTGACATGGAACCACAGTGACACCTACAGGGAAAGGTAAACTGTTGCACCCCATCACACTGTGGGTGTGGCTTGAAGATGACCAGCCTGTATGTATAAGACACACATTTTGAATTCAGAGCAGTTGAAAAACAGTTTAGCTGGGGGTCAGATAGCCTGTCCAGCTGGCATATACTTGAAGACCAGAAGTATATGTGTAGGCCTGAAATAATCTCTAAAACCAGACCCGAGTGTGTGGAAATTTATACTTTCACATACTGACCAGAAAATTTTGATTTTAAGTTAGAATTTTGGAAACCAAGACTTTCACCAAGGAAGCACCTGAAGCCTTTTTAAAAGAACATTCAGAGGAACTGACTTGGGATACAAACTTGCCACAAATTGTTGCTTAAGGACTCATCTCTACAAGGACATTTAAAACCTTGTCTGGACTCTAACATCAAAACAAGGTATAGTCTAGTGTTTTTTCTGTAAACCATCCAGTTTTACTTTTGATATTGTCTGCATTTCAAAGTTCTTCCAAACTATAGACTTTCCTGTATTGCTTTTATTTTAAGTAAACTTTTAGGATTTTCTTATCAACTCTGATTGGGGGTCTGATTGTGTGATCTAACATTTTAACAGAAGGGTTTTGAAAAGAGTGTGTGTCTTGAAAGATAGTACCGCTTGGCTATCGTACTCAACTACTTAGGCAAGACATAGCCAGTGGCCATGGTGGCGTTCAAATACTGAAAGTAGTGTGGAGTTAAAGGAACTCAAAACTATAGTTTCCACCCTCCCACTAGGAAAAGGAATGTTGGTAAGTCTTCCGGAACCCTTAAAGCTGCTCACGAGTTCTTGAAAAGGGGGATCCTCTCTTCAAACAGGAGGTCCTATTGGGCTACCTGGGGTATGTGGGCCAGGGGCTCGTGACAGATTTGGTACCAGCTGGTGGGATTTGAACGGTCTTGCAAAACCATCGCACAATCAAGGGCAGAATTTGGAAAGGGGAAAAATAAATTTGTTTGCAGACAATAGAACCTTTCCTGTTTAAATTATCATTTTTTGAACAGAGTAGTGTAGATAGAAGAATGTATAGCACTATGAACCTGGAACAACTGAGGAAGATCAGTGGGGAGAAAGGCATTCCTAGTAAGAACAAAAATAAAAAGCAACTCATGGAGGCCCTTCTGGCAGCTGAGACGGAGGATGCACCATCCCACTTAGAGCCACAGGTGGTGACTTCAGTGGTCCAGAACCCAGAGGAGAAGAAGCCATCTACAGACAAAGAGCTGGAACTGAGGAGGCTATGGATGGAGAAGAAATAGCTTGAGAATGAGCAAAAGAGGTTCAAGATGGAAATGGAGGAATGATGGCAACAGATAGAGGCTGAAGAATGGCAGCGCCAGAGGGAAGAAAGGCAGCACTAGGTGGTGGCAGAGGAATGTTAATGTCAGGAGGAGGCAGAGGAGCAGCAACACCAGAGGGAACATGAGCTGAAAAAGCTGACACTCCAACCAACAACAACCCCATAGCAGATAAGTGGTGGAGTTTGGTCAGAACCTCCAAGACTGGGATACAAGTTAAATTAAAAATTAATGGCTAAGTTTAAAGAGGGAGAGGATATGGACATGTTTTTAAATGCATTTGAAAAGGTATGTATCCAGGCCAATCTGCCCAAAGAGACCTGGAGCTTTCACCTGTCTCCACTACTTATTGGTAAGGGGAGGGAAGCATTGGGGCAGGTGGACAATGTTGAAAGTAAAGATTTTGACAAGTTAAAAATTGTTTTATTAAAAAAAATTATCCGAACCCTGATGCATGCAGAGCAAAGTTCAGGAAACTCCGAAAGGGGCAAGAAATGAGCTTGGAGGAATTAACCACTAAACAGCATCAGTATTTAAAGTGTTGGTGGGAGGGGGTGAAAGCAGATTCTGTTGAAGCTATCAAAGGGGAGGTATTGCATGAACAGTTTTATTGGATTTGCTCACCTGACTTAAAGCTTTGGCTAGAGGACCAAGATCCTAAGACTGCCAAATAGGCTGCAGAGCTGGTGGATCGCTATGCTCGAAGCAGGGCTGCCCCTGAGGGGAATTCAGTGGTGAAAGGGAAAGGTGGGCATTTTGGACAACCAAAAACCACAGGGCCCCTTCAAAAAGAAGGGAATTCCCAGGTGCCCAAAAGGGAGGTTGGGGACAAGAAATCCGATAAACGCTGGTATTGTTACCAGATAGGCCATCTGTCTAGGCAATGTCCTAAGAAAACCCAGAAGGTAAAAGGGCCTGTGCAATCAGAGAGAGTAGCCCACTGTATCACTGATGATGTCCCTGACAATATGAGGGAACACATTCACCTAGTCATGGTGAACGGGGTACACACTAAAGGACTAAGGGATACAGGAGCATATCTTACCCTGGTGAAAGGGGATTTGGTGGGGGCTAAACAAATACTGTCAAATCGGTTTGTCTCTGTGAAGGATTACATAGATGAAAGGAAAACCTACTCATTACCCAGTGTTACCCTGGATTGGGGAGATGCACGTGAAGAGGTAGGAAAGTGGCTGTACCTGAAAAACTCATTATGGATGTTATTGTGGGGAATGATGTTCCACATGGAGTGGTCTGTGCTGTGACCAGGAGCCAAAAGAACAGAGGCTGCTGTGATCTTCAAGACCCCACAGAAATTGAGACAGGAGAGGTTGGGAGACAGGCCAGCCAACCTGTAGCTCTTGTAAAAGAGGGTAACAATGGTGATGGAACTTCCCCTAGTGGCAGTTAACCCAACTGCTACTGAAGGTTGCTCTCAGGAGGGAGGGGTGGCACATAGCCCAGGGGAGGAGGAAGGTTGTGATACTGAGTCCCCTACTGCCACAGCTATGGACCTCAGCCTGGGAACTGATGGAGACATGCCCCATGTTCTGAGTAAGTGGGAAGACTTAGCAGCAGCACAACGGACAGACCGTAGCTTAGAGAAGATGAGGGCCTGTGCAAAGTCTGCTGGGACACAGGGAGGTGATGGAAAGCATAGGGTGTATTGGGACAATGGACTGTTATACACATGGGACATCAGAGCAGAGGGAGGGGTGATGGGCAGGCAGTTTGTTTTTCCCCAAGAATATTGTGGGTTATTGCTCAAGGTAGCTTATGATATTCCCATGTCTGGACATTTGGGCATTGCTCACACTATGCAGCGCTTAGCCCACAATTTCTATTGGCCCAATATTACCAAGCAGGTGAAGGAATACTGGAAATCCTGTCACTGGTGTCAGGAAATAGGGAAAGCCAGAAGCAAAGCCAAGGCTGCCCTGATTCCCTTACCACTTGTGGAGGATCCATTACAGAAGGTTGGAATGGATATTGTGGGTCATTTAAATACCCGAGGTTCCTCGGGGGAAAAAGGTATATATTGACAGTTGTTGATTGTGCTACCCGCTATCCCAAAGGCATCGCGCTGTTCTCCACTAAAGCGGACAAGGTGGTAGATGCTTTACTGGGAATTTTCTCCCATGTTGGGTTTCCCCAGGAGGTTATCTCTGATCGAGGGGGTAACTTCATGTCGGACCTAATGAAGAATTTGTGGGAGAAGTGTGATGTCATACAGAGGTGCACAACACCTTACCACCCACAAGCCAGTGGTCTCACAGAGAGATTTAATGGGACCCTAAAAGCTATGCTTATTGCATTTGCAGAACAGCATGGGTGGGACTGGGAGAAATACCTGTCCCACCTACTGTTTGCCTACAGGGAAGTGCTAAAAGAGTCAACCGGGTTTTCATCCTTTGAGCTCTTGTATGGACACCAGGTGAGGGGGCCCCTAGATTTAATACAAGAGGACTGGGAAGGTAAGTATGCTACCTATGGGGCTACCATAGTGCAGTATGTGTTAAAATTCAGGGAGATGCTGAATGAGCTTACAGGCATTGCCCAGAGCAACCTGGCAGCTGCCCAGCAAAAACAAAAGACCTGGTATGATCGCAAGGCCAGAGCTCGCTCATCTGGAGTAGGGCAGGAGGTAATGGTTCTGATCCCGGTCTAAAAGGACAAGCTGCAAGCTGAGTGGGCAGGGCAATACAAGGTAGTCTGGCAGGTAAACAATGTTAATTACATTGTAGACTTACCTGACTGAAAAAACATACTCACAGGACGTATCATGTGAACATGATGAAGCCATATTTTAATAGGGTTTACATGGTACTTGAGGTTTGCATTCCTGGAAAGGAGCTAGACGAGGACGGCCCCTTTCCTGAAGGCATTGTCTGTGGAGACCATCATGCTGTCACCCCAGTTGACACCTGGACAAGCACAAGAATTGAGGACCATTTTGTAAGACTTTGCCCCTTTATTTACAGCAAAGCCTAGATGGACACTGCTAGTGGTGCATGACGTAGACACGGGGACACAAGCACCCATACATAGGACAGCTTATCAGGTGTCAGAGACAGTCCTCAAGGACATTAGGAGGGAGGTGGGGGAGATACTGGATCTAGGGGTGCTCCAGAAATTCCACAGCCCCTGGGTCTCACCTGTAGTCCTTGTACCAAAATCGGATGGGACTACGCAGTTCTGCATAGATTATTATGGGCTTAATACCATCACGAAATCTGAAGCCCACCCAATGCCACACACAGATGAACTGCTTGACAAACTGGGAGGGGCAACATATTTGACTACAGTAGATCTGACAAAGGAGTACCAGCAGGTGGAACTGACTGACAGGGCTAGGGATAGGTCAGCATTCATAACACCAATCAGCCTGTTCAAGTTCAAGGTCATGCCCTTTGGGATGAAGAATGCCCCTGCTACTTTCCAGCAGTTAGTAAATCAAGTGTTACAGGATACGTAGAACTTTGCGGTCACCTACCTGGACAATATTGCTATCTTCAAGAATAGTTGGGAGAAACACCTGATACACCTGAGGGAGGTGTTGGGCCAAATATTGGGCCACAGATCCCCACAACAGTATAAACCAGCACTGTACCCCAAACTGGCTCATGTTAGAGCAACATTTGTGCAAGAAGGCAGGGTTAGATCTTGCAGCCATAATGCACATGACACGTAAAACACTACCATGGCCAATCAAAGACTCAGTGGTGGAGAGACCTCAGTGCCTCAACAGCTATTCAAGTGGCTTAACATAACTCCCACTAAAACACTAAGATAGCCATTGTGTAACAATCCCAACATTAAAATTACTGGAAACATGATCCAGCCTTCCTTTTGACCCAAAGCAAATATTTATAGACTGGCCCAGCTAGTGATGGACAACCAACCCATTGCATTTTCCACATTCAAAACCAGATACATCCTGAATTATCGGGCTTCATTCAAATTCATGCAAACAGTGCATGCAGTGGCACAACATCTAGGCCCACCCCATGGCAAGAAGGCTCTGCTATGGTGAAAAATTCATGAATGAGGCAGCTAGCCTCCTTTTCCAATTTTCCATGTTATATGTCACCATGTTTAATCATTCACAGATAAGTCAGAGGAACAGTACTTGCACTGGCAGACAGAATTTCCAGACAAGCAATTAGACTGGGGGAAGATAAAGGTCAGATATATGCTGATATACAAGAAATGACAAAAGAAATTCATTCTGTTTGATATTCTAAATAAAATTCGTTATACACTAGTCAAACTGTTGAAATGTGGTTCTTTGCAATCAGATGTGTATAGCAGATGTCGAAAGGAAAACGGCACTTTTCTGCACATACTGTGGAAATGCGAACTCTCCTGGCCTTTATGGCAGACAATAAGGGACAGGGTAGGCACCCTGCTGGGGCTAGATGATCTCTTCAAGATGGAAATTTGCATTATAGGGGACTATAGAGAGATATATTTAAAATAAAGAAGGTTCTATATAGCTGTAATGGCTGCCTTGACCAACAAAATAATAATATGGTATTGGATGGATCGAGAGGTTCTGCATACACAGAATGGTACCAAGACTTAAAACTAAACCTCAAAACTGAAAGAATGGCAGCCAACATCAATAACAGGTGTAAGTCATTTGATAAAAGGCTAGGGGAAAACTGTTATGTTCTCTTCCACAGGTTGTAGTGGACCAGCATGGTGAAGTGCAATCCCATTATTAAATCAAAGTTGTGGATCAACGGAGGTACTCTAATGCAAGACTCCAATATCAACTGATAACAATCAGTTATATAGACTGTAAACTGATGTGAGGGACTCATAGTACCCATGTATTAACGTATAAGATAAATGAATTCCCTATATCTATATAGATCTCTGCATCTCAGGAATGTTCTATATGTTGCAATATTGTCTCCATTCGTATGTGTTGTTAAATGTACTGTTGTATGTGCAAATGTATGAAATCAGTAAAACACATTAAATAAAAAAAAAGACTTCATGGCTACCCACAAGTTTATTCAGATTGTTTTTCCTTTTATTGAATATCACCTCAATGCAGCAGCATCAGGGCATTGTAACAGGGAGATCCTGCCACTCTTGAGGGCCAACCTTTTCTTAAATCAGTTGAAACAGTTTTTCTATTTCTTAGCCTAATCTATCCTTTACAATTTCTAGTCCATGAGGTTGGCCACCTATGGGCACCCCTTCCCTTTCTTGACTATGCTATAGTGTACTCTTTAATTTTTCTTTTCCCTCTCAGATCCTCATACAGGAAGGTTATTGTGGTGACCTCTGAGCTGATGTAAAACAACAGACTGTGTTCCTCATTGTCGGATTTAGTATGCAATAGCACTATGTCATAAAATACCTTGATGTATGTGTCTTATGTGTATGCAACCTGTAAATGTTGAAAATTCCATGGCACTAGGTATTTTTGATAAGGTTAAAAGTTACTAGGGGTCTGTATTATAAAAATTAAGTTACCAGGGTAAAGATATCAGAAAACCCCTATTGTGTTGTTAAAATGCATGTAAATTGCAGATTGTCTGAGAGGCCCTTTGGCACCATGCATTCTTGCTTTAAGCTGAACAGCCTAAAATTTCATGGTGATTTGCATATATATCCCATGATGCTTTGCATTTTGGGGAAATGTGTGATGTGTTTCTTTGAAACTTGGCTTTAATACCAATGCCCTTTGGGGCAACCCCTTGCTTCAGTGCTTCTGCACTGAGATTCTTTGTCTTTAGATTGTTTTGGGATTTATCTGTTTTTTTTTGTGCTCCCCATCACCCAAACACACAAGACCAACATAGGGAATAAAATAATTTTTACTAAAGAGATAAATCAGTAGATCAGTGGGTCAGTAGGTGCTGACTAAGTGCAGAGGAAAGACCTGCATAGTCTGTTGCTGCAAACTGAAGAAGGGTTATGCCATTGCTTAAGGTCATCCCCTGTGTTTTAAATAGACATCACACAGTGATTGTGTGTTGAACCTGAAGTTCTGTGACTGGTCCATCCGTCTGTTATTCCACAGTCTCTCCACAGGCATCCAGAGCAAATATCCAGTTATAGAACTTTTCATAAATGCAGAGTTGCTAGCGTGCTCATATACAAGCAGTAAACTTTTGACTTAAACTATACACTTTTTGCTTTAGCACCCACTGAACGTCACACTTCCTGGAGCTCGGAACAAACACACATCACTGATATTTTTATATCACAGTGATGTCTTCTTCAGACTCTGAAAGTTTGCTACTTGTATATGACCGCTCTAGCAACTCTGCATTTAGGAAAAGTTCCTTGCCTGGATATTTGCTCTGGATATCCTGATGCTGCTGCACTGAGGTAATATTCAATAAAAGGAAAAAGTTTGAATAAACTCATGGTAAGCCATTTAAGCAATAAGGCATGACAGTACACCTCAGATGGGTTGAAGCACAACGCCAAAGGTAGAGTGCTTCCACCACCCAAAAAGTACCATTATCTCAGCACAATGCACACCATGTAGTGCCTTGTTGCAATTATGAAATGGGTTCAGTAAATTATTAGTAGTAGATGAATATTTTTTCAAAAGTTTCTTTTCAAATTTAACTTACTTAAACAAGTAAAAAGAAGAAAAAAGTTACAAAAGGAAAAAAGTAGTCATATTTACCATTTGCTGTGATGGTGTCTAGCCAGCAGGTGGCATAAATTGTAGATAAAACTGCTGCCGGACAAAGGTAAATGGTAGCGAGCTGTAAGAACAGTCTTACAAATCGAACAATATACTGTATAGTCCGAGCATTTTTGACTTCGTTGATGCTGCCAAGGCAGTTATTAGGGCTATTTGATGTGTGCCATGGTCCGTGGCACTTTAGTCTGTTACATCATGAGATATCACAGGTAGTCAGTCATTAAAACTGGGGCAGCAGTGATGTGAGGCAGTGAGGGTGTGCAAGAGAGCCACTGCAGTGAGGCTTATGTACAGTAACTGCTGCGTTCGGTGGCAGTCTTGTGGTCCTCGCTGAGCTTTTTGAGGAGTCAAACTCACTGGAGTCAAGAGATAAGAATAGAAGAACCACAGTTGGCAGTATCAGGAGTGGAGCGGAGACCAACCAAGTAGGCAGAGCTGCACTCATGAATTGGAGAACCACAGTCAGGAGTATCAGAAGTAGAAACCACCCAGGTGGGTGGGAACAAAACACAATGCAGCAACAGAACTTCTCACTGGGCAGAATCAATGAGTAGCGGGGCTCATCAGGGGATTTCAAATGAACTGGTACCTTCCAGTGCTGTTGTGCTGAGATAACAGATAACAGACCTGAGTTCCCAGGCTCTCAGCCGATTAGATTTCTGGATTTTTTTGACCCATTTCGTAATTAGTCTTAAATGCTGACCTTTGCACTGTGGTGGGTATGTCTGGTTTAGTGCAGGCAGTGTGTCCTAGGGGTCACTGCTTTTCTAGCAGAGCAGTACTGAGCAAAAGCCCATTTCTAAGTGCAGCCTGGAAACCAGGAAACCCAAGGTTTAAACTGCACTGCACCCAAATGCTCAAGCGTGTTACCCTGAGCAAGTCACTTACCCTTTCTGTTTTAGTCAATGCAGCTTCTGAAATGGGTAAAAGCAGGACCTTATCGGAAATGAGATTTTCCATCTCAGCTGGATTATCCTGGGGAAATGAACTGTGGGGGGAAAAAAGCAAACACATTTTGCCAGTTTCCAGCCTGCCCCCCCCCCCCCAGGAAGTTTGGTTTAATGGTTAGAGCACTGTTGTGAACTGGGAAACTTTAAGTACAACCGCTATTTAATGCCAAATATTCACTGTCACCTACTGATGCAGCACATACTTTAGTATTGTGGCAGAACCCCACACCACCTGGTGAAGAACACCCAGGCTTGATGTGTGGGAGCACCCGTCACTGTAACTCTTAACTAGCTCACTTTGTTTCAGTTACACATTTAAACAGCATTTTAATATTTATATGTGATTCTACTAGGTACTGAGTTACCATGTTCCAAAAGGGCACAGGTGTTATTTTGTTTTATCCCTGTTGCTTACACTTGTCTGGCTTGAAATCATGTTGACTTGTTGCTGATAGTTGCCACTCCTTATGCATGGTCTACATGCCCCCTTCCCAGCTTCTGATCAACCAAGCCAACATGCCTGTATCATGCCAGACCCTCATGGCCTGCCAATTTGCTTAGCTGCCTGACTTTTGCCTGTCTACATTGCTTGTCCTTGTGCAAGTCTTGGTTCTGACCCTGTATGCTGTGCATATTGTCCTCAACAGGACCCAATTACCTGTCCACCACCATCATGGCACAATTTGTCACTCCATGCACTGCCCTTCCAGTTGTTAACATTTATGTCTTTACTTTACTAATTTACTCTACCTAAAGTACTTGATAACTTGTATTATATGGCTTTACTTCGCTATCTATCCCTACCTATTGCATTAATAAAACATGCAAGCAAACATTAAGGCATTAAACAATGCTTGTTAAACAGCAGTATTGACATAGCATCTCTCCAGTCTCCTGGCAATCCTTCAGTCTCTGTTGAAGCTTTGTATAAGTTAACTAATGGTTCTGCTAAATCTTCTGCTAGTTTTTTTAGGCCCCTAAGGTGAATATTACAGGGACCAGCTGATTTAGCTACCTTTCTACACAACAGTTTATCAAGCACTGTCTTTCTGGTGAACATTCCTTCTTTTTTAACTTTATCACCCACTGCTGGCAGGGCTCGGTGGGGGTTGTACCAACCATCCATGCTCACCCCTTATTATTGGGGATCATGCTGCATATCAGTGAGGGGCTTTTAATCTTAAAGTGATCCCCAGAAGCCCAGCCACTGAGGACACCAGCAAAAGGACAAAGTTCAAGCTGTAGACATGCTGATGCATGTCTTAGCCAAAAACCTAATGGCATCCTCCCCTCCCCCGCACTCTTAGTCCTGAGCTGCAATGGGTGCATCCAACAGCGGTGGGAATGGGGTGGTGAGACACCCCCCCCCCAGAGGTAGAGAATGTCCTGTTGGATGCTCGAACACCCCCAACCCACTAGCCTGCCCCCCCCTCCAATGACCCAGGCTTGTTCCTGAACCCGGTCACCGGCATCGCTAGCAGTAGTGCCAGGTTTAATTGTTCTGTCTTGTCTTTGCTCTTTAACCTCATCTTAGTTACTCCATATATCAAACAGAAGTACTTGTTAAACACTTCTGCTTCCTTTTTCTAAACTTGGATTACTTCCCTCCTAGTCTTAGTGGACTCACTGTATTGTTAGTTTTTCATTTTCAACTTACATGCAGTACCTGTAGAATTCTTTTACAGTACCACTGTTACATGTTGCAAACACTTTTCTACTCTTCTTCTCATTCATTTTATTGATTTATTTTTTTGCACATCTTTTCTTTCTCTTTGTACCTCTCCAAGGCTCCACTTGTGCCCTTTGACTTCAACTGACAGTAGACCTGTATTTTTTTCTTATTACCTTCTGTGCCCTTGCTGTTAACTACAATGGTTTCATACCCTTCTCCTTAAATGTTGCCCATTTTGGTACATGCTATTCTCTAAGTTCTAACAGTTTCATTTCAGACAAACTTCATTGATTGTTTACACCTTTTCCCAATATTTCTATATGTTAATAGCACTCCCTAAATTCTCCATTCATGTTATTATTGTTGCCTGCTCTATAATTATAATACCATGTCTGGTTTTTTTTTCTCTTGCCAGTTTTTTAGCTATTTCAAACATCACCATATTATGTTCACTTTTTGCTAGGGGCTCTATGGTGTTGCAGATTATTAATTTCCCATATTGCTAGAAACCCAAGTCTAGCATTGCCCTATCGCTGGTGCCTTGGTTAATGTGTTGAGGTGAACTGCCATCATTTGCAGTTTGTACTAGCAACCTACAAGCTCTACCACATGCCATCCCTGTTTTGCAGTTTATGCCACTAAGGTTAAAGGAGTACTGCAGTCAAAATTTGCAAAAACATATGTTGTGTGGAGTGTTTTGATTTGTGGGTGTAGTCCTAGAGTGTTCTTCCCTTTGTTTGTTATTAAAAGGTTTTTCTTAATTAACCTGCTAGTTGTATAGTAGTTTTTTATGGCCTCTGGGGATCTCCAGCTTAGCAAGATTTATTACTTTTCTTTTTCCTACAATACCTCTTGCTCTATGTGACAGTGATGCATCTGGGACCATTGATTCAGCAAGTACTTGAGATAACAACCTGATGTTCTGACCTCCACTAAATAGCTCTAATTCAGTATTTTTGTTTTCTTTTTTTGGCCATCTCAGCACCAGTTCTCAGCCCAGTCATGGCCCCCGTCGCCCCTCACACTGATATCAGCTGTTCTCCCTGTGCCCCCTGGTTACCCCCAAGAGCGGGGCCGCGGCCCCAGCCAAGGTGCTATGGACACAGTTCAGGTTGGTGGGAGCCAGCCTGAGAGTGATGGAGGGGTGGCAAGGCAGCCACATAGAGGCACTGAGGTGGATTTATTCTGATGTTGCTCCCTGTGGAGCCGGGTGCGTGCAATGACGCCAGCCGAGGAGGAACATGCACGCTCCCATGCGCGTTCTCCTTGAAGCGTCTGCACTCGGCTCCCCCCATGCTCATGCATGTCACCTTGCTTCCCAGCCTCCACCAGAGGGTACTCAGGTGCCAATGCAGCAGTCCCACCCTCCCGGAGAAGGAGAGCAGTCTATCGGATGTTAATCCTTCCTCGCCCCCAGCCAACCCCCGTGGCCACGCCTGTTCCCGAACACGGGTCACCGGCGTGGTGCGAGGTGTGGTGTCCAGTGCCTCAACCTTCAGTGTCACCAGGCCGACAGTATTTTTGTTTTCTTTGCATGTGACATTTCTAGCTAGCATGAGTAAATGTTTTCCTCTTAAACTTTTCCTTTTATCAAACAACACACAGCTTGCAATGCATACGATTCACCACAGATCATCAATGCTATTAATAATAACCCACTCAATTAGATCTCAATTATTTGCTTAACTGTAAATGTAGCCATTAGTGCTCACTGGATAAGGAAAGTTATGAGAGGGCTTTAAGCCCCAGGTTCGATGGGTGGAGCAACTACGTCACTCATCCTGGGCCCCTCCAGGATTAGTTTTTTGTTGCTGCCAAAGGCTCCGATGGCAGCCTCTTCTTCCCCTACCTTGCTCATTTTTGTCTTTCCTCCTTGCTGTCCCTGTACCTTTGAACTGCCTCTGGCTGCTCCTATTCCCCTATCTCCTCACTCCTTCTCTAGTTTATGCTACTCGCAGCTGTTGGTCTGTTTCCCTGCTGCTCTTGTTCCCCTTGCCCATCCATTCCTTTACCCCCCCCCCATCGCACTCTGCAGCCTGCTCTCTCTTGCTTTGGGCAGTGTGTTTTATCCACTTCGTGCATGCTAGCTTGCCTTTTGGGTGTTTCATTCACCTTGCTTCCCCCTCCTTTCTGCCACTTCTGCGGCCTGTCCCTCTAAGCAATTTCCTCCCTTTCCTCCCATTGCTTTCACTACTTTCACTTTGTTCTTCCATTTCAGTCCCCAGCCCATCCCGTTCTCCTTTCTTTGCTTTGCCACTTCTACGCTGTCTTGGGCCCCCCCCTGACCATCGGTCCCATTGCACTACTCCCACATCACACTTGCCCCCACCTTGCTTGCTAGAGGCTACTGTTCCGGGCATGCTTTCCGGTGCTGGGGTGTCCGCCTGGGGCTGTGGGTCTCCTGCCTTTTGCCTGCTATGATTTTTGCATAGGGAGCTTCTGCTCTTCATTTTACCTTGCTCTGCTTGTGTTTGCTGATGTTCCTCGTTCTGTTACAGTTGTTTCTGGATGCATCGACTGTTGGCTCCTTGCAGTCGGTTGCTGGACGCGTTCCTTGTTGCCCTCTACTTGGGACTCTATGTCCGTCGGCATCCTATCATTTCAGGTAATGGGGGTGCTCTGTCTCATTGACTGTCTGTTGCTGTTTCTTCTGCCGTGTTGTCAGTTACTCATTCTCCATACCCTGAATAGCTTCTCCATTGTCAAGCTGCATAAAAACTAAAAAAAAAAAAAATTTAATAAACTCAGGCTTCATACATGAATTCTTATCAGGATCCACAGCCTCCATCTACAAAGCTCAGTGGTGCACAGTATTACCACCTCTGACTTCTATTATTGGTTTTCTATGGCTTCTGCTTTTCACCTCCAGCTGTGCTGTACATTCTAGCCCCTTGCTCCATTTTGCTGGCTAGTGCTTTTGTTTCTACTGCTGTGTGGTTGGGGGGTCTGTATGTTTCGCAGTGTATCCTGCTGTCCTCCGCTCTTCCTCCTTGTCTCCATGGCTTCTCTTTTCCACAGTTGCCCACCACCTTCAGTGCCTTGCTTCACTCTTCTTGGTCTGCGCTCCTGGGTCATTGGGGCACTCACCTTCCCTCTTCGCCTTGCTACAACCGGCATTACCTCATTCATCGTACTACCTCCGATATGGTCATTCCTATGTCTGCTACTCCTGGACTACCAGCGACCATCTCTAGCCTATCACAGCCCCAGACTTGTCGTTCTCCATAGATTCCCTCTCACCCTCACCCCTGATCTCCTGCGTTTCTCATCCAGTATGGCCATCTCCAATCTAGGCCTCTAATCGATATCTCTTTTGGGCTTGCATGTATCAGGGTCATGACTCCAGTCATCATTCATTCATCTTTACCTTATCTTACTTCCTCGCTTTCAAGAATCTAGTTCCAGATGAAGGTCTCATCATTCACATGCCTTCCTTCATACCGGCCATCAGGATTCCCTTTCCCTACTCATCCTACTGCAGTTTTCATCCCATACCAGCCATCAAGGATTCACTCCAAGCGTGGCCTTCATTCGATATTTCTTTTGGGCATGCCTATCATGGCTCCTATGCCGTACCTATTATGCATCATATGCCACCTCATCGAAACATGGCCCTCTTGCCACATTCATCAAGTTCCTAACTTCGATCATCATTTGGGTGTTCCTATCATAAATCATATGCCACCTCATTGAACCATGCCAGATTCGACAACTTCACCATGACTTGTCCTGTGCCTTGATTCCTTACCTCAAGGTTTATCTATTTATCAATTACTCGAGCATTCCTATCATTGAATCCTATGCTACCTCATCGACTCCAACCTCAGGGTCTAGTCGTGCACATCGCATATTCAAGCCTGCCTTATCGGCCTCTGTATCCACTTACTTGCATCGCTCAATCCAGCCAGTCTGCATTATCCTCGGTCTCCTAGTGTGCACATCAAGATGCCTCTTGCTCCTCTGACTTCTACATGGATCAGCTCTTTCCCATCGCTGACTTGAGCTTACCCCTCCTGGGTCACTGATGCTTCATGTTCCCTCTTCGATCTGTGCTTTCTTTTTGGGGGGGTTCCCTATTCCATCGTCATCTTCCATGCTCGTATCCCTCTTATTAATGAATCTTCCTCTTTAACGACATATGTCCTCAAATCAATCATCGTCAGCCTGGAGGGAAGGTGACCTAGACCTTGGATCCCTAGAAGTTTCCTCCTGAAAGGGTTTTTTTCCCTCTCCACCATGCCAATGGTCATAATATTAGTTAGAGTTAGTGCTTTCTTCTGTTAATTAGTTAGGTTCTGCTGTTGGATGGAGGTGGATGGTGACCCCCAGCTTTCCACTCTCTCCTTAGGAAGTCAGCCCTTATCATCTTCTCAGAATTCGTTCATTCATCATCCTCACCTCTTCAATGCTCGACATCTTTGGGTATTCTTTTTGGGCTTCTTCCTGACCTACCTTTAGCTGATGCAATAATTCCCATGGCACCTGAAAGGGGCGAACCCTCCTCTAGGGTTCCTTGCGTCGTATCCCTACAGGGTGTTATACCCCATGGATAGAGAGGTAGAAAGCCACAATGCAAATCAAGTTACACAAGCATCATCTCATCTCATCTAATTGCATAAACACATTGAATGGAAGGGCTTTAAGCCTGAGGTTCAATGGGCAGAGTGACTACATCACTCCCCCATCGGACTTCAAAGGTCACTCATCCTGGGCCCCTCCATGATTCGTTTTTCATTGCCCAACATCCACCCCCCACTCCAGTGGCTTATCTCTCTTACCCATGGTCTTCTTCCTAACGTACCTTTAGCTGACGCAATCATTCCTGCAGCATCTGTAGGGGGAAACCCTTCTCTAGGGTTCCTTGCGTCGTACCCCTACTGTACATGGTGGTATATCCCACGGATAGAAAGGTGGAAAGCCGTAAAGCAAATCAAGTTACACAAGCATCATCTCATCTCATCTAGTTGCATAAGCACATTGAACTTATTATCACAGCTCTCTTGTTGTAAAATTGACTCTTAACCACTGCCTGCTGAATCCCTGGTCCCGTATACATCACTGCCACATGGAACAGGAGGCATTGTAGGAAAACAAAAGAGCAATGACCCATGCCAAGATGGAGATCTCCAGGGGCCAAAAAACTACCATAAAACTATTAGGTTTATGTAGAAAAACTTCTAATTGTAGACAAAGGGAAGGACACACTGGGACTACATACAAAAATCCAAATACTCTGCACAACATACTGTATGTTTTTACAAATTTTGACTGCAGTACTCCCTTAAAGTCTCCCATTTGTATAAAATTCTCCAATGTAGCCATTTCAGTCACTCTGCTAATTGCCTGGTCAGTTTCCTGGTACAGGCTGGTAGTCTATAACATACCCGAAGCAGAATTGGCCTACCCATTGTCTCTTCTGCTCATACCCATAATAATTCAGCTTCTGAATTCCTTTCCTTTAAAGATATAGTCTAAAGTACCGTGTTTTAACATTTTTTGTAGTAGAGCTGTTTGATATTTAGTTTGATGGTGTCTTTATCCAGATCTGATAGGGAGTACTCTTACTTTTTCCAGCGTGAATGACCTGGCCCATTATGCTTTTCCCCCCCATCGAGAAAAGATTGGCGGTCACATGCTGGTGGCAGTTTTGTGGCAGGAGGAAGGCTGTCAATCAGCAGTCTAGTGTCATTTAAAGCGGCAGTCACTCTAATCTGCATGGTGAATTATTAATGCACTTGTTCCTGTTTTTGTGTGACTAACATATTCTATTGTACGAATTTCACTGTTGTTCAGTAGTTGCAGATATTGACTGTATTTTTATTTCACTTGTTTATCTTTTCTGTTCACAGGCTCTGAGGAGAGGGCGCAAATCTCGGAAGCTGGGTGTGGGCAATCTATTGAGTCAGTGGAAGTGCAGTGGAATAATCTGAATTACAGTGTATGTTTCACATTGTGACATGTTTCTTTACAAATGGATGTGGTCTGTATAAGTTGTGTGTGGTGACAATGGGTATTCTGCTAATTTTTTTAACTGATGTTCTGTCATTATCATCACAGCACAACAGACCCACCAGTATTGTGTGTTTTGTCAGTTTGTGCTTTCCATGACAGTGCCTGTGATGAATGACTCAGAATACCTGTTGGCACAAACTGTTTTTGGGATACAGCATATTTTTTGTAATTCTGTTTCTGAATCAGTTGCTACTCTTCTTTTTTCTATCCCCCTTCCCCAGCCCAACCCTGTCCAGCATACCTTTATAGAGAAATTATTTTGCTTTTATGGAAAAACAAGTGGATTTGGCATTGGCTACATATACTAGCACTTCCTTTATGTGACATTATCTTTACAAGAATTATTGTTCATTTTTTATCGAAAGTGTAAGGCGGGCACAAGAAAGCATCTGTCATTTCTGAAACAGTGAATCAGCATGTGTCGCTAAAATGAAGACAGAACACAAATCATCACAATGTGAGTCTCTAACAATCCTTCTCAAGCAGCAAACTACTCTACAAATGAACACTTCAAAATGGTAAAACCATGGAAAATAAAACAAAGTTTAGAATGTAACAATGACAAAGGCTGACATCTAAACCAGAGAAAAAATGACTTTCACAACTAGCTGACAAGACAACATGCAGATAGCACAATGGAATAACATGTGACCTTCATGCAGTGTCAGTGAATGAGCGCAAAACTGTCACTTTGCTGTGCTTGTCAGGCAGAATCACAGCTGACACAATCAAAAATGACTGACATGGTACCTCGCACCACTTCACTAATGTTGTCATGCACTGTAAATGGCAGAGACAATTTTTAATAAGCCCCCATTTTGAAAGTGCCACAAAAACCAGCTATACCAGCATCACAGCCTGTAATGGGACAAAGCAACACAGATATTCAGGGCACCTCTGTGTACAGAATAACAACGGCACATTGTCCCAGCACCACTGTACACTACCTCTTTAAATTAAGCTTCTCTTTGATTTTGATCAGTTCACTAACATGTAATGCCACTCCTCCACCTTGCCTGATCTCTCTATCCTTTCAAAAAAGCTGACCCCAGTTATCTTCTGTCTACCATGTTTCACATAGGTGGATTTAGGGGGAGGGCTAAGGGTGCTATGGCTCCCCCATCATGGAGCTCCAAGAAAGCCACTTAAGCTACACGGGTCTCATCTGAACTCCAGTGTCCTGGTAGTGCAGTAAATAAGCACTCCCACCTGCATTGCATAGTTGATCCCCCCCAGAAAAGCCGGTCTTCAGCATGAACTTTGTACTTACTTTCATCCTGCACCATGTGGTCAGGTCCCAGCACTGTGGCAGCGGCTGGTCTTGCCTTGGTGAGCCTGAGCATTCATTCTCTACTTTTGCAGGCTTGGTGCAGCTCCTTTGTTCGTGTGCAGGGAGAGTTCATGCAAGGGGGAAGGGTACAGCTGCAGCAAAGCGGAGTGGACCTTAACAATACAGATCTGAACCAAGTCACCTGGTGCTCACTGCTCCTAATTTGCTGTTGTGCCCAGCAATGGATGTGGCTAGCAAGGAGTGCCTTCTTTGAATGTCTGGGCTGTCAAAACAAGAGTGACAACAAATTCCTTCACTCAGAAGATTAACTTTGGAGCATGAGCGGAGTGAGTGTACTAATGAAGAGCAGACAGACAGAGAGAGAAAGCGGAGCCCACAAGTGAAGAGCAGAGCCCGGGGTTTCAAGCAGCAGCAGTCCAGTAGCGCAGGGTCAGTGTGGCCTTGGTAAATCAGCACAAGGAGTTTGGAGTGAGGTTCAGGTCATCCTCCAGTAGCTGAAGCAAGCTGTAGCTGAGAGCTCTGCTCATTAGGAGTCATGGGGTCAGCATGTGCTGTGTAGAGAGAAAGAGTTTGGCAGCCTAGTGACTGGAAACAGTACACAGCTAGGGGCACATAGACTTCAGCCTGCTGAAAATGGACCAAGTCTTCATTTAATCAGGTATTTCTTACTTTAAAAAAACTTTCACAGTCTCAAACTATGGTGGGTGGGAGGTAGCTGCTGGGATGGGACAGGACATTAGTGTTCCATCAAACTGGGTGTGTAACAAATGTAGTACTAGTATTATTAATTTCTAGCACGGTGAGCTTAAATTCATAACATTAAAATAGTTCAAGGTCACTGCTGGTTTTGTCCTATATGGCAAATTGATTTTGGTGTGGATTCACAGGCGAGGGAGTTTGGGGGTAGTGCCCTCCAGCTGCATGCTAGGAATGGTACACAACTAATGCTAGGGCAGGTCTGGTCTCAGCAACAGCATGAACCAGGAGAAGCAGAAACTGGTACATGAGACCTTTGAACTGAGGTAAAAACTTCAGCATGTACTGTATGTCTAATCTGTGTGGTCTTTTCAATTGTGGTTGTACAGTGTGAATAAGCACACAGGGAATTAATAGACATATGGGTTTTGAGAGTGTTCTGCTGTATATTATGGCATGTGCAGGAGTTTCTGCATGCTTGGAGAGCAAAATTAGCAACAGAAGTCATAAGACCTTGTTTGGCACATTGACATAGTCAGTTACAAAACCGGAGAAAAAAGTGATAGAATCAAATATTTAGTTTATGTAGTTATATGTGTTGAATGGGGAGGGGGTACAGGTTGTGATGTACCCAAGCAAGTGCTGTTGCTAATAAAAAAATGCATTTTTAGATTTGTTTAAAAACTATGTTCTGCTGTCTGCTTACTGTCTTCTTGGGCCTGTCATAAAAATGAGATGCCTCATACAATGGGATTATCCAAGTAAAGGAAATTTTAAAACAATAAAAAATATTTTATTCATTTAAAAATGTATTTTGTTTGGACTAAGTTGCTCTATAGAATAAAATCTGTTTTGCAAAAATAGCAAGCAAACTTGAAATTATATTTTCAGAAACTATATAGCAAAGTGACTTTGTTCCCATATTTCTATAGTTATTGTACTTATTTATGAGATAAGGTTGGGGGATAGGTTAATCTGTACTGCAGGACAAACTGAGATGGGTTGGCTTTATGGTGATGTCATAATGTGCTTGAGTGAGTGACATTTGTGAACTTGTTTACTTGGATTGTCATTTAATTTGTTTGCAATTTGTCTTTATCACTAAGTCTCTTTCAACTTGTCTCATTTTTATGTTTCGGATGTGCTGCTGCCCAGCTGCAGTCTTTTGGTATTTTGTTTTATTTTTGGGGTGGGAGGGTATTTTGGGCAACATACTGTCATGTGGACTGTGGGGACTGTGGGGATGGTGCTAGGGTGCAAATCACAAAGCATGGGGAGGGAGGAAATGGGTAGAAATTGCATTAGAAATACCCTCCAAAATGTACCAGAATTCACCAAAATATTAAAAAATTTCTGGGGGCCTAGCCAGCCCACCAGACCCCCAGCCTGTTATTTTTAATTTTTATCTGACTTGAGCTCCACCATCTATGGGACTCCTGGATCCGCCCCTGATTTCAGTAACTGCTATATCTGGTTGCTTCTTAAATACTAATTCCTTGGTCCTGTTTTGTTACTTAAACTTCTAGGATCTAGTACTATACATTTCCAGTTCTGGTCCCCTTATTGCCTTTTTTTCAGTCTGTGTAGAGTGAACTTCTCAGTGATGTCTTGGTCATCCTGGTTATTCATGATTACTTCCTCTTATCCTGAGTGCACACACGGCTCTCCACTGTTACACTTGGTTCCATTCCACCCATTAGTTTAAGCATTGTACTGCAAGCCTACTGATCCTTTCTCCCAGTACCATGCCCCCTTCCTATTCAGGTGTAGTCCACCATTCCTAATGACGTTGTTCCTATGCCAGAAGCTATTCTAGTTCCTCAAGAAGGTGAACCCTATATCTTTGGCCCAATTAGGCAATGAGGCATTAGTCAATTTTATTGTATTTCACCTGACTGGACCAGCCTTTGGCACAGGTAATATCTATCAAATGGTTGCCTTACACGACCTTCCTTGAAGATCCTTCCCCTGTTCCCTGATGTCCTGCCTGAAGCCCTCATCTGTTCTTCCAACTGTGGCTTTTATTCCTCCATGGACTACTACTATCAGCCTCAGACCACTGTGTCTGACTACCCCATCTGCTAATTTGCTGAGGTGATCCACCCTTGCTCCAGGAAAAAACAGCTCACCATCATAGTTTCCTTTTTCTGCCCACCCACCCCACCCCACCACTGTACACTGTACCAAAATAAACCTATCAAGTTTCCAATAATTACTAACTGCCTAGGACCACTTTCTCACCTTGCACCACTGTGTACTTCCTCCATGCTAGCTGCTCCTGTCTGTCTACAGCCCCTGTTCCCTCCTCTTCCTTCTCCTCCTCCTTCCCTACCTCTGTTCAAACCCAAAACTATTCCCCAGACTATTAGACACTCAGTTGTTCTTCCTCCTACCTTGTACCCTTGTCCACTCCTCATCCAAATACTCATCCTGCTCTCCACCCCCCCTTGTCTGTCTCCTCCTCCTCCAACATTTACATCCATGCTTTTCGGAAGGCTCTGACACCTGTTCCCCCCTCCCCATGCACACTCACCCGGAATTGGTTGACAGAAGTCTCACCAGTCAGTCTCTTAGTTTCCTAATCTCCTCCTGCAAGGCACTAATCAAGTTATATCTTGCACACACATAGCACTCACCATCCTTGTCCTGTTCCACCAACTCTTACATCCCGCAATCACTGCACCCAACATCTATCCCCCTTTATACAATACTACCTGACTTTCCCCCATTCTCTTATCTAATCAACAACTACTGTGCAGTTTAACCTCTTACGGTATCGATTACCTTACTGCTAGGTCAAATCTGTTGACTGGCATGTCAGCTGGCCTCTTTCAACTGTCTGTGAGGCAGACTTGCGTTTGCCTATATGTCTTCAGTGAGATCGCCTTTGCTTGATAGGGCTTCATTTAAGTACTGCCCCTTGATTCATTTCCTGTGTCAGTGTCTCCCAAAAACTGGCAATGACACTGGCATTCCTACAGTCCACACACACACACACACACACACACCAACACTCATTTTACAACCCTATGTTGTCTTTTCAGTCTCACTTTATTTACTGGAGTTAGTGCCTCACTCTGCTAGATACACAGCTAGTCCCTCCTCCTGTGACAGTCTATCTTGACTTCAGATGCTTGTTTATATTTTTGCTAAGCAGCAACAGACTTGTTGTCTACACCTCCCAGAACCCCCTATTAGTAGCTGTGGAGGAGTTGCTCACTTGGCACTGTGTGACCCAAAATGCTCAGCACCTCTCCAGGAGTTTAGTAGTATAGCAATCACACCACCCCTTACAGAACAACACAGAACAGGCTGGCAAATAAGTCTCATGCACCTCTTTATAGTTTAACTCAGGAAGACTCACCTTTGCCTTTTCACTGAGCTCCATATAGTATGTTGGCACAGTACAGTTCACAATAAACTTATTGTGCAATCAGTTAACAGCCAGTTAGCATTTTAGGCTGTTACAGTGCTGCATAGGAAATCTCTTTATCACTGATAGTTGGCTGTTAAATGGTTTCTGCTGAGCTCCGTATGAGTTGCCTGAATATATTTTCAGCTGAAACCCACATTCTACAACTGAAGGAAAAAAAAAAACTAGTTGACCACTCACTGTAGTCACATAAATATAATGGCCCACAAACTGACTGCACTATAAGTTTAAAGTGAACTGTACTGTAGTACAAGCAAAGAAACTTAAAAAGATTTAAACAGAAGAAGACTCATAGTCGCTACCTGAGCCATACCAATCTATCATTGACATGTGTATGCCAAATGCCCCAGTGGCAGCTCAGCCCCTTACCCACCCACCCTTGTTCCTGTCCCACTTTCCTGTCTTTGTTTGACTAGCCCCTTTTAGCTGTCCCATGCTTTCTTAAATCCCATCACCATCTCAGTGTTAATCACCTCCTTTGGCAAATTATTCCATGTAGCAATCACTTTCTGTAAAGAAGTCCTTCCTTACATCCTTTCTGTATCTACCCCTACCAGTTTATGCATGTGCCCCCTTGAACAAGATCCGTTACTAAGCTTAAAGAGGTTGTGACACTCTAGCCTGTGTATTCCCCTTAGGTATGTTATGTCCTCTCTCTCTCTCTCTCTCTCTCTCTCTCTCTCGCCCCTGGGTTCCAGTGAGTATGTGGTCATACTGGCTAGGTGCTCCTCATATGATCTTCCCTGTGCTAACCCTGTATTATCTTTGTAGCCTGCTGTTGTACAGGCTGTGTATTGACCTTATCTTTTTCAGGTGTGGACTCCAGAACTGGACACTGTACCTTAGGTGTGGCCTAACTAAGAACCCATAGAGGGACAACAGTACATCCTTTCTTCTACTGGAGATCTCTTTCCCTATGCCTCCCACATCCTGTTTGCCTTCCCCATATGCCCTGGTGCATTGGGCCGTTGACTTAAGTCTATCACTAATGATGACCCCAAGTCCCTTTTCTCAGTGGTCAGATGGATTTTCTCAGCCCCTTCCCCATCCAATTGCTCATTTTTGGGTATTTCTCATGTCTATTCACATTACTTTGCACTTCTTAGGATTAAGCTTCAGTTGTCATACCTTAGACTGCCCTTCTAACTTTCCTAGATCCCTCTTCATATCCCTGACCCCCTCTTCTATGTCTACCCTGCCACAGAGTTTAGTGTCATCTGCAAAGTGGCAAATTATTTCTTGATCCATCCCCCTATGTTGTAGATGAACACATTAAACAATACTGGCACAAGCATTCACCCCTGTGGTAACCCAGTTGTGACTTCCCTGACTCTGTGTGTTTCCCATTCCCTACCACCATTGGGGTCCTTCTTCTTAGCCAATGTAGAACCCATTTGTTTTATTTTGCTCCCACCCCTAGATCCCCTTGATTTTTTTTTAAAAAGTCTTTCATGATGTACCAAGTCAAAGGCCTTTCTGAAATCAAGATATGCGAACATGTGTATCTGTACAAATATTTCACTTGCAAAAGGGTAGTATCAGTGTTGGAATTACACTTTATGAGCTTTGGGAGAACATTCTTTAAACTTACAAGAACACTCTGCAAGAAGCAGGGTCTTTTAATAAGTTCCCAGCCAAAGACTTATAAAAAGAGCTACAATGCTTTTGCTGGAGAGACAAAGAGAGTGAGAGAGTGAGAGACTGAAACTTGGAATTAAGATATACTCTCAGAGGAAGGACTTAGTTTTCTCTGTTTGTACTGCCTTTTTAAATAATTATACTGAATAATTTTTATTTTTTATTTCGCTGTTATTGAGAAAAATAAAACACTATTTGTGAATTTTGAAACAGCTACTGGTTTTCCTATGCTTCCTGGCCTGTGCCTCGATGACACTCCCTTACTGGATTAATTTGCATAAATTAGCTTATGGCTGCCATTTAGAATTTCCAACTCTTGGGGCCTTACCCTAAGCCCCAGTAGCAGCTGTGGCCATCCTCTACTGTACCCTCAGCACAGAAAAACTCTTTATTTTCCTTTTTTCTTATTTATTACAAGTTTAGGCAGACAGCACCTGCCAAGCAGCACTGCCATCAACTCAATGCCCGGTGACCCGGGGAGAAAATAGAAGGCACGGAAGGCGGGGTTTTGTATGCTGGCTGCAGGTGGTGGGCTGTCTTCCTAGGACCTTGCTGTGTTGCTAGTTACTCTACCCTGACACTCTGATGATCCAGAATTCTCTCACTCAAGATGCAGTTCTGCTTGTGCGCGCTACCACTGTTGGACAGAAGACTTTTTATTTTAATATTTTAAATAAAATAACAAACAGGGCTGTACAGAGCCCACACATGGATGCCAACCACTGCTGCTGGACCCACCAACCAGTGGGACCATCACAACAGCTAAACAGACCACAGGCAACTGGAACAGGGATGAGAGGAGGACTGCAGGTACTAACTACCATTTAGCTTTTACCTCCCAGCATCTCTTTGCTCCCTTTGGCCACAGTTCTCCTTCCCTCACTCTTCTTTTCTTTGGGGCATCTGATAAAGCTTCCCTGACCACACTCCTCACTGACCAACTGATTCTAAACTGCTCTCCTGGCCATTACTGGCCACTCTTAGAACTCTTCCTGGCATTTGGGACACTTAGTTCCTAATAACAAGGGAGGCAACCAGTGGTCCAGCATGAGCTGGACCTTAGGACTGGCACAGGCTCATGTCACCTCCACTAAGCAGCCTGCAATAAGGAGAAAATAAAAAAACTTCTCAAACTGCAAATTGCAGTTTAATTCCATGGGGCTTCTGCCACTTTGATCACATCCCCCTGCCTCCAAAACTATAAGGAACATTTGGGGTCACCTTACTGGCTTACTGGGGGACTGGAGCTTAATGGGGTCTCCAACTTTGGCGTGTTACAGCTGTGAATGCATGCACGGCGAACACAAAAATGTTCAAGGGTTCCTTGGACTCCACAGCGCATGAGGACGTATCAAAAACTGTGTCTCCATGAGTTCCTGGTAATGAGGCATAATTAAAGAGAAAGAGCAACCAAGCAGCATTTAGTTTTACTGGCCACAGCAGTGTTTGTAGGGGGATGGGCAGATGAAGAGAAAGAATTGCCAAGTGGCAAGTAATTTTACTGTCCCTGTCAGTGTTTTTGGAGGGAAGGGCCTGTGAAATGGCACTGCCAGTGTTCTTGGGCAGTTAGGCAGGCAGGAAGAGCAGATGCCACAGACAGTAACTGTAATCCAGCACTGCTGGTGCTCTCAGGTGGAGTGGGGGAGTAAGTGCCACACAAAGAAGCTAAAGCCCACTTGCTTTACTCCAGCCTATCAAGGAATGTAGTTTGGTTACATTATGATGCTGTGTACACATTAGATTCATGAGCAAACCCATGCACTTTCACAAAGCATCATAACATGGCTGAATTTATTTAATGTATTTATTTCTTTTATTTGGTTTCTGTTAACCAGGGAGGTACACTAGGCAGAAACTGCTTTTTTTCAGGTATGACAGGGGTGATAACAACACAGAAACGCATACATGTTTCAGTATAACAAAGACAAGCATACATATCACAGTATAACAAAGAATACAGTATTAGCAAGGTGCAAGAGTAAGGGTAGCAAAACAAAAATAAACATGTACAACAATAATCAGAGGAGGAACAGCATGTCAGCATATAAAGGAAACAATTACACAGGTAATAAATGCAGAAGTAGAGACAATATCCCAGTCAAAGACACATCAATGAAGGCCACAGGCAGCAATACAACATCTATATGGGTCAATGGGTACAACATTTATAAGTGCAATCAAGGAAACAGCAGATAAGATTAACACCTGATACAAGAATGATAACACAGCAAATGCAATCTGTAGCAACAACAAAGAAGAGATACCCCGGATGGAGTAGTCCAAAGTGAAGAAAAGAAGTAGTACTTTGGTGTCCATCTACCTTGTATTAGAACATTTACATGCAGAAATATTCAGAAGGTGTTTGTGATAGGCATGCCAGAAACCTACAGACATTGTGCAGGCACATATCTCAGGGGGAATGGTATCCCACTGCCCAGTGGTGAAGTTCTGAACAGCAGCTCTCCCAAGGCTAGTCCATAATTTAGAGACAGCAAGCAGGGCAAGAGTCAACGATCTTAAAGGAGATAGGACATTATTTTTACATAGGTAACTGCCCTTCCATCTTCCTTTCTATGCCAGTTATGTATTTTGATATGGTTTGATGATTTTTTGATAAATAAATAACTAAGCTGTAGGGTTCCCTCAGATTTACATAGAGTTCCACTCTTCTCACCAGCTACTGCATTTGATTTTCATATTTCTAAGATATTCTATCACATCAGTAACTCCCATTCCATGCTATTCATCTGAACTGCCTGGAATGGGAGTTTGTGATGTCATAGAATGTTCAGGCAGTATGACAACAGAGAACAGCAACTTCTGAGGAAAGAGGGATTCAGGGTAGTTAAAAAGGCAACACAATTTGATTAATTTAACAAAAAAGGTAAAAAACATATCAGAATATTGGGTAGTTAATAAAAGAACAACTGGAGGGCATCTAGAGGTAAAAATTGTTTCCCATCACCCTTAAAAGATAAGAATTATATTGTGCTTGAAGCAATTTGACTAGATGTTGAGGTTGTTCATTCTTTAGAATGTTGTAGATGGTACCACCTACAGCTAGCTCACACACATCACTTGGGGGGAGCAAACCTAAGTTCATGTACAAAGCACAGCAATGAACAAGCACAGGGTAACACTAATCTTTAAAAAAAAGAGTATGCATGACTACAAGTGGTACTTACAAACTATGTTTGCTGTTGCCTTAAAAAGATTCTACTAAGTCTGCATTTCAGAAAATGGAACAAGTCTAGTCCTGAGAGTTGTGAATTTATAAAAAACAGTTCTCCTGTCCCTACAAGCAATGGACAGTAGTAAATATAAAACTTGAAAACGCAAAGGTGGTACTGTTCCTGATTATACAGCACTTTTGTGATTTAATTATGCAGTAGAGCAGTTAGAAATGTTATAATTTTAATGGTTACATTTTTATATGTTAAAATCTAAATGTTATATCTCACTGACATTGTGAAAAATTATGTTAAAATCTAAATACAGTATATGGTCGAATGTTGTTAGGGATGGAAATCCATCCCTCTAAAGACATTGTTATGCTGCACTAGCTATGTAGCTAGTACAACATAGCAACTTAGAACATGTCGTGCATGTGCATTCTGGTGTGACCTGCAATCCCCAGGCAATGGCAGTGGAAATGAAAGCTGGCCCAGGAGGCAAAAAAATTTAAAAGTGAGGACACCCTTTCCACACATGAGTCACCATATACTGTAATACACCGTATTATTGCTCATCTCCTCCAAAGATATTTTTCAATTCGTGAGGTTTCTGTGGCAATGAGATCACTCGAGCTGCGCTCTCAAGGTCTCAGTTTTTCATGGAAATCTCTTGAGTGAAAAATACCCTTGTTGTGTATGAGTGGTCATGCACAATGCTCTATGTTATATCTTACTTACAATTTGAAAAATGTATTTAAAATTTGAACGTATCAATTATGAGAAAGAATTTTTCAGTTTTCCTGATACTTAAATATTTCTTTAGAAAGTGGTGACAAGAGTTTCCTGCAATGTGGAGAACATAATATGAAACTCATATAAGTATGACCAGATCTGGAAGTGGCCCATAAGATAACATTATCTACTGGGCATCTTCCTTGTCACAGAGTAATAAACTGGAAAATGCACCAAACATTCATTGATCAGTAACACGTTCTGGATCTTGTATAATTATGATAACAGCCCAAGATATTGTATTTAGGTAGAGCCTCCAGATGCTCCTGTGCTCCCTCAGCATTTCTAACAAACATGTACAGAATTTTAACAACATAGTTTATGCATCTTCTAGGCTAAAAGTGTGAGCAACAGATACATATTTTGGATAGAAATAAGTACTGCTTACCTGTCTCTGCACATTGAAAATCTTGTCCACAGTTGCTTTTTGGTACACACCTCTTGGTTGTTGTACACGCTGCTTCATCCCAAAGATAACCAGCACAGATACTGCCTCCAAACTTGGCTGGTCGCAACAGACGCCTATATCTACTCTGAATTTCAAAGAAAACTGTTATTAATCCTCCATAGTAACTGCGTATACTGTATTATAAAATGACAAGAAAAAAATCAAGGAATTTCACTGGCCAAGAGACTTTACCTGACTGTGCATTAAATTTCTATAAATGCACAGTCAGGTGCCAAATCTCATTTTCTCCCCCCCAAAAAAACTACTTATAGTCATTTTAGAAGAGTAATAAGCCCCTCCAGGATGTACAGCGTAGGAGTTTAATGCACTTCACAGGGGCATAAGGACACTAGGCCTTCGGCCTTGTGCTTTACTATACCCATGGGGCATGCATTAAAATCCTATAATGCACACCCTGTCATGATTTATTACTTACTTAAACAATGTTTTGAGCAGCACTCGGGGTTGGGGTGCTGGACTTAAATTTATTTGCATATATTACCCATGATGCCTTCAATTAGAAGTAGTTACAACTTTGTTTTTTTTTTTAAGTTGGCTATACATTTTTTATTGATATTTTTCCCTTTTCAATAATTCAGCCTCCATCTGTCTGACAATAACCTAGCCACATCCCTTGTTTGGATCCCCAGAGGATTCCCCTTACCTGTACAGTGTCACCAACCCCTCTACATGGGTGTGCTTCAGAGGCAGCACTTCACTCCAGTAAGTCAAGGGTAGATGGTGGGGTATCCTTCTTACTGGGTGGACTGGTGGCACAGGGCCCGGATGTGCCAGGCATCATCCTGCTGGACTGGGATGCTTCCTGCTTTTCGCTACCCTCCCCTAAAATGACAGCTTTGAAATGTAGTGTATTATAGTAACCAGTGACATGTTGCAGAATATCCAGATATACTGTAGCAAACTGTATAACAGGAAATTCCACATATCCTGCATCACAATATACAGAAAAGGAAATTCCCATTCATCTTATTTAGATTTCACTGATATTTCCTGGCAGATCCAGATATACAGTATAGTGCAGCTTGTCACTGGCTAACACTATACCTTGCAATGAGCGTGCACATTGCAAAACTGGAACATCTCCCCTCTCTTTCAGCCATCCCCATTGACTGGTTCCATCTGTGGATCCCTGGGATGGTACTCTTGCAGTGGAGATCTGTCTGCCACCCACCCTGAAAAGGTGAGCATCCTGTGAGACATTCAGATCTCCTCCCCTACCAATCCTCCAGTAACATGGGCACATTCCATAACATGGTGCTCCAGAATTATGAGCAGCAACTCTGCCCCAGGTCAGTTGACTGGCTTTTGCCAGAGCGCGTTCTGTGTAACCATTGTTTCAGGTTATTATTATTATGATTATGATGATTATTATTAAATAAACACCACATAAAAATTACATCTTTTTCAAACAGTAATTTCTACTAACTATTGCTTTTACAAGTGTAACTCCTGATGTTTTTTGGAAATATGGTTAATGAACTCACCTGAAGTAACATTAACTCAGATAGATATAGTGCAATACATTGCACATTACTAGATTAACATCAAATTACAAATGATCGAATATAACACAACTCTGGATAAATATTTGTATAAATAACTTACAAATAAGGACAATACACAAAAACCAGTTGGCCAGTTTTCACTGTCTTGCTTTCTACATAATCAATATAGGAAACAGGAAAACTGTTTTAAAAGGCAGAGAGGTCTAGTAAAAAGAATACAGGCTTGTGAGCCAGAAGATCTTGATTTGAATCCCAGACTGGCCACTGACTCACTATGCATTGTAAATAGTTGTACAATCCCCCGGGTCGCACCAGGAAATGAACCTCGGCTCATTGTGCTTTTCCCGGTTACCAACTTTTAAATAAATAAATAAATTCATGAACAAATTATTTTATCACTTTGTGCTAGTGTAAAGGGGGGAGCCAGCAGCATGACATAGACAAGATTTTGTGAGCTCCTGCTGAATGGACAATTTAAATACAATTTACAGTTAATATTTTTTTTATATCATCTTTATTTTTCCTCCTCCTGTGGAGCATATCTGTCATGATCCCCGGCCACCATCACCCACATCCCCCGGGCCCGATCTGGCACCCCCATAGGGACAGCCTTTAATTGCTCATGCTACCCTGTAGCAAGATCCTCTTGGGTACCAGGGGGCACCGGGCATGCCCATCAGCTACCGAGATCACACTCCACCATTTTTACACCATCTTCTCCCCCAAGAGCTGGATGTGCAATGGCATCCTGGCACAATGTGCCGATGCCTGCCATGCTCTCCCACATTCTGCTGCTCACTGCTGTGCTGCTGACCTCCGCCAGCTGTCGCTGCAGTGTGCTGCAGTACCCCAACCATCCCCCGAGTAAGGAGAGCAGTCGTGGAATGCTCGATCCTTCCTCTCTCCTGCCAACCCCCGGCAGCCCGAGTCTGTTCCCAAACCCAGGTCATCGGTGTGGTGCGAGGTGTGGCATCCAGTGCCTCAACCCTCAGCACCACCAGGCAGGCTAATTTACAGTTAATATTTTACCAAAAATACAAGTATTGTTTGCTTCAGTTCTCACTGATGTGTATCCTATTCCATATATGAAAAGAAAAACTGTGAGAACCAACTTGCCACACAGTTTGCATTAACATGAAAATAAAATCTGCAATTCACATTAATATCTGTTCTACTCTATACACAAGAAAAACTGTGGGGAAAAATTTGCAGTTTACATTAACTGTAGTAAAACATTCTGAAAATTGCATTAAAATTCTGCAGTTTACTTACTGATGGAATTTTGTGGAATTTGTCAAAAAAATTCCAGGGAACATTTTGCAAGTGGCATGCCAATCTCACTAGAATTTCACAAGTGGAAATTATTATTCCACATACCTGTAACTGTGACTGTAGAAACTTAGATTGGGGCTGTTTAGTGGAAGCTCAGAGATGTCTCAAAGCAAGTCTTAGAATTGGTTATGTTGGCAACCAGTTCCCTGGTGATGGAAAGCACCCATTTCCAGGATCACATGGAAATACTACACTGCTCTATGGGGGGGGGGCTAGTGTTTCTGGGGATATAAGAGTCTTGACAGCTTGGAGCCACTCCAGTTAGATGAATTAACTTTGGTTGAACTGTGCACTGGGATGAGGAGTAGGACAGAGCTTTTTGTTAGAAAGATCATACAGAATTATCCCCTTGTAAGTCTGTGAGCCCCCCCCACCCCACACACACATATTACCATGTACTTTTTTCTGTCACTTCCTCATCAGTGTGAATTGGCAACAAGACTCTGAAATTGGTAAGAAGTTGTGTAAATTTTATCTTGGAGGAGGCACTGATACAAATATTCTGCCATCTTCTCCAGATAAAATTACAGGTGTACCCAGACATAAGTTGTACTCAGTAGAAAAGATGAGCCTTTGATGGACTGAAGCATGAGCTCCAGAATATGGGCAATCCATTTGCCATGACACAACAGACCAACCATAAGTATACAGTCAGCAGTAAAATATTTTTGTTTATTGTAGGGATTAAACAGCTGCCACAAAACAATATATTTTATTTTATTTGTTGAAGATTTTCACCAGTAGAGCATTTTGAGATGCAAGCTGATCATATAAAGAATCCATGAGGGGTAGGAACTATAGAATAGTGCAAATATCACATAATTGGGACAGGTCTAGAGAAATGATATTTCCAAGAGTAGAGTCTGGGGAGTAAAGTGATGGATGGGAGAGAGGGAGGGAGGGAGGGTATGTGTTTAAGCATCAATGTTAATCCACAGACAACCCTAAGATTGTAGGTCATGGGCAGGGTCACTGGAAAATTGAAGAATATTTTACCCAAAAATGTGGAGACTTTTTGCAGAAATTGTGGGGAAATTGCAAGGCTTCACTATACATCCCCAATGCTCCCTAATAAATATTTTATTGTTTGCTGCAGTATATATTGATCAAATAAATTGTTAGATTAATGTACTGCCACTTGTATATGCATGCTTTCAATATGAAGAAAGGTTTGTGTTTTTGAAATGAATTGCAAATTAATCATAATTTAGCCTATCTTTTAAAATCTAAAGACATCTACCTCATGCAGTACTGACAAGATTGTGTTTAGTAATTCACAGTCAATCAGTATTAAATAAATCCTGAAACAACATATTTTGTCAGTTTCTAGATGTTAAACAACGAAGCTTGTTAAACAACTACTTGCTTTGATGCAGAAAAAAAAAATAAACAGATAACCAGTGTGCCTAATAAAGTGCTAGTGCTAAAAAAAAGTTTGTTTTGTTAAACTAATTGTTGCTCTTAATCAGCACTGTAAGTACAAACATTTTAAAATCACATGATAAAAGTATGAAATCATACCAAACCGTTTCACTACATCATATTATAGTTTTTAATACATGGCATTTTTGTTTTAGTTGGGTTGCAATAATTTATGTCCATTTGAAGATAACTGTTTAAATAAACACCTGTTTTACCAGTGAGTTTTCAGAAATGTTTATCTGTTTGTTTTTATTCTTTTGTAGGTTTGTACGTGAGCATGTAGGTGTGGCAGATTATCAAGTAAGGGGTCACTGTCACCAACCCGCTAAGAAGCACATTCATGTTTATTATCAGCAGGGCCATCCAGATTCCTCACACATTTTAATCAAAATCCATTCAGAATGAAAGTATGTATACAAAGAAAACCTACCCACCACTGCCTACCACTCAAAATCAAGTATTGTAGTTGATGGTCCATTTAGGTGAATGGGGCAAGTTACACCTTTTCTCACACATATTGTTTCAGTCTTTGTGGCAGCAAAAGTTTCCTGATAGCCTGCTTCAACACAGATTAAGTGCTCAAGTGTATATGTGCATAGCCAGAGGATTTTGAAACCAAGCCAGGGAAGTGAATCACATGAAAGCAGACACACTGAATCCCTCCTCGCCTCACGCTGTCTTGTTTTGGCCAATCCAAAGACTGTGTACCAAATTGTTAGCATATTTGAGTAGATTTCCTTGAGAATTTAAATATGTTTTGCTATTTCAGTCAAAAATTCACTAAGTTGCAAGTTGTGCATTTTGTGCCGTAAATGGTGAAAAAAACTGGATATTTCAGAAAAATTGCAGTTGCAAATTTCCAGTGCCCCGGTCATGGGTTTGCATAGGAAACCCTATATGGGTAGACTAGTTGGACACTTGGGGAAGATTTTCAAAGCTCATTTTTTGCCACCAGTTCCAGATGTATCAGAGATATGCCTCTCCAGCCTTGTGGCAAAAATAGAATTTCCTATCCCTTGCTTTAAGTAGATCTAAAAGTGGACCTTATTTCCATGGTCTAGCATGCATCAATACTGCCCTTACCAAAACAAAAAGTCAAGAACTTTGTAAGTATTAATAAGATGCAAGAATATATGCAAGCTACATGCAAGTTTTTATATAAGAATTATATGCAAAGTATATGCAAGGATTTAAACATTTTCCTTGCATGAAAATGTCATGCAAGAAAAAGTCCTTGCTTCATGCAAGAAAGCTACTTGCCAAATGTCATGACATGCAAGACAAACTATGCATGGGATTACTACACTACAGTATTGGTATTTCATCCTGACTTGGGGCTGGAACCTACAGACTGTGGCACTAGAAGAAGGCATGAAACCTGTTAAGCCACTGACATCATGCTGTTCAAATGTCTTGCAAAGAAATATAGCAAGAGATGTGCAAGCAATAATCTTGATAAATTCTTATATATTTCTTGCATTTTTAAAGAAAATGTCTTCATACTGCTCCCCTGTGTTTATTAGTTTCATGACACAATTCTAAAAGAGTGTTTTACTTTCAATTTGCCCTCTATAAATTTGAATTTGAATTCACATAGAAGATTTTAATCTGCTGTACATCTGTTAGTTCATAGTTATGCCCTCTAACCTGGGAGCAGAATGAACACATTTCCTCTTAAGATGCAAGAAATATGCAAGAATTTATCAAGATGATGGCTTTTGCGTATCTATTTCTATAAATTCTTGCAAGACACTTAAAAGCACCTAGTCAGTGGCTCAGTAGACTGCATGCCCTCTTCTACAGACAGAAGGTTGCAGCTTCTAGCCCCAAAGCAGAACGTAAAATCAATACTGCAGTGCAGTACCCCCCACACATACACATGCACACACAATTTTCTTAACATCTAATAATATTAGAAAGGCATTTTCTTTAATCAAGCAAATAATATTACTTGCATGTGTTTTTCATGCAAGGAAAATGTTACAATCCCTACATAGTCCTTGTATGTAATTCTTACATAAAAACTTACAAAGCTGGTGCCATGGCATCAAGTGATGGGTGATCACTCAGCACACTGGCGACCTGGGTTTGAACCCAGAGCCCAGGACATCGGGAGCGGTTGCCAGCAGGGAAGGGAGTTAGAGCATCCCAAGGACACTTCTCTGCTGGGGAGGGGTTATGGTGCTGTGCTGCTTGTCTAGTAGCTCCTGGTGTGGTTCCAGGTTGACATCTTTGGCAATGTGGGTGACCACACACACTGCCAGATGTCCCCACCCAGGACACATGCTACAGCCACACCAACATGGGTGGGTGGAGCCAGAAAATGGGTTGTCCAGCCCCACTGGATGATGGCCACCCATCCCCTTCATGCAGCAGTCCCTAGAGTTCACCTCCTCCATCCCCACATCTGCCCTGGGGGGGGATGGCTACAGTTATCTCCTCTCCCCATCCCCCCCCAGTGTGGAGGTGGTCCTTCTGATAGGGTTAGTGCTGGATCCCCCCCAGGAGCAAATTGCAGGCCATGACCAGCAGTTAGTAGGCAGTGGGGCTGAGACTGGTGGATGCAGGGGAACATTAGCAAGCAAGAAGGAGTGGAAGGGCTGGGGCTGAGGGAGGAGGCAGTGCATTCATTCTTTCCTACTGAACAACATGTTAAAGTTGCAACATATTTGCTATTGCACCTGTGAAGCCCTCTGTATGCTGTCTGCATTGACAGTGTCACTGAACTATTTAGTAGTCTGTCTGCAGTCATGGCAGAACAAGACACACTACACCATGTCCAAGATGGCTGCCAGACCCTAATGTGCAACTGCAAGTGCATGCGCAGTATGCTGCGATGGCCATCCTGGTCATGACAGACTGTGCTGTGCCACGGATTTCCTTTTTTTAAAGAGCCACTAACATGAAAAGTGCTACATTGCAGAATCCATAAACGTAAACACACAGTAAATCTCATACCAAAAACTAGATTTCTACGTTACTTTATTTTAAAGTTATTAGTCATTTTGTAACCCTGATTTCACTGCCTGTTCAAAACAGCCTGTTTCAGTGAAGAGCTGTGAGCCTGCTGATGTAATCTGGGAGACTCACCATCTAGTATCCCTGTCAGCAAGCTTATAGGACCTGTTTCTCCAAAGATTTAAAGAGCATGTGAAATAGTCATCAAAAGTAAAACAGGCAGCACCATGCACAAAACACTGCTGTAAAAATTATATGTGTTTCAGGTTTTGTAACAAAGTCAACAAAATTGTATTGTTTAATACCTTTTTGATGTGGCCATGTCTCCAGGGTTGCTGGATGCAGAATCAGAATGCCTCCAGGTTGCTGAAGCTATTTGGAGTGCTACTGTACTGTGCCTGTTAAGAATTTGTGTTGCTGCTAGTATTGTAATATTGGTAACTTCACTGCTCTTTGTCAGTGCCTGTCTTACAATATGTTTTACTAGAGGCCTATACTGTATGTGTTAATTCCTACTAGTGGTGGAAGTGTTAGCTCTGGTAAACTGATCATTTCAATTTAGAGTATAACACAGATGAGCCAGAATGTACATCAAAACAGCTTAACAAGGAGAAAAAAATGTGCTGGCTAAATTAGAAACTACTATTAAGAATTCAAAACAGCATTACCTCTCCCAACCCCATTTAGATGGAGTGATGAAGTGAGAAGTGATGAATTATTGGTGGAGCAAACAGTGACACTGGTGACAAGCTACAATTATTTCACACTGAAGTCTTGGTGAGTACCTTCACGTGGTGGGCCCTGTTGTTAACAGAATCTCACCAAGGTGAGACTGCTGTGCAGAACAAGCAACTATATAGCATGGAGAGTGATAAAAATGCAATTAGAAGCTGGCTGCACAAATCCCAGAATAAAAAAGTGCCCGACCCAAGCCTAGGCACTAGGGCAAAGGTTGGACAAGATGATAGTGCCACATCCTTGAACAGTAGTACCATTCCTGCCACAGTATTAGACCATGGTAAACATGGTCCCACAGCAGCAATAGAGGCCAGTAAGCCACAAAAATTAAAAAGATTGACAGGCCAGCCCAGAGAACTGGAAACAGTTAAATGGACTTATGAGGACAAGCTAGAAATTATGTACTGTTACTATTATGCAATGCACCCGGAATTTCCAGTGAGAGGATATACACTGAGACTACGCAGTAATCTACAGAAAAGAGAAATAGTTGCCACAGACAAATTAAACAATGTGACAGATGCCAACCTTAGATCTCTAATAGGACAAATAAAAAACCAAAAAGTATGTAGATGACATTAACTTGGACAGACTACAAAAAGAAGCTGGTGAAGAAGTAGTAAGAAAGAAGGAAGAGTTACCAGATGTTTCCAAAGCTGAAAAAGCAGATGCATGGGACCGGGCAAAGAAAAGGGACCTGATATGGTGCAGCATGTATGCAGAAAAGAAAGCTTCTCTTACCAGCATGGCAACAAAAGCTGCAGATATATTCAAACAGATATACAGACAAAGACATCCAGATATGGTAAACATCACAAATAAAAAGATAACCACACAGAAGTGGAATGTAATGAAAAGTACACAGTTTAGTGATTTAGAAAAGCAACAAATCAAAATAGAAGTCCTTGAACAGTTAAGGAAAGAAGGATTTGAGGTAGGGACTCAACCTCCACTAGTATCATCTGGTACAACACTACAGCAAACAACTGCTCGGCAAATGCAGTCACATGAAACAGAACAAGACACACCCACTAAAGATATTCAGCAAAGTGAACACCATGTGCTATGTTTCAATAAAACAACTGAAGTCCCAGTTCAATCCATGCAGAGAGAGGAAGAGCAGGAAAAACCAACTATAGGAACAACCCTCAATCAAGAGGAAGAAAACACGAGAGAAGACCTGCTTGATTTAATCAAAATGGACAAATATATCAAAGCACATCAAAGAGAAAGATTGCAAAAGCTACACGTGACACACACAGTTAGGAAACAATGAAACTAGATAAATAAGGTTATTGGAACCATTCAGGGGGATCCATATGACATCACTGAGATAAACAGAATACATTATTGTGCAGTGAGACTAATAAGAAATACAGCAGTGCTACAAAAGCAAGGAATGAAGAACAAAAAGAGAGGGAAATGCAGCATACCACCATGGAAAAAGTGGATAGAGAGGATAATCATGGAGCTAAAAGCAGAAGTATCACTGCTGGAGGAGTTTAGAAAGGGAAACAGATCAAGGAAAGTCATCAGGAAAGTGGATGAAATCAAAGAAAAACACTGCATTAAAACAAATCAGGACCTAAATTTTACCATCTCAAATAACAAACTCAAGATCTCTGCTCAAGCTGAGAAGCTTAGGAGATACTTAGAAAGGAACAAAGAGAAAACACAAAATAGATGGTTTTGAGAAGACCCAAAGAATTTTATAGGGAGCTGGGAAAGAAAACAACCAAAGTAACAACACCTCTGGATAAAAACAAGAAATTGAGGAATTCTGGAGAAGCATCTATGAAGACCCAACTGAACATAATAGGGATGCAAAGTGGATACAGAAAGTAAAAGACAACGTAGGAAATGGCACTACCAGGGATATGTAGTGGCCTGACATAACAGCTAAGGAGATAGAAGCAAAGATAAAGAAGGCCCCCAACTGGAAAACCCTAGGTCCAGATGCAGTACCCAACTTCTGGCTAAAAGTACTGACATCTCTACACCATGATTTAGCCACCTGTAAAAATTATCTATATACATATCCCAAGTGGACACCCATCTGGCTAACAACAGGGAATACCACACTTCTTATTAAATCTGAGTCTGACAGTCTCCCCAAGAACTATCGCCCAATAACCACTTTGCCAACAACATATAAACTATACACTGGAATTGATGCAGACAGAGTCTACAATCATTTAGATTGCAATAAGCTCATGGAAATAGAACAAAAAGGCAATAAAAGAAAATCATATGGTACAAAGGACCATCTCTTGCTGAACAAAGTCATAATGGAGAGCTGTAAAAAATGCTGAAACCTTAGTGTAGCATGGATTGACTACAAGAAAGCATTTGACAACATCCCACACTCCTGGATCATGGAGTGTTTAAAGATCTACAGGATACATCCTACACTGATAAACTTCATCACAACCACTATGAGAAAGTGGCAAACCACCCAGCAATTAAACCACGAGAAAGGTCAAATCACCATCTCAAATATAAGCATCCAGCGAGGAATATTTCAAGGCGACTCCTTGTCACTACTTCTGTTTTGCCTTGCCCTCAATCCATTAAGTTGCCTAATCAACAACCTCAGCTATGGATACAGCTTGAACCCCAGAAACAAAAACAATCATCAGCTAAAATCTCATATCCTCTCTGTAGATGACCTAAAGCTTTATAGTTCATCCAACAAAGACCTGAAAGCACAACTAAAAATAGTTAAGACATTCTCTGATGATATACGGATGACATTTGGCTTAGACAAATGTGCCAAAGCAACATTATTGCAGAAAAGTTAACTCATAAAGAAAACATTAACCTGGTGGAGGGCTCTGACATAAAAGAACTTGAGCAAGAGAGAGAGAGTGTATAAATTCCTGGCAATAGAGGAAGGAGCAACAACACAACATGAACAAATGAGAGCGAAAATAAGCAAAACACATTTTAGAAGGTTAAAGCTCATACTGGAAACTGCTTTGACAACACAAAATAAAGTGTAAGCTTTAAACCAGCTTGCCCTTCCAGTGATATCATACAGCTTTGGTGTGATAGACTGGCCACAGAAAGCATTGAACCAGCTAGCTATAAAAACAAGAAAACTGCTTCATGCTCACCAATTAATATATAAAAACCAGTGAATGCCAAGATAATACATCCCAAGGTCAGAGGGGAGGCATGGGCCTCCTTGAGATTGATTACACATACAGATCCACAATAGTGAGGTTACATACATACCTACTGACATCCTCGGACCCACATATAGTCAAGGTCCTGGATCATGAAGAAACTAAGCCTAAGATGACTTCACTCATCAAATTAGGAGAAGCTTTCAGGAGGGTAGCAGAGATGGATGTTAATCCACTAGTAGATAAGGAACAGCCAGCAACAGAAAGTGCAAAGAATCAGAAAAAGGAGTATAAGGACAAAGACCAACAGAAAAGAAAAAACAACTGGAAAGCCCATAATTAAAGTAGAAAATACAGGGAGCTATTGGAACAACCACAGGTCGATCAAACCCTGACCTATGAGTGGTTAAAAAGAGGTGAATTTAGGTCACAAGATGAGAGCTTGATAATGGCAGCCCAAGATAGTGGACTATGCACAAGATGGTTCACAAAATCCATAGCAAAAACAGGAGAAACAGACAACAGCAGGTTCTGTAGTACAGAATTAGAAACAGTTGCACATCTCTTGGCTGGATGCGAAGTACTCATGGCAGAAGGCCACTGTACGAAAGACACAACAACGTAGCAAGATTGATCCACTGGAAACTGTGCAGACACTATAACTTACAGGTAGCAGAGAGACACTGGAAACATGAACCACAAAAAATCACAGAGAATCAAGAAGTAATGATCACATGGGATCATCCAACACCAACAGCCAAGAATGTGGAAGCAAGAAAGCCCAATATTGTAATACAAGAAAAGAGAACAAAGGTAGCATTGCTGATTGAAATAGCCACCCCTAGTTACTACAGTGTCCTGAGTACAGAGAGACACAAAATCATGAAATACCAAGATATGTAGTCAGAAACCAAACTGATGTGTAATAAGGACACACAAATTGTTCCAATAGTGCTTGGAACAATGGGACTAATCAAAAAGAACTTTCAGGTACATTTAAATATGCTACCAGTACGTATGACACCTTATGAACTTCAGAAGGAAGCCATCTTGGGGGCGTTGTGCGTGCCGAGAAAAGCGCTCTCAGCAAACATCAAAAACTGATACAGTACTAATTTCTTGGGTTTTGAATATGCCCTGGCTAAGTAATGGGGTCCATTCTTGCCATGGTATTAGAAATCCCTAAACATTTGGAGACACTAACCCCGGAGAAAAAAATATGCTGGCTAAATTAGAAACTACTAGTAAGAATTCAAAACAGCATTATCTCTCCCAACCCCATTTACAAGGAGATGAAATAATTGTTTTAAAGTGCTTTTCTTAGACATCACCTCAGTTGAATGATAGGTGTGAATGATCTCAGCCTTTCACCACATCAGTCACTTGTTCAGTCTGCAAACCTCACAAAAGTGTGCTATGACCCAGCATCCAGCAACCCTGGAAAAAAGGACCATAACAAAAAGGCATGCAAGCAAAAAATATTGTCAGCTTTGTTACAAAACCTGAACCTCACATAGTTTTTAAAGCAATGTTTACTGACTGGTGCTACCTGTGTTACTTGTGAATACCATTACTCATGATCTTTACAACTTTGGAGAAACAGGTCCTATAGGCTTCCTGACAGGGAATGCTAGATTGTGAGTCCCCTAGATGACATCACCAGAAGCTCTTCACTGAAACAGACCTTTTTGAACAAGTAGTGAAATCAGGGTTACAAAATAGCTCATAACAAAAAATGAAGTAATGCAGAAATCTAGTTTTTGGTATGAGATTTACTGGGGGTATGCTTATTCTAATTCTGCAATGTAGCACTTTTGGCCAAATGGTGTCAATTGCTCTTTAAAAGTACACATATCCCCCCGACCAACCTTTCCTCTCAGCACTCCCTCCCCAGAAACATAACAATAACAATAACAATGACACTGGCAGTGCCAAATCCCCAAGTGTCATGATCATAACAGTGACACAGGGGTGCCCAATCCCTCTGTGTTCATCGGACTTTTTTTATATATGTATATTTATTTTTCTCCCCCCCCAACCTGACCCTTCTTCCCTCTCAGCACCCCTCGATACGTAAAAAAAAGTCACACTGGGGGTGCCCAATGCTCCAGGGCCGTGTTTGCCAATTTTTTTGTTTGTTTGTTTAAAACTATGTTTCTCTCCCCCACCTGACCATCCCTCTCAGCACCCCCCAGAAACATAATAGTGACACTAGAGGGTGTCTAGACCAGTAAGTCGACTTGAAATCCTTTGTCATGTTTTTCTTTTCACCTGTAAAAAGAAAACTATCCATTGATGTGTTCTGCAGACACTTCTTATCTCCTGCCCAACCCTTCCACTCAGTGCCCACCTCCCTGCCCCCCCACAAGCTCTTACTTACCCATTGGGGGTCCACCACCATAATTCTCTCTGGACTGCAGACACGTCTTTACTCTTCAAAGCTGGACCGCGAACTGAAGAAACAGATATGTGGTTCAATGTATTTCAATGGAGTTTTGAACTTAGTGGCATAACCAGGGCATTTTTTCATGTTTTTGGCCCGGATTTTCAGCATGCCTTGTTTGGGACACCACCTCATAAACAATTGCACTCACATTAGGCAAATCTGTCCCAAAAGGTTATTTTGTGGTCACTGCATGAAATTACCTTTTGGGCAGGAGTTGAACATATTATCTGCCCTTCTTCATGCAGTGGAGTCATAAGAAGGCTACATTGAAACTTTGGTGTAGAAATATTAAAAAACAATAAAGTTATGAGGTTGGTAATTTTCAATATTTGTACCCCAAATTTACAACATATCCATATCTTTACTGCATCTTATGAATGTGATCACTGCCATTTTTCACATCCTGGCCAAAATGTTTTTTTACATCCTGAAAGGTGATTTCATGGTCCCTGCACCAAATCACCTTTCAGGGAGGGAATTGAAAATTGTCTCTGCCCTTGTTCATGAGATGGTGTCCTTCAATTCAATTCACTTCAGTTCATTTGCCATGTAAGAACACTTGGCCAAGGTCCTTTTTCAGGATCGACCCACAGCTTCAAACAAAAATAGAAGCTAAGATGATATACAAATGGTACAGACACATATACAAAATATGAAACAATACAGATGTATAATACAAATACAAATATTTAAAAACACTTACACAATGCAAGAGATTACAGATAACAATACAAAGTATTTTTAAATATTTCATGTGTAGGGGTATTCATGCAATTAATAGGCAGAGTGTTCCATAAATCTGAACATTGTATAGAAAAAGCCCTCTCTCAGATACAGGACAAAAACCTAGGAGAAGACTCTGGATGAACATAACAATCTGGTTTCATCCCTGATTTTTAATAGACTAAACAAAGGGGATTTACAACCTTGAACAAGTGCAGTATTAGTCGTACAATGCAAATTGTAAAGGTAAGTCAACCTGGGAGGCAGCTAACTAAGATCAGTATATAAAATACATTGAAGTGTTTTAAATGGTTCAGCCAAGACAAATCTGCAGCTAGAATTAACAGTTCTACTGACCAAATCCAGATCTTTTTTGGCTAACTTTGTGAACAGAAACGAGCTATAATATAATATGGACACTAACACACTTTTAGATATTGTCTCTCTTGCTTCTCTTGTTAAGCAGTCTTTGATTCGATATAAGGCACCAATTTTTTTATTCACAGACTATACTGACTTCCTGTTATGTGCCGAATTAGTAAAATGAAGATCAAGTGATATTCCTAAATATTTGTTTTCTGAGACCTGTTGTATCATATTCCCTACTAAATCATAAATTACTAGAGATTCAGCATTATGTAATTTAGGTGTAGAACCAAATAAGATACATTGTGCTTTTTTAGAATTTAGTATTAGGCGATGTGTCAACAGCCATTTATTTAAAGCTGTAAAATCTTGATTTAGAGAGACATTTAGTTCACCCACTTTTGGAAAACTTGTAAACAAAATTATGTCATCTGCATAGAGCAATATTCTGGAAGCATTAGAACCCCTAGTAATAGGATCAATGAATAAGGAGAACAACAGGGGTTCCAATATGGACCCTGGGGGACTCCATGTGGAAGCTCACTTGTCAGTGAGTCCGTGCCTCCAAGATTTACTTTTATAGGATGGTTGGTTAAATAGCTCTGAAACCATCCACAAGACTTATCTGTCAGGCCAAGGCCCTTCAGTCTCCAGAACAGCATGGCATGGTTAACCAAATTGACAGCTTTCGATAAGTCAATAAATACTGTACCTGTCAACATTCCCATGTCCATTGATCTTAAAGTATGGTCTGTAAAATGTGCCAGTGCTGTACCAGTACTGTGGAACTTTCAAATGCCATGCTGCTCTGGAGACTGAAGTCCTTCAACCTCCAAATACTCCACCAGTTGACCATTAACTATTTTTTTTCAAAGATCTTACTTAAAGGAGAAAGAATAGAAATTGGATGGTAATTATCCAAATCATAAGACTGGCCAGATTTAGGTATAGGCTTGATAATAGTTTGCTTCCAGAACTCAGGAAATACCCCAATAATCAAAAATAAATTATAGATTTGTGTCAGTGGTCTATATATAAAATTAGAAATAAGCCTTAGGAGTCATGTGATGTCTAGCTGGAGTAGCAGCTCTACCACCAGACTCCCGCCTAATCTACCTAAATCTCAGAATAATTGCAGCTTTTTTATTTATTTAACTTCTCAGCAAGACATCTGAAGTTTTCTATGACACCTCTGCCATCACTGAACAACCCAGCCAGGACTAAGAAGCTTTAAACAGCAGCAATTATGGAGGCCTTATGGAGGCCATCGTATGATAGGCCCCTCCTCACCATACACCACCACAGACCCCAGAAAAGAACACTAAATGGTCCAAAGGCCCAGCATCAGCGACCAGAAAGACCACTACCACCACCGCAGCACCTGTCCTGCTCACAAAACACAACTTTATGGAGGAGCTGCTACCTGTCAAGACCGCATTGCAAGATCTTACCTGCAAGCTCAAATCCATGGAGGCAGATTTAAGTGAAGCCACCAAAGCGATCTCAGATGTGGCTGCCCACCCTGCTTCCTTAGAAAACTGGCACACCAAGGTGGATCCGGAGGTCACCTCTATAAGGCAAAAACTGACCAGAGTAGAAGCAAAACTGGAAGATATGGAAGGCCGACGTTGCCGAAACAATATTGTCATCTTCAGCCCTCCAGAGGATGCTGAAAGTGCCACTCCTATACTGTTCACTCAGAAATTGCTCACTAAAATAGCAGGTCCATCGCTGAACAACCCAGCCTATACTGTGGAGAGGGCTCACCATTCTTTTAAACCTAGACCGGCAGGAGGCTCCCTTCCTTGGCCACTTATACTGAAGCTACTGAATTATTTGGACAGGCAACATATTTTAAATAAAACCAGAGAACTCAAGGAGATATAGTGGGAGGGCAGCAAGCTTCATATCACTCAGGATCTGCCAGCTGTCACAAGGCAGAAAAGAGCTGCATACCATGCCCTTGTCACTAAGCTAATTGCAGCTGTTGTAAGTTTAAAGGTTGTCTACCCTGCTTGTTTATCAGTCCTCCATCGTGGAATCTGGATCAGCTATTATTCCACAGAACAGGCCTCTCCAACACTGAAAAACATGTTTCCCAAGCTCTTCAAGGAGCTCTGACTCCCACCACTAGATAGCGCCTATTGATGCCGTTATCCAGTGCTAAATCCTTTCGACAGTGTGAACAACTTCCTCTGCGTATGTTTTCACCACTCATATTGGATTCTGACTGAAGAATATCTCATATTTAATTGACTGTGAACCTACACTAAACCTTATACCTGGACTCCTAATTGCCTGAGTGTACTGAATCTTCTGCAGGTTGTCCCCCTCTTCAAATACAGATCTGACAGGACACAGAGATGCACTCATCACTATGGAACTGATGTGAACTCCTTATTCCTCAAAACGTTACCTGATCAAGAGACCCTTTATATTATTTTACTTTATCAGCATCTACAGGGGACATAAAGGAGTATCCCTAACTACAGAATTTGTTTTCTATTTCATTAGTTTTACTGGTGTTTTTTCCACCATGACCTTAGCTAATTCAAACTTCACTAACCCACTATCATTTTTCCCTAGGTGACACTCTCACTGAACCTTACTTTTTAAATACCCATATTGTTCCATATGGAATCCCCTGCAAACCAGTTTATACTCCCTATCTCGGCTTTAGCACTCTCCTAAGGGGAGTAAAAGTCCAGCTAACGGGTTACTTGGCTACTACTCAGAAATATGACCCTTTAGGGGATCCCCTCTTTCTCCCCTCCCCTTTTTTTCTTCTCCTTCAGCTGCCTTTTGACATAATGTCCTTCAAGGGCAGGCATAGGGGAGGGAGTGGGTCACACTTTTTCAGTGGTTGACTGTCGTGAGCTTGTCTACTTATCTTGGTATTTAAGGTATGTAATTTATATAGCGGTCAAGGTCTCAGGCCACTGTTTGATTATTTTTCCACATGAATACTTATGGGTCACAGCTCCATTCTCTATCTAAATACCTTAATCCAGCGGGAGGGGAGATCACAATTGTGGGATGGGATTAAGGGGGAATATTCAGGGGGGTTAAGGAGGGAGAGAAAACTACAGGGTTCTTGATGCCATTGAATAAGTGTTCTTATGTGTTGGCTCTTTACCTTATTATGGGGGGAGGAATGGAAGGGATGCCACAGCCAGAGGTACATTATTTTCTTCTTAGGGTTTGATCGATTTGGGACATTATGCTACAGTGCCTTGTATCAATATCAACTCTCCTGTAATATGGCATTATCTCTCAAGTTTTGTTCTTGGAATGTAAAAGGTGCTCAATCCCCAACTAAGAGAGTCAAAATACTGCTTCACCTTCATAAATTGGAAGTGGATGTTGCTTTTTAACAGGAGACCCATTGTCCCCATCCCAGAACCTCCAACTTCGGCGTTCTTCAGTGGGACAAGCATTTGGGGCTGGAATGGAAACACGTAAACAAGGAGTGGCCATATTAGTGGCTCGAAGGGTGCCCTTCAGACTGCTTTAAGAAGCTACAGACCCCCAAGGCAGGTTTCTCCTCCTAAGAGTCTTACTTGGCCACTCAGAAATTATTTTAGGTATGGTGTATGGCCCAACAACCGAGGACCCACAATTCTTTACCATGTTGGTGACATACCTAGCACCCTGGACCTCCCTCTCTATACTCCTCAGTGGAGACTGAAATCTGGTATACTATGACAAACTGGACAGGTCCAGTTCTAACCATCTTCTTCCTACCCCAGCACAATTAGCTCTCCGGGACAAGATGGACTTACTTGGCCTTCTAGACCACTGGTTGGCCCTATTTCCTACCCAGCGTGATTACTCATTTCACTCGCTTACACATAATATGTTTTCTAGAATTGAGTATTTTATGTAGGAGATTGAGCACTTTCCTACATTAGTGTCTTGTACATATTTGTCTAAAGTTATCTCTGATCACCATCCTATCTTGCTGTATTGGTACCTTTCTCCATCAGCAGAAAGGGACAAGGTCTGGAGGTTTAATGCACAATTTCTAAAATCAGACTCTATACTTAATCATATCCAGACTTCCATCTCTTCCTTCCTGGACCTCAACACCCCTCCACACCCAAACTAGACTATCTCTGGGGAGACCTAAAATGTGCCCTGTGAGGGGAAATTATCCATCTAGCTTCCATAAGAAAGAAATCAATCTCCCAAGAATTGTCCTCCTTTCTAGACCAGATCAGAACGTTAGAGGAGGACTTTTTCCCCACTCTCCTCCCCCTCTGACTTGGAGCATCTAGAAACCTTTAGATCACACTATAACTCCCTATTGAGTGACAAAGCAGAACATCTTATCCTCCGCTGGAGGGTTAAATATTTTGACCAAGGAGAAAAGGCAGGCAAACCTCTTACTTTACGTCTTAGGGAGCAGATTACAGATAGAATTGTCTCCTCCTTCCACAACTCCTCTGGTCAGCTAATTACTTCTCCTTGGGCAAATGCTTCCCACTTCCAGGAATATTATCAGGCTTTATATAGTTAGTCCTGTTCCTCTTTAAACAGTGACCTTTTGGATCTCGTCTTGCATGACATTCATCTGCCATGTCTAGAACAACCTCAAATTGAATTACTGCAGGGCCCCTTGACCTTAACAGAAATCCTAACAGCAATTGATGTTTTGCCTATAGATAAAGTCCCCAGTGCAGACAGCTACACCTCTAACTTTTACAAGGCCTTTAAACAGCTGATAGCCCCAGTGCTTCTCAACACCTTCAATTACATATACAATTACGGCCTCTCCAACTCTTCCTTAACCGAAGCCACCATCGTGATGCTCCCAAAATCAGACAGAGATCCCCTATTGGTGTCAAGCTATTGGCCAATATCTCTCATTAATGTTGACCTCAAAATTCTCACAACAAATTTGGGCACTATGTTGAACCGAGTATGGCACACTCTTATAAGTCAGGAGCAGGTTGGCTTTGTATCTGGTAGGCTTTCCACGACCACATGCAAAAATTATCTCATGTAATCTCTGTGTCCAGGGACTCCCAAATCCCTTCTGTTTTGGTGTCCCTGGATGCAGAGAAAGCCTTTGACAGGGTATCAAGGCACTACCTGTTTAATATACTCCCAAAATACCTATCACACCCCAGTTCATCCAATGGGTCAAAATGCTTTACACCCACCCCTTTGCTTGCATCCTTGTAACGGCGTTCTCACCTCTCCCTTTGACCTGCAACAGGGCACCAGACAAGACTGCCCACTCTTGCCCTTTCTCTTTAACTTGTTTCTAAAACCATTGATAAAAATGATCAATGCCTCTCCTTTGGTATCAGGTATCCCTATAGGAATACATCAATATAAACTCTCAGTTTATGCTGATGATGTTCTACTACATGTTACTCACTCAGCCACACCCTTACCTGTTACTCCCAACATTATCAAGGATTTCAGGGGGTTATCCAGCTACAAACAAAATCAATCTAAAATGGAAGTAATGCCCCTTAATGCTACTACCCTACGAACTGGCATTGAACATCTAGGGCTGACCTGGATCTGGGATAAGCCGAAATATCTTGGCATTTACCTTTCCCTGTCAGTGACTAAGATGAAGCAATATAACTTGGATAAAGTTGTCGCCCAACTTAAAATCAATCTAAACCACTGGGCCCTGCTGCCCATTTCTCTCTGGGGCCATCTGAACATTGTGAAAATGAATGTTCTGCCCCATCTCCTATACCCCTTACAGATATATAACCACTTCCTCCAAAAATCCTGGTTGTCTCAAGTCAATAGAATTATATCCTCTTTTATATGGTGGGGTAAAACTCCTCGTTGGGCACTTTTCAAGCTGCAACATTCCAAAGATAGAGGAGGCCTGCAAGTGCCAAATGTTTACCCATATTATTTGTCCATCAACTGTTCTCAATTCTCTCAATGGCTATGGCCAGCAGCCAAAAATAATTCAAACCCATACTCTCCTTTATGGTTGAAAATAGAGCAGTCCATATGTTCCCACTCTGGTTTGAATGTACATGCTTTACTCTATACTCCCCTTAAAAATATTCCCAGATCATTACACACAGTACCCCCATAGTTGAGGCCCTACATGTACACTTACAACTGTGTGTTACAATTCATACCTCCTCAGTGAAGGACACCTCACAACCCTTACTGGTCAACCCAAATTTTAAGATTGGTGGAAATATGCTCAATGCATCCTTTTGGCCCTACAGCAAAGTTACAACAGTAGCTGATTTAATCAAAAAATCAGAAATTGCTGTTGTTCTATGATGCCCAGGCCATATTTAGAATACCTCTCTCAGACTGTTTTGAATATATCCAACTTACACACATGCTGCTCCAACATTTTGGTTCAGGGCTATGGGACAATCTATATACAAGACAGGTCCTTGCCATGATATCCGCTCCCCCCTCCACTCACATCATTTCTCAATTTTACCATCAACTATGCTCTCTAGTAGGTAATACAGAGGGCCAAACACATTATTACTGGGACCAGGTTTTGCCACCCACTACCCCATCCCATAATTGGTCACAGATTTGGAAACATCTATATAAATACATCAGTTGGGACCAATATTGTCTACTTCAATTTCAGGTCCTACACAACCTCTATTACACTCCAGATGAATTATGCAAAATAGGTAAATTCTCCTCAAATATCTGCTCCAGATGTGCCAAACTCCCAGGAACACTGTATCATGTTCTTTGGCTGTGTAAAAAGGTCACCCCCTTTTGGGATGCCATCCAGTCCAGACTGTATCCTATACTTGGCCTATCTGATGCCTTCCTTCCAGAGATCTGTATAATGGGAGAATATGAGAATACTCTGATTGGCAACCAATGAAAACATATGGCTCTTGTATTGATATGTGCGAAGAAGGTCATAATGCAACATTGGCTAGACCAACACATCCCATCTGTCACTGAATGGTACTGTGAAAATTCTCCTTGCCCTACAAGCAGAGAAAATTCTAGCCAGCATGTCAAACCGCTACCACACATGTCAACAAACTTGGGCACCCTTGTATACACTTTTAACAGTATAACCCCTAGGATTTTATGTAATTATATTCATCTTTAATACCGTTATAGCCCCAATAAGTTTTACATCTAATGCATATTTATCACTATGTGACCCTTCATAGGAGGAATACAGTATTCCTCTCTGTTTTTTCCTCTGGTGTTGGGGGGGAAGGAGTTTGGGATTTGGGAGATGGTGTCTCCCAGGTACATCAGCGTGGAGAGACACTGACTGCATTGCTAAAATTGTTCACAAAGCAGGAGAAAACATTGACATCCTGCTACACAGAGGGACTAACGATCTCGCCAGCTAGTCAGTTGTGGAGACCAAGGAACACCTGACCAGGCTGGGTGACAAACTATCACCCATTTCGTCTGCCATCTCCTTCTCTGAGATCCTGCCAGTCTGAGAGAGGGGGACAGATGGACAGAAGGTCAGAGAAGGGGAGATAGGGGAGCTAGACATGTGGCTCAAGGGCTGGTGCCAGGAAAAAGGACACAGATTTGTAGGGAACTGGCAACAGTTCTGGAAGCGAAAGTTCTTTAAATTTGATGGACCGCATCTGACTAATGAGGGAGTCAGTGCATTGGGTCAGAAGTTTGACATCTTTGCAGAATACTTAAACTAGCAAATGGGGAGGGGGTGCAGCACCCCATACGTTGAATGGGAAGAACACCTCTCCCCCCTCAGCTAGTGGTCAAACAGGGATTCAGCATGTTTGCAGTTCAGTTGCATTACCAGGTAAGAAAAAAGGTTCATCTCCCCATATGACACACAGGGGAAATGCCAAACCTCACCTAACAACTAACACACCAAAATCTGGCCAATGGAAAATCATGTACACAAATGCTCACAGCCTGGGAAATAAGATCCCAGACCTGCAGGCAATAATGTCAGAGGCTAAACTGGACATAGTATCAATTAGTGAGACATGGTTTACCAGTAACCATACTTGGGAGACTTCAGTATCTGGCTATGTGCTGTTCAGAAGAGACCGAGGTACAAAAAGGGGGGTGGAGTGGCCCTGTATGTCAATGAAAATATCAAAGCTACAGAAATTCAGAATACACATAAGGAGCCAGAAGAACTGTGGGTCACCCTGGAAACAGGAAATGGGACAGCCATAAGAACTGGGGTTTGTCTACAGGCCACCAGACCAGGAGGAGGACACAGACACATTACTGTTAGAAGATATACAAAACATGACAGCTAAAGGGGGAGGTTCTGATAATAGGAGACTTCAACATGCCGGATACAGATTGGTCAATTCCAGCAGGAACATCTGCCAGAACTAGACACATGGTGGATTACCTGCAGGGAGAGGGCCTCAAACAACTGGTACAACAACCCACAAGAGACAGGGCTATCCTAGATCTAGTACTGACTAACAGGGAAGGGATCACAGATCTCCAGGTAGAAGGTCACCTGGGGGCCAGTGACCATCACATGGTATGGTTCAATTTGGCCACTACATCTAAATCATCCCATTCCAAGGTAAAAATATGGGACTTCAGAGGAGCTGACTTTGATAAGATGGGCAACAGAGTTAAGCTAACCCTGGCAAAAAGAAACACAGGTGAGGGGGTACAGGCAAAATGGGCAAGCATTAAAGATGCAATACTTGAAGCAACATCCCATCGTGTTAGACAGAAAAGGAAGTGCAAAAGAAGAAGGAAACCACTTTGGTTCTCAAATACAGTAGCAGAAAAGGTCAGAGCCAAAAGACTGGCCTTCATGAAATATAAGGGAACACAGCGGGATGAAGATAGGGAGGCATACCTAACTGCCCTAAGGGAAGCAGGGAAGGCAGTAAGGCAGGCAAAGTCCCAAACTGAGGAAACACTAGCACGAACAATAAAAGAAGGTGACAAGACTTTCTATAGATACGTTAGTGAAAGAAGAAAGCCCAGAGGGGGTATTGTTAAGCTCAAAGGAGAAAAGGGGGCATGTGAGGAGGAGGACCCTGTAAAAGCATCTATCCTAAATAGATACTTTTGCTTAGTATTTACTGAAGAGAACGTAGGGCAGGAACCACAGCTCAGCACCATGGACACAGGGGAAGGAGGTGAGCACTACTCTCTTCACAAAGAAAGAGTCCAACAAGAGCTCAAGCTAAGCTCAGGGTGGACAAGGCAATGGGACCTGATGGCATACATCCCAGGGGTACTTAAGGAGCTAGGGGTGAAACTAGAGAGCCATTAGCAGAACTGTTTAGTGAGTCTCTGAGCACAGGAGAGGTCCCAGAAGACTGGAGAAGGGCTTCATGTGATCCCGCCCACAAGAGTGGTAGCAGAGAGGAGGCGGGAACTACAGACCAGTCAGTCTTACCTCAGTAGTGGGCAAGATTATGAAGGCACTCCTTAAGGAAAGGATAGTGCAACACCTGGAATCCATAGGGGCACAGGATCCAAGACAGCATGGGTTTACAAAAGGAAGGTCCTGTCAAACTAATCTCATAGATTTCTTTGACTGGGTAACCAGAGTGGTGGACCAAGGGGGAGCAGTTGATGTCGCCTACCTTGACTTCAGCAAAGCTTTCGACACTGTTCCACATAGAAGATTGATAAATAAGCTGGGTAGGCTTGGGGTGGGCCAGAAGTTGGTCAACTGGGTGGCAAACTGGTTGACGGGCAGAAAACAGAGAGTGGTGGTAAATGGTATACATTCAGAAGAGATGCAAGTCACAAGTGAGGTACCTCAGGGATTAGTCCTGGGGCCAGTCCTCTTCAATATCTTCATTAGTGACATTGCAGATGGACTAGAGGGTAAGGCTTGTCTGTTTGCAGATGACACCGAGATCTGCAACAGAGTAGATGTTCCAGATGGGGTGGGCAGAATGAGAAGAGATCTGGATAAACTAGCAAAATGGTCAGAAGAGTAGAAACTGGGATTTAATGCAAAGAAGTGCAAGATCATGCACATAGGGAAGAGAAACCCTGAAGCCACCTATAGGCTGGGAGGGGAGTTGCTGGCAGTAGCAAAGGAAGAAAGAGACTTGGGCATCATCATCACTGATGACCTGAAATCATCCAAGCAGACCTCTAAAGCAGTAGGTAAGGCTAGGGGGATGTTAGGGTGTATTAGTAGGGGTATCACAAGTCATAAGAGGGAGGTAATAATCCCTCTTTACAAGACAAGGGTTAGGCCCCATCTGGAGTACTGCATGCAGTACTGGAGGCTACACATTTACAAGGACATTAACCAAATTGAGGCAGTCCATAAAAGGGCAATCAATATGGTGCAGGGACTGCATCAGAAGACATATGAGGACAGATTAACGGAGCTCAATAAGTATACTCTTGAGCAAAGGAGGGAGAGAGGTGATATGATCGAGACATTCAAACACCTTAAGGGCATTAACAAGGTGAAAGAGTCTAATATGTTTAAATATAAGAAAAATAGCAGGACAAGAGGACACAGCATAAGATTAGAGGGAGGCCGATTAAGGGGGAATGTGAGGAAATTCTTTTTCACAGAAAGGGTGGTGGATGCATGGAATGGCCTACCTCGGGAAGTGGTGGCTATGAATACAGTCCAGGGCTTCAAACAGGCATGGGATAGGCATAAGGGAGCAATACCGATGACTATGAATAGATAGGCCACTGACAGAGCACAGGCTGATGGCACATTTATGAGGTAGAAAAAGAAATGGGCAGACTGGATGGGCCTTGCGGTCTTTATCTGCCATCAACTTTTATGTTTCTATGTCTCTGTGTGGAAAGGGGGATATTAGAATCACTTAAAACTTAAATCTACTGTACTTACAATACATTTTACTGCTCTGTATGTTGTATCATAGTTACTAAAGTCAGTTTTTGATACTAGTTGTCATGTAAGTCTTACTCCTCTTGGACTGTACTTTAAACCTAAATAAAGTCTACTTGATTAAAAAAAAAAGGAAAAATAAATAAGCCTTAAAAACTGAGGTTCAAGACCATCTGACCCTACACTTTTAGTAATGGACATTTGTCTTAACAATTTGTGTACTTGCTGCAGTCAAATAATATGAAAATGAAAAGAACTATTAGAATCATAAGAAGGCTATGTTGAAAAGTTGGTGTAAAAACATTGAAACACAAATATTGAATATTTTTACACAAAATTCCTTGGCTGCAGCCCTATCGGCTCTGACCAGTTTGTTTCTACAACTGAAGTGCCTCAGAGCTGCTACTAGATGTCCCTCAGGTGGAGCCCTTGTCTTTTTTGAGATTTGCATTCCAGGTATTAATAGGCTCACATACTGTACAAACCTCTAGAAGGCTGGTGTGGACTACTTTACGAAGATATCTTGTTTCTGTGCCTTGACTGGCTGTGATAAGGCTCCACATTTTGGTGCTTTATTTTGGAAATAGAATACAGCTTAGACCTCCTCCTCCTGTAAATACTGTACTAATGTGCATAGGATGAATAAAGCATCTGGTTTAATTTACAGAGCCTGTGTTTGTACTTTGTATTGCTCTTGATGCATATCCCTTTCATTAGAATTTCTTTGTTGGTTTGTGAAAACTAATAAAATGAAAGTCAAAACAAAGAAATTAGGTAGAAGTAAGAGTCCCCTGAAAATGAAATTTGTTTATCAGCTAGGCTACCAAGGATATATAAATTATAAATAAAAATAGAATCAAACCACACATTTCTATTACTAACAAGATTAAAATAAAAAAAATAATTAAAAAGAACTGAAAAATATGTACCTTTTTTTGCTCACATGGAAAACATTCAGTCCACTGTGACCACTGGCTAAGCTGACAATCTTGTGGAACTGGGATGTCAGGACTCCGGCCTTTTCGAGCAGATGATTTTGTATATAAACCATTTGTTTTATTTTCACTCCTTTATTATGGGAAAAGGTACAACTATTAATAGGTTCATAATAGGCCTACCAAGTCTCCCAAACATTTCATGATAATCAAAGAATGCCTTTTTCTTTTTCCAAACTCCCCATTAAACAATTCCCCTACACCCACACCTACACCTATGAAACAATAACATTTCTATACAAAGCGTGCATGCTACTATAAGTTAGCAGGTCAAGCACCAGTGTCTGAACTGTGGTTCCAGAGTTCCCAAGGGCTAGACTTTCAAAATGTCTGGTTTGTAGGCTGTGGTCTCACAAATATCCAGCAGGCTTATTTTTACTGCCAGGACTTTTCAATCTCTCTTCAGCAAACAATACTGTAACCATAAAACAACTAACTTGCATCAACCTTTATCATCTATAGATGCTTTTCTGGATGGAATCCCAAATTGGTTCCCCAAAGGCTGGCCCAGTGACAGAGCGGCAATGCTCTGCACCATCACCAAGGAAATTTGGGTTCAAATGTGGATTCATGTGTCTCACTTTGGGGTAGCAGGGAGCCAAGCATTTCACTGAGTTGTGAGGCACAGGTTCCAGATGGGAAAGGAGCAGGGTGCACAGTATCCATGTACCCCTAGCCAGATGACCATGGAGCAGCACTGGAACTGGATGGGAATGTGAAGAAAGCTGCTTGCCTGCCATCCTGACCAGAGGGCAAGGTGGGGTGATGGTAACTCCATGTTCAGGGTACAGGATAGCGGAAAACTGGGCATCTAGCCCACAAAATAACAAAAAAGGTAACAGTGTAAGTGAAGACCCCACAGAGACAATAGGTCCTGGAGTATGATAGGGTACTATGGGCTGACTGGAAGGGCTATCTGTCTTTTCCTCCCATCATCTTTTGTGTATCCATATTTCTAAACAGACCCACAAAAATTGCTGCCAAGGTACTGTGTACACCATTTACGTTTCTAACTCTTTCGCTTCCAATTTCTTTCCAAAAAAAAAAAACAATATGGGAAGCTTGGGTCCACAAAAAAAGCAAGTAGGGATCCAAACATTTCAAGATAGATGGATATATAACATTTAACAGTCACACATTTTAATCTGAGTAAACTACAGTATGTCTATATTTTTGTAACATGACTCCTTTTGTGAACAAAATAACTGTAAAATCAGCCAGTCGTTGACTGGACTGACTACAGGGGAGAGGGGCAGATACTCCAGCGGACTTCAGGGTAAGTGGGCCCCTTGAATAGCTAGGCCCTTTTTTTGGGGGGGGGCACAGAGAGAGGAACCAAAATGAAGTGACACCAGAGACATGAAAGAAAGGCTACAAGGACAGGTAAGAGAAAGAACAAAGACAACTGTATGTAGGAAATTTAGACTTATTAACAGGGTTAGTTAAAAATTAAAAAAATACTGCTTACTCTGTAAGGGGGACAGACAAATAATCGTTAGATGTGAAAGGACTGCATTACTTCCATGTTGCCATGGATTACAACTGGATGCCAAATGCACTTCTATCTGACCCTGAAGTCAACCCACCCCATTTGTTCTTTATTTAATTTACACTATCTTAAATATTGCACACTATGTCCTAGATTATGAATAAAATACACTGTAAACAATCTATATGTACTGACACTTACAATATATGTAAATAATACCTGGGTATGCCCACAGTCCCCATTGAAAAAGGGAAAATAAAAATACCCTGTATCAGTTATTCATGAAATGTCAGTAATCTAACAATCAATCATGATATCATCAACAAAATGATGCTAGCCTACTTAGCCAGTCCTGTCAAACCAAAAATACTGTGACCTTTAGCATCTCACTTGACCTCCCAGTGCTGCAGCAAACAGAGCTGAAGAAATGGGTCAAAACCAGGACAATGCCAACAAGAAACTGTATCTCAGCTGCAGCATTCAAAAACATTATTCAAAGCAAAACATTACATTTACAGACATTTGAAATTCCAGCCCCACCCCAAGCCAATAAAATGCAATACAAAAATACAAATGCACACAGGCAGCACTAGGACTGATTGCAGTCCTAACCACCCTTTAAAAATGTACAATTTAAGCAACATTTTCCCAATGAAAAGCACATTTCTATACTGTAGTGAGAAAACTGTTACCAAAGCACATTGCTAAAAATGCAATCAGAAATGCAAACGTAAACTTCTTTCAAAAAAACATAAACCTATTCAGAAATACAGGACTAAACAATTTCAATCCTGTCCACCATTAGCAGAACTAATGATTTTCAAACATCTTTTGCCAACAGCACATACTACAATGAATAGAAAGTGTTCACAAATAAACGCAGACAATCCTTACCTCCAAACTCTGGCCAGGAGGTTCTTGTGTTCACCGACACTATGTTGAATACCTCAAACTACAGCTCGATCTCAGAGACACAGCCAGTTCCAGCTACAGTAGCTTTGAGGCAGATGCATCAACCCATTACACACAGACAGATGGACACATACGAACATATGACTGTGCCAGCAGATAAAGGCCTTAGGGTCTATCTAATTGGCTTGAGTTTGCAGTTCGTACTGTGTTTACAGAGGGAACTGCTCCCATCCCCACATTCCCCTTGACCCCTCTCAAATAACCACTCCATTCCTCTCTCCCAGCACATGCAACTTTCCCTCTTACACTGTTCCAACCTCTCTTGAAGTTGTCTGCCATTTTTAAGGATACCACTTCCTTCGGCAACTCATTCCACTTAGCTACCATCTTCTCCATGAAAAAGTGCCTCTTCATCTCCCTCCTAAATTTCCCTCCCACCAACTTCAGGCTGTTACCCCTAGTGATTTTGTTTCCATTAAGGCTGAAGAGGCTCTCGATGCTCACCCTGTTCATACCTCTAAGGTAGTTAAAGATCTCAGTCCCCCCCTTCTGTCCTCAAGAAAATACATGTTGACCCCCCTCCCTAAGCCTCTCCTTGTACTGTAGGTGTTCTCTTGCTGGCCCTGCATCATCTTGATTGCCCTTCTCTGAACTGTTTCCAGCAAGTTGATATCCTTCTTGGGATAAGGGCACCAATAATATATACTGTACTCTAGGTGAGGTCTCACTTGTAACCTTTGCTCACAAGGCCACTTCCCCACCTCTTCCCATTTCTTTATCCTTTCTATACAGTTTATATCCAAGAGCTACAAGGTCCCAGTCATGGTTTTGTGTGGCCCACATGTCTGTGATGGCTGCTATGTCTGCTTCTCCCTTGGCCATCAGTGACTGCAATTCTGCCATCTTTATTCCCCAAGATTCTGGCATTCAGAAACAACACCCTGCAGCACGACTCAGGACATCCCTTACTCCTGATCTGCCCACCACCACCCCCTTCCTCCCTCAGTCATCCCTCCCTACCTCCACCCTTCTCATCTAGTTCCTTCCCCTGCTCTCCAGATTGGGGGCGGCCTATCAGCCTCCTTCACCAGGTAACTAAGAGTATTGTTCACCCTGCTGCCTCCCCTCCTCATCAGTTTAAACTGAGTTTTTTTCCCCATGAATTCCTCCGGTTTGCCCTTCTGGATACTTGTACCTTTCCTTCTCAGATGTAATATGTCCAGAGCATACAAGTCCTTGTTATCCTAGGTCCTTCCCCAACCACCTATGAGCCCGTACCCCTCCATTTTGCACCACTCCCTATTTCCTCCGTTAAATTCCTCTACTCTTACCTTCCTTACCTAAAAATTCAGGACAGGAAGCACCTCAGAGAAGGTTACTTTCCTTCCTGCCTTGCTGCAAATTCTCCCCATCTCCTGGAAACTCTCTTGCACCTTCCTCACCTCACATCCTGCAAGGGCATTTGTCCCCAGCTGCACTATAATGTGAGGTTTCCCTTCTACCTGACTCATGGACTGTGCTATCAAAAGTCCCACTCTTCCTGCTGTTACCCCTGGTATACATTCTACCCTTCTACAGATTGCCCTTGACTCTTTCCATCCCCATCTTACTCCCTTCACAACTGAATCCCCCATGATTACCACCCTTCCCCTGTCATGGACCCTCCCATCACTCTGTCCGTTCTACTGCCCACTCTCTGCCTCCCTTCCTCTCTTCTGTCCCTGCCTTGTTCTCCCTGAGTCCCCTACTGCTTGATCCCCTTCCCATCTCTCCTCCCAAGCCTTTCTCCCACCAGCATGCACTCTGTCTTAGCTTTTTGCTCACCCCCCCAGTCTGCCTGTTACCCTTCCCTTCTGCTCCTCCCCAGTCTGCCCACTCATTTTCCCTTATCCAGAATCCCCTTCCCTGCTCCACCTGCCCTTCCCTTCTTGACTGAGCTCACTTTCTCCCACCACTTCTCCCTACTTTCCCCAATGCCTCTTTCTATATTATCTCCATCCCGCCATACACCACTGTCACTCCACATTCCACCAGCTTCCCCTTCTTCCCCCTGTCCATTGGGAGGAATTTGCTCTGCACTGGCAACTCTGGAGATGCTCCCACTGCCCCCTTTTCCCTTTACTGTAATCCATCCCCCCTTCCCTGGCCCTCTCTCTCCCCCCACTGGGGAGAGGGCCTCTTGGGATCTGCCTATGTGCCTGCTTCTGCCTATCTCCTTGGCCCCTTCCCTCCTTTTGTCCATTCCTGCTCCCCTCACCTTATCAGTCTCCACACCCTGCAGGCCTTCTGCCCCTCCTTTCATCATCCTATGAATACCCCCTCCATCAGTGCACCTGTTTGCTGCATATGCTGCCAACATCTCCACCCTCAGCTGACTAAACTGTCTGCAAACCAGGCATCCCCATCTCCCAAATTGCTCCCAAAAACACTACTGCTCCATGTCCCCTGTTCCCCACAAACCTTCCCACCTCACTCTGCTCACACTGCATGCCCTGCTTTGTATATTAAGTTTCTAAGCCCTCCTAATAGTATACTTAAGTAGCTTCCTTAACCTTTTGTAGCTTCTAATTAGGACTATTTGTAGGCCTGGTTTAAGAACACACTATTTGCCTTCCTGCTAGATTTCCTGCCTGCTAGCTCCTGTGTATGCTGATCCTAGATAGTGAAGAGCTGAGATCCCTAAATATCATTGATATCCAGCATGCTAATCCCCTATAGGCTGATCCTAGATGGGGAGTGTCTGAGATCCCCTAATACCACTGCTACCACCAGCTGCCTACTCTGTAAACCATCCCTAGATATGGAACATCTACTACCTATACTGAATCCCTACTTACTCTTCCTTAACCCTTTCTTGCTTGCCTGCACTTCTTTCAGCAGAGTGGACTGTGGTCCTCCCTGCAATCATCCTGCCAACTCCCCCAGATGTCACTGAGGTAGATACCACACTCCTGCTTCATGTCACACATGTCAATGGTTACTGGGGTTTGCGGGTGTTCAATAGAAAATACAGCCTCCCTATTGCAGGTCTGCTGTCCCGTGGCCCACTGGGCCCACCAACCATGCCTGCTGGTCCAGGACGGCACCACCTCTCAACCCTCCCACTGCTGGAGACCTCCCTCCTCCCATCCCTCAATAGTTCCCCAGTCACAGTACTTGTACCCTGTTTTGTATTTCAAATCAGCAAACCAGCAGTTTCAAACCCTCCCCAATCTCTACTTATCTGGCTGGCCCTGCTCTGCCCATGTCCTGCACTCGCTCAGCAGCAAGAATACAAAGGGAGTGGACTACAGAACCCTACAGTTTTTAAACTAAAGAACTACAGCCTCCCTATTGGATGTCTGCACCCATGTGACCCACTGGGCCCACCAATCATGTCTGCAGGTCCAACACTGCACCATCTATCAGCCCTCCCACTGCTGGCGATATCCCTCCTCCCATCCATCCATAGTTCCCCAATCACAGTATTTGTACCTTTTTTGTATTTTAAATTAGCAGAACAGCAGTTTCAAAGCCTCTCCAACCTCCACTTATCTGCCTAATCTTGCTCCATCCATGTCTCACACTCACTTGGTGATGAAAATACAAATGGACGCACACACATCTACTCAATCAGGAATGAAACTGAAATCATCAATACCTAAGTAAGTCATTCACTGCTGAAAATTGTTTGTAATTTCTAACAAAAGTGAAAATGCAGCCATTTTCAACAACCCAAATGTTTTACACAAAACAAACAATAGGACAGGTTTACAAAACCAAGAGACACTTGCATCTCAAACATATAACAAGGTAATATTATTGCCTTCTTATGACCTCTCTATGGATTTTTTTCTTGCAGAGACAATGAATGCCAATGGCAGTGGCACAGTCTGGATAGGTAAGCAAACATTGTTTATTTAAAGAGACATTGTCAACCTTTTTTTTGAATTATATTATTCTAGTTAAAAACTAGCCTTTTAAGACTGTGTAACTTCTCTAAAATTCAGTGATGTTGCTAGGTTGTTTTATCTCCTCCTTGCTTAGTAGAAGTGAAATGCATGCTAATGTATAATTGTAACCACCTTTGTTTTGTTTCAAATCCTGGATTTATTCTTACTGCATACCTCCTGAACAGTAGAAACACCCACAAACAGTGCAACCACCCATGATGCAATAGTCTCCTCCATTTCCACTGCATAATGAGTAGCTAGACTGTGTTGAGGGTGTTTCTAAGTCCAAAAAAGATGCAGTGGGAGTTGATGAAGGAAACATGCTTTTCTGTGGTGACACCGATGTTGGGGGCGGTCTGTTTTTCACTTTTTAAAATAAAAAACAATCATAATCAAACAACCAGCTACATCAGCAGTCTCTACAAAATCTGAGCATTCATAATATGTGTTTTTTTAAACTAGGGGCCCTTTGTGGTCTAAGGGGGTTGACACTGTCCTTTTAAAGGCCCAAAGACTTCTCCATTCCTTATACTGTAAAGAAATGAGTTCCAGCTGAGAGGTCTGAAATGGTAAATGCCCCAAAACAATTTGCTTGTTTGTTCTTGGTTTTTGAAGGATATCCTTGCCTTGTCTCAAAATAGCTATAAAAGACTACAAGCGGCAGTGCATCATGCTACTATGCAGTGTCCCAGGATAAGGGGCAGGCTTGGGTTGCTCGTGCCAGAGTCACAGGGGTGAGAAAGTGCTGCCCATGGCAATGCATTGCTGCTCAAGAAGGGTATGCACAGCATTCCACACTGCTGTGAACCATTGCATTGGCCAAGGACTTTGCTTCAATGCAGGGGAGCCATCTGCATCCTTGTAAACCCATAATGAAGTAAAAATGTGGAATCTTGGGTGGTAAGAGGTCAAGGCTCGAAGGGCAATTTGGTGAAAAATGGAAGCTACCAGAATGGCAATGCTAGTATGCTCAGCAGCCAAGTTTACCACCCACTCACAAGCTAATATCTGTGTCACAGAAGGGAGGGCTACCAGCCCTGCCATGGGGAAGGGTTATGATACGACCCTAAAACTCAGGTGAGTGGATGAACATGTTGAGTGGTAACTGGGCAGGATGGGGGGAGCTACCAGCAAGAGAAGGATAAACGTCTACTTGTACATAGAAAACAAGCATTTGTCAATGCCGAATGTTGCTTGCTTGTATGTGCTGTGTAGGTATTTGGAAGTCAGTAGAGTGCAAATATTGAAAATTTGCAAACTTACAAGCGTGCGTAGGAACTGCGCAACGCATGCTCGTGAAACAGTCATTTTTAGGAAGTTGTGACCACATTTTCAACATAGTCATTTTAAGACCTCAGCTCATGAACAGTGTCACTGTGATTTTCTTAATGTGTCCCATACATTGAGTTCGCACACTGACTGTGCCATTGTGTGCTACATGGGTGGAAACATGTTGTGGGCAAGATGTGAAAAATGACAGCTGTACTGCTCGTAAGGAGGTGTGGTAAAATGGCAATGTTGGAAATCTGGAGTGAAAATATTGAAAATTTGCGAACTTACCAGCGTCCGTAGGAAATGCACAACACAGGCTCGTAAAACAGTCATTTTTAGGAATTTTGTCACCAAATTTTCAACATAGCCATTTTAAGACCTCTGCTCATGAACATATCACTGTGATTTACTTAATGTGTCCCATGCATTGATTTCACACACCAACTGTGCCATTGTGCGCTAGATGGGCAGAAACACGTTTTGGGTGAGATGTGAAAAATGACAGCTGTACTGCTGATAAGAAGGTGTGGTAAAATGGCAATGTTGGAAATCTGGAGTGAAAATATTGAAAATTTGCGAACTTACGAGCGTGCGTAGGAAGTGCGAAATGCAGGCTCGTGAAACAGTCATTTTTAGGAATTTTTCCACCTAATTTTCAACATAGCCATTTTAAGACCTCTGCTCATGAACAGTGTCACTGTGATTTTCTTAATGTGTCCCATACAGTGATTTCGCACACTGACTGTGCCATTGTGCGCTAGATGGGCAGAAACACATTTTGGGCGAGATGTAAAAAATGACAGCTGTACTGCTCATAAGAAGGTGTGGCAAAAAGACAAAGTTAAAAATCTGGGTGAAAATATTGAAAATTCACAGACTTACGATGCGTAGGAACTGCATAGCATAGCTCATAAACAGTCATTTTTAGAATTTTCCACCAAATGTTCAACATAGTCATTTAAGACCTCTGCTCATGAATAGTGTCACTGTGATTTTTTTAATGTGTCCCATACAGTGATTTCACACACCGACTGCACCATTGTGCGCTACATGGGCAGAAACACGTTTTGGGCGACATGTGAAAATGACAGCTGTACTGCTCATAAGGAAGTGTGGTAAAAAGACAATGTTGAAAATCTGGAGTGAAAATATTGAAAATTCGCAAATTTACGAGCGTGCGTAAGAACTGCGCAACGCAGGCTCGTAAAACAGTCATTTTTAGGAATTTTTCCACCAAATTTTCAACATAGTCATTTTAAGACCTCTGCTCATGAACAGTGTCACTGTGATTTTCTTAATGTGTCCCATACAGTGATTTCACACACCGACTGTGCCATTGCGTGCTACATGGGCGGAAACATGTTTTGGGCAAGATGTGAAAACTGACAGCTGTACTGCTCATAAGGAGGTGTGGTAAAATGACAATGTTGAAAATCTGGAGTGAAAATATTGAAAATTCATGAACTTACAAGTGTGCATAGGAAGTGCGCAAGGCACGCTTGTAAAACAGTCATTTTTAGGGATTTTTCCACCAAATTTTCAACATAGGCTTTTTGAGAGCCCACCTTATGAACACTGGCAGTGTCATTTTGTTAATCAGTATGGAAAGGTGATTTCATGCAGTGACTGAGAAATCACCCTTCAGGCATGATTAACGCCATGACAGTGCAAGAATTCATGAGGAGGGGTCCCAAAAACCCCATGTTGAAAATTTGGTGCAAAAATTCAAAAAAATGCCTGAGATATACAACAAAGTTGAAAAAACCCTATCTATCCCATTATACAGCTTACCGGCATTTCCTCAGTTTGCAGTTGGCTTTGAAGAGTGCAGACGTCTTATCGGTCCGCTGATGATCATCGCGCCGAGCTCCGGAGGTAAGTATAGAATTAGGTGTGTGTGGGGATGCAGGGTGCGCAGTGGGTGGGTGTGGGTTGTGAGGGGTAGGAGACTGCGAGGACCATTTTTTTAATTACAGGTTTTTTTTTTTCGTTTTAAAAGGGACGTTTGTCATTCTGGGGTGGGCTACCAGTGTGGCAGCTGGAAAAACTGTTTGGGGGGCTGGAGCTGATGGGGGATTGGGCACCCCTGTTGGCCATAACAAGCTTTGCCACACCTGGGTGGGCTCCCAGCGTGGCACCGTGTACTGGGGTGGGACAGTGGAGCCGATGGGGGATTGTGCACCCCTGTCGGCTATACAATCAGTTGCCATGCTGGGGCGGGCACCCAGCGTGGCATGTGTAACTGTGTTTGGGGGGGAGCGCAGCACACCCGTCAGCTATACAGTGTGGGGGGGGAGCAGAGCAGTGTGTGTGTGTGTGTGTGTGTGTGTGTGTGTGTAGGGGAACGCATATGAGCAGGCGATATCTTATCGCTGCTCACTGAAGCATAGCTCCCTCTTTCAACTGTACTCCACTGCATTTTGGAGCTGTCTATGACAGCTCCAGCATGCATTGGAGAACTGGGGCCACACCTGCAAACACACTGACTAAATTGGAAGAGGGCTGCCACACCTCCAAAAACTCGGATGATGGCACTGTGCTTCTTGCACATGCGTGCAAGCAACATAACAAACAGCAAAAATAGCCAACAGGTGCCAACTGCCATTTGGTGGAGAATTTCCACACTGTGGGCCAATATATGTTTTGAAAATCTGACCCCATGCATTTTCTGATGTGTGTAGTACATATCTGCAGCTAATCTGTTGCACTGTAGGGGTAACATCAAAAAGATTTCTTTAGCAAACTGACTAGGTACCTACAGTGTGTCTATCAACAATGCTGCATTTAAAAACCTGGAGCATGTTTTCAAAAGCCCCTGACATGGATGCAACTAGTTATTATCACCATGTCAAGAGCTGCTTTAGTATGCCTAGGCCAGACTCTGTTTTACTAGGGGTGGGCTGAAAGTATTTGCTGCATTTTAACCTTATTCATGGTAGTTTATATCTAAGTTTAGATGCAAATAACTAACACTGGATGTGAATGCAGACTTAGTTAACCCAGACTACTTTAACCTTGATCTGGAATATATGCCCAGATGCAAATACTTTTATCTTTTTATTATGTGGTAACTGTGTCTGAGTTTTAAAACTAGACATACCTTAGCCATATTTTCTTCTTATGTCCCCAGTATGGACACCGTGGATATTTGCATCTAGACGTTGGCTTTGAAATCCTGCCCTTGGACTCTCCATCATTATAAATAATATTTTTCCATAGCATCAAGAAAAAAAGTAACCTTTTCAATTGTTTGATGTGTTTTATTGACAGTAATCAAACTGCTCCATAAACCAGTTTTCAAAACCCAAATCAAGGATTATATATTATGCTCGTGATCTGTAGAGCTGAGTGTGTAATTTTATTTACTGTGAACTAGCGAGGCATTAAGGGGGAACCCCATGGTCTTATTACACTTGTATTCAGTGTGAAATGTAATCACTGATCAAGTCAATTAACCTGTCCTATAGGTTAGAAAATAAGTGTACCTTATTATTTAGCTCCCTTTTAAGCACATGCTAGCTCTCATGTGTTGTCAGTGAGGTAGTAGACAGTAAATTTCCATTTTCTTTATTACAATAGATCTCCCATCAAAAAGCACTTAACTTCAATATCAAACTTCAAAGCCCTCCAAATAACCTCTAGTACTTGACATTTAAATGAGAATCTTTACTACACTTGCTCTTGCGTTTAACTGAGTGGAGCAAGGATGACTGCGAAAAATGCTAGAATGCAATGGCAAATTTATGAGCTAACATGAGAGTCAGTAAAATGTTGTACCAATAATACAGTAACCTTCAAACACACACATTCAGAAAACTTAGGTACTGTATATTTAGTGAAATATGTTGACCAGTACAAAGCAGGTTAGGGAAAAGCTTTGTTTTTAACTGGGCCATGCCAATCTGGCCAGATTTTTTTTGGTCTGTCACAAAAACAGCTTACAATGAAACTAGACAACAGTTAGACAACAATTAGACAAAATAGGCAGAGTAAATCATGAGCAGAAATACCATGCCACAGGAAAGGAAGGAAATTAAATGTACTTTTTAGATATTATAAATCCTTCTTGCAACCATCAGAACTTCTTTTAACCTGTGTAACCTGAAAGTTACCTGCAATCTATAAACATGCCATGATTATCATTGCCAACTACCTGAATAGGAACCATCTTGTCCATTAAAGAGCAAATCCATTACCTTTGTGAATGGAAATTGTTCAAATGATGATATGTTTCATCACACTGGCATGCCTGAAAGTAGACCATTATCATTACTAGAACGGACATTAAATTCCTAAGCCAGATCATTTTTTGACGGCTTGATAGAGCGTTACAATAAAATGCAGCACTTTAGGAAAACAGTATCTCAACCTAGAAAATTAAACAGTGTATTCCCTGTCTCCTCCTCTTCCCCCAAAAAGCAAACTCCATCAGTACTGAGGGTGGCAAATCATTAACAGGGCTTCCACTGCACACCATGGTTTGTGCTTCTCATAATGCATTATCAGTCAAGCCATGCTAGCTATGAAAAGAGACCTTAAAGATTTGTCTTGTTAAGTTTGGGGAGTGGGGGGGGGGAGTTGCTGTCTGTGTTCTTTTAGTGTTAAGAAGCACTGAGAAATTATTTTTGAAAATCAGTATATGTAAATGAAGCTTACCATTATACCTTATCACTACTGATATCTGGTGCTATTTGATAACGGCTGTGTTGCAAACCTATTTAGGGCACCGAGATAGTTTTTGTTTAAAGTTCATCTTGTGTAATACTAAGGTCTGTCACACAGGCATGAATTTGTTTCTGTTGTTCTAAAGGCCTTCCTTGATCCACAAAATTAAGAAAACAATTATTTACATTTTTCTGTCTCAGTCCAAAGCATCTCTGCTTACCAAAAGCACATTAAACTTGCTTTTATTTTTATTTTTGGTAATTTAATAGTTGTAAAAAAATTGTAAAACAGTAGTAAAATGATGCTACAATAACCAGTTACTGACAACTGGCCCTATGCACTAAAGGGGAGAGGTAGCTAAGTGTGCATATCTGGGTGCACAACCACTCCGCACCCTATGCAGTCCCCCACACGGGATGCACTAAGGGGGCACACAGCACATTTGCACCTGATCCCCTGGCTGCACTAAGAGCAACATGCCGGGGCAGGTGAGGGGTGTGCCAGCACTACACACCTGCATCAAGGTGTGTAGTGCTGGCCATAGGGATGTGGATGCATGTGCAGGTTATGCCAAGGAGAACCCTGCTGTAGGCCTAATACATGCCTCCCACACCCATTGGTGGAATGGCCATCCACACCCAGGAGCATGGCAGCCTTGCCTCCCCATGTCCACTAGGCACCACCTGGCCCAGCATACAGGTGTGCAGCCCTTATGAGGTGCCCCTTCACAGTGACCCAGGGGCACAGGGGCATTGGCACACATATGGTACCCCCCAGCTGCATCACTGTCTCACCCTTACACAGTCCCTTGGGGCATATGGAGGGGTACAATTCCCCATCCACCCACCTCCAGGTGCACCACTTCAGTGCCCCATTGTAGATGAGCTGACAGCATACCCACCTCTCACCCTGCAGCCACCGGCCTTCAGACATCCATGAGGTGCACTGCCAATATGTACCCTGCTGCACATGGGATCCGGTGCAGGACCCAGTCTGAACATCCAATTAGATGCCCAGCCAGACCTGCATGAATGCTGCTAGTGTGCACCTGTCCACAGGTATGGAACACCACAGGCAGGTAATGCATCTCTGGTACATACTACCCACCAACTGGTGCATAGTGCCATGATCTAGACATAGGACCCAATCCACAAAAGTTCCAGAAGGCATACATAGTGGTGTAGGAAAATTGAATAGGCACTTTTGCTCCGGTCATGGAAGTCGGCCAGAATTATACCCACAGAACATGATGAGCCCAATTCTCAAATCTCTCTAAATGGTGCAAGGGGCTTGCATTGCAATGACTGGTGCAATGTGCCTCTTGCACCAAACAATGCCTCGAAAACAATTCACAAAAGTAGGCTGCACCTATGGCATGCAGCCTGCACCCAACAGTGCTTGCACTGCCTCGGCACCACACTCTGTGCTGCAGCATGGCACATGGGGCTTGTGGCAGATGCAGGCTGCCAATTCCTCCACATCATGATTCACAAAGCTGCCCCAGTGGTGAAATTTATAAGTACCCTAAGACCAGCCAGGGATGGTCAAAGGGTACTTAGAAAGATCACCACTGAGGGAGATGACAGGGCAGTGGCAATGTGCCATGGTCCTCCCCTTCCCGAGCAGTATCATAAGAAAAAAGATGGAGCCCCATTTCCCTGGATGTCCAGTGATTCCCCTCCCCAAGCCCCGATGTCCTGACATTCATTTATTACAGCTGCACGGGCAGAGCCATGCAGTCATTTTGGGATCACATCACTGTAGGAGAAAGGCAGAACTAATTGCCATCTTCTCCTACAGTGATGTGATCCGCTGCCCACAGTGCTAAAGCCCCTGTTTGCCTGTGGTGTCTCCTCCTCCCATCACCTTTGCAGACAGAGCTCCCCTCAGCGGTACTCACCCCCCCCCCCTCGCACTACTTCCCGCAATGGCAGAAGTGATGCTCCAAGTGAAACTGTGCATGGGCGAGTATCACACATGCACAGGTTTGTCAGAGCCGCCATCTTGCGCACAGCAGGCATCTCTGACTCACACATCACAGCAGGCTCTGTTGTGGCAAGATCTCTAACAAGGTTTTTACTCACTCTCACAGCACATCATCACCACCACCTCCATTGTTCGGAGCAGCTGTATAAGCTCTGACCAGGTTTGTTAATAATTGCCTGGTGGTCTAGTGGACCCCCCCACCTGGCAGTGCCCTACCACCCCACTTCCCCATCCCCTAACAGAGCCAACAACTGGCACAGCTCACTGCTCACCACAATGGCCAGCCACTGACTGAGCTCTGAATGAGCGCGTACTGTATATAGTATGTGCTCAGTGAATGACAGCTCACTGAATGCGTACTATATATAGTACATGCTCATTCATGGCTCAGTCAGCAGCCAGCTGTGGTGGTGAGTGATGGGCTGTGCTAGTCACTGGCTCTGTTAGGGGATGGGGAAGTGGGGTGGAAGGGCACTTCCAGGTGGGGGGCCCACTAGACCACCAGGTTATTAATTATAAATGAATGTTCAGACATCGGGGCTGGGGAGGGGGGAACCGCTGGACATCTGGGGAAATGGGGCTCCTATATTATTCTATGACATTGATTGGGGATCAGTGAGGGTAAGGGGTCCACCAGACCACAAGGCTATTATTAATAGATGAATGTCGGGCCATCAGGGCTTGGGGAGGGGGGAACCAATGGACTACCAGGGAAATGGGGCATCTGTTTTATTCAGTGATATTGACTGGGGATCGGGGAGGTGGGGGTCCACTAGACCACCAGGCCATTATTCATAAATACATTTTGGAACATCGGGGCTCAGGAAGGGGGGAACCACTGGAATAATGGGGAAATGGGCATCTGTCTGCAGTCTTATAATGATGATCGGGGAGGAGGTGACTGCAAGCCTGCACCATAGGAAGTCTGCAGCAAATCCCTGACATGTGCTTTGTGTTTGTTGCACAGGAGCCATTAGGGGAAGTGTGGGGATGTATGTGCCAGGACCCCTCCTGTACCTGAATCTGATGCAGGGTCTCTGGTGCACCAGGCTTCAGCACATGCTGCCATTTGCCACAGCTAGCTCCGATCTAAGCCTATGTGTAAATCAAGCCCAATATGTGCAATGTGAGAGAGAACTGTTGCGATGTCTGCTCTTCCTTCCTATGCACCAGTGAACAGAGGTGTTCTTGGACAACTGCACATTTTGCTTCTGCCCATACCTCTCAACCTCTTGTCACAGAAATGAGGTACACAGACACTCAAATTAGGGGCAGTGAGGGACACTGATCCTCATAATGAGGAACACATCATCAAACATGGATATACAGGTTTAGAACACAATGTAAACCATTGTTTTTACTTTTACATAGTTTATTTTTGATTTAGCATCTTAGAATATTATGAATTTCTGTTTCCAAGTCTGAACTTACAGCACATTCTCTGTTTGGGCAGTATCTTTTCCATAAGGGACAGATAAGGAACAGAGCAATGTTGAGGGGTAAAATGAGGGACCGCCCTTGTAATCAGGGACAGATGAGAGGTATGCTTCTGCAAACTCTCCCCTGTGTTCTCTACTTGGACAGCTCATACACCCATTCACCCACTAAGAGATCTTCCTTCGAGACTACTCCAGACTCAGCCTTGCTCCCTTCTACCCAGACTTGGCTCAAACTGACTAGACCACAGTTTGCTACACCACTAATGTTACTTTACACTAAATTATGTTATCTCCAGATTTACAGCTCTTCAAGATTGACATGACCCCCTAGTGAAATGCAGAATCAAGAAGGACATCTTTCAGATGGTCGCACAAAGAACTCCTTTCCTCTTTAATGGAAAGGGACAAATGCTAAGCTAAATATAAATTCTCATCTCTCCCATCTGACTGGATTGCATATATCTGTAGGACATGGAGAAATGCCTGCAAAACAAAGCCATCCATCTCGCCAAAAGCACATATTGCAAAGGGCTGTTGCAGGATGCTGCAGGTGACTTGGATGTTATTTAACCATATTAAAGACTTTATGGTGAAGAGGTGGCACTAAATCTATAAAAGACATGGAGCTTGATGGCATTAACTATAACAACTCAGAGACTATCACTAATGCCCTCAGTCTTCATGTTTCAGACCTGTCTAAATACACTAGCCTTGCATCTGAGTTGCCTGCAACCAACTGTCATGCTTCTTTCACATCGTGACATACTTTTGCTCCTATCCCCCCCTTCCCCTCATCCCTCTCCCCCTCTGTTCTACCTACAGTACATGATGTTACCACCAGGGAAATGCAATGTCTGTTAACATCCAGTTCCTCCTGTAATTGTGCAGGTGTTGATAGACTTGAGCCTTAGTGCTTTAGATGGAAATCCCTATATGGCTCCACTTCTGACCAGAATATACAACTTACTGTATCCTTGTGTTCTGGACTAGTACTGGACATCTAGCAAGTGACTATAATTGTCCCAGTTTTCAAGAAGGTGAACCATAAAGTAGTGGATAGTTGCTGCACTATTGCTATACTATCTGTCCTTAACCAGATATTAGAAAAACTGGTCATTCTCCAGATCACTGAATACCTTCATGAGCATAATCTGTTTTCCAAGGCCCAGCATGGCTTTAGATAAGGCTACAGTACTAGCCAGCACCTATTCAATTCACTTACACTAAAGTTGCCAAGGACAAGGGAACGTTCACTAGGGCTATGTTTATTGACTTAACCAATGCCTTTGATTTAGTAGACCACTTGATCCTTAAGACAAAGATGTTGTCCCTAGGCATATCACCTACTGCTGTTTTCTTGTTAGAAAGTTACCTAAAGGACACAAGGTAATTATTAAGGATTAACAAAGCTATGGCTGTGTAACCACCCAGTCCCCAAGGGTTATTGGAATCCTATCAGTATTATTGTTAGGAAGGTAGCAGGCAGCTGGTAGGGAGCTCATTAGGGGCTCCTTACATAATGACATCATTGTTTACTCAGCTAGCCTGAGGAAAAAATGATTGGGTCATTTAGAACTCTCACAGCAGCATAAGCCACACTCTGTGGATAGCTGCTGTGGGGAGCTTAGAATGCTCAATTGAGTTTCAGTTTGAGTCTGTATGGAGAGTCTGTTATTCAGTCAGTTGTGGAGCAAGGAGGTGAGAGTAGAAAAAGGTCTGCCAGTGGGCTCTAAAGAGAGGGCCCAGGATTTCCCACCCTAGTGGAGTGTCATTTCCAGCTCCCAGTTGAAGTGGTGGAGACACAGCTACAGCAAGATTTCCTGATTTCTACTCCCTGTGAAGTGGAAGGAACTGCTTGTTCTCAATGGACTCAAGGGGCAATCCCCTGAATGTTCTGTGGCATTTTCAGCTTCCTTGGATAGGACCTGAAATAGACTGTTTTGACCGGCTACCCAGGAGAGTGCCTTTCCATTTCTTTTTTCATTGTCCATGCCCTGTGGATGGGACAGCTTCTGTGGGTACTGTTCTAGGAGACTAAATATCCACATTTCTAAGGGGATTAGATAGCCTGGAGTGCGTGTGCCCATAGATAAGGCTAGATCGCACCTGTCTGTGCCCCTAATCTCACCAATGTGAGTGAAGTAAAGTTAAACTGAGTACCCCAGTGAGTGCAGTTTATTCTCTGGTCACTCTAGTTTGTGACAAGTAAAGTGTGGGACCTCTAGCATTTTAGTGGGGAATGGGGGTTTCAATCGTGTAACCCTGAAGAATGGCACAGACTGTCAGTTGGGGCCAAGTGTGGGAGGAATGACATCTAAGTGCTTACAAGGCACTGGTTCATAATTGTGCACCAGTATGTTTACCTGAGTAAGAGCCAAGCTGCAGATTAAGGTGTGTGGCTGAGTTTCACATATTGCACCTATGTCCGAGAACAGTTCTGAGTGTGTGGCTTAGATTCACTAAATGACACTCATGGGAAGAAAGAAGTTCATGTGCATGACCAGGTGTCCACTAATGCACCTTTTGGGAATTTGAGAAGAAGATTGTTTTGTTGTTGTTCATGAACCATACTGCATGCAAGGAGAATTCTTGAATTTGTACCTGTCCAACCTGGAGCAACCCTTGGGGGTCCACTTCTGCTTTTACTTTCCATCTGTTGAATAAAGCCATTCTGCACAATCCAAGTCACTGTTATGGACATTCCAATTATTGCTTCTGGTTGTGTAGATTTACTGGGGCCCACTCAGCAGGTTAGATCTGGCTTATGCCTAGCTGCTTCCACCCAGGACCTGGGTTGTGTCATTTACACAAGGTTCATGTAGTTTGTTTCTGTACCCCCACCCCTCTCTTCCTCTAGAAAATGAGCCAGCTATACATCCTAATGCCAAGGGTGGTACCTACCTTTTAGCAAAGTAAATTTGCATGCCAGTATATGGGCACCAGTATTTTTCCTTGAGTGAGCACTACAAAAAATGTGGGGGTGCACACTAGTTAAAAAGTGGCCTGGGGTTACAAAAAATGGGGGCTTATCTTGGGATATTTAATTTGGGATGAGAAACATGCTAAGGGCATGTCCAGGATCTGCCTGTCTGGAGGTGGTGCCCCAAACAAAAGATTGTTTTACCAGAAAGCAAAGTTGTGCCAAGTAAAATGCCACCTGAAAGTCTTTTGCTGCCTGAGTTATGTGGAAAAGAAAGAGGAAGAATTTGCTGCTTGTGTGTTTGCTTTGAAACTGTGGACTGAGAAATAACTGACCTTGGCTTGTGACAAAAGCGCTTGAAAAACTGTTTAAAAGTTGCAAATTTCTACAGAAAAGTATCTGTGGACTTAAATGACAGTGTTTTCTAAGTGCTCAGAAAGTTTCAAGTGTGTATAATGAAATTTGGGGGAGTCGCTAAGGAAAATGCACCAAGAACTGAGTGAAAATGCCTTAAAATGCTCGCCTAACTGAAATTTCAAGTCAAGAAAAAAAAGTGGCAGTTTGCAGTTTACATTTTGCCTTCTTGATGATCACCATGCAGGAGTGCAGCAGAGAGAGCTAATCTGCATGGCATTGTGTGATTGTTCCCAGTGCACCTAAGCCCTGCCCTTGCCTGAGTCTTTGCTTGTGGAACATTCATGAAGGAGTAGCCTGCATCATGTGAGCAGCTTGTAGTTCATGCAGCAGGAAGGAGAAATCACTTGCAACGGCAGTTTTTCTGCTTTTTTCGCAAATGCCCGGCTCAACCCATATTCTGACTAACTGGATAGTGATCAAGGCAATCATAGTGACAATTAACAGGACCACCGGCCCGTTTCATGTAAGTCGGCAGAAGGCCACATTTCATAGACAGTGAAAACCATCTACTGCCCATAAGTACCCTTTGCAAAATAAATTGACTGTGGTGCTAAGGTTGGAAAACTGTGTTAGAACTTGAGCAAATGCAGCAAAAGTACTAAAGAGAACAGAGTTTTGTGAACTGTTAAATCTTGGACTTTGTGTGTGAAAGTGCTGATTTCCAAGAAAGTGAACTTTAAAACAAACAATCTCTCTGGTCTAAGTGCTTGTAAAGTAATGGATTGAGAAATAGTAAAATGAACTTGTGCTTGACAATATCAGCTAAAATGCAAAGATCCAGACAGAGTCCTAGACAGTTCTTAACTGAGTGTGATGCAAAGTACAGTCACCACGTTGGGGTGTAGCCAGCTATGTAAACAAAGCAGCACCATTTTAGAAGAGTTTTCAAAACCAAAACAAAGTTTCAAATTGTTTTGTGCTAAGTTGTGGAATACAATTTCTGCAGCCAGGCAGCCTGTTCATGAACTTTTTCCAGTGTGTTAAAACCAAATCTCAGAGTGCTTGCAAACAATAGTAATTTTGGGACTTGTGTGTTTGACTTTCATAACATGGCGCAGCAAACCCCTCACTACCCGCTCCATGCTAGGGCATGGGTAGCCCAACAAGAACAAGAACTAGCCCATTCTGAGCAACTGTACGACTGTTCAACAGCACCCACTGAGGTGGCTTTTTCGAACTATGTGTATAAAGTGTGCACAGTGTGCCTAAAACCAGGAAGAGATGTTCTACCCTTTCCTTATTGCGCAGACTATAGAACGCGATTTGGGATGAGCATGACCGGTGGCACAAGGGTAGCTAAAGCAAAACACATCCATTTAGCTCCAACTTGGACACAGGCAGAGGACCCTGTAGAATTGGAACAGCAGCAACAGGCTGCAGTAAAGTGACCCCATGGAGTTTGTAAAGGAGTTTCTGTACACTGTCTACGCTGATGCTTTGCAAGGCCCAGAGGAAGTGAAGTGTTCCACACTGCAGAGGGTGGAATTAGATGTTGCCAGTGCAGGTTCAGTAGATCCATGGGTGGAAGGCCCAAGTTCAAGCCTCGTGGAGAGTACGAGGTGGAGGAAGCATGTCATTGGGAGTACAGTGCCTCTGACAACAGTGGAGAATGGACAATTGTGGGGGTTGGTGCAATTGCCAGCTCCTGGGCAGAATGTGTGGAAGAGGAGGAGGCAGCAATGGCTTCAGTGGGCCCACGTGAGTCGCCATTGGCCTGGGCTTCCATGGAGCTTCCCAGTGTCTGTGTGGAAGAAGGCTCAAGATGTGTGTCCTTGTGTGCAGAGGTGGACTGCTCTTGCTCTGCAGTAGGTGTTCGTGACTAGCTCAACCAGGACTGGCCACACAAAACCGTGCTTCTGAACATGAGTTAGTGTAAAGCAGCAAAGAAAAGAGAATTGTGTGTAGACGAGATGAGGCTAAGTATAAACAGTCATACCTTTCTACTCTAGAAAAATATAAGAAGACATAGAGAAAGACAGGCATGCCTAGTTGTGAAGGGAAGCTTGTGCCAACCTGCACCCTAGTGTAAACAAGTGGGTCCGAATTAAGGTGTGCAATGAGAGACTGCAGTTCTGGAGGTGTGGCCGGACCTTGTTGATCAACTGTGTGAGAATAGTGGACAAAGCTGGCCAAGATACATCCTATTATGTTCACATGATTTGTCCAGATGAGGTGACAGTCTATGCCCCTGATGCAGAATGGTACTACCCTAAAAATTGGTACCATTCTTGAAAAATGTACCAGCTTGCCAAAAGTGAATTTAGCCATTGTCAGATCAGCCATCTGCCACCAAAGAGGCTACAATACAGGATGGAGGTGCCTTTCTTCTGGTGATCCAGGTTCATCTGCAGCAGCATCCAGGTTCAGCTCCAGCAGCATCCAGGTTCATCTGTATTAACATCCAGGTTCTCAACCCAGCAGGTTTGGAGAAGATTTCCAGTCCAGGTCCAGTAGGAGGTTGTAGAAGCAACTGATCCAAAGATTTTGTCTACCCAGCAGCCGAAGATCATCAGGCTACAGCTCCAGAGAGCTGATGTTGACATCTTTTTTTCATCGATAACTGGTAAGAGACCTTTTTCATTTTTAATTTAACTGTTTCCTGCAAGTTTGAAGATTCTGTGGAATTATGGTCCCCAAATGACAATCTTTCTAGACTGCAGTGCTTGCAGGCCTTGTGCCTGTTCCAGGACTGTGCTTCAGTAGGCTCTGGCCTAGGAGAGACTCTTGTTGTAGTGCTTTGGCACTCTGGACACCTCCTTAGTTTCAGAGATTGCAGGAATCCCTCCCCCAAATGTTTTGCTAATGTTTTTATTTTTCTACTTTTGTACTTTTATAGAAAGTCCTTTTAAAAAATGCTTTTTGGGCTTGTGCAGTATCCAGTGGGAGGGTATTGGTCACTGTTTTGGGCTTTACAGGTTGTAGTTATGTGCAGAAATGTTTTTTGTAGTGTTTTCTTTTGAAGGTGTTCCTGGAAGAAGACAAGAAGACCTGAAGAGGATTGCTGGGACTCATCAGAGTCTTTCATTTGTGTCGAATTGTTAGGCTTGTGTAACTGTGTAGTACAATGTCTACCCTTTTTCATTTTACAAGTGTGAGGTGTAAAATGTTTTTTTGGGTTTGGGCACCTGGTAGGTAGAATAGATCAGACAGTTTTCCCCTAAAGGGTTAAGAGGAAAGGCAGGTTGGTGGTCCTGACTCTAGAAAGGGGTTGCCAATACTGTCTGATAGGACATGCTTCAGGCAGTTTCTTGGAGCCACTGAGGGTCCATAGATAGTACAGTGGTAGGATAGGAACTGAAGTTTCTTTAGTGGGCCTCTATCCTTTGGTGTTACCTGCCTGTGCCTGGCACATGGTATGGGAGGACTTGATCAACCCTCCCCACTGGGGGCATCAGAGGTAGGATGGCCTGGTGCCGGGTGAGGAAATGACTGCAGACAGTCATTTACCTGGCAAGGGGTGAGTGTAACCACTCAGTCCCTGGGATTACTAGATTCCTATCAGTATTATTGTTAGGAAAGTAGCAGGCAGCTGGTAGGGAGCTCATTAGGGGCTCCTTACCTGTTGACATCATTGTTTACTCAGCTAGCCTGAGGGAAGAATGATTAGGTCACTTAGAACTTTTGCAACAACATAAGCCACACTCTGTGGATAGCTGCTCTGAGGAGCTTAGAATGCTCAATTGAGTTTCAGTTTGAGTCTGTGTGGAGAATCTGTTGTTCAGCCAGTTGTGGAGTGACGAGGTGAGAGTGGCAGAAGGTCTGCCAGTGGGCTCTGAAAAGAAGGCCCAGGATTTCTCACCCTAGTGGAGTGTCATTTCCAGCTTCCATTTGAAATGGTGAAGACAAGGCTACAGCAGGATTTCCTGATTTCTACTCCCTGTGAAGTGGAAGGAACTGCTTGTTCTCAATGGACTCAATGAGAAATCCTCTGAATCTTCTGTGGTATTTTCAGCTACCTTGGATAGGAACTGAAATACTGTTTTGACCGGCTACCCAGGAGAGTGCCTTTCCATTTCTTTTTTAGTTGTTCCATGCCTTATGGATGGGACAACTTCAATGAGTACTGTTCTAGGAGACTAGATCTCCACATTTCTAAGGGGATTAGATAGTCTTGGGTGCGTGTGCCCATAGATAAGGCTGGATTACACCTGTCTGTGCCCTACTCACCAATGTGAATGAAGCAAAGTTAAACTGTGTAACCCAGTGATTGCAGTATATTCTCTGGTCACTCCAGTTTGTGACAAGTAAAGTGTGGGACCTCTAGCATTTCAGTGGGGAATGGGGGTTTCAATGATGTAACCCTGAAGAATGGCAGAGACTGTCAGTAGGGGCCAAGGGTGGGAGGAATGCCATCTAGGTGCTTACAAGGTAGGGCTTCCTGGTTCATAAAGGGCACCAGTATGTTTAACTGAGTGAGGACCAAGCTGCAGGTTAAGGTATGTGGCTGAGTTTCACATATTGCACCTATGTCCAAGAAGAGTTCTGAGTGTGTGGCTTAGATTCACTAAATGACATTCATGGGAAGAAAGATGTTCATGTGCATGGCCAGGTGCTCAATAATGCACCTTTTGGGAATTTGAGAAGAAGATTGTTCTGTTGTTGTTCATGAACTGTACTGCATGCAAGGAGAGTTCTTGAATTTGTACCTCTCCAACCTGGAACAACCCTTGGGGGTCTACATCTGCTTTTACTTTCCATCTGTTGAATAAAACCATTCTGCACAATCCCAGTCACTGTTATGGATATTCCAATTATTGCTTCTGATTGTGTAGATTTACTGGAGTACCCTGCAGCTGATTAGATCTGGCATATACCTAGCTGCCTTCACCCAGGACCTGGGTTGTGTCATTCACACAACATTCATGTAGTTTGTTTCTGTACTCCCACCCCTCTCTTCCTCTAGAAAATGAGCCAGGTATACATCCTAATGCCAAGGTTGGTACCTACCCTTTAGCAAAGTAAACTGGTATGCCAGTATATGGGAGCCAGTGTTTTTCCTTGGGTGAGCGCTACAAAAAATGGGGATGTGCACACTAGTTAAAAAGTGGCCGGGGGGGTTACATCTGAATTCTCCACTATTAATATAGGCATATTTTACTGTATTCATAAACAATCTCCCGCTTTTTCATGACTCCCTCTTCTATCTGCATTATGCAGATAATACAGTATTTTATATCAGCTCCAGAAATCTACCCAGCATTAATTCTGTCCTGAACTCCGATTTCTGTTTGGTGCACTCCTGGCTCTCCCATAACAAACTACTTCTCTACAGTAGCAAATCTCACTCCATGCTCTGAAGCTGAGAAAGTATTCTGACAGCCTGGTTGTCTCTTGGACAGATGGTACTCCTAGCACACCTTTTAAAATGTTTAAGTATCTGAGGTCTTACCCTCGACATGTCACTCACACAGCATATTTCCAAAGCTTGCAAAACTATAAATACTAAAATAGGCCTTCCCTATAGTGTAAAGTATGCCCTTAACCCTTCGGCCTGGCTAGTGATAGCTCAGAGTATTCTTCCTAGCCTTACCTGCAATATGGTTTCATCACCTACTCCCCCTCTTCTAAAGGGAACCTGTGTAAATGGGATACTACGCACAATAACATGTGACATTTTGCCTTGGCTTCTACTGTGTTTACCCCTCACTGCATGCTCTGCTCTACTCTGGGTTAAACTGGCTGTCTCCTCTTGCTTGTTGTTTTATTTGCTATTGCTTCTCTTACGGACATAATTCTCAGTATTTAGTACCCTCCTCTTTTGCTACTCCACTGCCACCCACTAATCAGGCCTACCACTCGAATTTTGTGACCAGCCTCTCTTGGTAGCTTCAAAATGTTCAGTCAATGGGGATTCTACTAAGCTCTGTAGCATTGGGACTCTTTCCCAGCATACCTCTGTTAATCTCATTCTGATACCCAGTTCAATATTTATTTATTTATTTATTTAAGCGTTTAACCAGGAAGGCATGCTGAGCAACTACTGCTCGATTCCAGATGCGTCCTAGGGGAAGGGGAACAGTAGACAACAGTTGAAGACAGGATGATACAAGTGGATATATAGTGGGGAAATCACTAACATATGGTCCTGGTAGCTATACAAAGTAGAACAGACACAGTTAAGACAGCATAATACAAGTAGTTACATGGTGCGGGACTCTAACAATTGGTCCTGGAAAAGACAAAGAGAAGCGAGAGAACAATAGTTACAGGTACAGATTAAATGCAGTACAAAGTGCAGACATATTCAGTCATTTCACCCTGTGAACTGAGACACTGTCTAGATACATGTGCAGGCAGGGCGAAATGAGCTTGGAGCAAGCAGTTAAGGTGTGGGGGGGGGGGAGAAGTGGCGAATGTTTGCTGGGAAGGAGTTCCACAACATTGGTATGCGGTAGCTGAATGCTAATTGATCTGCAGTAGTGGACCTATGTGGGACAGCTAGGGACTGAGAGTCCAAGTTTCTGAGGGAGTATGCTAGGGTGCTGGGGTTGGCTAGGGCATCGGTGAGGTAGGAGGGAAGTTGCTGGGACCAAAACTTGGCTGGGATTTTGGCGCAGTGGATCTGTCTACGATCATCTAGAGAGGGGAGGTTCATAGATTGGTATAAGGCACAGTGGTGGATGGAGTAAGGACAGTTCAGGGCAAAGTGACAAAAAGAATGGAAAAGAGGGCCAGTCTGGCTAAGGTGGACTTAGGGGCGGCACTGTAGACTACATATATATATATATATATATATATATATATAGATATAGATATAGATACCTAAAGTCCTTAGACATATGCACCCATACCGGACATTCTGACTAATGTGCCTAAGCTTATATATATATCTACCTACCTACCTATCTATCCATCTATTTATCAATCTATCATATTTATTATTTTAACTTTTCTCATATTTATTGTTTACCAGCCCTTTAACTACCATATCCAAGTGCTGTACCCTACAGTATGTCTACTTGTTTGTATCGCTCACATGAATAGCTACAGTGGAGTCAGCCATGATGCAATACGGTAACGTGAAGTAAATGACGTCACTAAATACTGCAGTAAAAAGGGACTTGATTGCCGTTGAATTACATGGTTTCCGACAGCACACTGCAGCATTTTGTGATATACTGCAGCATTATTGCATTGCATCCTGGCACTACTGTAAATACCAGTATATTATTGTCCCTTACTGTATTTTTAACATACTTTACTGTATTATGTTGCATATCGTTTCATGTACTATAGCCATTGTAATTTGTTCACATCTCAAGTGTTTTGAGTGTGTTCTCTAATGTCATGCCAGAAACTAGGTATTTTCTTGTACAGTGCACATAATAAAAAAGCAAAAACTAAATTACTAAATCAATAAATAAACACTTGTTACAGCATGAGCCAGGCATTTTCACATAAAGAATATATGGCATGACATGTATCCAGAGGGACTGCAGTAATGTCAATAGCCCAAATGTAAATGTACATAGCACTGTGTCCAGTACTCTTTTTGGTTATTATGTCTGTCTCTTTTGTTTTTTGTTTTCTTAGTTTATGACGGGACATCCTTGTGAGAGGAGGGTCTCCCATTTGTATTTGTAATTGTATTTATTATTTATTATCATTATTTTCTTTAGTTTATTTTATTGTTAGTTATTTTTATTTTTGGGTCCCGGAAAGTGTTTTTTTTCCCGCGAAATAGGGGGTAAATGGGATTAATTTTAATTTTTGTTTATGTTATTTAGTAGATGTCTTGATTTTGGGGGGTTTTATTTTTTGTTTTGATTTGTCAGAGTAGGACTTTATTAGTTTTCATTGAAGGCTGTAGGTATGTGTTACTATGTCCCCCCCATCGTCATGCACTATTCATCCTCTGCTCTTCTGGCCCTCCGCCCTTTTTCTCCTCCTCCTTTACTGTTTTCTATTTATCAACGTTGTAGGGCTTTGGGAATTGTACAAAGGAGGAGGGGTCAGGGCGGGAGGCCTGAACAGTGGAGGATGGACGAGGGGAGCGCTCAAATGGGATTGTTAGGTCCAGAAGACGCCCTGGGGCAAAATGGAGGTCAGAACGTGGGTTTCCTTGTCTGATCCTCATACCCAAGGGCACCACCGCTAATAACGGCGGGCAGGTGGTTGGGGGATCCTCGGAACTCTGTCCAGCTCGGGCGGTTTTGTGCAATGCCAGATCCGTCGTCAACAAGGCGGCGTTATAAGCCAGGACTTGGTGGGAACGGCGGATCTGGCTTGCATCACCGAAACCTGGCTGGATGGTAATGCTGGCCCAGTTCTTGAGGCGGCTGTTCCGGCAGGGTATTCGGTGATACACCGCCTGAGATTGGATTGCAGGGGTGGGGGAGTTGCGGTCTGTTTTAAGACAGAATTGGTCTCACTAGTGTCCAGTAGAGGAGACTAGATCTTTTGAATGTCTTGTAGTGGCAGGTGGGGGCTATAGAGTGGCTCTCATTTACTGTCCACCCGGGGATGAGAAGCCATTCCTTAAGGAAGTGGCGGACTTCGTTGTTGACCTGGTATTGGAGTCTCCCAGGTTGATGGTGCTGGGTGACTTCAATGCCTGGATCGATGACGAACTCTCGCATTTTGGACAGAACTTCCTCCAATTGATGAATTCATTGGGCCTCTCACAGGTTGTTACCTCTGCCACTCATAAATGTGGCCATTCTCTTGATCTGGTTTTCCTCCTGCGGATGGAAGCATCCGGCATGGGGGTGGAACCTGTCGGATGGTCTGATCATCACACTGTGAGATTCAATTTTAGCACCCCCTTACATAAACCTACCCCTGTGTTGATGGTCAAGTACCGCCCTTTATGGGATGTGACTCCCGATGGTCTATCGGCTGTGCTTGACCTATCAGAATTTCCGATGATGAGCATGGATCCTGAGGCCTTGGTTCTGGACTATAATAGGACCATTACCAATGCCCTGGATTCTGTTGCTCCCATCCGTGTGCATCCTCTCTCCCTTCGCCCTTGGTCCCCGTGGTTTGATGGGGACTTGAGGGAGATGCGCCAACTTGGACGCAGGTTAGAGAGGTGTTGGTGGAAATCCGGCTCAGATGCCGACCACCTTAGACTGCTAGAACATTATCAACTCTACCAGTCAGCAATTGCCCGTAAGAAGGCAGTATTCCTGTCTGGTGAAATTGCTGCTGCCCAGAACCGACCGGCTCAGCTCTTTCGAACCGTAGACAGACTGTGCAACCCAGCCTGTCTGCAGATTCGTAGAGCTTTTTCGCAATCTCAGTGCGAGGAGCTCGCTCGGTTCTTTGCAGATAAGGTGGAAGACATCAGGGCGGAGACCAGCACAACACTCTCAATGGGAGTGGCCATGTACCCGACTGTGGTCATATGCCCCTCCTACTCCCTGGGGTTTCTTCAAGAGGCTGGAAATCGAGGATGTTATGAGGATTGTCCGTGGTATGCGCACTACATCCTGTAGTTTAGATCCGAGCCCCACAGCCTTGGTTATGGGCTGTGGGGAGATTATCGTCCCGGTTCTGACGAGGATAGTCTGGTGCTCCTTAGACTCTGGTGAATATCCTTGCTCCCTGAAGGAAGCAGTGGTGACACCAGTGTTGATGAAGGCTTCTTTGGACCCTTACTGCCTCGGTAACTACCGGCCCATCTCAAACCTTCCCTTTGTTGGGAAGGTAATTGAGAAAGTAGTGGCTACCCAGTTAGACAACCATTTGACCATCCATAACATCTACGATCCCCTTCAATCGGGTTTTCAAAAAAGGCACAGCACCGAGACTGCACTGGTTCAGGTGCTCAATGATCTTCTGATGGCGAGAGACCAGAAAAAACAGTCCATTTTTGGTCCTTTTGGACCTGTCATCAGCATTTGACACTGTAGACCATGGGATTCTGCTTGAGTGCCTGAGAATCATCTGTGGGCTTTCTGGGTTGGTCCTCAGATGGTTTACATCCTTCCTCACCGGTAGAACTCAGAGGATAGTATTGGGAGTGTTTTCTTCCTATCCCACCTCTCTGTCATGTGGGGTGCCCCAGGGCTCAGTGCTGTCTCCCATGTTGTTTGCAGTGTACTTGCTTCCCCTTGGAGACGTTGTAAGACAGTATGGTCTGGAGTTTCATTGTTACGCCAATGATACTCAGCTCTACTTGTCTTTTGCTCCTGACCAGAATAGAGCACTCTCGGTGTTTAATAGCTGCCTCAGGGAAATCCAAGGTTGGATGAGGTCCAGCTGGTTGAAGTTAAACCCTGGGAAGACGGAGGTGTTGGTCCTGGATCCAGGTAGCCGGACAGGGGGGTGGGGGATAAACCATCCCTCAGGTTTATTCCTGGGGGGTGTGGAGCTCCCCACCTCTGAACAGGTGCGGAACCTAGGGGTGATTCTTGACGATCGGCTGACATTACGTGATCAAGTGTCGGCTGTCGTTAAAGTTTCCTTTTACCATCTTAGGAACAACACTAGTATTAGACACCTTGTTCTGTCCGGGGACCTACCTACGTTGATCCATGCCTTTGTGACCTCGCGTCTGGACTACTGCAACTCCCTTTACTTTGGGCATCCTAGGGTTGATATCCACCGCTTGCAGCTGGTGCAGAATTCTGCAGCCCGGTTGTTAACTGGGACTTCTCATTTTTCCCATGTTACCCCGGTGCTGCAGAGGCTGTACTGGCTGCTGGTTCAGTAGTGGATCACCTTTAAAGTGGGTCTGTTGACCTACAAAGCCCTGCATGGTTTGGGCCCTGACTACCTGAAAGAGCTCCTGGTTCCCTATCTCCCGGAGCGACCGCTCCACTCGGCCGGCGAGCGGTTGCTGGAGATTCTGAGGGTCATTTTGAAATCTTCTGGTGCCCGGGCCTTTGCGTTTGTGGCTCCGACCCTCTGGAATTCTCGACCATGCCGATTAGAGAGTGCGCGACAGTGGGGGGTTTCAAACAAGCCTTAAAATCGTTTTTATGGATTAAGGCCTATGGGGAAGCTACTGACTGATTTGCGTTCAATTTTATTATTGTTTTATGAAGTTTGTTGTAATGTATTCATTATTTTATTGTACTTTTATATTAACGCTTTTATTATGTTGTGATTCTATAACCTGTGCTGCGCTTTGATTTTTTGAAAAGTGCATTATAAATAAAGAATATTATTATTATTACTCCAACGCACAGTGCAGCCTGTGTGTGTGCATACGTGTGGCATCATCTAAATGTCTTGCTGACTACACCACACCAAATACCACATTCATACAATGCACACAATACAAGGAAGACACAGACACTGTAAAGTTCTTTATACTAAATATATACTGTACTGTGTGTCTGCAAAATACTGGGCACTCAGGGTCTATAACTGCCCCAATCACTGGGACGCATCACACCAGGGCACTACCTGCATGGCAGCGGACATAACAGTTATGCCCACGGTGTTTGCATTGGTGACTGGGATAAAGCACACCATGAGTCCAGACCCTGGCATACCTTGAATGGGAAGATGGTTAAACCACACTGTCTGTCACCCTCCCCACCCTTAATGGGACCCTGGTTGGAGCTGTGACATGACACGCCAGTCTTCTGGTCCCAGCCAGTCCACAGAGACCTGGTCCACAGAAGGGTTGTAGTCATCCACGGGCATGGTGGGTGCTTCCTAGGAGGCATGCTGTGCACTCCCTCTCCTGAGCACGATTTCTGCCACTTGTATGTCATCCTGCAACAGTGCAAGGTCACCATCACTACATAGCTTGCACATACATTTGGGTGCATGGAATGCATGGCATAACAGAAACATGTACCCACCCAGGGGGATCCACGATCCTCCAGTGTACCCTGTCCTGGTCCTTCTACCCGTGCTGACCATAGGTGAGTGTGGTGAGTTGAAGGAGGCCCTCAGTCATTAGTTTTGGCTAGGTGACCTTTATTTTCACCATTGCACAGCTGAATGAGGAAACAGAACAACATACATCCACACTCCAGTGGGACATGCCCACAAGCACACACACCCACTCACATAGGAAAGGGCTGTGAGCAGTACATGTTGTGCCAGAAAGGAACATACAGTTCAGAGGAAGTATGATCTGGTAAACTGGCACATGTGCCATAGTACTGGCCTCTCCATGTCAATCACAGCACAGTTTTCATGGACAATGTCTCGAGAAACAACTTGTGCTGTGTGCCCCCAACCAAAGACTAATAGCCAGCACACAGACACTCCAGGCAAAAAAAGATTTGCCATCTCATGTGGCGCAAAATGACATGGCCTGTTTCCATGAGTTCATCCAAAAGCACTAACCCATGGACCTGACCTCATGGATGCCCATTGCTGGGGAAACATCATGTCACCATAACACAAACAATGAGAGATAAGGCATTGATCAATTACCCTGTGTATGTAACACAGGCCATCCAGTGACATTTCCACCCAGTTGACAGGATGCAGTATACGTGCATTGACCCAATGCCTTGTTAGCAACATCCCTGTGGGCAATGATGTGCAGTGACTGAACTAAAGGTGCCCAGATACACTACCCTGCAGTATCACAGCATGGAAGTCTCCTGTATGCCTCTCATAAGCCCACTGAGTGGAGGGCACTGTTCACCCCCATGAGTAGCATGACATCTCATTCCACTGTATTACATGTACACCTTGCATCCTATATGGTCTGCTGAACAGTCCCATTCACAGTATATTCTTGTTTTTAAGGGCATCCACAGAATCCCAGTATAGATGGCCAAAGTGACCAGGGTTGGGCATTGAGCTCTAGGGCCTTATTCCTCTGTACTGCTGAAAGGGTCACCAGTTCTCCATCCCTTCTCTACCTAACTGAAAACCCTGCACCGTACAGAGATCTGTTAGGACATATGTGGATGCTGCAAAGATTCATGGTAAATATACATTGCTTGAGCACTACAATTTGTGTGCATAACAGTACTACTGTATATGCACATCCATATACCACTCCACTGCCCCCTCTCTGCTGCATGTTACTGACTCCATCCTCACTGGGATGGATCAGTGGAACATCTCAGTGGCTATTTGGATTGATCTAACCAAAGTCTTTGATTCAGTGGCCCACCCACTCCTCCTGGACATCTCTGCTCTGTTCCATTCCTACCTCTTGGGTGGTCAGCAGTCGATACAGGTAGGAGGCTTTCTGTCACCTTCACTACCCATCCAGGTTGGGGTCCCACATGGCTCCATCCTGGGTCCCAGCCTCTTCTCCATTTTCCTGAACAACCTCTCTTCTGCCTGTGCCAACCTGCATATTCACATGTATGCAGATGGCACAGTTATCTTCACCTTAGGCTCCTCAATTAAAGCAACAGAAGGCTTGCTTCAGCAGGACTTCCACAACATCCTGCTCTGGTTCCACTCCAAGCAACTCCAGGTAACAACTAAAAAAAGCAGTGTCCATGACCTTTGGCACATGCCAAAAATTGACCATGCTCTCCCCCCTCCCTGTCTTATCCCCTATGGATGGCACCCCCCTTGAAGCCTTCAAGTATCTCCATGAGTGGCTAGATAGCAGGCTTGACTTCTCTGCCCACACTGATGTCATCCACACTAAGCTCTTCCCCAAACATGATGCTCTGTACCTCAGAAAAGACTGCTTATCTTCTCAGGCCCACTGGCAGCTTGTTATCAAGTGATGCTTGTGGTCCTCAACTATGCAGATTTGGTCTACGGCACCATCCTGTTCTCTTCCCTTGTGAGACTAGACATCCTCTGTAATGTCATTTCTCACTTTGCTATCAACTACTGTTGTACTTCTTACATGAAAACATCCTGCTGTGTACATTATATGTTTTTTATTTGATGTTTTTATCATTTCTTCTGGTGTTATCCCTGGTTGTGCCTGTAAAAGGACCATGTGGCCCAGTGCTCCTACTTGGTTAACATCATTTTAAATAAAAAAATAAAAAATACAGTTAAAAACTCCCCTCTCAACCTCCCCCCTGCACGCTTTCTCCTCCCTATCAGGCCTTCCCCAACTGCACGTCACCAGCCCCACTGCACCTGCGTCATCTCGAAACACTAGTTTGAGTCCCTGCCCTCTTACCTATCCTCATTCTTCTCTCCTATTCCCTCTGCCTCCTACTTCATCCACACAAGGGATCCTCCCACCTTCTCCCCTCCTCACCTTTATTCCTTTGCTGGGCACTCAACTTTCTCCTATTGTCTCTCCTCCCTTGGGAGCCTACTCCCCCCTGTCTCTCCCCCTCCCTGGCTCCCTTAGGCACCAGCTAAAACTCTTCACTACCCCCATCTGCTCCTGACAGCCCTCTCACTGATCCTCCCCTGTTGGAGCCCATCTGTTCCCTGTTGTGGGGTCTCCTCCTGGGTTCTACCTCAGCCTGTTTCAGGCTCCTAATGTACACTTCTACAGCACTCTGCTCCAGTCTTATTTTTTGCACATTAAATCTGTTTGTTGTACCTCGCCTAGCTACGTTTACTTTTATATTAGTTGCACTTGTCCCATATTACATTGTATTCAGATTGCATTTTACTCTGTACTGATCATTGGTACTGTGCATGCTTACTGGATTTTCTATTCCCTTCCCCCCTGGTCACACCTGGAAATGAGCCTTGGCTCAGTGTGCCTTTCCTGGTGACCAGTTTTCAAATAAACAAATACAGTATATAGTTGTTACATATGCCCTATTCTATTTCTGCCTTTTAGATGGACAACGACCACCTGAGTTGGACCCTGACACAAACTCAACCTTCTCTGTGACCCTGTATTATCGAATTTGTTCTGCTGCCGGCTGAGTGTCTTCCCATGTGTCATTATCACCTTCCCTCACTATCCTATTCTTACCCACCCTGACTGATGTGATTTATGTATTAGGACAGTCTTCTGGTGCTTTATATGTCCCTGTACAGTTTTTATTCAGTGCTTACTGACATCTGTTCATGTGCGCTGTCCAACTAGGTTGACTGATTCGGGGTTTGCGGGGGGGGTTGCAATTGTGTGGCCCTCTGCTTCATTCATCTTTCATAGGGGTGTGAGCTGGAATATGTGTAGGTAGTGCAGAGATACAGATGTAAGGTATACAACTGAATGTGTGATTGGCTGCTCTGTGACTTGTATGCGGGTTGTCAGGGAGATTGACTATGCGAAAGTATTGATTGATTGGTTTGTTATATACCACCTGTACATCGCTTTACAATGGGGGGTTTTGGGGGGTTGTATACTGTATAGTGATTTAGAGGGTATCCTTGTACCTGCAGAAGTGTGGGACTCTGTGTAGTCCCACGAGGCACCTCAAACTCACTTGCCTGCCACTGCTGTGACCACCTGAGCCAGGACAGCCATGCTTGTGGTCAGTAGATTGGTGCCTGGATGATAGTGTCTGCCTATGCAGAACTACTAGGCTATCCACAGACTGCCTTTTTGCATAGTTACAGACATGTATGAGCATTATCTTATATAGTGTGGTCAAGAGGTGTCCTATGGTCGTGTGTATGGTTCAATGTAGATGGCACACACTCCTTGCACACCTCTGTGCACCTAGACCTGCAGCTATAGTTGAAACCCACTGGTGGTGTGGATTTCCAATTTTTGTGTAGTCATAACTAGGTGCAGAGATCTGCATCAGATTTACACTCTTTTGGGCTCTTCACATCTTTGTGGATTAGGCCCTGCATCTATAAGTACCTGGGGATAAACGGAGATATTCACGTGCATGGGGGGTGCTGCATAAATACTGTACTTATGTAAGAGACTGGGAAGGTGGTATTAAAATTAAAAATCCCAAAACGTAAATGCACTGTAGGTGAAAGAATGTTTTATATCCGACTATTGTCATTTGATAGGCATACATTTTATTCTTTGTTGATTTACTTTGTACCAGCTGTTTTAATGCTGTATGAAATATTGATTTTAAATAAAATACTAATTGCAGAGATCCTGTAATTAATTTATAAGCAATAGATGTAACTCAATGGAATTTTGAAGAAAGATGCAGTAGAAACTGAGCCAGTTTTAACTTTATTTTATTTCTATTTATTTTTGATAGCCTGGTAAAATCCACCTGGTAAGATCCCCTAAGCTCAAGCTCTGTTTTCAAGGTCAACCTGGGAGCACTGCGGAGGTTAAGTGACTTGCTTAGGGTCACACAGTATGAAAGCGGACATTGTGGGAATCAGACCCAGGTCTGAGGGATGTACCAATCTCATTAACAGTTTATCACTCTTACCTGTAGGTTATACTGCCAGTCTCAGTGAGTTTAATGTCACCATGAAGTGACTGTTGCACACAGAAAATCTTTAATTTCATTGTTACAAAAACAAATGGAGGTATTGATTTGCTTAGGTTACTTAAAGGGTATGTATTACGCCACATTTAGAACCAACCGGTATTTGTTAGGCAGAGATCTCCCTCTAGTGGCAGAAATACAGTAATTTAGCAACAACAAGCACTTGCCAGAGTTCCAAACACAAATGTTAAAGTGCAAGTGAAGTGAGTCTGACTTATACAGTACATGTTATTTGGGAGTAGTGATTAAACAAATTGTTAGCCATGGACCTGTTTTCTACTCTTGAATCAACTTCCACTCTGGTTTGGGAAACATACTAAAGAGGCTTGGTCCCATTCTTGGCCTCTCATTCTTTCTGCTCATCCTTCCTCTTTGGCAAAAGGATGGACTAATGGATGACAAACTCCCCTTACATATGAAGTTAGATGTGGGCAAGAAGAAAACATGAGTTGTAAAAGGTGACTTGGAAACAACCTGAGAGACACTATCCTCTTGTTGAACCTACTGTAATAAGATACTGCCTTTAAGAAGCCCATATTCCTGGGTCACATTCTCAGTGTTAACCAATTAACTTAAATATATAGGGAGGCAGTATAACCCAGAGGTTAGAGCACTAAGCTGAAGACCCAGCAGACCTGGATCTGAATCCCACAATGGCCACTTTCATATTGCATGACCCCAAGTAAGGCACTTAACCTCCCTGTATTTCTGGGTCACACCTGGACACAGGCTTTGGCTCGGTGTGCCTTTCCTGGACCCAAATTCTAAAATAAATAAAAAGTATCTTGATCAGTCACTTGAAAATATCACAGACAAAAATAACAGTTCTGCTCACAGTTTTTTTTATATATTTCTGTTCACACCAACTGTCTGAGGGGCCACCCAGACTTCCCACGATTCACCCTATATTCCTTTTCCAGATTTTGGAGGGTCTGGACTAGGGCCAAGACAATCCTTTGTTGCTCAGTCACCACTCTGTGAAACCACTAGAGCTTAACCCTCCTATAGGTACCCTTACCCTGATGCTTTTAGGGGGAACTTACTGTATATCTATCAGGTGATGGAGTAAGAGATCTAGGATAGATCAGATAACTCAAATAGAGATGGGGCAGTAAGGGGGACATCATCAACTAGATGGCCTTCCAACCCTCTCCTAAGTAGTTTCAGGCCCTGCCCATCACAATGCCCTGAATACCATCGTAGGAGTGAAAATCCAGTTTTGCAGCCACTCAACCCACACACTTTTCCACTGGCTGACTGGTGTAATTATTGAAATGTTATTTTCTCCAATAGAAGCCAACAGGGTTACAGTAGTTTAAGAAAGCTTTTGCTAGTCCAATACAAATTCGACCAGCGTTTGGATAGTAAACCAGTAGACGTTTATACTTCTGCATCCACTGGCATAGCTGGCACCAAGTTCCCCAAGACACCAAGAAATGGTTCTATGGTGGAAGATCACTCCAACACCACCCAGGGAAGGAGAAAATCATCCAGTCAGCTGATCATGGCATTCTGGGCCCGGGAGTCTAACCTGGATTGCTGGCATGGCAAGTGGCTCTCCAACTGTTGTGTTACTTGCTTGGCCCTGTACACATTAATCATGGCTATCAGAACTACAGTACAATTCACATAAAAATCAGCATTTCTCAACGAGTGGCCTAAGTGTTGCTGGATCCAGCACAAAGTCTTGCAAAAACTGTTGGCTAAGAGTTGCACTCAGTTTTGTATTGCATTGTGACAGACCTGCAGCTGCCAAAACAGTGTGAGTTGACAGGGCAAAGCCAGCTCATTGGTGTGAAAATTTAAAGTGGATTGTACTGCCCATGAAAAGAAATTAACACCTTAGTATTCTACACTGGATTACTATCGCATGCCATCTCAGTAGTGCCGATGGTGGGGGGATCATTATGGCATGCTGGTGACCCATGCTCACACCCTGAGCCAAGGATAGCAACAGTAAAGGAGAGCACATTGGATGTTCTTCTCCCAGAGGTTGGTCAAATGGAGTGCCATTCTTGTAGCAACACCTATAAGTGACATGGGGGGTGTCATTGGTGACTCAAGTGACAACACTTTTCCTGGCAACCCCCTCCCACAGCAGCCACAAGTATACTCCACAAAGAGAAAGAAATCAAAAATATCAGTACATTGTGATGAGTAATGCTTGCTCAATCCTCCACATCACCTCCCCCCATGTCTGCCCTCATCTATACCTGCCTCCACTAGTCAAAAAACCCTACCATTATCTGCTTCACCAAGGTCCTGCAGCAAGACTGTGAAGGTTACTGTAGGATGGCTGGTAGAAGCTGGCAAGTCTGGAAGAGAGATGGTAGATTCAGCAACAAACAGAAATAGGCAGAGGCATGGATAAGCTGGACTGACGGGGTAAGAAATGTGGTGCATAAAGCAATTACTATTCATTTCACAGAATATGAACTGTACATTCTTCCATATGTGCCCACGTAGGGTTCCAAATTAAGCTAAGCTAGAGCTTTTTAAGTCTAATTTCTATACAGTAATTTACCTGTATCCTCGTAGGTAAAAATTATGTAAGGGCCAGGCACATCCTTGTGTTTAGGGGTAAATGGTGGAATCTCTCATCCACAGTAGCCACTGCCTTACTCAAGGAAACTCTATCTCTATATTTTACCTTGCTAGCTGGGGTCAGGGTGAATGGAGAGCAGGAAAACGAAAGCACACTTCAGGGGTAGTACAAACATGAAACCACTCACAAACAAATGTCCACACTGGGAGCTGGGGTCAAGTAGGATATATATTTATTCCTGTGCTGATGTTACACAGCCTTAAATGGGATTACCCTTACCTCGTTCTGTTTATTCGTTTGCCTTACTTCATTGTCTCTGGTATGTTAAACTGACAACTAACATTACTGTCAAGCACTTTCTTAACGTGCTGCTATAGTGCTGCATCTACTCCTCCCTGTGACTGAGAATATGTTCTTTGAAACTCCCTATCTACCATTTTCTGGGTCACCTGAGCAGTGGCACCCATATGTCCAGTGTGCAGTGGCACCCTCCCAGGCAGCGTGAGGACTACCCTGTGGGTAACTGACCTTCCTTCTGTCTGCTCATCCACCTCCATGCACCTGTACGCAGATGACACAGTCCTCTTCACCTCTGGTCATTCCCCTGTTGATGTAATTACCAGACTTCAGCGTGACTTCAACAAAGTTCAGCTCTGGATTAGCTTCCATCAGCTCTCACTGAACACCAAGAAGACTGTCTCACTGACCTTTGGTACTAGGCCGAGACTCTCTCTCTCGGCTCCCTTCCCATCCATCCTTCCATACCCTAAATGGCACAGTCCTTGAGGACACCACTTCATCTAGGTACCTCGGGGTGTGGCTTGACCAACACCTCAGCTTCTCTGCACGTATTGATGCCATCCTGAAGAAACTGCGTCCCATGCTTGATGCCCTCTACAGGAACCACAGTAGCCTTCTGCTACCAGCTAGGCATGAACTTGTACAGAAAATGATACTACCAACCTTTGACTACTGTAACGTGGTCTATAGTGCCAAACCCATGTCTTCCCTATCCAGACTGGACACCATCTTCATCTCATTCTGTCTCTTCACTTTGGATGTTCCTCCTGTCACCCACCACTGTCACCTTTACCACTCTCTTGCCTTCTCCCCTTTAGAAAACCATCGTCACTTCCACTGTGCAATATTTGTGTTGAAATGTTGGTTCCATTCCCCCCATCTTGCATCCTCACTGGCCACTCTCCCCCCTTCGACTTATGCTCTTCGTTCATTTGACTCACTCTTAATGATTGTCCCTCATCGCCGGACATCTGTTGGTCAATTGGCATTCATGTATCATTTCCCCAAGCTCTGGAACAGGATTCCTACCAAGGTATGCCACTTTTCCTCCCACTACTCTATCTCTGCTGCACTGAAAAACTTCCTTTTGGTAAATTGCACCCGTGGTTAACTCCTCCCCTACAATTCCCTCCACCATCTCCTTTCTGAATACCATGCCCTTCAGGCCTCCATTATTTTCCTTCCACTACCCACCTGTTCTGTACCTTATTGCTCCCACAACCATTCCGGGGGCCATATAGATGTCACACCACACATATGTGCTTAGCAATGCATTAGTAGCACTTCTTTTCTCTAGTGTGACTCTATATTCTCCCTCCGGTGCAACACTTATCTAGTCATTTAAATCTCATGTTTGTGTATTATGTCAATGTTCTCTTTGTTATGTACGCATGCCTTATGTATGCCTTGTTTGGCCCTAGCAGATAACTGAAAACCAGTCTGTTACTTTTCCTTATTATATAACTGTGTCTATGACTGAATGTTACTCCCCATGTTACCCCCTCCCTCAGTTTGCACCATGAGATGAGCAACTTGTTCAGTGTGCCCTCCTGGTGAAACATTTAAGTAAATAAATAAACAAATAAAAAACAGTTCCAGCATGTGGCTTCTGTGCCAGCAGGTGGCATCAAACAAAATGCAGCAAATCAGCCTATGATTAGCTCCTAAGAAATGAATAGTTGGTCCAGACATGCATGTCTCCCTCACAGCTACACAATAATAGCCCTAGTGGCCCAAAGAACAGGCTCCCAGCCTGGCCCTATCTGGGGAATTTACCAACCTCAACTCTCGCCAGACCTGCAACCTGATGACCAGTTACCATTTTCACACTTCTATTTCCCAGGGGTTTACACATTACTGAATTGCCTTGGCCTTTTCTCCAACAGAGCAATTTAATGAAGATGCACATACATATCTTCTTCCTCCCATGCTTACTGATAATGGGGATGGATCCACAATCCTGGTAACCTCCCTTGAGGAGTGGCCCACTGTAATATGTCTTGATGCCCTCACAGAGAGATTCAGTTATAGCACGTATGGTCAGTGGCCATCTTTATTCTTCTCAGAGCTAGTGGACACACATCAGTGCACATACACAAAGAAAGACCCACTGGGCATGACAGGAACTGATATCTTCAGACTACAAATATCCATATGCATAAACTACAACCCTAATGGTGTTCTTTAAACTTCCAGCTATATATATATATATATATATATATATATATATATATATATACACACACACACACACACACACATATTTATATTTCTACAATAGGGGTGAGTGATAAATGAGTAAGGTAAAACAGTGTATCATCCACTGCAGTGTGATATCTTTACCCTCTGCTGTACTGTGATGATATCAGCCATTTACACACACAGGTCACACAAAGGTCACTAATATCATCACTCTAGGCAGCTTTCCCCTCAGCATATAAGAAACACATGTGCTGTTACCATAGACACAAATGCAGAACTACATGAGAGGTTGCACTGCTGCCTGCAGCTAACTCAGCATTACAAAACACAAACACCTAGTCCCTACTCCAATTTCCAGCTCATTACTGTGATACTCTCAGCTAGATTGCAGCCAGAATTCGAAAGAGCACAGCTTCACAGAACAGTCTGTTCCTCACTGCTGCCTACAGCTAACTCAATTACCACTGAAAAACACTCTCACTTGTTCCTCAAACTCTGACTCTCAGCCCATTACAATTAGTGTGATACTCACAGCTTGACTGCAGCCAGACTTCTAAAGAATGCAGCTTCACAAAATAGTCTGTTTCTCACTCCTACCTAAAACTAACTCATTTAGCATTGCAAAACACACTCATCTGTTTCTCAGAGTTTATAACACTGCCAGCTCATTCAGAAAAACTCACACACAGAATGAGCAGACACATGAACAGGAACAGAACACAAGACAACATAGCAATACTTCTGAAACTCCTAGCCCTATTGTATAAATCGAATACATGATATGCAGATCGTGGGCTATGGCAAATATTGTCACTCCTGCAGAGTGAGCTCTGGATATCTCACTCTTCAGGAGTGACAATATTTGCCATATCACACTAATGCCCATCATGTATCCCCTATATATATCTATACATATAAATATATAGGTATATACTACCATACATATCCATGTATATACTACATTCCTCCCCCTTAGACAGAAACGTGTCAAATACTTCAATAGTAACATTTCCTAACTTCCAGACAAAAGTATACTATTTGGTACCCAGAAACAAGTTCATGGGGTTATTCTGCCCTTTGAGTAGAACTTGACACTAACTAAGTAACAGTACAAGTAAGAGTCCAGTTGCACAGAGGTACAGGTTCAATACATGACTTTAAAGGTCAAGTCTTTGTAGTGGTCTCTGGTGCCTAATGAGATATTATGCGGGCTGGAACAATCGCTGTTGGTGAAACAGGTGTTTTGTCTTTATTTGGCACTGGCCCAGGTTAAACTTCATGGGCAGGAGCAAAGTCCTCTATGTCACTGTCCTCATCTGGAGTGATGTCTTTTGCTGCATCTGTTGGAACCTTGTAATGCAGCAGGTGATCCACATGTACATGAACAAGTCAATGTCCCACGCAAGCTGCATAAGTCAAAGGTCCATGTTTTTCAATCACCACCCCTCCAAGAAATCTTGGGAAGTCTACAGTCACAAACCATCACCTTCTCCCCAGGATGAAAAATTCGTACTGGTTTGACTGACTTGTCATGACCGTTATGCTGTTGTAGTTGATACTTTGTGACAGTGTCGGCCAAGTCTGGCTTGAGTAATGACAACCAGGTATGAGGTTGTTGTTTTAGGAACAGTTCAGCAGGTGTTCACTCTGTGACTGTGTTAGGAGTGTTTCTGTAAGCAAACAGGAAATGAGCCAGCCTTTGAGCTGTAGGTACTTGGTGTGAATTTAGTTTATTCCAAGCTTTTCTGAATGTCTGTACAGCTCTTTCAGCTGCACCATTGGATGCTTGATGGTAAGGTGGAGACAAAATATACCGGATGCCATTCTGCTTTAAGAACAGTTTGAAATCATGGGAAGAAAATTGGGGACCATTGTCCGACACTGACTCCTATGGTCTGCCATAAGAGGCAAAACGTTGTCTCAGAAGGTTTACAGTCCTTTCAGTAGTCATAACTTGTGTGGGCAACACTTCCAGCCATTTGGAGTGGATGTCAATTACTACTAAGAAATGTTGTCTGTCCACTTCAGCACAGTTGACATTGCTCCCACGATGTGGTAGCCCAGGACCATGGATGTAGGGGGTGCGGTTAATGGTTGGTTGCGGACAGCCGCACATGGTGCACATTGGTTGACAAGATGTTGGATATCTTGATCAAGTCCTGGCTACCAGAGGTATCCTGCCTTCATTTGAGAGATTCCAAGTAATCTCTTGCAGAACTTTGGAGGTATCACAACATGAGTGCCCCACAGAACAGAACACAGACTTGCTCTGTGGACAAATGGCCCTTCTTGTCTAAGAAAGAGAGAGAGCTGGGTCACTCATGAAGTTGGGCCAACCATTTAGGATGAAATCCAGAACTTTAGAGAGGACAGGCTCTTGCCATGTCTCTGCTGTGACATCCTGTGAAGCAATGGGTAATTTCTCAAGATGTGAAAGATAGAATACTTCCCCATCATCTTCCTTCTCTGTAACATCTTTGCATGGCAGTCTCGATAATGCATCTGCATTTTCACGATCATGAGAATATCTGTATTCAATGTCATAGTCGTAAGCCAACAAAATCAGGGCCCATCACTGCATTCTGAGTGCTGCAAGAGCTGGTATTGTGGCCTTTGGCCCCAGAATTGCCAGTAGAGGCTTGTAATCTGTTAGCAGAGTACATTTCCATCTATACAAGTACTTCTCGAACTTCTTGACACTGAAACTTATGCTCAAAGCTTCTTTCTTGATCTGAGCATAGTTTCTTTTGCTTTGGGACACAGTCCTGGGAGCAAAAGCAATCGGGATTGCCTTATCAGAAGGTAGCACATGAGAGATGATGGCCCCCACTCCATATGGTGATGCATTTCATGTTAGGCTTAGAGATTTTGCAGGATCGTAGTGTGCTAACAATTTGCTGCTTAGAAGACTTTTTCTTGCAAGCCTGGAATGCTTCATCACACTGTGGTGACCAATTCCATTGAGCTTCTTTCTGTAGCAAGTCGCGGAGTGGTTGCAACAATGTGGACAATTGGGCTAGGAACTATCCATAGTAGTTTAAGAGTCCTAAAAATTATCTTAACCCTGTTACATTTGTTGGTGCAGGTGCCTTGATTATAGCATCCACCTTGCTCTCTGTTGGGTGTAGACCTTGGGCATCAATCTGGTGACCTAGGTACTCAACAGAATTTTGCAGAAATTGGCATTTGATTAGCTTTACTCTCAGTCCATACCATTGCAGTCTGGTCAGAACTTGGTCCAAGACTGTCAGATGCACTTTCACTGTGGGTGCTGTTACCAATATATCATCCATAAAGCCTACTACATGGTCCAATCCATTCAGTATCTGGTCCATTGTGTTCTGGAAAATTGCTGGCACTGTGGAAGCTCCATATGCCAAACAATGATACCAGTAAAGTCCCTTGTGGAAGCTGATGGTTAGATACGGTTCTGACTCTGGATCCAGTTCCAATTGCTGGTATGCAAAAGATAAGTCCAACTTGTTAAAGAACTTGCCCCCTGGCTTCCGGTGACGTCACCAGCAGTATGGCGGCTTAGTCGAGTGGCTCTCCCTCTCCCAGATCATTCAAATTGTTTCCACACAGCCTAATCAATCCAATTTGACATAAAATGCAAAGAAAGACAAGTGGGAACTCAGCCAGGAAAAGATCCCGTTCCACAAACCGGAAAACGAAAACGGATGGCGGAGGATTGAGCCCAGCCAGTTCAGCAAACTGTGGCAGAGAGTCGCCTTTAAGCATGGCCGGAGGGGACACAGAAACGGAGCTAGACACACTCTCTCACTCCCGGTTCGAAGCTCTTCTTTCTGAAATTAAACAATTCCGATCAGAAACCAAGCAGGAATTTACCAGGTTGCACTCGGATCTAAAGGTGCTAGAGGAAAGAGTAACCTCCTCGGAGGAGCGCATCTCAACTGCAGAGGATGATCTTGTGCAAGTCTCACGAGCAATAGAGTTTATAATAACCCAACAAGAACAGACTGCTGCCAAATGTATAGATCTCGAGGCACGCTCCCGCAGGGATAATTTAAGAATTTATGGTTTACCGGAAGCATCAGAGGCCGGGGAGATGCATGAATTCTTGGAAGACTTACTGCGGCATGCTTTAGATCTCCCACCGTCCTTCCACTTCAGAATCGAAAGGGCGCATAGAGCGTTAGTACCCAAACCAACTTCACCGAATGCCAGGCCCCGATCGATCATAGCGAAATTTGCAAGTTTCAGGGAGAAAGAGCAGATTTTACGCACAGCCTAGAAACAGAGAAAGGTGGAATACAATGGCGCACGTCTCTCTTTCGACCAAGATTATCCCTCCTCGATCCTACAGCAGCGCATGGCCTACTCTCCGATATTGCGGAAACTTGAAGCATTAAATATAAGATTCCAAACTCCCTACCCTTCCCGCCTCCGAGTGTGGTGGGAGTCAGGCACAGAATTATACCAAAAGTATGAGGAGGCCCTTCGGGCGCTGAAAGGTAAAGGATATGAGATAGTGGAGGCCTCAGCTCGTAAAGAACACCAGCCTACCCTCCAGCTCCCATGGCAACAGGTTAAATCTCGACGATTCAATAGACCAGGAAAGCGAACAGCTGCAGCCACACTTCAGGAGATTAAAGAAGCATTACACAGACTTTCGCACCCCCAACCTTCAGAGGAGCAGTCAACTGGGGACTTGGGAAATACTTGAAAGGAGAATACCGAAGTCTGGATACAGGATTTTATTTATGACGCTTTTGTCATGCCTGGGGTTACCTCTACAAATAGATAGAGGCCCCATCGTGTTTATCATTGGGTTTTGATTTGATGGGCCACCCAGAATTTCCTATCAGGACATGAGATGCAGGCCCTGGTTGATAATGGGTTTAAGTTATGGGGAGGGGGGAGTAAGATGACCGGTAATTGATGTGGGCTGGGTCTGTTTTGCGGCCTTACAGAACAAATGGGAACAACATGGAGCCCGCTAATATTGCAGCGTTTCTCCAGTGGGGAAAGTAAAGTAAAGTAAACTGAAAGAAAAGATATATAAGCAGTTACACTGCCTGGAGGGGGGAGGAGAATGGCTGGATAGATGTTCCCTGAGTCGGCACTATATTTGTAAATAGGCTTGGTGCTTACACATGGTTTGGGTCGAAGGAGTAGTCTGGAGACATCAAGCTAGATGATTTCTTCTTGGGGAGTATTAACCCTCTTACGGAGGGATGGGAAGTGTCACTACACAATGTGAATCAGGAGGGAGCGGCTCCTTGTGTTCCGCAGTGACATCCTGGTACTGCTGCTACTGAGAGCTGAAACCACAGTTAAGAGGGGGTCATTAGACTGCCTCCACCAGGTGGGAGGGGTAGAGGTCTGATCAGGGGGAGTCATCTGACAGCACCTTGCTCTTTCTTAGGCTGGTGAAATTAACGTTAAAGTTTGATTCTTTGGGGGGGACCCTCTACTTTTGGGTAGAAGATGGTGCTAAAGGTGGTATGTCCCGGATTTAGAGGACTCACCTTAACCGTTAAAAGGAAGGGAAGAGTAGACATATTGAGAAGCACTTTGGGGTGTAATTTGGCCGGCTCCTTGGTCAGAGATTTAATCTGGGTACCCTATACTTCTCGATGGCCCAGTTTGAAGGCACGAAGAATTGCCCTAAGACATTTGAGCAGCAGCTGAAAGCTCAAATTAACCCAAAATTGAATCAAGACCAGGGCACATTCCACATCGAAGTCTTAAAGCCAGAAGGAAAAATGGGATTGCAGTACTTAGTTTTGATAGGGGAGTGAGAAGGGGGGGGGATGTTCTGATGTCAGACACTTACTCGACATTAGCCGGGTGGGTGCCTGAATACCAGGGGAGCCCTTTATGACACCGGGTGTACTGCAGGTGATGTTATGCCCAGACAACAGGCTAGGACCTTTGGAACTTAAGGTCGAGGGGAACGTGCCCCATATGGGGCACCTTTACCTCCCACCCGAGTTGTGTCAACTCAGACTGATAAAGAACAGACAACTCTGTTCTCCTGCCTTGGGAGCATTTTTGTAAATAGTTATGAATTATGGTGGAGGATTGCCCAGTTGGCTCCTACACCTAGGAAAGGTACTGTTTATGTTGTCTTTGTCTATGTTATTTGCATGGTTTTGACTTTATTTAGACTCTATCACTGGCACTTTATGACTGTACAACAAGCTGAAGGAGAAGTATGTTGCAGTGTCTGGGGGTTGGGGGGAGTTTGTGGGGACGGAGGATGGGGCTACTTACCAGAAGGGAATTCTACCCCTGGCCCATAGATGGCTGACAATAACAGTCTAAGAATTCTCTCTCACAATGTTAATGGGCTAAACAACCCAGTGAAAAGATACAAGATATTATCTATGATAAAAAAACAAAAGCCATCAATTGTGTTACTACAAGAAACCCATTTAAGTAAATCTGAACATAAGAAACTAGGAAAATTTGGGTTCGAGCAGGTAATAGCTGCCTCATACGGGAAAGGGAAGAGAAGAGGCATCGCAGTGTTGATTCCTTGAGGAGTGCAGTTCCAAAAACTAGCCAGTTATGTGGATCCGGAGGGCCGACTGGTTACTGTCACTGGGAAATTAGAGGGAACTCCAGTCACGTTAGCCTCCCTCTATGCACCTCCTGGTTCTACTAGGGAGACGTTACGCCACCTATTGCAAAAAATAACTGAGCAACAAAGAGGTATGTTAATAATGGGGGAGGGATTTAAACCAGGTGTGGGACCAGAAAGACACATCCAATGGTAAAGTGTTTCGTATGAGCCCAGCTAGTCGGTTCATTAGGGAACATCTCAGGGGTACCTTTCTGGTGGACTCTTGGAGAGCACTCAATAAGAACAAACGGGAGTATACACATTACTCTCATCCACACGGCTCCTTTGCTAGAATAGATTATATATTGATCTCCGGGGAGCATCAAGATCAGGCCGTTGAATATAAACACATTCCTTCAGTACTCTCTGATCACTCTCAGGTGTTGCTACGGTTGCATTGGAAAGTGAAGAAGGGTCAATCTCTCTGGAAGTTTAATAATTATTTTTTAAATTTAAAAGAGTTCACAGATATGGCCAAAAAGAGATTAATACAAATCCAACAAGACAACAGGACACCTCAGGTGCCAAGTGGTATATTTTGGGACATGATAAAGGCTGTGTTTAGGGGGGGGATTGTATTAAGTTTGCTGCGCATTTTAGAAGACAACAAAATCAGCAGTTAGCAGAGCTCCAGAATCAGCTATTGAGGCTACAGGGGAGATTGGCAGAGGGGGACATCTCCATAACCCAGGACATTCTAATGGTCAAACAGAAAATCCAGAGGCTAATAGATATTAAGACAGAGCAGGCCCTGCAGTGTCTGCGGCAAAAATATTTTGAAACAGGCCCCAGAGTGTCTCACCTCTTAGCACACCGTTTAAGACAACATACCGCTAAATCCACGATCACTCGAATTAGAGATCCTACATCAGGTCAATTATTAAAAACCCCAGGGAAAATTCAAAATGGATTTAGAGATTTCTACATGAGACTATATGCCTCAGAGCAAAACCCAGACGAAGGGCAAATTAATACCTATTTGGCCAAATTAAATTTACCGAGTTTAACCAGGGAAATGAGAGAGAATCTTGATTCCCCTTTATCCATTTCAGAACTAACCTCTGCGATTAAAAGAATGAAAGCTAAAAAATTCCCTGGTCCAGATGGGTATATGCCTGAATTTTTTAAATTCTTTATTCAGGAAATTAAGGACCCCTTACTGGAGACATGTAGGACGGTGCACTCCAGGGAACCAATCCCAGACTCATGGAATTATGCGGTCATTTCGAGCATCCCTAAACCTGGGAAGGACACCACACATTGTGGCGCTTTTCGCCCCATTTCAGTCTTAAATATTGATTATAAGTTATTTACTTCAATATTGGCGAGACGCTTTGAGGTGGCCTTACCGGAATTGATCAATGGGGATCAGGTTGGGTATTTCCCTGGTAGGCAGACCCAGGACAATATTAAAAGATCACTACAAATATTATACCATGCCGCTTGGTAGGGAGCTCCCAGCCTGGTTCTTAGTCTGGATGCGGAGAAAGCCTTTGACCAAGTGGCATGGAAATTTCTGAGCTTGGCTCTTGACGCCTTTGGATTACCAGAATCATTCACCCGAGTTATACAGAACATATATACCAAACTGAAGGCATATATAAAGATTAATGGAAGAGTCTCCCCTCCAATAGATCTACATCGGGGCATGAGACAGGGATGCCCTCTCTTCCCCTTGCTCTTTGCGCTGTACTTAGAGCCTTTGGCCCAAGCCCTAAGGATGGATGAACTGGTGAGGGGTTGGGATCTGGGGGGGGGGGCATACATAAGTTGGCGCTATATGCTGATGACTTACTGGTTTATCTCAGAGACCCCGAACATACGTTGGAACACTTATGGGCTGAGTTATTAGAGTTTAGTTGCTTAGCTGGCTACAAAATCAATATGACTAAAACGGAGGTCTTGAAATTACGCTATAATCCTTCGGAGCGGATCCGGAGGGAGTTCCCTTTCAGATGGGATACTTCCTGGATCAAATACTTTGGGGTTCATTTGAGTGATCAAGTGGACCAGCTGTATCTCCTAAATTTCGTGCCATTGTTGAGGAAAATTAAGTTAAAGTTGGACAGGTGGGCTCCTGTCACTATGCCCATGATTCAGAAGGTAGAGGGGATAAAAATGATAATACTTCCTCAATTTCTATATCTAGCTCAGGCTCTTCTGATTCCTGTTCCAGAAGCATTTTTCATTCCCTAAGTAGGACAGTGTCATGCTTTATTTGGGGCCCACATAAACCCAGAATCTGCCTTTCAGTACTCCAGATCCCAAAAACAGAGGGAGGTTTAGCACTGTCAAATTTTAAATTATATTATTGTGCAGCGCAGTTACGTACTGCCATTTACTGGTTGGATCAGGCATACTCGGCCAGGTGGAAAGACTTGCAGTTAGGTGAGACCGTATCATTTAAAAATATGAATGAAATGCTATTAAAGCAAAAAGGGAGGTCAAATGTAAGTCAGGAAGAAAACCCATACACAGCCACCACTCTGAGTGTTTGGTATGGGGTCCTGGGGGATAAGGATGCTAAGAGTTGGAGCTACTTGTTGACTTCGGTCCCATACCTGAATTCTTTTCCACCTAACAGGTGGGATGGGGGCTTTAAGAGATGGGAGGAGAGGGGTTTACACTTGATTTGGCATTTTTTGGATGGAAACAAGATTCTACCACTTGATACACTGGTTAACAAATATGGAATCAGTTGGAAGGATAGATGCAGATATTTTCAAATAAGAAATTATAAAAGCAACTTGATGATACAATTTAAGCTGGGGAGTTCCTCGCCTCCACAAATTGTATACTTACTTAAAAAGGTAATAGAAAAGGACCCATTAGGTCTCATATAGTATCCAAGTTATATCAGGCACTGTTATCTTGGAAGGGGGACTCCACTGCCCACATTAAAAGAGCCTGGGAAAGAGACTTAAGAGTCCTGATTCCGGATGACTTCTGGGTATGGACTCAAAGAAGAACTCACTGGGGTATTTCATCAGGGAGTTGGCGGGAGTTTTCATGGAAGATTCTTGTCCGTTATTTCCGATCCCCAGCTATTCAGACTAGATTCCATGCTTTAACCCCTGCCGTTTGTTGGAGGAACTGCGGCTTTACACCCGCATCTTTAGCCCATTTACTATGGGAGTGCCCTGAGTTGACCCCCTTTAAACAAAGCCTTCAGCAGGCTTTGAGAGAAATCATAGATCCTGAATTGGAGGTGTCCCCCTTGTGTTATTTTTTCTTGGATCTGCCTACGGAACTCCGAGACCCCCTGACAATTAAGTTTTTGAAAATCTCTTTTTTGGTGGCTCAAAATGTGATTACTAGCAATTGGTTATCCGCTAAGAGGATCACCCTAAACATGTGGCAAGACCATATGATAGATGTGTACAGACTGGAATCAATAACAGCCAAGCTTAATAAGGGAGTCCCGACCTTTGAGATTTTGTGGAGACGGGTTCTCTACATGGCAGTGGAGAGGCCTGAGTTTGTTCCATGAACAGAGGTAAGTGTAGGCCCAGGTTAGGGTTTTAACAAGACAAAAGTTAATAAAACAGTGGGTCTTTTGATGCACTTGTTGATTGATGCCCGTGCGTGGTCTGCCCCCCTTCCTCCCCCCCCCCGGTTGATCCTCCTTATCCTGAGATGGGACATCCTATGAAATACAAGTTGGGAATGTAAGTTGGAGATACTATAGGATGCATCTAGATAAATACTATAGATACTGTAACTTATTATAGCATAAATTCAACCCATGTATTGTACATTTGCTTTACTATTGGATTTCCTCTGCCAGTGATAGCAATAGAAATGAATCAGCTTGGATGATTGTGACTGGTTTGATGTCCATGTATGTTGTTTGGGTCTTGGCCCACGAAACTACATTAAATAAAGAAAGTTTAAAAAAAAAAGAACTTGCCCCCTGAGAGTATGCCAAACAAGTCCTCTGCATTGGGTAATGGATATGGATCTTGCTGTATACAATGGTTCACCATAACTTTGTAGTCACACACAACCTCACTGCTTTGTCTCATTTCAGTACCTCAATGATAGGGACAGCCCAGTCGCTCCTCCCTACTTGTGAGATGATACCATGGCTTTCAAAATGGTCCAGTTCCTTCTCTACTGCTTCCCTTAAAGCATACAGTACTGGTCGAGGCTTGTGGAAAATTGGAATGGTTCCCAGATACACTTGGATCTTTGCCTTGAAATACTGGATTGTGCTGTAACCGTCCTGGAAAAAAGGACCATGTCTGTCCAATACTTTCTTTAGTGCATCTTGCACCTCTTTGGTCACAGTATTTAAGCTGAAGATCTTTTCCCAGTTCAATTTGATCTATGTGAGCCAGTCTCTGCCTAGTAATGCAGGTCTTTCTCCTTGTACTACCACTAGAGGCAAGGTCCACGTTCCTCCCTCGTAGGTGACTGGTGCTTCAATTTCCCCTAGCACAGAAATTGAGCCTCCCAAGTAAGACCAGAGTTGAATATATGATGGTTGCAATGGGCACTGCTGAAGTTTCTCTCTGTGGATGTGCTCTGGCACAAGAGATACTGAGACTCCGGTGTCTAGCTGCATGCTAACCAGGTTTCCGACTAGCTCCATTTGGAGGTAAATTTCTGCTGCTTTTGCGGTGTTGCATAAACTATGAACAGGCGTAATGCCTCATCTTATGTTTCAGTGGTTGCAGTGCCATCCATGACATACCGTGCAGTAGCAGTCCATGATGTATTTTTGCACACTTTCAATATGTGACCCACATTTCCCCAACCGCATCATTTCTTGTGTCGAAATTGGCTTGTGCTTTCCTGGTTGTTACCTCCACATCTGTAACATGGTTTTGACTTTGTGGAAGTTCCCTGTGGTGCTGACTTCCAGAATGTTTGGTGTTGTTGATAAACAGATGAAGGAGAACTTCATGGTGTGCAATGTCCCTTGGGTGCTGGAGTATGGGTGATTTTGTGAACTCCACTTCTTTGGGGTTCAGAATCTCCTGCTAGTTCCCTAATATCTTTCCAAGCAAGCTCCATAGCAAGGGCCTTCTCACAGGTTGTTTTGAAGGTTAAGTCCTTTACTGACAACAGGCATTTTTGATAGGCTTCTCCTCTCAGACCACAGACAAAGCGATCCCAAAGGGTATTGTCCAGAAACTGGCCAAAGTCACAGGTGCTTGCCAGATGCTTCAAAACAATGATGTAATCGTCAACAGCTTCCCCCTCCTCTTGGTTCTGATGATAAAATCTGAAGCATTCTGCAATGAGAATGTGCTTGTGCTTGAAATGCAGTGACAGTGTCTCTGTGAGTTGAGCATATGTTAAGCCCACCGCTTTGGCAGGTACAGTCAGATTCTTGAGGAGTTGGTACACTGTAGGTCCCAAAACTATTTGGAAGACCTTTTGCCATTTTTTGTATCATGAACTTCATTTGCTTCTAACCAGTGTTCAAAGCATACCAAGTAAGAATCAAAGTCCTCTTTTGAATTATCAAATTCTAGTACTCTGCCAATTGCAGTCATGATGTGTGTGGCAAGGTGTTCCATATTTGCAGTGTCCACAAAAAAAGAAAATGTTTTTTGTTTTATTTTCAAAGACTTTTCAGTATGTGCAGCAATTTCCCTATTATGCAACAAGAGGCTAGTGTTGAGCTGCTTTTACTGCTGTGGCAAGGAATTTAAGCTGAGGGAAGTGTTGACATAATTTATGACTGTTCTTAGATTTCACATACCACAGTCTGTTTTTCCCTCTATAATACTTTTCTCTTCAAACTCAGCAAGTTAAACAGACAATTCACACTAGTTGGAGTTTCAAGTTGCTTTTTTTTACTCTTGCTAATAGGTCTTATAGGTAAGCAAGAGATTTCAGCTCACAAATTTATAGTGCTTACATTAGCTTGACTGGTGGGGAAAGATAAGCAAGCTCATCGAACTAAACATGCATTAGTAGATTAGCAGATGGAGAATCAGTATGCCTTTTTTAAAAAAGAAAAACATGCATTAGCTCACATACTCTTTCTTGCACACATCTGAGTTGTTTTGATCATCCTGCATTGGCAGTGTAATATATATTGATGCCCTCACAGAGTGACTCAGTTACAGCATGTATGTTCAGTGGCCATCTTAATTCTTTTCAAAGATAGTGGACACCACACATATCAGTGCACAAACACAAAGAAAAATCCACTGGGCATGACAGGAACTGATATCTTAGGACTATAAATATCTATATGCATAAACTACAACCCTAATGGTATTCTTTAGACTTGCTGCCATATATATATTTTATATATATATATATATTTATATATATATATATATATATATATATATATATATATATATCCATATATACTACCATATATATATACATGTATATACTATACATGTACTACACCCACCATTACTCCATGGTTGCCCATCAGGTCTCAGTCCTCCCTGTTCCTCTAGGCAAGACTCCTGGTCATGTCTTCCTCCTACTGGCTGGCATTGTTGGTGGGTTCTTCTGCTCCAGGATTTTGACTGGGTCCTGAACCTCTGGAGACAGCAGAGGTGGGGACAAATGCCGGCCAGAGCAAAGGAACCCTGCCACTATCCCTGACATTGAAGGTCCCCTTGGCTTAGTCACAGCTAGAGAGGCTGGACTCTTTCTCTGCTTTTTGAAATCCCTAACTCTGAGCTTTCAACTTGTCTTCTCCTCTTATACAGTGTAAAGGTGGAAGGGTAAGACCACAAATATTAATGACCAAGTTTTCTGTTTCTGGTTGGGTTAGGAAGCTCAGATCACAAACTCCAGACACCCACCTCCAAATTGAAGCCCACTACAGAACATCTCCCAAAGTTAGGCTTAACCCTTGGAGTGCAATCTAGTAGCTTGCCTCAAGCTGAAGGAAGAGAATGAAGAGAGTAAGGCTGGTTACAGTTAAGTGAAATATTATACCATTTTTGGGGGGAGGGAGGTTCCTCCTCACTGCCTTATCAGGCCTGTGAAACTCACCTCTAGCTCCTTCTTGATATGCATTCCATGTAGCTTTCCCATTGCAATGGGGCCCCTATTAGGTTGAGCAGCTGGGGAACCAGAATCAAAAGCCAGGGTAGCAATTTAGGGAAGTGTCCTGTGGCAGATGTTGCCATTGCAACAATACTTAGAAAAAAACTGAGTTTAAGCATGCTAATGGGAAAGACATATAACATCAAAGCCACATGACCTGTGACACTGATCACGTCATCTACCTCTTAACCTGCTCATGCTCCAAACATTATGTTAGTATGACCACCAGACCCCTGAAATTGTGCATATCTGAACATAAGAGTAGCATTAGGTTAAAGAATGAAGCATCCCCTGTAGCCATCCATTTTGTAGAATCAGGTCATAACCCCTCTTATTTGAAATTTTGGGGAAATGAACATGTGCAACCTCCTTAAAGAGGGGAAAACTGGACAAAAGCAGTAGAACAAAGGGAGATGTTTTGGATTTATACCTTGAATACAACTTGTGACAGATTTGGTCTCAATGATGAAGAAAATTGGGGGGCTAGCTGGTAAACCTCCCTTACAATTCAAATCATTAGACACATATAACTTTTAAACCCCCCCTTAGCCTGTGACAGTCACACAAAACCATTAATACAAATAAACATTTTCCTGAAATTCCCCCCCACACAGAAATCCCCTCCCCTATTCCACTGCCCTGACTTGCCCACTCTCCCCTTCTAGGTGGCCGCTAATAACAAATTATCAGTCCCTATAAATGTATTTGCAATATTGTTCTGCCCTGTAACCAGGGCATATTTTGCCCTTCCCACTTGACCTCTGACAGCACTTGATGACCTTCTACCTGAAACCCTCAGGGATTCTCCACCATCTAGGAGGATACACTTCCCAACTTTAATCATATGATATAAACCCAGAACACTACAGCGGCTGATGGAAAAAGTTTTTTTTTTCTATCAAACTTACATCACCCCTTTAAGATAGGACTTCAGCCAGAACTTGGCATTCAACCAGTAGTTCTGACATGCTGACTTGGATACTGTTTAGAAGCCAAAATTCTATGCGTACACTTAGACAAGAAGCAATCCACAGCAACCAGAAAGAGAAAGAAACAAAGTAAGGGACAGGTTGGTCAAAAGCCACTCGAGTGTTATATTAAAAACATGGGACCTTGAGTTGGAAAGCACCACACTGTGTTGGTATACACAGTGTGGTGTTTACTGCTGCTAGGCAGCCTTGCCTAACTCGTGATTGGGTCACACAGCATGGTGACTCATCTGGGTAATGCAGCTTAGTCTCCACCCCTTGGCCCATTGCTATAAAAACAAACTCTGGTCAGATCCACCATGGCTGCATAATGAAGTTAGTAAATCTGTGCAAAATTGGTAAGAAGGTGTGGAGAAATAACACAATGATTTGTAAGTAGTAAGATTTGTTTTAGTTTCTGTTCTAAGGGAGGCATACACATTATTACAAAAACATATGGAGGTGTACATTTTAATGGAAGGAATCGGAAGCTTACAAAAGAACCCCAGAGCAAATGCCACTGATGTATGTGTCATCCCGGATGATACTGGCCAGACAGACACATTTTAAAGAAAACACAATTGCACATATCCCAATAATACAAAGCATCAAGGGAAATATATGCAAATCCCCATGATGGTACAGAAGGTGGCAGTACATGAAAAAGTAATGGCTGTCATATATTCAGCCTTGGGATTATTTACACATTTGTTTTTATTTTATTTTTTAAGAGAAACAGGGTTTGTGTCCGTGAGGTGATGTAAGTTATATTTAAGCAATGTGTTGATGTCAAGAAGTCAGGTGTAATGATGATGGACTGTTAGAGAGGATGTGATATTAACTTTCAGAGGGGGTGTTTTTGATAAGGGCAAGGTAGTTATGCATGTGATAATGGGAATATTAGAAAAGTATGAGGTCTATGCAGAAGTGGAGTGAAAATATGCACAGTTTCAAAAGTATGTGCTCAGAGTGCGGGCAAATGTGATATGCAAGTTTGTTTTAGAAATAGGTAAAAATAGCAATACATACAATTAATAGAAAGATAGTTAATTACATAGACATATAGACAGAAAACGAGAGACACAGAGAGACAAGCAGAATAGGAATGGCAGTGAAGTATTGAAGTAACACCAACCCCACCCCCAACCCGCAGACATGGACAGGCATTGGGGTGTGCCTTTGGGTCATTGGCCATAACACTTACATCATTTCACCTCACCCTACCCTGCAGACACAGACAAGAGTCGAGGTGTGCCTTGGGGTTTTCAAACTTTACACTCACCCCATTCCATACAGAAATATGCTGAAATGGGTACAGTATAAAAGAATGGAGTTAACTTTGGAGCTGAAGAGTCAAAGGCATACCTTGATACCTGTCACTGGCTGCAGGGTGGGGGTGGGGTGGAAAGGCATGAACATTACTGTTGACAATCCCGAGTCACGCTCCAATGCCTGTCAGTCCCTACAGTGCAGGGTGTTATGGTCAGAAACCCTAATGCCCTGGGTGTTTCTTGCTATTTTCACTCCAAGTTTTCAGCATGGGCTTTTTGGGACCCCACCACATGAACAGTGACACTATCAGTTCATTAGCTGAAAGGAGATTTTGCACAGCGACTCTGCCATTTGGCACCACAAGTGCAAGAACACATTTTAAACAGGATGTAAAAAATGACAGCTATACATTTCTTGCTTCAGTAACTGCTCAGCACATCTGTTGCATGACCTGCTTATTGACATTTTATATCTGATATGTAATGTACTGCTGCTATGGCTGTATGGCTGAGAGGGACCTGAAGGTGGTGTGGATGTCAAGATGAACAACTCAGGCCACGATGATGGGATGCATTGCTAGGTGGGTCATGTCGGAAGGAGGGAAGTGATACTCCCTCTGTATAATTGCTTGGTGAGGCAACACCTTGAGTACTGCATGCAGTTTTGGAGGCCACACTTAAAAGAGGGACATTGAACTCCTGGGGAGGGTCCAGAGAAAGGCAACCAAAATTATCTGGGGCTTGGGGGAAAGGACCTAAGGGAAGAGGCTTGAAGAGCTGAATATATGCACGTTGGATGAGAGATGGGATGGGGGGACATAATAGAGGTCTTCAAGTACATGAAGGGGGTAAACAGGGGTGGCGAAGTCATGGTGCTCCGAAGGAAGGAGGAGGTGCAACTAGAGTGCATAGGTGGAAGCTGGAGGGGGGATTCTCAGGGGAGAAAGTAGGAGGTGCTACTTCAGTGAGAGGGTGGTAGAACAATGGAATGCTCTGCCCGGAGGACTGGTGGAGGCAGAGACTGTGGAGGGGTTCAAGAGGGGGTGGGACAGGTACAATGGAAGGGTTGTGGAAGCAAAGTTCAATGAAGCGGGAATACCCTGGACTGGAAACGGAGAAACCCGAGAGGGTGGGGGGGCAGCAAGATCAACTCCCGGGGTGGAGACTGACCTAAAGAGCAAACACAAAAGCCCACTAGGCCTATTCTTCTGGCATTTTTGTATGTTAGTACAGTATATTGGTATGCTTACTACACCAACATCATGAACCATAAAACAGATGACTGCCATAACTAGGGAGGCAGTATAGTACAGTGGTTTAAGGCTCTTAATTGCAAATCTGGAGATCTGGGTTTGAATCCCACTGCCCCACAAAAAAAAAAATGCAAAATTTTCTTACAGAGCTAATCAGCACTAACTGCTCATAGAATGCTGATACCTACATTTACAGCTTAGCAAATACTTGAAATCTAACTGAGTGGGGTTTCTGTAAGAAAACAGGTAGAGTTTGCATTAATTATAGCATTGATTATCTGGGCAGTTTCTATGCTTTTATGGTTGTGTATAGTTTGATAAAATTAAAAGTTTTAAAATTGAAACACTTCTGCTAGCTAGACTTGACACACATAGAAAACAAAAATAGTGAATTAGAGCTATTTAGCTGTTGTCTTACAGAAACCCCAGTTAGCTAGCTCTCCCCTAGACTGGGAAGGGAGAAGCCCAAGAGGGTGGGGGGCAGCAAAGTCAGCTCCCAGGGTGGGGACTGACCAAAGAAGCAGACATGAAAGCCCACTAGGCCTATTCTGCTAACATTTTTGTATGTTGGTATGCTTACTACACCAACATCATGAACCATAAAACAGATGACTGCCATAACTAGGGAGGCAGTATAGCACAGTGGCTTAAGGCTCTTCACTCCAAATCTGGAAATCTCAGTTTGCATCCGACAGCCCCCATACAAATGTGGAGTATTTTTTTAATAAAGTATAAAATATATATGTGTGAGTCATTTAGTTTGGAGAATATTTGTTTCATTATTTGAAAAAGTGTGATACACTAAATGTGTAGTGCAGTGAACCATTGTAATATGGAATCAAATGTGTATCTGAAATAATTGTTGCCATTTATGCTCACTGGACAAAAACAGTTGCACAGCTCTGCTGTTGTGAAATTATTTTAAAGCAGTGCATATGCTAAATCCTACTGCCACATGCAAAACACCATACCCTACCTACTTGCCACATATAAACTCAACTATATTAAAAAAATAATTCTATGCACTTTTTTTATTTTACCAGGAGAGACACACTAAGCTAAAAGCTAGTTTACTGGTGCGACCTGGGAGCACAAGAAAGTTAAGTGATTTGTGTAGGGTCACACAGTATGCAAGTGGGAGCTGTGGGAGTCAAACCCAGGTCTCTAGGTTTGTAGCTCAGAGCCTTAAACCACTATGTTATACTGCATCCTTAACCTACCTGCCTACTTAACCATTATTCATTCCCCAGTCCCATTTACAACACGGTTACACTTGTATGTAATACATACTTCTCAAACTTGAAAGAAAAAATACACTGTATCATCAGTCTGTGTTTACCAAATACTGTGCCCATGATTAAAATAATTTGAACCCCTCCATCCAAAAATGTACCCTGACATGAAACTGCATGTTTAACTGTAAAGACAATTAAAAATTGTATTTCTAAATGCATTACTAACACCAATGCTTCATGATTAAAACAATTTCAACCCCTCCCCCCAAATATGTGCCCTGACAAACTGCATTCTGGGAAGATTGCCTTGGACAAGATGCAATAAAAAAAAAAACTGAAAAACAGGTTTCATGGAGCAAATGCCAACATCCTGTTTCTAGTGACCATGATAAAATAAAATAAAAATAGTTAAGCTCTGATCAGAATAGCTTTTAAAATCACCAATTGTTTTCTTGTTCAGTGTTTTCTAATACATCTCAAACTTAAAAGAAAAAACACACTTTATCATCAAAATCTGTGTTCACCAAGTACTGAGCCCATAATTAAAATAGTTTTTTTTATTTATTTATTTATTTAAGAATCAGTTTACAACCTTTGAGCCAGAGGCTCGTTTACAAAGGTACTTCATCACATAAAGACATACATTGCGTTTCAGTTACATAGCACAGATTTGCCAAAAATCAGTAGGCATTCACCAGAGGTGCCACGTCACATTGTGGTCAGACAGATACAATTGGGTACAGGTACATGTAATCGATAGCAGGTATTAAACAAGTTGGTATCAAGTGAGCAATTCTGGTAGATAAACATTGAAACAGCTGGCACTGGCCAGGTAAACCTAGGCAAGGTGGACATGGAAGTGTGTAGAGGGATGGTTGGGTGGAGAGCTGCCCGGGGCATTGTCAGGAGAGAAAATAAAGAGGTGGGGGCTATGTTCAGAGACAGGAGCAGTTACGAGTGCTGAAGATGTGGTTCCGAAGTGCAGTTTTGAATGTGGAGATGGTGATGGCATTGGTGATGGTGGCAGGGAGAGAGTTAAACCAGGTTGGGGCTCTATAGCTGAAGGACCTCTGGCCACGGCTGGTTCTTGTTCTGGGGACCTTTAGAGTGGTCTTGTAGGAAGACCGTGTTGCAATGGTGGGAGGGCTCTGGTGGATGGATGCTGTTACCCCAGGGGGGGAGAGCCCAGGTAGGGTTTTTTTGGTGAGGAGACAGGTCTGGTATTGGAGCCGTTCATCCAGGGTAAGCAGGTTAGCATCGACATATAGCTGACAGGTGTGTGTGAGTCTGGGGGCACCAGTAATTAATCTGCATGCTTTATTCAGGGTTAGGTGAATTTTGTTGAGTGCAGTGGTGTCGGCAGCACCGTATACTGGTAGACCATAGTCTACAAGGGACAGAACGGACGATGTAACCGCTAGCCGGAGAGCATTTGGGGGAAGGCAGCTTTATGGTGGAATAGGATGCCAAGCCGTGTGTTAGTGGCGGATGTTAGGTGTCGATGTGGGTGTGAAATGTGAGGCTGAATCAAGGTAACCCTAAGGTATTTGTAGGAGGGACTTGTTCCAGTGGTTGGTTGGTGCTTGGAAGGATATAGAGTGGGTGGTTGCTAGCTTTGTTTTGGGGGTGTGAAAGAGCATAGTTTTGGTTTTCTTGAGATTGATGATGAGTCTGCGCTCAAACCAAGCCTCGGCACAGTTGAAAGACTGCTGTAGGGAGTCCTGTAGGGAGATGGGATTATGGTGGGTGGCAAACAGGACAGCGTCGTCTGCATACAGCAGGATTTTGCCAGAGCATGCACTGAGCAGGGTGTTCAGATACAGTGAGAAGAGAAGGGGGCCCAGGATGGAGCCTTGGGGGACCCCAGAGAGAATGGGACGGGTATCGGAGAGTGTGCTATTAATCTTGACACACTGGGATCGAGTGTCAAGATAGCTAGCACACCATGCCAGGGGGCCAGCCAAGAGACCAGTGAGGCAGAGTGCGTTCAGCAGCAGTGGATGGGAGACAGTGTCGAAAGCCTTTGAGAGGTCAATGAACACTGCACCAGCTAGGGAGCTGGAATCCAAGGAGGAGTGTAGGAAGTTGGAGAATTCAATAAGGGCAGTGCTGGTACTGTGACCAACCCGAGGAAGCCATGTTGCTCTGGGCATAAGATGTTATGCTTAGCCAGATAATCAGTGATTTGAATGGCCACCACTTTCTCCAGGGCTTTAGAGAGGGAGGGAGGATGGAGATTGGCGAGTTGTTGGCGATGACCTGTCGCCTCCTTTATGAATAGGTGTGATAATGGCTGTTTTCCAAGCTGTGGGGAATTGTCCCAGGCAGAGTGACTGGTTAATAGGCTTGTGAGAGGTGCAAGGACTTCATCTAGCACCAGCCTGAGGATGCTGGGGTCCAGTGAGTCACTGCGGGATTGTTGCCATTGAGAGCTTTGGTTAGGATGGGTCTGGCTTCCCGGGTGGAAATCTTTCGCTAGGAGGAAGCTGGGGTGCTGAAGGACAGGGGAGTTTGGCTGGGGAGGGTCAAAGAAATTACTAGGAGGACTGAGCTAAGGTCAGTGAAAGTGGTGTTGAACCAGTTAGCTATGGTGGCAGGCTCGGTGGAGGTTGTGCCATTTCTAGTGAGCTGGGATGGGCGGGGAGCAAGCTTTACCATTGAGTTGCTTAATGTTATCCCAGAAGGTCGGGCAGAGCCCCAGGAGGAGGTAAGGAGGCCTGGTAATGGTCTGCCTTGGCTCCTGATGGCCCATGAGCATTTATTTCGGGCTGCATTGTATGCTTGCCTATCAGACAGACGACCTGTTTCAGTGGCAAGGTGCCAGAGGTTATCCCGGTTTCTAAAGTAATTGTAGGAGGCGGGCTAACCCAGGGTGCATTCTGTTTTTGGACGGGTTTTGGTTAAGGGTGCAAAGAGATCACAGGCCATGTTGAAGTTGTGAGTGAAAAGGCGAGGCAGTATCAATGTTGGTTGCCTGCTGAATGGGGGACCAGTCTATCTGGGTGAGAGTCCCTTAAGTTTCTTCAGCCCACCAGGTCGGAGCGCTGCAGGAGGTGGTCTGGGCTTTGGGTTTGGGATTGGGGTTACCCAGTGGAATAGGATAGGGAGTGGTCACTCCAGGGAGTCTGGGAGGACCTGGATGTTTTGGATTTTATGGGGTGATTAGTTATAATAACATCCAGCAGGGTGCTAATTACCACTCTTAGGGGTTAAGTCTCGTGGGCTGGGTGACGAGGGTTGTGTCAGATCTTGGGCCACAAATGGAGTCTCTGGTGGTGGATGCGGTGCTGAGCCAATTTACGTTAAGGTCCCCACTAGGATTTGTTCTGCCTTATGGTGGAGGGGTGGCCAGGTAGTCCGTTAAAGATATTAGGGCTGGGTGCTGGTTCTTTGGGGAACATAGGCTGTGGTGAGATAGAGGGCTCCTAGAGGGGTCTGGGGAGAGTCTGAGGTAGGGCCTGGGCCCCATTTGTGAGGGCAGGGTGGGGAGTGCGTGTCCAGGTATTGTGTCCCTGGTGTAGATTGCACAGCCACCCCTCGCTTGCCTACTCGGTCCTCCCGTGTATAAGGTATAGCCTGGAGGGAGACAAATGAGTCTGAGTTGATTTGGACAGCCAGGTTTCAACCAGGGCTATGATGTCTGGTTGGTGAGCCAAGGCCCAGCACTGTAGGGCGTCAAATTTCTTCAGCAGGCTGCATATGTTCATGGAGGCTACTGAAGACCAGTGGGCTGAGTGTGGGTGGATGGGAGGGCAGGGCCTGGGTTGGGGTGTATGTTCCCGTTGGAGTAGAAGGAGGAGAAGTGCTCTGGTCAGAGGGAGGCTGATGGAGAGTTTACGCCGGGAGCGATATAATAAGGAATGGGGTTTGGTTGCACAAGGGGTTTGACCCCCTTCCTCCAAAAATGTGCCCTGACATGAAACTGCATGTTTAACTGTAAAGACAATTAAAATATGTATTTCTAAATGCATTACTAACACCAATGCTTTCAACATTTTGAAACTACTAAAGACAAATTATATATAAATTATACATATATAAAATGTTTAAGAAAAACACGTGGCTCTTATTGTAAATTAGAATGTGCATCTAGATCTCCTTCTGAGGCCCCAGGTGGCTCTGATAATCATTTGTTCCAAAGGATTTTTAAGTCAATTGAAGGCATTAAATATCTTCTGTTCTCTTAGTCCTTAATAAAGCCATCACATATCTTGTGTTCTTCACTGCATAAGCATGTTCTGTTGGTTGATACAGGTACCAAACTACTGTATCTTGTTACAGCATGATAGAGCTATCTCGTGCCCCTCCCACATGAATCAGAAAAAAGTTTGGGGTGGATCTTTAGGAGCTTCTCAGGTGAAGGCAGGGCTGGATCTTACTCCCCCAAAAAACCTAATGCTGCCTCCCACTACTCAGGTTCCAGTTCTTGTACCACCTATTTAAGAAAAAAAATAGTACCCTGTAACCATTGACTAACATGAAAATTTATTTATTTGAGGGTGGAAAACATTGCTTGGAGGAGGGTGAGGTGGAAGAGACTACTTACACCTTCCGTCAGTTCTGCGGAGAGAAAACATTACATCACTAGTTTTGTACATTCAAAACGTCTGCAGGCTCTGCCCACTGCAGCCATAATGACCAGCATTTGAAGCACAGTGTAGCAGAGACACTATGTGTTGGAGCAGAACACACAGGGCTGGATATTCAAAAGGGTTGTGCCATGCGCAATAGGGTTGTACCAGCGCAAGTCTGAAAATGCGCCATTCTGCGATATTCAGCGGGAGGCAGTTGAGCCACCAAAAACATTCTGAGCAACAGCGCAATGATAATGAAGGCATGCACAACCGAAGGGGGAGGAACCATGCATAAAGGGCGCAGTGCGATGTTCAAAGACTTGCGTAATGCGCAACAGTGGAGCAAGCAGAAGTTGCGCCATAGCAGAAATGAGCCAAAATAAAAAGGAGCAAGGAAGAGGTGCAAGAATGCTACAGGGAAGCCACATGAGGCAGGGAGAGAGACAAGGACAGGGAAACTGTGGGAAACAGGGCAGGCCAGGGAAACCACACTGGAGGAGGTAGGTGTGTGGTGACACACATACCAGAGGCCAGCACAGACAGGTGTACCCGGTGCAGGGGAGGTAGCAGTCAGGACAGCGGGGGGAACAAAGCAACAGCTGCAAGGGGGAACACAAGCCAGCAACATGAGCAGTGCCACCTTCCACATGGAGGCTGTAATGAGGGGGGGTGAGAAGGCATGCAGCAGGGGGACATGGCCATGGAAGGGCCCATCAGCGGTATGCCCCCAACAGGCAGTACCAAGCCCACACCAGCTTTGAGCTGTTTACAGACATCGAGATTGTGGGCTGGTACCACCTGAACAGGGAAATACTGAGGTGGCTCTGTGAGCTGTGCAGTGATGTGATGCAGGCACCCACACGACGGAGTCATGCCCTGTCAGTGGAGACAAAGGTAACAGCCTGCATGTGCTTGCTCACCACAGGTACCTTCCAGAGACCAACTGGGGACACCACAGGCATAACACAGCCGGCCGCGTCAGCATCCTCACCCAATTCCTCAGCACACTGCTGCCACATGCTGTGAGTACATCCATTTCCCCAAGCTTTTCGCGGCGGGCGCATGCAAACATACAGGAGTTACACAGGGTAGCACATATGCCTGGCGTGCTAGGGGCAATAGACTGCACCCATGTGGCCATACGCACACCACCTAGCGAGGAGGGGGCCCCACACATGAACTGCAAGGGCTATTCCAGTGTCAACTGCCAGGTGGTGTGCGATGCCAGTGGGCGCATCATCAATGTCTGTGCCACGCACCCTGGGGGAGCACATGATTCATACATCTGGCACCAGTCAGCACTGTGCCACTGCTTTGAGAGTGGGGACATCCCCGCAGGACATCTAGTGGGTGAGTATGCAAATTAAATGGACATATCGTGGGCCTGGGGGGGCATGGTCAGAGGTGCCATGGGTGTGGCCCACAGGGCTTGGGGCAGTCCGGAGCTGAACATGAAACTAACCTCCACTCTCTGCACACAGGTGACAGTGGATACCCACTCCGTCCCTGGCTGCTCACACCCTACCGGCGGCCCATGACCCCATCGCAGTAACGCTACAATAAGGCACATGCCACCACATGCAGTGTCATTGAGCAGGTGTTTGGGATGCTGAAGACATGTTTCTGCTGCCTGGACACCTCTGGCAGTGCCCTACAGTACAGCCCCTCAAAGGCCTGTGGGATATTCCTGTCCTGTTGCATGCTGCACAACATGGCCAAAGAATGTGGGATAGCCGTACAGGTTGAAGAGGGGGACAGCGATGGGGACGCCGGTGATGATGGTGATGGGCTGCCCCCCCTTGGCCGACGGGACCCCCGACTGATCCGGCTGGCACAGCTGCACCGGAACACCATCACAGAGGAGCACTACAGCCAACGCAGGTAAGTCATGGTGCCATGCGCAACCACCAGTGGCTAAGGAACAGCCCACAAACATGCATGGAAACACACCAGGGTGCATGCTGGCAAGGGATGTGGCAGGGCACAGAAGCACACACACACACACACACAACCAGGGATGGGTGAACAGCAACACGCCATATGGACGGACACACACACACGCACACACACAATGCACCAAACGTGCACAGAGGGCAGAAGGAAAACTGAGCCAGAACACCAACACTAGCAACACACATGTCCACAGGCCACCACGCCCACTGTCTGTCCATGTGTGTGTGTCAGATGCTGGGCACCATCGCACTTTGGTGTACAGTGCAATGCAGGCATCATCATGCACACGTACCTGTGGACAGCAGCCGGGAGGGTGTGCAGGTGGACCATGTTTCCGCTTGTGTGGCTGGGCACCCACCTGTGCACTGACCACCAAAACACACAATGCACACAGGGCAGCACCAGACAGTGCCCACGCTGGGAGACAGGTCATTCTCGTGGCACAGTGCCACAGCCACCTCAGATGCATGGGCGGCCCTGCTGAGACATGCCAGCACTGGTAGGCTGACCACGGGCCTCATGGGGTGGCACCGATGGTCCCCCCGGGGTTCCACTGCGTGAACATGACCGTGCCTGCGCGGGGGTCTGCAGCACACCGAACATGCCTGCACCAGGAGTGCTTGGGATGCCCACAGCTGAATCCGGTGTCGACAGGGTGGGTGTCACACAATGCTGAGAACAGGAAGAAGATAGCGAACTGCGTGGTGTGAGTGATGCATGGGCACCTGACTGTGTGCCCATTGTGGCCATGACAGCAATGGACGCCTGTGCATGCCTGTCAATGGCAGCGGTCACATCCTCCCGCAAATGGTCAATCCGTGACAAGATCCTATCGGTGTCCCTGCTGCGATGCTCCTCTGCCTGCTCCAGAACTGCACACAGTGCCTCCACAGACGTTGCAAGCCGCATTTGCTGCTGGACCGATGCACGCAGTAGGTGGGTGTGCTTGTCAAAGAGGTCATCTGCCTCCTTGGCATCCTGTCCCTCAGGCTGTGCATGGGCCTGATGTTCAACACCCCTTGAGGGTGGGCACTGCACACCAGGGCCAGGTATGGGCAAGTCCACAGGCATTGCACAGACGTTGCCGCCGAACCCTGAACCCCCAGTCCCGGTGGGCGACTGCTGCTGCCGGCCCTCCGGCCGCTGCACCCAAGGGCTCAGTATTGCCGCCGCTGTGGCCACAACAGTCCCACTGTCCTGACCAGCCACCGGTGCTGCCCCACTGGTGCTGACAGGCACAGCCTGGGACTGTGCTGACACGCTGGCACACAAGGTGGCACCAGCCAGAGCCATGGGCATGAGCTGACCTGCTGTGTGTCCATTCCATGGCAGACACGTATCACTGCCCATGATGGTCGTGTCTTCATCACTGGTGCAGGTCTCTGCCCCAACCACAGCCACGACATGCTGGCATCCTTGGACGCCAGAATGTTGAGACACAGGAAGGGCTTCCCCCACACCTGTCTCAACGACGTCAATGTGGACAGCCAGGCGGCACCACTGTCGTGCCGATCCACAGAAACCTGTAGAGGTGGATGGTCCAAACTTTGACTCTGTCCGACTGTCCTCAGTGGACAGACCTACCAATGTTGACCCATGCAGACGCTCAGGATCTGTAAGGGAAAGTAAAGTCACGTTACTGCGTGTAACCTAACCAGCCCCCCCCAAGGCACACCATGGCTTACCATGCAGAGATGGGCCACCACCAATCTGGAAGCTACTGCCCGGAACTCCCTCTATGGCACTGCGGGGCATGCTTGCAGCAAGCCTGTCCTCTGCTGGTGTGAGCTGCACCACCTCCGACTGTCCACCGCCTGTTGCAGCACGTGCCGCCCTGATGGCAGCCACCTTCTCCTTCACCCTCCTCCTGTCAGTACCCATCTTCTTCTTACACTCCTGCATGGAGTGTTGGTGGCTGCCATGCAGGTTCACGGCACATGCCACCTCCTCCCATGCAGCAGCACAGGCCGGAGGAGTGCCCCGCCGTCCACTGAGCAGTGGCTCCTGATCCAGGTAGGCCTCGAAAAGTGCCTCGGTCTAGGCCTTCGTGAAGTTGGGCCTCCTCTTCCGCCCACCATCATTGTCCTCCTCACCCAGTCCTTGCTCAGTCATTATTCAGCCTGTAAGGATGGCAGTGGTTACCTGTGACTGTGCAGTCCAAAGCATGTCCCTGAATCCACAGTCCACACTCCCACACAGCATGCAACTCACTAATAAACTGCAGTAACCGAATATGGCCACTGCAGAACTCTGTCGCACTTTTATAGCGCAATACATGCAAATTAGGTGAGGAGCAACTTTAATTAGATGAAAATCGTGGTGCTGCGCCATTGAATGGCTGATCGGATGATTAGCATATGACAGCTGAATATTGCGCTTTTGCGCTTTGCACAATTGTGTTGAACGGGCTGAGCCAATGGCGCAGTTCCGTGGCATGTGTAGTACACCTCACTGCGCACGCCCAGGCTGCTGACTCTGGCGTCTGCCGTGCTGATGACGTGCTGTGAGCGATGGTCAATGCAGGGCATGGCCACCATTGTGCCAGTGGCGCTATAGCGAGGGTCACTACATGGCACTGTGACAATTGGCCTGCATAGGTGCAATGGCAAAACTGCTCGATAGTCCGCTGTGGCACTGGCAAACAGGCAACCAATCATGCTATATGCATAGTCGTCTGATGGCGCTGTGCGTGGCCTTGCGCCAGAGACCCTTGACCCTGTGCCTGACCTTTGCCCCCTTGGCACCAGGCGTCCAGCATGGCTGCACCTCTATCGTGCTGTTTGGTAACAGTGCGATAGGGAATGGCAGCACTGTACCGTGCAGCATTTGCACGTGGAGTACCGTGCTGCAGAGTGCCATATTGCCTACTATAGTGGTTGAGACGGCACGCAGGAGAGCCCCACAGTGGACTGCCATAGAGTTGGCAAACCTTGTGGCCATTGTGGAGCCACACCATGGGCCTCTGTTTGGGGAGGAGCCACTGGACAGGGCCAGGACCCAGGTCTGGCTGGAGGTGGCCACTGACCTTGGGAGGCCACCAGATGGAGGAGGACCATGGAGCAGTGCAGGCACGCTATGGGGACCTCAGGAGGAGGGAGCCAGAGCTACTTGCACATCTGCGGTCGCATGCCAGGAGGGCATGGTGCCTCATCCAGGTGGGTGATATCCACGCACTTGTATTGTCCATATGGGTAACAGTGTTTTATGTGTCCAGCACATAGGGAGGGCAAGTCTAGGGTTGACTGTGGCGGTGTTTACAGGGTGTGGGGTGGGTGGGTCTTGCTGGGTGGGTGGGTGGGCACACACATTGGGGCAGGGGACTTTGCTCGGGATTGTACTGATGTTCTTCTCTCCTTGTTTCCCCACAGGCATGGACGGCGGCGACGCTGAGGGAGGAGGCAGAGGGAGGAGGACAGACACCCAGGAGGATGGGGACCATCACGCCGACCTGACCCGCCCGAAGAGGGTGAGTGCCATGACTCCATGATTACTAGTGCATGCTGTGTAACAGGGTGGGCAGCGGGGCATGGCCACCATCCATGGACACCACTGCCATGCACGCGACTTGTGACAGTCAGCACTGTCCAGTGGCACTGCATGTCTAGGAGTGCGTCAGTGGTGGTCCATGTGTGCACCGGGCACATGGCTGTGGCACTGTCTTCCCACCGCATAGCCACGTTGCTGTACGGCCTTGGTGGTGCTGTGTAGGACATGGGCGGTGGGTGGTTGCAGTGGTCCACATGGCTGTTGCTGCCTGGGTGGGCAGGTTTTGTGGACACGGTCACTGTGGGTGGTCACACACCATCACAGGGGCGTGGCACATGGCTGTATGCCATGCACAATGGGTGGGCTGCAGGGGGATGGACAGTCACACCTATTGACTCTGCTCCCTCATCCTAGGTGACCGGAGGCTCCTGCAAATACAGCGGTCCATTCAAGAGCTGCTAAAGGTGGCCAGGGAGACTCTGCAGCTCCTACAGGACATGAACTTGCATGGGGTCAGGAGGAGAAGGAGGGCCAGACAACAGCACCAGGAGGAGGAGGAGGACCGGGGCGGACGTTGATGTCCCCATGCCCCAACTGCCACCTTCCCCTCTTTGACCCACCCTCACACCCCTTCTTCCCTCTCCCATATGTTCACCCTTGCCCCTCACCCACCCCACCTTGTTTATGTCCCTCACCCCCACGTTTGTAAATAATTCTGTATATAGTTATTTTTCAATATTACAATACATCTATTTTGATATGAATACTGTTGTGGTCTCTGATTTGCAGCAGGCTATTGGTGCTCAGCTGCAGTGGTGTGCATGGTGTCTGGGGTGGTGCAGTCATGGGTATGTGTGTATGTCCATGGGGAAGTGACTATGGTGTGGGAGTAGCTATCAGTCGGTGTCTGTGGTGTGTGTGTTGTTCCCTGTGTATTGAATTACTGTGTGCAGTGGTCCATGGTGCATGCTCTTTGTCCATGGTTCCCCTGTCAACCCGTCCATGGCCTGTGCAGCTGACACCCTGTGACCTGCAAGGTCTGCTGCCATGTCACTAGTGGCAGTTCATGCCGGTCAGCCACTGTAACTGTCACAATGCTGAGTTGCCTCCTGTCACTGGTGTGGTGCATGTTTGCCTCAGGTGACACTGTGGCCTCCACGGTTGTTGTCCCACCTCCATGCTGTGGCTTGTGTGTGTTGCAGGGGATGTGCACCACTGTCTGTGACTTGTGCTCCAGGCATATGATGGTGGTGTACAGGTCCATAGTGCCTGCGCAGGGTGGCTGGCACTCCTGTGCCATGGGGGACTGCAGGCTGTGTGTGCATGGTTTCCATAGGCCCACACTGGGGGCTGGGTTGCCACGCTACTGCATCCCAATGATATTGTCCCCTTGGGTATGGGTGTGTGTTTGTCCCTGCACTGTGTTGCATCCGGTGTGATGCATGCTTCCACGCAGCACTGTGGGTGTCTGTGCTGGCTGTTGTGGCCAGTGGTGGGTCAGGGTGTGTCACTGGAATACTGTGCAGGGTGCTGTATCAATGGTGGTGGTGTCAGGGGCACGCCCTGTCCCATGTGGGGTACTTCTTGTGCCGATGCATGGTCGGTCTCTCAGCTGTGCCTCGGGGATTGTGCATGTTGGCACTGTGTCTGCAGTTGTTGCATTGCCGTGTGCTGCCACCCACTGCTGGGTGCTCATGGTGGAGCTGGCTTGTATGGTTCTGTGGTACACGTGGTTGCAGTGTCACAGTGGGGGTGGTGGTATGCATGGGGTTTCCTGCAGTGGTGGTCACTGCTCATGGGGGGATGTCTGGGGGTCATGGTGCAGGGTGTGCTGTGCACTGGGGGGGTGGCACAGGGTGGTCCGCCCTCCTTGTGTGGCAGTCTCAGCTTGCCGTTGGGTGTGATGGGGCACCATGGCCCAGCTGTAGGTTGTTTGCTTGTCCCCATGGGCCGGTGGTTATTCCAGCCCTCCCCCAGTTGTGCTGTGCTTGGGGTGTGGGGGCACGATGTCAGTTCTGCTGTGTGTTCCTGTGCCCATCTGTGGCATGGGTGGTGGGCCCCTACCTCCCTGGTTGTACAGTTACATTGCTCTGCAGCTGGGGGGCTCCTTGCTTGCACTATGGCACCTCTGGACTGCTTAGCTGGACATCCCTTGTTGCACCATAGCACATCATATCTGTTCAGCTTCCCCTCCCTAGTTGCGCTATGGCGCAGATTGTGCGATATTCAGACGTTAGCTGTAGGTGCAATTTGGCTTGCTCCTTTTTTGGATATCACACCTTTTGAGCATGGGCGCAATTGACTTGCGCTTGCCCCTGCTATTGCGCACTTTTTGGGCGCAGTTTGAATATTCAGCCCACAGTTTCTAAGCCTCTGGTAAGGTTTCTTTACACCACTAATCACATTGGCTAATTGGAGCTATGTTCGCTTGAAACAGTACAGTGTAGTAAAATATAATGTTAAGAACTACCACAAATGTTTAGCTGAAACACTGGCCAGCTTATGGTGATGCATTTGCTAAAAACTGTACAGAGTATAACACAGTGTTACCACATAGCTGCAAGCGTTACTAAGTAAGCTGTGAGCAATACTAAATAAGCTGTAGTCTTTGGAGGTTAACACTGAATAGTGTTGTAATTTGAACCGTTGCAAACTACAACAAGCATTTGTCAATGCCGAATGTTATCTCGCTGGCATTGGCATTAGTAGTGCAGGAGTTAAAGATGCATAATAGAAATGGCGGTGAAGTATTGAACTGACAGCAACCTCATTCCCTACCCTGCAGAGACTGACAGGTGTTGCGGTGTGCCTTTGGGTCATCAGCTATAGCGTTCATGCCATTTCACCTCACCCTACCCTGTAGACACTGAGAAGTGTCATGGTGTGCTTTGGGGTCTTTGGGTCTTATACTTACCCAATTCCATAAGGAAATAAACTGAGATGGGTGCAGTATATGAGAATGGGGTGAACTTTGGGGCCAAAAACATCAAGGCACACCTCTATGCCTGTCACTGGCTGCAGGTTGGGGGTGAAATGGCATGAGTATTACAGCCGATGATCCCAAGTCACACCCCTGACGCCTGTCAGTCTCTACAGAGTGGGGTGTTACAGTTGGAAACCCTAATGCCATAGGTGTTTGTTGATATTTTCACTCCAAATTTTCAACATGAGCTTTTTGTGACCCCACCTCATGAAGAGTAGCACTGTTAGTTTGTTAGCCGGAAGGTGATTTTGCACAGCGACTGTGCCATTTGGCGCCATAGGTGTGAAAACACATTTTGGGCAGGATGTGAAAAATGACAACTATATTGTTTCTGAGGAAGTGTAAAAAATGGCAATGTTGTAAATCTGGAGCGAGCATGCATAGAAACTGCGCAACACACGTCCGTAACCCAATTATTTTGGAGATTTTCTAACCACATTTTCAACATAGGCATTTTGGGACCTCCCCTCATGAACAGTGGCACTGTGATTTTGTTAATCTGTCTCAAAAGTTGATTTCCCACAGCAACCACGCCATTGTATGTCACAGGTGCGAACACACATTTTGGGCAGGATGTGAAAAATGACAGCTGTACTGTGCATAAGGAGGTGTATAAAAATGCCAGTGTTGAAAGTCTGGCATGAAAATATTACAATTTTGTGAAGTTACAAGGGTGCGTGGAAACTGCGCAACCCATGCTTGTAACACAGTCATTTTATGGACTTTCATCACCAAATTTTCAACATAGACATTTTAGGACCTCTGCCCATGAACAGTGTCACTGTCATTTTCTTAATCTGTCCCTAAAACTGATTTCCTACAGCGACCATGCTATTCTGCACCGGAAGTGCAAAAACGCATTTTAACCAGGATATATAAAATGACAGCTGTACTGTTCATAAGGAGGTGTGGAAAAATGGCAATGTTGAAAATCTGGAGTGAAAATATTACAAATTCACGAAGTTATGAGCGTGCATAGCAACTGCTAACGCACGCTCGTAAAACAGCCATTTTTTAATTTTTTCACCAAATTTGCAACATAGGCTTTTTGAGAGCCCACCTCAAGAACAGTGGCACTGTCATTTCATTAATCAGTCCGGAAAGGTGATTCCATGCAGTGGCCGCGAAATCATCTTTCGGGACTGAATAACACCATAACAGTGACTGAATTCATGAAGAGGGGTCCCAATAACCCCACGTTGAAAATGTGGTGTAAAATTCCCAAAAATACCCGAGATACACACCAAAATTGGAAAAAAAAACTATTTATGCCATTATACAGCTTACCGGCATTTCCTCAGTTTATGGTCGGTTTTAAAGAGTGCAGACGTGTTACCGGTCTACCAAAGATCGTTGCCCTGTGCTCCACAGGTAAGTATAGGGTGAAGGGAGTGCGGGGAGGCAGGGTGCGCAGATGGTGGGCGTGGGTGGGGGGAAAGGACACCGGACTCGATGAGGGACCATTTTCTGGTTTACAGGTTTAAACAAAAAGAGAAAAACATTGTGGGACATTTTTTTTTTTTTTACAGGGGAATTTGGCATTCTGAGTTGGGCTCCCAGCATGCCACCTGACTGTTTTGGAGGGGCTGTACCTGATGGGGGATTGGGCACCCCCATCGGCACATACCGAGTAGTGGGAGGGAGAGCTGAGGGGGATTGGGCACCCCCCTCGGCACACAACAACTGGGAGGGGGGACATTATGCCAATGGGAAGTGGGCTTCCCCATCAGCAGATTGAACTGGGGACTGAAGCCAATGGGGATTGGGCCCCCCATTGGCAAAGAAAGTTTGTTGGGGGGGTGCATGATGTTGAGGGGGATTGGGCACCCCCTCAGTACAGAATTGAAATGGGAGGGGGGCATTATGCCTTCAGGGAGCAGGCTCCCCCATCGGCAAATGATCTGGGTCGGGGCATGCCGACAGGGGGATTGGGCACCCCTGAAGCCGGCATTGTGGCAGGCAGCTGCGGCAGTCACTGCCGCCATGTTTATTCCACTGCTTCACTAGAAAGGGCACGTCGGGAGGTGTGTTACTGTGCCGCTGCATGATGAGCTTGCCTCTCATTGCAGAGGCATTTTTCCTACATCTGGTGGCCACTTTATGTATTGCTGGTGTCGGCGCCTGCATGCTGGCTTATTGGGGAATGAGGGACTCACCTACTGATGCTTGCCCTGCATTCACCCACAGTGACCGCGCCTCCAAATCTGCTACTAATGCAATATGTTGGCTTGCACGCATGTGTGAGCCAACATAAAAACAAACCAGTCTTTTTTTCATCACCTTTAGAGTAGCGCCACCTGTGTCCTGTTGTAAGTAGTTAACCAGGAGTGAAAACAGACAATTAAAGGTTAGGAGATAATAATTAGTGATTGGTATTCAATTTAAAAGAGAAAAGTTTTACTACCTGCTAACTGTAAACCTTTTCTTTATACTGTCCACAGAAAGGATATTAATAGAACGAAAATAGTACTGGAGGAGTGTGGTATAAACCTGGAGTTTCCAGGTCAGTCATAAGCACTGAATGAAATAATTATTAACCCGTAATTAAGTAAACCATTACTGAAATGTATATCTAATCTCCCCTTTTTTTTTAACTTTGTACATATAGTACACAGACAGAGCACTATTAAGTGAACTAAATCTATCTTAAAGCAATCTTTTCATGTCTTATGTCTGCAGTTGAGGTATGAACTTTTAATTTTTATTTTTCTTTAAAGGGCTAGCAATTACATAGCATATGCTGATAAACTGTACAGATATGTGGTACTACATTACAGACCTGCAGTATGATTTTAGAGTACTAATAACAGGTAAAATAAGCTATGACTTATGTGAACATACAAGTAAAAAGTTAACATGTTAAGTGAGTTGCGTGGTGACAACTGGTGTACAGTACAGTCTGAGAGTGACTTAAGGAGTTCTATATTGTCCCTCAGTCTATGCATTAGTTATTATATGAACTACTGAATATATATATATATATATATATATATATATATGTGTGTGTATATATTTAGAACAGCTTCACCATTCAGAAAAAAATGTGTTTTCACTTAACCGTTAGAAACAGATGGCATTCTCCCTCTAGTGGCATGAATCATTTATTACCAAAAAATATTTTTAATTAGAAGAAATTCTAAAATGTTTATGATATGTAAATAAATATTATACTCAATTTGTAAATGTGTTTATGCATAGATCCTGTCCCTGAGGAAACCTAACAAGGTGAAACGCTGGGCTATTGGGATCCTTTGAGACAAAAAAAGAAAGAAGAATAAAACAAAACACTTTTAAAACTAATAAGGCATGTATGGGGGAAGAATCACCTTTCTATTCATACCACTGATTTTCCTTGCCAGCATTCTGTTCATTCTCCCCAATACCCTAATGCACTGTGCTGATGTTTTCAAATTTGCCTGATAATATCACTCCTGCTTTCTCTCTTCCCTCAAGTTGTTCTCTTTACTGCTAACCACCATAGTGTATTCTGTTTTTGACTTTCTTGTCCCTATGTGTATTACAATGCATTTGCTTGCATTGGATTTTAACTTACACACACCTGGTCATTAATCAAGTCTTTCCAGATTCTCCCTGATAGTTGTTAGTTCCTTCTCCTTGTCCATGCTTTTTCAGTCCTTGGTTATCATTTGTGAATAGGTAGATCTTCTCCTGGATCCCTGTCCCAGTAATGAAGATGTTAAAAGGATTGGTCCTAAGACCAATCTTAATGGTACTCTACTGGTGTCCTCCATAACTCCAGGGTGCTCTCTAATGAGGACAACACTTTGTGATCTCTCACTGAGCCTGTTCCATCCCAGCCTCCACCACCAGGTCACTCAAGTTCTTGACCACCATTCATGTGGGACAGAGTCAAAGGCTTTGCTGAAGTTAAGGTATAGTATCTTCACAACCTGACCCTTGCCCACTGCCTTTGTCAGCCAATTAAAGAAGTTGCTCAGGTTTATCTGACATGACTTCCCTCTTATGAAGCCATTCTGTCTAGTATACTGGGGCCAGAGTTTTCAAAGGCCCAAGATTGCCACAAGCCCCCAGTGCGCCAAAGATATGGCACACTGGGCTTGTGACACTCTGAATGGATTTCTATTCCTTGTGGCAAATGACGCTGACTAGACCATCTTTTTGTGGTCTAGCTTGCATCAATAAGAGGGACCATTGTACCAGAGCTTGCTCCTGAGATTTGGCACTAGCTGCTGTAAAGTAGGCAAATGGTTGTAATTACACCCAGGATTATAAAATTGGGCACAGTTGTGGCAAATGGGAATGGTGCAGCTGCAGTGATAAAGTGGTGTGATGCAGTGTTTAAAGTAAGCCCTATGCCACCCTTTGAAAATCGAGCCACTAAAGTCCATCTGCTTCCAGGAATCCTACTAATCTCTTTTATTAAGGTCTCTAGAAACTTCTCACTATGGATGTCAGGCTGACAGGTCTACAGTCTCCTTGTTTGTCTATGTTTCCATTCTTGTGCAGAGGCACTACATCTGCTGTCCACCAGTGAGCATTGCCAGTGGTAAAGCCATGATGACCTGTCCCATCTCCTTTAGTACTTGCAGAAATAGGCTGTCTGGTCCCCTTGATTTGTTCACCTTTAGTGCATTTAATCATTTTAAATACCTATGGCTCTGAAATCAGTTGTAAATTGCCAGCCTCTCCTCCTCCCACCTTGGCCTTGATAACACAATCAGGAAGTGACCCCTTATTCTCCAATGTGAGCACACTGAACAGAAATACGAGTTCAGAATGTTCATCTTCTCTTTGTTCTTCTCCTCCTCCCACCCCTACCCCCTTCCTCAGTCTGACTGTCCCCAAATTTGTTTCACTCTCCTCCCATGTAACTAAAGGGAGTTTTGTCCTTTTTTCTCTGCTATTTTCAACTGAGCATCTCACTTTGCCCTTCCCACTGCCTTGCTGACCTCCTTCATAGTTTTAAAATACACCATTCTATCCTACTCTGCCTGGCTGGTTTTGCATTTTTTGAAAGCCTTCTCTTCCTCCCTCACAGCCTCCCCAACCTCTCTTGTGTACCACAGTAGTTTCTTTTCTCACCTGTTCTTCCCTATCATCATTACAGAGACCTGTGGCCTCTCATACTCCATTTTTCATCAACTCCCACTTGTTGTTGATCACCTCTACTGCCACAGCTCCCTCCACTTTCTCATTCACAGCTCCTGCATTCTTCCAAAATCTACCCTTCTAAAGTCAGACCTTTGTCTGTAACTGCCTCCTATCCACCTCTTTTTACAGTTTATTTTTTATTGATGTTTAAAATTCATTCCCATAGTTTATACATTGCAAATGTATGCAACAAGAACAAAAACAAACTCTGGCCAGAGCCAATAGGGCTGCAGTAGAGGAATTTGGGGTAAACTGGGGCCACAAATCTGCAAAAATGCCCAATGAAATACATTAAACAGCATACGTGTTTCTTCAGTTCACAGTCCGGTTTTGAAGAGTGAAGATGTATCTGTGGTCCAAAGAGGATTACAGTGTTGGACCCCCAATGGGTAAGTAAGGGCTTGGGGTGGGGGGGCTAGTGGGTGTTGAATGGGAGGGTCAGGTGGAGGGTCTGAACAGCACAGAAGACATTGATGAATTTTTTTTTTGTTACAGGTTAAAGCAACAACAAAAAACAGAACCGAGATGTCGATCACAACACTGTGGGATTTGGTACCCCTGTGTCACTGTTATATTTCTGGGGAGGGTGATGGGTGCTGAGAGATAGAGTTGGGTGGGTGAGGAAAGTTAAAAAAAAATTACAAATAATCATACATGCACAGTACAAGGGAGGATGAGGATTCCTGTACTGGAGGATTGGGCACCCCCCAGTGCCACTGGTATGTTTCTGGGGGGGGGGGTGCTGAAAGGGATGGTTGGGTGGGGTGAAACTATAAAAATATCCTATGTCAATTCAGTGGATCCCTTCCTTTGACAGTGCCCGATGATTGTACTACCACTGAGCCTTCATTCATTGGCAGTCAACAGCAGGGCACCAAGTCTCCCTCCCTGGGAGAGGACAGTTGTCCTCCAGAGGCTCTGTTCTTTCCTTTGGCCGACCCCTGGCAACCTGAGTTTACTCCTGAACCCAGGTCACCAGTCTGGCAGGTGTTGCATCCAGCACTTCAACTCTCCACGCCAATGAGCAGTGAATTTCTAGAGCAGTTTAATGACTGTACCGTATACCAAACAACCACTTCAGGTGTGCATTCATTCTGCATGACTGAATACCTTGTTGTGTGTTAACACCTACATTGTCACAAAAACTACCCCACTTCCTATGAGGTTTGAAGTACAGCACATGGCTGCATTTTGTGCCTTGCAAACCACATGGGGCATGTGGTGGTTAAGCATTAACATATCTTTCTTACATATCCTTTTTCTTGTCAGTTTTATAAACACCATAAGTCTGTTTCACAAAGCCTGCAGTTGCATATATGTGGTTCATCAGCTTGTTAAAGTGCCCTTTCTGTGCATTGGGTGCTGTCAGACCCCTGCACATGCATGAAAGGGACCTGCACCCCTTCTGTAACCACACCCTTGTCTGGCTGCACGGCTACATGTGTGGAACAAAGGGGAGAGTGGCTGGCAGTGGGTCATAGCTGCATACCATGCACTATGACAGATGTGCAGTGCAGAGCTCTGGTGGATGGTGCTTCTTGGGCAGAATACCTGCCATAATACAAAAAAGCACCGCCTCCAACTGGCTACTAGGACATGCACCCACAGCACTGCTCACCCCCACCCTGCTAGCCTCAAGCATACCACTGAGGTCGAGGGTATGGTAGGGCACAAGGTCAGACTCATAGGTTGCTTGACTAGATGCATTGGTCCTGGCATGACAGACTGTATCCCACATTCTCCAGCTTTGTGCAGAGCAGGGAATCCAGTCTGCCAGTAAGCAGGCCATCTAACTGGATGGCCACTGTCAACTAAAAGGCCAGTCATGCCACATCCCTGACACCCTCATGTTACTTACCAGTTGAGAGGTAGCACCAGCAATGTGCAATTAGGCATTATACAGTGCACGAGTTTTATGCTGCATGGCTTATGTGTTGTTCTGTGGCCTGGGTACACACTTTTGGAGCATTCTGGGCTGCCTTTGCAAACAGAGCCCTACAACAATAATTTGTTTACTTTTCCTGTTTACATTTTCAATTGTTTTTGTTGCAACAGGTATAGCTGATGGAATTACATGCTTTTTAATTTTTCCTTTTCTTTAGGAACAGGTTCTGGGTGAACTCCCAACCTACCTCTCCTCCTCCTTTATCACTCCTCCCCTTCCCTCTCATTCCCTTAGAGCTACTGACTCACACACTTTGGTGATTCCCTCAGTGCTCCACCCTCATTGGTCAGTCAGGCTACTCATACTGCTTCCCCAAAATTTGGGATTCTCTCCCTTCTCAAGTTTGTCACTCCTCCTACTCCATCAACTCAGGCCTTCACAACTATTTTTCATCTTGCTGTTCCTACCACGACCCTCCCTAAACCATGTCTTCGTATATGTCTAGACTCACCCTAACCTACATCTACTCCTATCCTAACCTTTTCCTCCACCCTATCTTTTCTAGCCTCCCGTGCCCCCTTGCAGGGTTCCTTGCATCCTGAAGGGGGTTCCTTGGATTCTGCTCTCCTCCCCTCCTACTCCTTGCCTAACCCTTCCTCCCCACTATCCTTTCTAGCCTCCCCTGCCCCCTTGCAAGGTTCTCAGCATCCTGAAGGGGTCCATTGGGCTTGACTCTCCCCCTCCTCCCCCTTTTATTACCCTTTTTACCCTTAGTACTTGTTAGCTACCTGCCCTACACCTCTATCCCCTTGGCACTCCCCTACTTTCCCCATCTCTCCCAGCCTTTCCCTACCCCTTGCAGGGTTCTCAGCATCCTGGAGGGGCCCCTGGGTTTGGCTCCCCACTCTTCCTCCCAGCATCCTGACTGGGCCCCTTGGGCAAGGCTCTCCCTTCCCTTCCAGCTTCCCCACCCCCCCCCACTCATTGCACTTGATTACCAACCTGCCAAAATCCCTCTCCTCCTGGCACTCCCCAAAATCCCACACCTCATCTAGCAGTCTCTAAATATCCTGGAGGAGTCCCTGGGTTTGGCTCTCACTCCCCTTCTCCGTCCCCTCCCCTGTTCTTCCTATTTCATTTGACACCTTCTTGCCCAATCCCCGTCTCCCCTTGGCACTTTAAGAGTTGCCTATTACTACATGCACTTGCTAATACTTTTGCACCTCTCTGCAATTGTCCCCTCTGCTGTACTTCTCTGTTTTGTCTATACCTAAGTAACCCTTATCACTAGTATTGCCATTGCACCTTCTTTTTGCGACTCTTCCACAGCCACCCACCCGGCTGCCAGTCAGCCCAGAGATCCACAGGTACAGACACAGAGACGCAGCCTGGCCTTTGGAGTTACCAGGCTTTAATCTTGGTGCTTTCTGTCTCCACTGGCTGATTTGGTTCTCTATCTCAGTTCCTCAGCCTTGATTGGACACTTCACCTTTCTCCTGCCCTCTTATTAGCTACTGCTTTCATCTCCCTAGTCTGCTGACTTTGCACACACTTTTATATTGCTGGGTTGAATTTACTGCTCTGTATACTTTATTGAATTCAGCATTCTATTTTGTTTTTTAATAATGCTTAGTGTCTACTCTACTGTGATATAAGTTGCCAAATATTGTTAGAGCTATAGTTTATGTGCTTCTTTCTGCCCTGTAACCCTGCCTGAGCTGATGAAGTAGCACTAAGTGCTGCCTGGTACCCTATATCCTCTCTTTAAATTTCTACTATCTGAATTGTGTCCTGCATTTTAGCACTGCTACCTATCTCTGTCCTTTGTCCTTATTTTTCTTTCTTTTTTCCGTATGGCGTTCCTTGTGCTTGCTAATCATCCCCCTCCCATAGCCCAAGGTGTTACAGCTCTTTTTAGCTTAATTTTAGAGCTGCTTTTGTGCAGAGCCTTTGTTTTGCAATCTACCTCCCACCTGCCTGGAGCCAAGGGGATTAGCTGCCATTGTCTTTGTATTTTTTGCTTTAAATTGACTGTCCCTTCTACCCTCCACAGGCCTCTTGCCCTGAATGGGCGTCCATCTCCAACTTCTTCCATGGGAGCCATGCCTTCTCCAGCAGCTCTTCCATGGCAGCCCACTTTACTGCCAGACAGTCTACCCACCCACCCTGCTCATTGGTTTTTATTTATAGGCACAAGGCAGGGATTTATTTAACTCTAAAAATTGATTAGCATTTTGCTCATAAAAGTGCTAAATTTTTGTGACAATGCATAGCTCTTGCCTCACTGTGTTTAACAAACACAGCACTTCTAGAAAATCTATATAAATACTTTCTGCATAGTCAGTATAGTCCCAAGGAAAAAAACACTAATCAATTATTTAAAACCCTGCAAGGGTTAATTTTTTTGATTTTTCCATTAGCAGCTTATAGCTTCTAGCCACTAGGGGGTCACATCTTCTACTTGTGGCTAGTCTGCCTCTTATAGTTTATGGGGATCATATGACTAAGTGTCAATTTCTCCACTTGCAGATTATATTTCAGGTCACCCTGATTGGGCATCAAGCTGTCCCTTGGCTTCTGGCTTAGGCTCTGACTGACCTGCCGCAACTACACTCCAGTCCGCCGAAAAACACCACCAACTCAGATTCAAAAAAGAATCAAAGAGTGCCAATACTACTGGCTGCCTCTTCATATCTCCTCCACGGCTATTGGACAAGCCTTCAGGCAGTCAGTCCATGTTTGGGTACAAGCCCCGACTGCCTGTAACCACTGGAAAATGCCATTTTCTTCGGCTCCCCTTACTGCCCTACACAGGGAAACTCTGGACTTTCACCTGGGGAATTCAGGGTAGGGAAACCGCGGTGCAGCAGCCAAGGCATCACAGCTCCCCTCAGTAGCGATACAGACCCTGCTTCTTAGTACAGTGACTACCAGCTGGTACTGAAGCAGCGAGGAGGCATCTCAATGAGAGGCAGAGGCTTTAAATGCCACCTTAAGCTTCTTAAGTCTAGGGGGGATTTTTGGCCCTGCTCCCATGGTTTATTAAATACATATAAGCTCCTCCGTCTCCTTGACTACCCTGCCACTATTAGATGTTAGATCTTCCACGCACAGCTCAGCTACCCTGTTACTACTGGATGTAGGATTCTCTCTTGTATTTTCTTTTTGCTGTTGTTTCTCTCTCACAACCATCTCATGCCACACTATTACACTTCCAAATCTACTACAACCCTATATTGGTGCTGCAATCTTGATCTGAATGAAAAGGCCCCAAACTATTACGAACGCAAAAATGAGGACACCACTAAAAATGGGGCTACTAGCTCTCCTTATCTCCTATCTTATGTTGAAGGTGGGCTTATTTATTTATTCATCTATTTGATTATTGAAATATTTCACCAGGAAGGCACACTGAGCAACAAGTTGCTCGTCTCCCAGTGTGACCTGGGGGGGTACTATTGGATGAAGAATTAGACATACAGTTTAACATTTAAAACATACAAGAAATTAAACATTCAATTACATTTGTAACAAGACAGTTAAAAAGATATAAATAATCATTCAGTCGCATTTATAACATAACATACAATTAAATATATCACGCCTGTGAAATATGCATTTAATTACAAGAGGCATATCTTAGGAACATAGTACATAGTGGTACAAGAAGAAGAAAGTATGCTGAAACACAGGCTGGGGGGTGGAAGGTTTAATAGGTGATATGAGTCATGGAGAAGAGCAAGGGCATAGGAGAACAGTTAAGGTGGGTTAAAGAAGGAGCAGTTAGTTGAGAGAAAGTCATGTAAGGCAGAGACAAGGGAATGGGAGGAGGAGGAGTGCCATAATTGAGGGGGGGAGTTCCAGATTTGCGAGAAATGATGGGAAAAGCCTGACTGACTGATGAGAGTGGTACGACAGGGGACAAACAAAGTTTGAGTGACAGAGGATCTGAGGAAATGGGAGGGGTAGGCAGGGGACAGAGCAAACATGAGAGGTAGGAGGGAAGTTCTCCTAACCAAAATTTAGAAGTGAGTTTGGCACAATGAGTGAAGTGCCTGCTGGCAAGTGGGGGAAGGGAAATGGTGTGGTAGAGGTCACAGTGATGAGTGCATGATGGAGTATCAAGGGCAAATCGACAGAAGTAGTTAAATAGAGTGTCCAATCTGGTTAGGGAGGATTTGGGAGCGGCACCATAGACTACATCACAGTACTTGAAAATGGGGAGGATCATCTTCTGGACTAGTTCACGTTGTACTGTAGGAGGGATGCAACTATGGTTCCTGAATAAGGCACTAAGATTGGGGTGCAATTTTTTCAGGATGGCGTCAATGTGGCCAGAGAAGTTGAGGTGTTGGTCCAACCAAACCCCAAGGTATCTGAATAAGGAGTTGTCCTCTAATATTGTCCTATCAAGGGTATGGAAAGATGGTAAAGGGTGGAGCCTAGAGAGTCTCTGCTTAGTGCCAAAGGTCATGGAGACAGTCTTTTTGGCATTTAGGAATAGTTGATGAAAGGCAAACCATAACTGGACCTGGTGGAAGTCAAGCTGAAGGGTGGTTGCACCATCAGCAGGGCATTTGGCAGACAAGAATAGGACACTGTCATCGGTATACATATGGACAGAGGTAGAGGGGGAGCATACTGAGGGCAAGTCATTTAGGAAGGCGGAGAAGAGAATGGGCCCAAGCACCAAGCCTTGTGGGACTCCAGCGGAAATAGAGGAGGGGGGGGGATTGTATCCTGAATCTTGACTGATTGTGTTCTGCCTGAGAGGTAAGCTCTAAACACACAAGGTGGGGTGGAAAGGATGAGAAAGGACTTGGCAAGGTTAGAGGAATGGTCAAATGTATGGCAGCTTAGATTCAGTGCTAAGAAGTGCAAGGTAATGCACCTGGGAAACAAAAACCCAGGGGAAGAGTACACAATGGGGAGTGAGATACTAACAACAACAAAAATGGAAAGGGACCTGGGGGTAGTCATATCAGATGACCTAAAGGTGGGCAAGCAATGTGAGATGGCAGCAAGGGAGGCTGGGGGATACTGGGATGCATAGGAGGCATCACCAGTAGAAAACAGGAAGTTATTATCCTTCTGTACAGACAGCTGGTGAGACCCCATCTGGAGTACTGCATGCAGTTCTGGAGACCCAATCTCAGCAAAGACATAGACAGGATGGAAGCTGTCCAGAGGAGGCAACTAAAATGGTGCAGGGTCTGCACCGGAAGACATATGAAGAGAGACTTAAGGAGCTTAATATGTATAGCCTCGAGGAAAGGAGGGAGGGGACATGATAGAAACTTTCAAGTACCTCAAGGGAATCAACAAAGTCCAAGAAGGTAGCATCTTTCAAAAGAAGGTGTGCAAGAACAAGGGCACTATCTGAAGATATGGGGGCGGCTCAGAGGTAATTTAAAGAAGTATTTTTCATATAGGCGGCTCAGAGGTAATTTAAGGATGTATTTTTTCACAGAGAGGGTTGTGGATGCATGGAACAGCCTTCCAGAGGAGGTTGTGGAGTCAAAAACAGTGGTGAAATTCAAGCATGCATGGGATAGTCATAAGGCAATTCTAGGGGGTGGGGGTAGGAAGAAGTAGGCTGCTGGTTAACTAGGATCTGCAGCTTATCCATTAGGTAGAGGAATGGGCAGACTGGGTGGGCCAAGCGGTCCTTATCTGCCTCAAATTCTATGTTTCTATGTAAACCAGTTTTGGGCAGAAGTAGACAACCCAGCAGCCGTAAGGGAGTCAAGAAGTAGGGCACAGGAGACTGTGTTGAATGCCTTGGTGAGGTCGACAAAGATGGCAAAGGTAATGAGGTCATTATCCATCCCAGTGAGAGTGGAGTCAATGATCCTGAGTAGGGAGGTGGTAGTGGAGTGGTTCTTCTGAAAACCAGATTGGAACAGGGTAAAAAAGGAAGAGTATCAAGGAAGGAGGTTAGCTGAGAGAGGACAAGGTGTTCTTGGAGTTTAGCAAGGGCAGGGAGTAAGGAGATTGGGAAAAAATTTGCAGGGCAGGCTGGGTCATCAACCTTTGGGAGAGGGAGGACCACAGCATGTTTCCAGGATAAGGGGGATAGGTGAGGATGAGATGGAAATATTTAACATCAAGGAGAGAGGGCAAGCTATAGCAGAAGCTGAAAGGTAGAGGAGTTTAGGGTCAAGATCATCCGGCAATGAGCCTTTGGAAGGATTAAGAGAGAGAGAAGGGCCATTAGTGTTTCTTCTGGGAAGACTGCAGAAAAAGAGAAGGAAGGATGGGCATGGAGGAGTTGAGTACTGGGTGTGGGAGGATGGGGGGGGAGGTTAGAGAGCAGTCACTTTAGAAGTGCTGTGGTGCAGGAGGTATAATAGGAGTTAAACTCTTGAGCCACTGCATGTGGTTTGGAGACCAATGAGTTGTTTATTTTAAGCACAGGAGGAGGAGGTGGATGTGAAGGGGGGAGAATAGGGTGTGGACCACTTTGCAGAATTTGGAGGAGGAATTGATGTTTTTGAGAAAAGATGATTTAAAATATTCAGACTTGGCAAGTCTGGTAGCTTTTGTGCAGGCATTTTTTAACATGCAATACCTGGCATGGTCTAGGGGAAGCTGGGAGGCCTTATGTTTCCTCCAAGCTTTGTCCCGTTCCCTGAGACAGGTCAGTAACTCAGGGGAGACCCAGGGATGATGGCTGCCATGAACTCTAGTGCATTTGAAAGGAGCATAGGAGTTCCATGTAGTTAGAATTTGTCTTTAAAATAAGCAAGGGCTTGGTCAATGGAAAGGGCAAAGGCAATAGGGGACCGATCGGAGCTGACCAGTTCATTAAGAAGGGGATTAAAGTCTAAGGAGCTGAAGGAGTGGAGTTGTAGAATTTTGTGAGGTGGTTTAGGTCTATGGACTTTCCTGACAATGAAGATTAGGTGATGATTGCTGAGGGCATCCGGGAGGATGCCTGATTTAATGACTCAATGGGGGTGAGAGGTGAGAGCCCAGTCTTAAAAAGTACCAGACTCAAGACTAACCCTGTCTCCAGTCCTGGTTGCACTTTCCTCATTGGGTTTAAGTCAAACGGTACCCAGATTAACTTATGCCTAAAACATGACTTCAGAATTCCACCCAATATATACAAACCCCCTGTACCTCACAGAATCCCTATAGCTGCCTTATTATGAAGCCGTGCCACCGTGGCTGCACCTAACACTCTAAAGCCTCACAGAGTAAAAGCTAACAGGCTAAGCTGGGTACACTGGGCTGACATACTAAGAAAGTTGCTACTAATACTGCTACTAATCTCTGAGGATGTCTACCTGAACCCAGGGCCAACTCTTGCCAGACCACACATCAGACTGGGTCACCTCAAGATAGTCTCATTAAACATTCACAGTCTCCTTAGTAAACTAACGCAGTCCCAGACCTGGGTGGAGCTACTTCAACCAGATGTAATAGCCCTTACCAAAACTTCGCTCTCACCTACGGTCAGTAATGCTACCATCACCCTAGATGGCTACACAGTGTTCCATCAGGACAGACTGACCAAGCGGGTTCCATGTGATAACAGCAATCACGGAAAGATGATCGCTGTTATGGCGAGTGTACATTGCCAAAAATCTATTTTGGCGATGTACACTCCCGGCCCACAGCAAAAGGGCACCGGAGACTTAGTTTTTTTTGTTTATGTGGAGGGCATAGCCCCTGCATCCCCTACTAAAGGATTCTCAACTCCAGGGTGCAAAACCGGAAAAAAATAATTTCGAGCCAGGCACAACAAAATGTACGTACGCCCCGACCTGAACCCGGAACCCTTGCAATCCTAACCTGCCACCCACCCACCCACCCACCACCATGGGGCCAGCTCAGCAACCCCCACTGCACCACACCTCACAAACCATCTCTCCCTTCCATCCATCGCTCAGCGTGCGCCTCCCTCCCCACATGTACATATAGCAACATCCTGTCGCTATATTTGAAGATCCCCATCTGATCACCTCCCTGCTCAGTAGCCCTGTTGAGAGGCATCGCAATTGAGTCACCCTCTTTGATAGCACCCAATCGTGGTCGCCATTGTCACAGGCTACCACCAAGTAGGGTGGAGGATGCTTAGTTTACCTGAAAAGTGAGATAAATGCCCAACTACTGCCTAGTAGTTTTCTCACCAAGGAGGTGCAAACCTTAAGCCTAAAACTCACTCTGGGCCAGAAACACAAAATGTTATTACTATCCACTGTGTACATATGCCCTGGCACCCATAAAACAGGCATCCAGCAAGTACTAAGCAACCTGGAACAGTTAAAGCACAACTGGGAGCATATTATTATTGGTGATTTCAACACCAATTGGCTGTCCCATGACAATTTTGCAGGTCTCTACCTCACCCAGCTGGTCTCACAAGCTATCAGATTTAATTACAAAACAGGCACAAGAACACTAATTGATTGGCTCCTAGCAAGCTACCCGGAGCACATCTCTGAGGTCACCATCCTTCCAGACACCCTCAGTAGTCACTCACCAGTAGTGTGTACATGGTCAAATAAGACCACCATTAATGCTCCCCATGTCTCGAAAAATCACTCCCTGAGACCTAGGCAACTGGATTACTTTAGGCAACATTTGAAGCTTGGGGATTGGTCGCCACTCAACAAAGCTGAGAATGGCAACCAAGCCCTTAACTTCTTCATCACAATGTTTAATAAGGCCTGTGACATTTTCACCCCTATAAAACTAAATAAAACTAGAGGGGCCACTAACCCATGGCTCACAGGCTCCCTCCTTGAGCTCATGTGGGAAAAGGATAATCTCTGGCATAAGGCCAAAGCAATGTGCAAATTGGCAGATCTCATTGCTTTTAAGACTGCCAGAAACAAATGTACAAAACTCATCCATCAGGCTAAGGCAACCTACTACAACAATCTACTGAAAAGGTGCTGGGGATGTGAGAAGGAGTTCTGGGACTCCGTGAAATCACTCACAGGGAAATCCTCCAAAGCACAACCAGGGCTAATAGTCACCGCCACTGGGACATTTCAGGAACCAGGTGACATAGCTAATGCTTTCAACCTGGCTTTCACTGATCTAAGCTTGGTACTTCCTAACAACTACCTGCCCCCTCAACTATAAATCTAGACCTTGCCACCCATTCGCCTCACTCGGTCAAGGGCAATACCCCCCTTTCTACTTCAAGCAGCTTACAAGAAATGACACCATCAAATATGATAAACGTGTACTAGGGAAGACAAGGATGGGAAGCAATCTTGTTGACATGAAGCTGTTGGCACTTACAGTAAATGAGCTGGCAGATCCACTTACTAAAGTTTTCAATGCCTCACTAAGGTCAGGAGTGTTCCCTGCCAAGTGGAAGAAAGCACTTGTCACACCTGTCTTCAAAGCAGGGGATGCTACCAATCTAACTACAGGCCCATCTCCAGTCTCCCTCCCCTAACTAAAGCCCTCAAATGAATTGTCTCTGACTGGCTTACAGATTACTTATTGAAATACAACCTTCTCTGTGCCCAGCAACATGGGTTCCGTAAAGACCATTCCACAATCACTGCCCTGGTTGACTTCACCACCAATATTTACAATGCCTTTGATGATGGTCTGGCAGTGGGATCTATATTTATAGACCTCACAAAGGCATCTGACACCGTCAACCATCAGCTCCTCCTGCAATACCTACTCTCAATAGGCCTGTCCATAGACACAGTTACATGGTTCAAGAGCTACCTCTTGGACAAGACTCGATACGTCAAAATCAAAGGCTCGCTGTCTAAGCCAAGAGAGGTGAGTCTTGGAGTCCCACAAGGCTCAATACTGGGGCTGCTCCTTTTCAGCCTCTTCATAAACCCCCTGCCTCAGTTTGTCCAGCGCACACTGTGCTGTATGCTGTTGATGCAGTCATCTTAATAAGTGGAACAAATCAACCCTCTATCACCTATGAACTGGAAGCAAATTTTCACAGGCTTGAAACAAGGTTCTATAATAATAAATTGCTGCTCAACTATAAAAACACTAAGAGCATGCTTTTTACGGTTCCTCAGAACTGAAAGAAATTTGGGAAACTGCAGGTGCAGAGTAGCAAAGGGGATATACTGGAGCAGGTTGGCACCTTTAAATATCTCAGGGTACACATGCATAATGCCCTTTCATTCACAACTCATGTAGACCGTGTAGTCAAAACTGCCAATGCAAAACTTGGAGTTCTCTATCAACACCATAACTACATGCCCCCTGAGGCCCTAAAACTGGGCACAAGCAGTACAGTGATATCTACCATAGACTACAGCCTTATAATCTATGGCACTGGAACTGACACATTCCTCAAAAGGGTTAAAACCCTTTTTAATAAAGCATGTTGGCTGGTCCTGGGAGCAGGTCGCTGGACCCACACTTGCGACCTCCATAAAGCAACTGGAAGGCTACCCCTTCACCTCAGGGATCAATACCAGGCCTGCCTTCTGGCAAAAACAGCTATGCTTGGGCTAGCTCCTGAATCCAACTCTTGTCTATTCAAACTAGCTCAACCAACTGTCAGTACACAAAGTTAATTGAAGGGGGGGCTGGTGGTACCTGTCACAAACGCTCTCAGCAGGTCAGGCCCTCTGCTCCCACAGTGCCAACCTCCGAGCGCAATAGTGTGAACAGGTAACAGACAGGGTAACCCTCCTGTCTGCTTTTGGTTCTGAATCACCTTTAGTCAAACTGTGAACTTTTTGCTAGCACACCCAAATGTACAGGCTCAGATACGTACCCTCTTCGGGGATTGCGGTACAATCTTTTGCCAAGGCCACCCAGCCAGGCTTCCAAAATGAACCCTTTTAATTCTATAAGAGACCTTAGGTATATTCTTACCTATTCCCAGTTTAGTAACACCATCAAGCCCTTCAAACAGCTGTCAGACTTAACCACATATGCATCATATGCATAAAGAACTTGGAAGACACACCCAGGCAGTATCTTAAGAAAATGTACTTTATTAAAAGATGATAAAAATATGAAAAATGTAAACACAGAACAATATATAAAAGAGCTCACAATCACATAAAAGAACAAGGGAAAAGTACAAAACAAAAACTCCTACCACAATACATTTAGACCTTTGCTATCTAAGGTATTACCTCTGGAAGTGCATTTTAAAGTTAGATCAGAGAGCTGTGTCTCCCTAGAGTCCCAAAATGATATAACCAGATTTTAGACACAAGTATCAGTTTAAACTCTGTCTCCACACCCTTCTGAGAGTCATCTAGCTCCTCCTTTTAGAATACAAAATTACAAAAAATGATTTCCTCTCAGGAGGTATTTTAAATAAGGTCTCATCAGAAGGAAACTCCTTAATTACACATGTTTCCTTTGAACTTAGCAATCTCACATTGGCACCAAGGTGTTAAAAAATAAAAACAGGAATCAGCCTAATGATGTCCTGTTTCTGAAGTCACAAAGTCACATTTGGTTTGCACTTCAAATAGTCTAGGCATGTCATAAATGGTAATAAAATGCCATTCTGAAGGAAGTCAGTTAATTAAATGGTTCCTGGTCAGTTTTCATATCCTGTAGCTTCACTGACACCTGGGGGGGCACCCATGAAAGCACAGCCTGTCTTATGTGAGACAATCACATACTATATTTTTATATTACAGATATCATACAATAATCATAACCAGCTGGCCAAGCATCACAGTACCTTTTAAGCATACCTCAATAGCCCACAGATCTCTCTACTATAGAGGACCCAAGTGGGCAAATGAGCTCCCCCCTGACTTTACTGAATGTAGCAAGATCAGCAAATTCAAAGATGGTCTCTGAGCATTCCTAGCTCTTGCTTGTGTATGTGAGTGCCCCAACACAACCTAACCCTTATACTAACAACTGAGAGTCCTCGAATGCTCTAATTCAAGCACTTGAAATGTCCCTAAGTGTTCCCTCCAACCTCCTACTGCAACATTATTATAGATTTATCCTCCTCCCACCCTCACCCCCTACCCCCCTGCCTCAAGGTCCCATCCTCTGCTTCCTCCTCCACCCTCTACCCCCACATATTACTGTCCTCACCTTATTCACCCCACATCTGTACAACCCCTTCACTGCAAACCCCTCGACCTCCCCTTCCTATTTCTCACCACCCTTTATCCCTCACCACTGACCCTCCACCTCCAATGACAAAGTCCTCTCAGGCTGCCACTCAAGCACATCTTCAATAAAGCCTTTCTTTTTGGTGGCCCTATACTACCCAAGCATGAGTTCCTGAAATCCTTATGCTGACCTGTGCACTCAGCATAGGGCAGCTTACATCTAGGAACCGACTTGAACTGCCTGTCTATATATGTAGGACTGACAGTGAAATTTCATTGTAAATTTCAAGACAATCTGTAACCACAGTGTAACTTGACAATTAAGCACAATTGTTTTCTATGTAACCTATATAACCCTGAAATCAAATTATCTTTTGTATGCCAGTGTATTTCTGTGTATACACTGTTGTTGCTGTTTATTCAGTTCTATACTATGTTTGACTTGGAACATTTATAAATGAGCTATTGGCTAAAATATGTTATTCACAAACTGAAATAAACAAATTAAATAAATTCATTTTTAGGGCAGCAGGTAGGTGGAGCCTGCAGCTCTATTGCATCAACTCTAAAAATGAGCTACAGGATTCGGACTGTGGAACACTTCCTTTGAAGCTTTCAAATGATTCGTCCACCCCTTTGCAGCCCTTAAACTTAACCCTTTTATTTATTTATTTATTTATTTAAGAACATAGGAATTACAACCCTTTGAGTCAGAGACTCATTTCCAAAAGCTCCACATCAAGTACAGAGTAAGAAACAATAACAACAACAGATTATAACAAGATTGCAGTTGTGACAGTTGATTACAGTAAGGTGTCATTGTGTATACAGATGACCAGTTAAGGTACTTGTCTATACATGTGGTAGCTTAGTAAAGTGGTTGCAGTACATGGTTACATTCATATAACAGGGTGCTGCCTCAGGGGAGACATTGTCAAGCATTCCTATCACAGATATAAGCTATGATGCTAATATGTTGGACATAGGGCCAGTAGGCTTCAGAAGTTGAAGATTGGGTGCTGCCTTTGAGGAAACATTGTAAGTGGAGGCCTAGTTTGGCCTCTAGTGCTACAGCAGGGCCTGGGACTAGGCTTAGTGAGCACAATGGCAGTTGCAAGAAGATAAAATGTGAGTTTTCAGAGCAGCCTTAAAGGGACCTAATTTGGATATGGAAGTGATAGCAGGGGGAGGGTATTGTACCAGGAGAGGGCTCTAAAGGGGAAGAATCTTTGAGCTAATGCCTTCCTAACCCTGGGTACCTTCCAAACATTCTTGGTGGCCATGCGAGTGGCCACTAAGAGGGTGGCCAAGAGAAGTGAAGCTGTAACCTCAGCAGGGGTCAAACACAGGTGGATTTTTTTTGGTAAGAAGACATGTCTGGTATTGAAACTTTTCCTCTAGCTTGAGAACATTGGTGAGTGAATAGTGGGTGCAGATATGCATTTGATTGTCTGCACCAGAGAGGAGCCAACATGCTTTATTGATTGCCAGTTGGATTTGGTTCAGTGTGGTGGGGTCAGAGGCAGCATATATTGTGAGCCCACAGTCCACAAGTGACAGGACCAATGTGACTGCCAGGCAAAGAGCTTCTGGTGTCAGGCAGGAGAGTACTTTGATGTGCTTGTGGAATGAGAGGGTGGTGTCAAAGGTGATGCACAAGTATTTGTAGGTTTGGACCTGGTCCAGTGAGAAGAGTGAACTGGAGAGGATCTTCAAGTGGTAGTCCTTAGCCCTGTTTTGGCGGTGTGCAAAGAGCATGGTTTTAGTTTTTTGATGTTGGCAGTTAGTCTGTGGTCAGCAAACCAGTTTTCAATTTGTTTGAAGGAGTCTTGGAGGGAGGTCTGGAGTGTAGAAGGGTCAGGTTGGGAGGCATATAGAACTGCATCATCTGCATAAAGGAGAACATTCCCAGAGCAGAAGTTGGGCAGGGCATTAAGATAAATGCTAAAGAGTAGGGGACCCAGGATGGAGCCCTGAGGGACCCCAGAGCACACTGGTAGGGTGGTGGAGAGGGTGTTGTTAATTTTAAAACACTGTGATCTAGAGGTGAGATAGCTGGAGAACCAGGCGAGAGAACCTTGTGATACCCCAATGTGCTGAAGTGTGTTCAAAAGGAGGGGGTTGGAGACCGTGTCAAAGGCCTCAGACAGGTCAATGAAAATGGCACCGGCAATGTGCCCTTTATCCAGAGCAGAGTGAAAAGAATTAGAAAATTCCATAAGGGTGGTAGTTGTGTTGTGACCAGCTCTGAAACCATGTTGTTCCCTGTATAATAAGTTGTGTTTGAGGAGGTACTCAGTGAGTTGGTCAGACAGGATTTCTTTCAAGGGCTTTAGAGAGTGAGGGGAAAATTGAGATGGGCCGGTAGTTGTTGGGGAAGAAGCAGTCTCCATTTTTTTGGATTGGGGTTATTACTGCTGTTTTCCAGACAGTTGGGAACTGTCCCAGGCACAGGGAGTGATTAAGAAGGTCTGTGAGTGGGGAGAGGATGGAGTCAAGTACCAGGTGAAGAATTCACATGTCAAAAGAGTCTTTACAGTAATTGGAGCAGCCAAGAGCTTTGGACAGGTATGATTTAGCTTCGGTGGGGTGATGACTCTGAGATAGAAGGGGGGGGCATTGGAGGTTAGACATTGGGATAGGCTGTACAGGGTCAAAGAAGTTACTTGGCAGGACTGAGGTAAGGTCAGAAAAGGTGGAGTTGAGGCAGTTAGCGATGCATAGGAGCTCAGTGGAGATGGTGTCATTAATGTTAAGCTGGGATGGGGGAGGAGCGTGAGATTTTCCATGAAGTTCTTTAATGTTGTGCCAGAATTTTCATGCGCTCCCCAGGAGGTGGCCTGGTTTTATAGTGTTCTGCCTTGGCATTGCATATTGCCCAGGTGCACTTGTTGTGGGAGGTGTTGTATGTCTGCCTGTCCACCTGTAAGTCAGAGGCAGAGGCTCAGTGCCAGATGTTGTATCTTTGCTTAAGCTGCTGCAGCAGCACAGGGGTGATTCAAGGTGCATTACGCTTCATGTTGGTCATTTTGGTGAATAGGACAAAGGCATCACAGGCTCTGTTGAAGGTGCAGGTGAAATAGTTCAGGGTGTCATCTATGGTTAGTGCCTGAGTAATAGGGGACCAGTCACAGTTTGACAGGTGCTGTTTGAGCTTGGTGAGACCACCTGGCTGTAGGCAGCGATAGGAGGTGACATTGGGTGGAGGTTTGGGTAGCTGACAAGACTAGGAGAAGAGAATCAAGGAGTGGTCACTCAGGGAGTTTGGGAGGACCACTAAATCTGAAATTTGGTGAGGAGAGTTTATAAACAGAATGTCTAGCAGGGTGTGAGTTCCATTATAGGGGTTTGTCCTAGTGGGTTGGGATACCAGTTGGGATAGGTCTAGGGCCACAAAGGTGTCCTTGGCGAGGGCTGCTGAACTAGCTAGCCAGTTTATGTTAAGGTCCCCACATAGTATTTGTTCCACCTTATGGGGAAGGCTAGTGAGGTATTCTGAGAGTGATTGAGTAGCAGCTGATTGGTTTCTTGGAGGGATATAGGCAACCATGATAATTAGTGGGACTCTGTTGGGGTCAGGTGTGAGTTTTAGCAAGAGGGCTTGGGACCCATGGTCCAAAGTAGGAACTGGTAGGGCTTGGCACAGTAGTAAGTCGTGCACATTAAAGGCACACCCACCACCTTGTTTTCCCTTTCTATCTTCCCTGAGGAGGGAGAAGCCAGGAAAAGAGATGAAGGAGTCAGGGGTCTTTTTGGAAAGCCAGGTTTCCATTAATGCCAGGACATCAGGTTGGTGCTGCGCTAGCCAGCATTGGAGGTGTGTGTGTGTTTTTTTAAGTAGACTACAAATATTCATTGAGGCTATGCGTAGCTCTGGGGTTGACTGTAGCTGGTTGAGTGTTACTGGGCCTGGGTTGGGGTGGATGTTGCCCAACATTAGTAGTAGCAGGGAGATTATCTTAAGAAGGGTGATAAGTTGCCAGTTATTGGATGTGTGGGGGTGATAAGAAGGCTTAGAGGGGGGTGAACAGGGGATGGGCATCTGGAGGAGGGCTGAGACGGCCAGGTGAAGAAAAGGGCAGGGTGGCTGGACAGAGTGTAGTGCAGAGGGGGGCTAGCAGGGTGGTGGGGGGCATCGGCTGGTGACAGAGTGGATGGCAGGTGGTGGGGGCAGGGTGTGTTTCTGGCATAGGGAGCGAGTGCATGGTGGATGGGCCAGAGGGTTCTTGGTAGTGCATGACAAGTGACAACAGCAGTTGCATGGTTAGTTTGTGAGGGCTGGTTTGGCCAGTCAGCACATTAGGAAGGGAGACAACCAAGTGCAACTTTAAAGAGAGCATACTGACACCCTTCATTGTGGTGGTCTCTGTGGTGCAGTGGTAGGGTGGCAGCCTTTGGTGCAGGAGGTACCAGGTTCAAAACCCAGGGAAGGACACCATGTGAAATGCCTGGTGGAACCTAGGGATACAGTGTGAGGTGCCACCTGAGAGGTGGGTGACGGGCTGAAAAAGGGGGATTTGGTAGTGACTCATAGTGGTGGCAGGGGAAGGACAGCGTGTGGTACTGCAGGTCAGTAGGGCTGAGGTGAGCAGGAAATGATAGGACAGAGGAGAGGGGGAAACTTGGGGTGAGCAGAGTGTATGGAGAAAGCAGGAAGGATAGTAGCAGAGAGGAGGAGTAGCCTAGAGAGTCAGTGAGCAGTGAGAGGATGGTGGGTCCAGATTGTCGGGGAGATGGAGAGGAAGGAAAGCCCTCTAGTGGGGAATTAGTATAACCTGCAAATGGGAAACTAGGGACTTACAACAGGATGTCATGTGATCAAGGCAGTCCTTAAATTGAGGGTCAGCCTTGGGTATGGGGAGTCTGGGAATGGTGGGACAGTCAACACACAGCATTGATGGGCTAACACTCCACAGGAACAAGCTTGAGTGGAGGCTGAATTACCTCTTGCAGCACTTTGTGTAATCCTGCCCCTCAGAAGATGTTGTAACTGCTGGTCAGTGAAGTGGGGAAGGCGGTTCACAGAAGACCTATATGGGTGAGGAGAAACAAAGACTTAGTTAGTATGCAATGGGAGCCCTGTACAGACCCTACTGCGTATGCGCAGTTATGTGACTCCGTGTTGGGGTATCGACCTGTCTGCGCATGCATGACTATACCGCAAGATGGTGAATCATGGAGCCAGGATAAGAACACTGCAAACAGGTGAGAGAGACTCCTGAGCAGCAAACACAAGGTCAATATCTTAAAGTGTGCTGTAATCCTGTGTAAACCAGGCAGGATGGTAGGAAGGTAGGTCTAGTACAAACATACGATAGGACACAATATAGCACACCCTGCACAGATACTAGCATAGTACTTAAAGCACCCCCATAAATAGTTCAAATCACAGGCTGTAGAAACGTAATCCTGCCAGTAAAGAACAATCAGTCACTCTGGCGGGACATAAAGTAAATGCTGGCTGCAGTCCTGATGTAAACACCCCAGAGGAACAAGCTTGAGTGGAGGCTGAATTATCTCCTGTAGCCCTCTGTGGAATCCGGCCACCAGAAGATGTTGTGACTGCTCAACTGGTCAGTGAAGTGCTGCAGACAGAACATCTATCCACAGCTCAATCAAATAGATTCATTCTAGTTATTTTGGCAACCTAGGGATTAAGAAACAAATGCTCTGGAGAATAAACTCTCCTCCCCAATCTTGCAGTGCTTCAGTGAGTACAAGAAACACATGTTTTCATTTGAATCCAACTTGGTAAACAGCTATATCCTGCTACCCTGCCTGCAGTATATAGCACTGTTTCTAGAGCCGCTTAAATAATTGTGCCTCTTAAAAGAGCTTAAGGCAGTAATGGCTGTAATGTCTATTGAAGCACATTCATCATTTCAAGTGCATGTAAGATAAATAGCTATGGAACAGCTAACTTCCATAAACAATGAAAAGATTATTTCTTTCCAGTGGCACTTCTTTTCCTGCACTCTAGCATATTTACCTGGTTCTGTAGTATATGTGTTGATTTCCTGCAAAATGTGTCTTTAAAACTAAGATATTTATAATAATTAGATAGTTAATGTAGTTGTGTGCCTGCCTTTTCTGGTATTTTAATGGTTTCAACTCCCCCTGTTCTCAGATTTCTTTGCAATACATTTGAGTCTTTACCTTTGATTATGTTGGTCATTAATCTTCGGCCTTCTAGTGTGCTTTTATATACATAAATGTTGACATTTTATTTTCTCCTTCAGTACCATAAAGATAGTGTGTTAGGCCTTTAATGGGGCCTGATTGGGATTAATGTTATTGATTTTATACAGAAATGTTGAACTATATTTAAGGGGTTGTTTTATATGTGATTTTATGATAATTGTGATGTTTTATTTGTGTATAGATTGTTCAGGCGCCCTGAGCTTGGAAAGGGCATCTTTTATAAATAAATTGATGATGATGATTTAATTTTTCTGTCCAATGTCCACCTCCAAATTTACATTTTTTGTTTCTATTTGATCAAGTTTCACAGCATGTAAATCTAACAACAGTGGCAGCTCCAGCTTCTGTTGGTTAGCATGGCACTGGCTGGGCACTACAGTTGGAAGCCAGGTCACCTATTGAAACTGGAAAGAAAGCATATGTGCATATTCATGCTTACTTCTTGGAGTATTTGAACTGATGATGAATGTTATGTTTTTAAAAATAAAAATGAAATTCCATTTTAGTTTTTTACAGGGGATGGCCCTGCTTCTCCTGTCTTGGGGGTGGGGGTACGGATGGCCTGGCTTCTCTTGGCTTGGGATGGATGTCCCTGCTTCTCCTGGCTTAGGAAAGGAGAAATGGCCCTGCCCCCTGCTTTCTCTAGTAGGAGAAGCTGGGCCACATGACCCAGAAGATAGGGCCACCCCAAGCCAGGAAAAGTAGGGCCACCCCCAAGCCAGGAGAAACAGGGAGTTACCCTTTCCCCAAGCCGTAAGAAGCAGGGCCATCCTCAACCCCCTAAGTTGGGAGAATCAGGGCCACCCCCACCAGGAAAAGCAACGCTATTTCCCCTGGGGCAGGAGAAGTAAAGCCTTCCCCATCACCCAAACAAGAAGAAATTGCCATCCCAACCCTTTATAACAGGTATCCACCTACCAAAATGGTCCTCAATGGATTGGCCACCCTCAGTGGCAGGCCAGGAGATTGAGGGCCATGCATTCTTTCTTTTGAGTCTCTTCCCCTCCTCTCCCCACAGTACTGAGACATTTTCAAATAAACCCATCCACTTACCTTAATGAAAAGGCACAAGCAGGCAGAACTCTGTCACTCTGGCTCTGTAGGCAGTTTCTTTTTTGGCTGTTTTTGCTGCTGGCAGGACTTTTACTTGAGGGTCTGACTCTGTGCTGCAGCTACTGGCTGGGCAGGGTGGCTAGTTGGTGCTGTACTCTCTCATTACTGACCAGACTGAGCTCTAGTATTTTATGAAAAAAGCATAGCATATTATAGCTCTTTTAAGGTTAGCTATACTGCTAGGTTGGGGGAGGGGGCTTCTGTGCTGCAGCTTGGAAGCAATGGCAATGCAGTTCTGGTTTGATGGGCATGGTACGCTGGTTGACTCCTGATTCAGGCAGCTAGGCAGTCACCAGAAGCCAAGCCACAATGCCACTCACTGCCCCCAACACTGGGTGCCCAATTATGGGGTAGGGTGGTAAACTAAAATGAAAGCAAGAACCACTTGCTGCAAAACCCTGTTGCCACCAGACTTCTCCAATTCTGACACCAAGTTCCTAAACCTAGCATCAGGCAGTAAATGAAAAAAAGTAAGCAAACAATGACAGCCAAACCCCAGTACTGCCAACCCTCCATTCTAACACTAAGTGCCCATCCCCCCGGTCCAACAGTCAATGAAAAAAAGTAAGCAGACAGTGGGAGCCCATCTACAGTGATGTTTTAGAAAGGAATATTAGTTGTTTTCTGTATTAATCTATTATAGCATTGCTCCCTGTTATTCATTGTACCATTGCACATTTGTGTACTTGCCACTTGTACATCAAATAAAAAGCAGTGTTATTCCATAGTCAGCAGTAAAACTTTAACCCATTTAATAGAAATCATATGGAAATTCATAGGATGAATACTAAAAACAACAAAAGTGCAGTAGTGCAGTGACTATCAGGGAGCAATGATATGCCATACTGGGGCAAAAACAACTAACATTTCGCTCCAGAAGCAGAGTTTTATCAGAGTTAGTAACTTAATGCAGAAATGCTCTTATGTTATCTGTCACTAGGTCTGAATGGCATATGTATGAACAGTGTTTTCAGTAACAGCACCTTCCATACATCATTATGCAGAACAGTGGCAATGCCACTGGTAGCAGTCACAAAGCACACTGATGATTGCTACCAGTCCAAACACTTTTTGTAGTGGGGACTCTGTCCCCCCCACCCCCACCCCTTAACTAAAATAATCAACTCTGAGTTGGAGTTGGATTACGGGAGAAAAATAAAATTTTGAATGCCAGGATTAGATCTCTGATCTCCACCACCATTGTGGCCAAGCAGTGCCATGTCTCAGTCCTCTCTGCCATGGGAGCAGCTCACCCACCATTTTCAATTTCACAGCCTTTGTCTTCTTCCTAGTACTATGGACAGCGACCTGGGTAGCGCTTATTGCACAATACTGCTTAATCCCTGTCTCTGTCTGTCTGTGGTATGCCATTTGGACACCACTGCTTTTTCCTTATGCTATATTTGCAGCATTATTGTAACCAGTTATTATATTGCCCACTACCAGTATTGTGTACAAATAAAAAATTTGAAACAATGAAAATGATGCATCATCAGGATATGAGGAGGCACTTCTAAAATTACAACCAGTAATTAAGGCAATGAAAAGTTTAAACTACCCAAAAGTCATATTTTCACAATTGGTTAGTGCATGTAGCTATTGTAGTTTAAATGTAAAGCTTTTTTTATATCAGGAAATATAAACCATATAGAAATCCATTTTTTAGATGTTGGAGTGAAGCAATGAGGATATAAAATTGACAGATATTCATTTATATATCACTTCTCTTGAGATACATTTTCTTTAGAACTGTGGAACCAATGAACTTTTCAGTATAATGATTCCAAATATCAGGAATCTATTCTAAAACATTAGATAAAAAGTAGGGCATTATTATATCGAATGCTCAGCCATAATGGATCTATACCTTGGGGGCTCGCTATAGCCCAGGTGTGAATGATTTCTATAGACTATCTTTTTTTCCTTTCTATAAAGATGGCAGGCATACTTTGCAAGGGAAGTGTTTTTTATTTTTATTGTATTATAGTGGTAGTTATCTAAAAGTTGCCTACCTCGAGGTACCACTGAGCCACTCAAGTTGCAATTTGCATTGACTGTAATGTGATTTTGCCTCATTCTGCCTCAGTATACCTAGGTATATCTCAGTACTGAGAAACTTCTTGGTATACCTCAGTACTGAGACACTTTTCCACTGCTGCCATCATATGATTATGACTAAATGAGCATCTGATATGATAATGTCCTGCTTTTTATTGTTTTTTAGAATACATGCCTGACATTTGTATTTTGTATTACAGAACTCACTGGATCCACAGTGCAAGAGAAAATGTCTCTCAAGAGAAGGAATATATATGGATGAACACCTAAACGTTTGATATCCTCAGTGCTTCACCCCAACATGTGCAAAATAAACTTTGATATATGTTATTATGATTTATATGTAAAGTTTTTTTTAATATTTTCATCTACTAACCAACTGTTGAAAATATGCCTTGCGGGTAGTAATAACTAGGTCTGATGTTTTACTTTTCTTTACCTTTATTGCCAGTTGTAACTTTATGAGCCTTCTCATAGCCTAAGGATGACTCACATTCCTCTCCTGCAGCCCCATCAGCTCTGGCCAGACTTTGTTAGTATTAAGTACATGCCTGCAATGTCCTCTTGTTCCCCTTCCCCATACACTAAATTGCCTACTGTAATTTGCCTACTGTATATTCATTGTATGTAACTATTGTCTTATGCACCTTGAATGTATTTCTGTTCATGCTCTCTGTACTTCTTCCCCCAGGTTGCACCAGGAGACGAGCAACTTGTTGTTCAGTGTGCTTTCCTGGTGAAACATTTCAATAAATAAACAAATAAATAAAAGGTTCTTTGTGTATTCATTTTTTATTTGTTACTTATAGGATCAAAATATGCATAAGTTGCTAACTTTGCTACTTTTTATTGGGTGGGGGGGGTTCTTTTGTAAAAGGCAGTGGAGAAAGAAAGAGCTCTGGGTGTCATAATTAATAATAGATTGACCTCACAAGACCGCTGCTACAGAATAACTCAAATAGCAAGTAGAATATTAAAGGGTGTCCAGAGAGCCTTTATCTCCTGCAGTGAACAATGTAACATGCCCAGAAATAGGGCTTACATTCACCCTCATTTAGGTTATGCATCTCCATTCTGGAACCCATATCTCAAAAGAGATAACAATATTACACAGTAAGTACAACAAAGAACCACTAATATAATTCCACACTTGAAAAGACTATCATATACTGACAGACTGCAACTGGTTTAGTCAAATTACAAGACAGAGGGCTAGAGGAGACTTATTACAGCTATTCATAATCCTCCAGGACTCAGAATTAACATCTTTGTGTGGGATACAATATATCACCAGAACTCAAGTCTCTCAGATCTCATAATAAGGAGTTATTAATTTCAAGGGCAAATACTAACAAAAGAAACAGTTTCTTTACTGTGAGAGCAGCAACAGCATGGAACAAACTACTAAGTGAGATAGTTTATTCTAAATCTTTCTTAAGCTTTAAAACAGAATTAGACACATAGCTGAAGTGGGGCAATAATATAGGAACATAAGCCCACTAGGAATGGGAGGCAATCAAGATGGGCCTATGACCTCCTTTTGTTTATTACCACAGAGTAATACCAAGTAACACATTCTTTTGATAGAGTTTTGTATACCTGTTCAAACAATTCAGGGATTGCTTGGTTACCAAAAAGCTTAAAATTTGGGCAAGCTAAGTTTGACATTGTGACAACTGTTATGACTGTATGACTGAAACAGGTTTACCTTGCAATATAACTGTTTTACTTAATGACTTATATTTGAAATGAACAGCTGGAGAATTGTCTCCACCTAGCATGTCTCTCTTTCTCTCTCTCTCCCTCTCTCTTTTCTCTCTATATCTCTCAGCCTTTTCTCCTGTCCCTTCTCCTCCTCTTAACCCCCCCAACTGCCCCAACTTTTTAAATTTGTCACCCCCTCATCTATCCTTTTTACCAGACTGATTCTGCCTTAAAAAGCACAATGAATCATCAATGAAATAGGAAGGCACTGGATTGGAATAGCACCGACAAGAAACCCATTGGCAAGAAGGGCTTGGAAAAAATAGCCCCGATATTTCTTTTGAAGGGGGCTCTGCCCCACATCCCCAATGTGGGGGGCTGTGCCCCTGCACCCCCTCTAATAAGGATTCTCACTCTAGGGAGGAGCGGATCATGGGGCAAGAAAAAATATGTGGGGCCGTGGAATACTGTTTCCATGGCCCCTCACACCAGTGTTAAAGACCCGATCGGCAAAACTCTTTGGAGACCACGATTAGAACCCTGCTGTATGCCCCAGTCCTCCATGCCATGAGAGCAGCTCAGCTGGGCTCTTGGATTCTGCTGCACTTGTCCACACAGCAGTCCCATGGACAGTGATCAGTGGAGTGCATATGGCTAGCGCTGCATATCCTTGCTTGCTGTCCCTGGTAGCACTACATGGACTAGCACTGTAAATGTAGCACTTATCTAACCAGGTACCAAACGGGAATGCCTGAAAACAAGGAGATGACAGAAGGATACACATAAAACAGTTCTTCATGGACTGTAATATTACAGGCACATTGAATAGTATTTAGGCAGAATTGCCCAGCAAAAGTATTTTGTATGTGTTCTGTGAGATGTATCTGACTCATTTTTAATCATATTTGTTGCTTGTCATTGTGATTTGGTAGCTGTTTTCTGTTCCCGCAATGAATTATTTAACTGAATTAAGATGTTATTTACTACCTGGCACTTTTCGCTTTGTAGTATCTGCACTATGGTGCCCTTTTTTCACTATCCCTTTCAAATCATTTTGAGATTTACTGACTAAATAGAGGTGCTCAGAAGAAGTTGCTAGTACCTTGAAAATGATCGTTTCAGTGAAATGTTGTCGTGCCAGGTCTGCACAATACACTGTGTCTACGCTGATGGTTCTGCACAGTAAAGTAAGCCTTTACTTGCACAGCAACAGAGGCTGTACAGACTTACCTTTACTCATGGCGAGTGCCATTGATAATTGTTTGCTCCCATGAACTGCTGCTACTTGTATTTATTATGAAAGTGATGAATAGTTACCCTTATGTGCATCTGTCTTACAGACTCTGCCCACTCCTCCCTCATACCCTGCCTCACTGAAGCAAACATTTATTTTGCTGTGTTGACCCAATCTGTTTATCCTTGGACTCCTATCCCCCCAAATAACACTGATAAGTAGGAGTGAAAGTAATATCTGGGCAGTCCATAGTTCATCATGCCTACAAAAAAAAAGTTAATGCATGACTTGATACAAATGCAATTTTTAAGGGGTTTCAATTGCTATCTGGAGCAGGGTCAGGCAAAAGAAGAGGTTAAAGTGCTCAGGGATAGCTGGCAAGCAACAAGAAAACAAATAATGTGTTTAGGGGGGCAACAGTAGTCAGCACAAATAGAACTCTCAATGCCTTTGCTTTATGTGTGGGCATTGTTCACACTATTACTATGAAGATCTGTGGAGTTTCATTATTTTTGCTTTTAAGTTAAACATGAGTCCTGTATGCTTCGAGCCACTCATCAATAGTGTATATACAGTAAATTCACAGTTATTTATCCAAAACAAACAAAAAAAAAACAGTGCTTAGCAATGTCGCCAATATTTCGTAGATGGCCTTTTTCATCAGGGATATGCTGGTATTTATCTAAAAAATATATGAAACCTTATTAATTTCTGGTCTATTTAAATCAAATTGGAAATCAAAGGTGAGATACAGGTATTCCATTAAAAAAATTTCCACTTACTTAGGTATGCAACTTAATCAAATGCACATTTTTTTCTGTGACTGTCGGCATGTTGTCAAGAAAATATAGAAATATATAAACGTGTTTTTATTTAGACATCTCCTGTATTTTAATGAAAATCTTTGGGAACCCCTTCACCCCCCCAAAAAAAAAAATTATAGTAAAATAACTCAAATGTTTATTTTTTAATTGAAAATCAATCTCATTTCCTAAGAAATGAATATAATAAAACAGCAATATATCCTATTCTCTTTTAAGAAAAAAAGATATATATGTATTCCTGATGTCGAGTATCTGAAGGCTACACTACCCCTGCTTTGAAGGCCTAACCAAGGTTGAGGGGCCTTGGTTTGTCCTTTAACTTTAAACTGGTCCTTTTCCAAGATATAGCATTATTGTGCAGTGCCTCCCCCAGAGTATAATTTACGTGGGCTAGATTAAACCTGGTACAACCCTTTGGGATGCTATACCCAACCATGTTACCATATTGCCACCTCAAGCATGACCCAATAAACATTTCCCCAAAATTAAGACATTTTATGATTATTGACTCTCTACTAATAATATGTTCACGAGGCAGGATTATGCAAAAACACCAACCAACAATTTTTTTACATGGGGAAGGGTAGGAAGGGTGCATTGGAGTAGAGGTTAAGCTATTTACATTATTTATATTCGGTTTGATTTAGATAATTAGTTTTGATTGGTTTGATAGACATGAATCACATAAACATTTGGCATTTTTTCTTTAAACATCAATCACAGTAGGATCCCTGGCTCTCTATCTGGCTAGCTGCAATCAGAAAGATGACTCAGTTAGAAAACAGTAGCAAACACACACACTGGTACCAGTCCCCAAACTGTATAAGACCCTGCAATCTCACACATTAACCTGGGTACCCAGTAATTAAAGTTCCTAAAGGTGCAGGCCTGTTGTTCGGTGAAGCTGTACGATGGCTGGCTAGGTGAGGCCCTTGAAAGGAGACAGATTAACTCGCATTCTACTTTTAAATGCATATTACTTACGAACTATGAACTTGGAAACCTTTAACTATTTACAAGTCCCTCCTTTTGGTACAGGGCTGGACCCTACATTACTTACAGTTTGGTAGTCATCATTGGTCTGTACAAGGCAGGATGAAGTGCTTTCAGCAGGTGGGCTCTGACTCTGGAGGTTAAAATGCTAGCAAAGGCTTGCAAGCAGGAGACCCAAAACTGACTGTAGAGATCTTACTGCTTTTGCAAGTGGAACAACACTTTAACTTCTTTCAGCAGTGCCCCTCTCTGGGCAGAAATCACCCTTTGGAAAGACAAGGCTAGGACCGGGGCTGGCACATCTCAACCCCATGTCTGGGCTACACCTCAGGGGAAATGCATATGGCAGTGCCCTAGGTTGCACACTACCAGGCTGTGTCCCAGGCCTAATCTACGGTGGTTACATTGTATTCAGCACATTCATTATTCAACATATCTATCTTAGTCCCTTCAACCATGGGCCAGCATGGTGGCCATGGTCCTCTCACTTTAGACACTTGGATAGGTGCTTTCTCCCTATGGCTAGGTGACCCGATTACTCACAGTCCATATCAGACTAGTCTTCTGTCACAACACTGTATCTTGACTTGGCAATTCAAAACAGTTACTGCAGCTTCTCTCAAGCATGTTTCATGAAGTCTCAGTCCCTTGTGGCTTTGCTGGAGTGCACAGCTCACACTGGACATCATGACCATTAACAAAGTCCCTCTTGGCAGTGCTGGATTTAGCAGCTCCAACTTGGACATCTTAAACTCTTGAACAGTCCCATTTGGCTTTTGCTGGCCTTTGCAGCTCTCCAGTGGACATCTAGACCATCACTAGCCCTCCCAGACACTGTCAGGAAGAGCCCCAGCTCTGAGCACTCCCCCTTCCAGTCCTGCAGGCACTTAATAAATCAGTCACATTTATATACTTAAACTGGACCCCTCTCTGGTCACTAAGCAGATGTCCACTCTTTCTGTGCTTTTGGTTAACCACAGGGTGCAGACAGTCACAATCAGTACGCTCTGGGCTTCACTGCCCCTCAAAAAGTCCTTGCACTTGTCAGAAGCAGTTTACTCACTCAGATCACTTGAAGAAATGGCTTTCCTGTCTCTGAGGTTTCAGGCTTTCTTCAGCAATGTCACTGTTGCAGCAGAACATGCATGCAGCTCTCTCACAGCTGAAGGTTTATGTTTGCCCACATTTTCCCAAAAACATGGAAATGTGCTTGCCAGCCTTGGAGGACAATTTCTGGCAACCCCCAGGCTAGCGATTTCTGTTGCCTGTAGTCACTTGTCTCTCTGGCAAAAGAAGGCCCCCTCCAATATGGAAGGGCTTGCACTAGATCATTGGGCCCATTCTGGAGCAAAAGGCCTGAGCCCCCAACCCTGTGGAGAGCTCCCACTCGAACACTGAACAGCCTGGAAAACATTGTCTTTTATGGAGTCCTTCTGAGGCTCCCGATTGGCTGATGCTACTTGTTGCTCCCATACTAATTGGTTGAACCTGCTTGTCAGTCCACAGAATGAATATTCATTAACCTCACTCGATGCACAATAGGCTCCTTGTTTTGGCGCCTAAATTAGGTCCTTGTTTCTCCCCAATAAGCACTGGATAAAGTCCCACAAGTCTCTGGCATTGTCCCAGCACTCCTTGCATAAAATTCTGCCTTTCTGATTGGCTGTTGCTGCACTCTCGTAGCTGCTAGTCATACAGCCCCCTTGCAGATTTAACACAGTCCCAACTTTAGAATTCTGGTGCAGCCAGGCTAACCACTTTATTTATTTTTTTGCCCCACAGTTTAACAGTCCTCTTTGTGCCCTTTTAAACACTGCCCAGTTTAATCACTTTCTCTCAGTTCTTAGCCTGTCACTGCTGCCAATATTTTAGAGCCACCTTTTGCAGCAGGCAGGTTTCTGTCAGAGTCCCATCATTTTGAGCTGGTGCAGTCAGAAATAATTTTTATTTAAATCCTTTCCCCCTGTAGGTAGAAACCCCTTTAGTGTCCATGGAAGTGCTGCCTGTACTCACATATATTTAATTTTTTACAAGAGGCAGCACCTCTGAAACTTGCAGCTCCCTGAAACCAGTTGGACTCGTTCTTGAATATTAATGCCCAGTTCATTAATATTCATGCTGCTGAGCCTGCAACCTTTAGCATGTGTGGCGCTCTTTATTTATTTAAACTCGCGGATCCCTCTCATCCAACCTGAGTTACTGGCCCCTGCCCTGCAACTTATGGGGACCATGACCACCGGAGGAGCCACACATTAACCACAGTTATGATCTGAAGTCAAAGCACACCTCGTGGTGCTTAAGTGAGATCAACAGCCTGCCTAAAATACTGGCAGCTCATGATTCTGCTCCACGAGCCCTGGAGGGACTGAAGAGGCACAGGGGACTGAGGCACACAATTTTGGACTTGGGCAGTGGTGGTGATAGGGGAGCACATTGGGGGACCCTGCAGGCATCAGGAGGCACTCCAAGGAATGGAAGAGAATGGGAGAATGGGTCAAAAGGCAAGTCCCCATTTGGGGGGGGGGTTACATATAAAGATCACAAGTTTCTCTGTGACTTTAAAATCCTTCAATGCCTTTAAAGAAAAAAATCTTTTAATCTTATATTAATCTGAGAAACCTTGATTCACATCTTGTGTCTGTGAAAAGATGTGAATACAATTGATTTAAAACATCACTCCTCTATAACCAGCACTATATGCTTACATAGAAACATAGAATTTGATGGCAGATAAGGACTGCTTGGCCCACCTAGTCTGCCCATTTCCCTACCTAATGGATAAGCTGTAGAGCCTAGTTAACCAACAGCCTACTTCCTCCTACCCCCACTAGAATTACCTTATGTCTATCCTATGTATTCTTGAATTCCCCCACTGTTTTTGACTCCACAACCTTCTCAGGAAGGCTATTCCATGCATCCACAACCCTCTCCATGAAAAAATACTTCCTCACATTACCTATGAGCCGTCCCCCCCTCTGTCTTTAAAGTGTGCCCCCTTGTTCTTGCACATCTCTTTTTCTGAAAGATGCTACCCTTTTGGACTTTGCTGATTCCCTTGAGGTACTTGAAAGTTTCTGTCATGCCCCCCTCCCCTCCTTTCCTCGAGGGTATACATATTAAGCTCCTTAGTCTCTCTTCATATGGCTTCTGGTGCAGACCCTGTACCATTTTAGTTGCCCTCATCTGGACAGCCTCCACCCTGTCTATATCCTTCTGAAGATGGGGTCTCCAGAACTGCATGCAGTACTCCAGATGGGGTCTCACCAACTGTCTGTACAGAGGGATAACAACTTCCTGTTTTCTACTGGTGATGCCTCTCCCTATTCATCCCAGTGTCCCCCCAGCCCTTCTTACTGCCTTCTCACATTGCTTGTCCATCTTTACATCAGCTGATATGACTACCTCCAGGTCACTTTCCATTTTTGTTGTTGTTAGTATCTCATCCCCCCCCACGCTGTGTACTTTTCCCCTGGGTTTTTGTTTCCCAGGTGCATTACTTTGCACTTCTTTGCACTGAATCTAAGCTGCCATACATTTGACCATTCCTCCAACCTTGCCAAGACCCTTCACATTCTCTCCACCCCACCTTGTGTATCAACCCTGTTGCAGATCTTTGTGTCATCTGCAAAGAGACATACTTTTCCTTCCAGTCCCTCCACAATGTAACTTATAAAGACATTGAAGCGGACCAGTCCCAGTACTGAACCCTGTGGTACCCTGCTAGTAACCCCCCCTTTTTTTCAGAGTGGACTCCATTTACTATTACCCTCTGTCCTTTTGTCCAGCCAATTTTTTACCCAGGCTACCACCCTGGGACTCACTTCAAGGCTGGCTAACTTGTTTATTAATCTTTTGTGTGAGACTGTATCAAATGCCTTGCTAAAGTCTAGTTAGGCCATGCCCACAGCCCCTCCCTGGACTACTACATTGGTCACCCAGTCAAAGAAATCTATTAGATTCATCTGACATGACCTTCCCACTGTGAATCTATGCTGCCTTGGGTCCTGTGCCTCACTGGCCTCTAGGTACTCAACAATTCTTTCCTTCAGAAGTGATTCCATCATTTTACTTATCACTGAGGTCAAACTAACCAGGCTGTAGTTTCCTGCCTCTGCCTTGCTCCCACTTTTGTGAAGTGGAATCACATCCACCCTCCTCCAGTCCTCAGGTACCACCGCAACCTCCCATGATTTGTTAAAGAGGGTAGTCAGTGGTGTCAGTAGTTCTCCCCTTAGTTCTTTTAGAATTCTGGGGGTGAATCCCATCAGGCCCCATTGTTTTGTCCACCTTCAGTTTTAAGACTTCTTTCAGAACCCTTTCTTTTTTTTGTGAATGAACTGGTATCAACCCCCCTATCCAGAGTGTTTCTATTGTTTGGTTTAGGTACCTCCCTCTCCGCTTCTTTTGTGAATACTGAACAGAAGTATTCATTCAGTATCCCTGCTTTTTCACTGTCACCCTCTGTCCACATTTTCTCCCCTTTATTAAGCCTCAGTATCCCTCCCTTGGTCTTTCTTCACGCCCTAATGTACCTATAAAAGGTTTTATCCCCCTGCTTAACAGAGTTGGCTTTCTTTTCCTCAGTTTAGTGCCATATATTGTTGACCTGTTTTCCTGCTATTTTACTGTCCCACAAGGTTGTTGTTATACAAAATATTCTTAACATTATGGCAATGTGTCATTGGAATCTATTTGAGGCTACTAAATCCAAAATTTGGCAATTTTGCAATCAAGCATTCTGATTGGCTGTTACCATTAATGTAACACCTTTTCATGAATATTCTTGAATGTATCATTCAGACATGTTGCCTGTGTTATTTTGATTGCAGTAATATGTTTTAACCTTTTACATCACTTGATTACATCACTAATTCTTATGTATTTGAAATTAAGCATTCTGATTGGTCAATATATATGACATCACAGAATTCAAATGTAATTGACATAAAGGGAATGTCATTGATGCAGGGACCATCCCCCTGAGGAAGCCTTAATTGGCAAAGTGCCGGGGACTGTACACATAGTCTGTTGTGCCACTACTAACCTTTGTCTATGATTTGGAATAAATCCAGTTAATTTTGCAGCAAGCATTTAAGACTCCTTTGGTATTTTTGACCACTTTCATTGGAGGGTTGGCAGTCCTCCTGGCTCTGGAGTGCATGGTGGTGGTTGTCTTTATAAATATTACTAGGATTTGCTGCCCTCACCCACACCCCACCCCAGCTTTGCAGCGTGGTACTTTTGTTCTTTTTTAAATCACTGAACTACCAGGGAGTGCTCAAAAATATGTACTGGGGATCTGAGGGTGGTGGAAACAGTGGGCACCAAGGAGTGCTATAATAAACATATACTGGGGGATAGGTGGGTGGGATAATGACTGGACACCAGGGAGTGCTGTCGTAAACATATACTGGGGGATCAGTGGAGGGGGAACCCCTGAACATCAGGGAGTACTGTAACAAGCATGTACTGGGTGATCAGGGGTGGAGGGAATCATTGGACTCCTGGGAGTTCTATTGTACAAAAATACTGGGGGACCTGCAGGTGGCAGCTCAGCACAGGGGCGGGTGGCTGCTGTATGACCATCCTGCCTTTGGGGAGGATGGGGCACAGCTTAGTGCCCATTTAAGAGGTGGTTTTCGGTGGTGATAAAGAACACCTCTTGGGGGGCTGCTTACCACCACCACAAACCTTTGAAAATGCTGCTGCACCATTATTCATGAGAGGACCCCTTCATTTATATAGGCAGAGTGCTATTTCAGCCCCTGGGTGCTGCCAGATTTGGAGGACACTCTGGGGGCCTCTGAATATGGCCCTGTCCGGAGCACTGGCACAAACCCCGGTTAGTGCCAGCACTAACCACATTTCTACCAGTGCTGACATTTGAATATCAGGGTCTATAGCCTTGACAGTGAAGCTTGAGAGTTATCTATGATGTCATCTCTTCTCAAGATGGAAACATCATGCATGGTTGCCCATACATCATTTTGCACAATATAAGTTTGTTTTAATCCAGTTACCTTCTTTCTTACTTTATCTTGAACTATGATCAATTAAAAAGAAAGTGGCAAACAACAGAATATTGTACAATTAGTAATAGTTCATATAATTTAAGTAACAGAAGCTACATGAGCTGACAACATTTCTAGTAATTCATCTCTTAACAAACAGCTCATTTGGGTGTTTTCAGCTTTGACGACATCTGCGTTATGAAGAATCTGCAGTGTAGAGAAGCATGAGAAATCATTACAGACACAAGATTCTATGCTACTGTGCCACAGTAGTGACATAATTACTGTAGTACAACAGCACTCTGACATCACCACTGTGATAAAACAGCATCTGGAAGTGTATGGATTTCCATACACAACAGCACTGAACACTGTTATATTTAAGCAGTAAGGCACAATGGGGTGTTGGTGGTACAAGGTTTCCCCCATGGTCAGGGGCATAGTGAGGCATGAGGTGAAGTGGAGTGCCTTCAGCCCTCTGACCATATGGGAAAACCTAGTACCACCAATGCCCTCGGAGTGCCTTAGTGCTTATATAAAATGGGCCCATAGGCAACTTATAAAAAACTAATACTCTAAAAGTTTTCAAAGCCACAAAAAATATAGTAAAATGTTGCTAAATAATGTGAAATAGTCCCTACACAGATGTTCTCATCTGGCAGTCATCTGTCTTTCTTCATATTCAATACAATAGAAAGCAGAGGGTCATAGTCAATGGAACACTGTCTAGCGAGGGAAGGGTGATCAGTGGTGTGCCTCAAGGATCTGTCCTTGGCTCAGTCCTCTTCTATATATTCATCAGCGACATTGCTGATTGCCTGCAGGGTAAAGTATGCCTGTTTGCAGATGACACAAATCTCTGCAACAGGGTAGATACAATTGATGGAACAGCAGCAATGGAGGCAGATCTAAAGAGCCTAGAAGCATGGTCTATGGACTGGCAGTTTAAATTCAGTGCCAAAAAGTGCAAGGTCATGCACCTAGTTAACGGAAACCCAAGGAAAACATGCACACTCGATGGTGAACAATTAACAGAAACAAAACTTGAATGGGACATCGGAATGCTAATTTCCTATGATTTAAAGGTGGGTAGACAATGTAAAAAGGTGATGCAGAAAGCTTGAAGCATCCTCAGATGTACTGGCAGAGGCATTACAAGTAGGAAGAGAGAGGTCATACTCCCTCTGTGCTGGTCCTTGGTGAGGCCACATCTCGAGTACTGAGTACAGTTCTGGAGGCCACACCTAAAAAAGGACATAAACCACTTGAAGGCTGTACAGAGGAGAGCTACTAAAATAGTACAGGAACTGCACCAGGAGCAATATGAATCTAGACTATAGCAACGGCAAATGCACTCCCTCAAGCAAAGGTGAAACAGGTGGGAATATGATGGAAACCTTCAAATACATAAAGGGCGTAAATAAGGAACAAGCAGAAAACCTCTTTCACAAAAACAAGACCACGCAAACGAGAGGGCACAGTTTGAGACTAATGGGGTAAGTTTAAAACCAACATTCAGAAGTTCTACTTCACAGACAGGGTGGTGGACCTTTGGAATAGCTTACCACCAGAGGTTGTGGAGGCCAAAACCATCACTGCTTTTAAGCTGGCGTGGGACAAGTACTGTGGTAATGTCAGAAGAAGAACAGAACAGTGGGGGTTGGCAATCTAGGCAGACTAGATGGATCATATGGTCCACTTCTGCTGACACATTCTTATGTTCTTATCATTTACCATGGAACAGAAGAATTCAAATCTCTGCATTATTACAGTAGTAGAATGCCCCCCCATACCACCCAATGCATGACATTATTACACAGTAACACATACCCTGTTTGCCTTATTGCTTAATTATATGTTGCTCCAGACCAGCATCCACTACACTGGTGCCTTTGTGCTGCAATGGGGCCTGCATGGTGAGATAAGAAGAGAAAATGATAAATGTTGCTGGATGGAGGGCCAGAAGAAAGAGGAAGAGGTGGATACCATAGTGAATGGGACATGAGGAGCCCATCTACATTAAAGGAGGAAGGGCAGGTGGTTGTCCTTTAGCTAGAGACACAGTAGGAGAGGCAGCATCAGCTTAACACCTTGAAGTAGGTCCCAAGTTGGCATGTGGACCAGTGCTAGACCACATAGGCACACTGATGGCCCACTTATGTGTTGCTGAGCTACTGCAAGGTATGAATACAAAGGCTTTTTTTGTAGTATTTAATTTACTGTGTCAAACATTATTACTGGCTGTGCCATTTGAATTGGTTGGGAATGCTGAACATCATTGGGCATCAGTGGTGTATGTAATGTATAAAGTACATGCAGCATTGGGGGATCAGTGGTGCATGTAATGTATAAAGTACATGAAATATTAGGGGGGGTCAGTCATGTATGTGATGTATAAAGTGCATGCACATGCTGCAGTGCATGCTGAGTCACATCTGTACTGTACTGTACTGTGTGTGTGTGTGGCTGATTTTAACAGTTTTCCCTGGTGTCACATGGTGCATATTATGAACTAATGCTGAGGAGATGTGCTACAGGTATTGCAGCCCCCCCCCCCAGTGGTGTAGTTTTGGGGCCTGTGATTCACATGTGAAAACACCTATCTCATGCTATGGGTTAGCATCTGCATGCACATATTGCATGTCCAGTCATGCCCACATGCAGAGTGGTGCTGCTACTACACTGTGTGAATGAGTGCACACTTCATTTCCACCTAGATAATATTGTGCTCCATTGACTGGCCTCCAAACAGCTTCTGTGTCTGTGGTGCCATGTAGGTACCTATACCCTTTGCTGATAAAACCTTGAGTGACTTGTTCGGGGTGACACAGTCATTAAGTAGCTCTGCTGAATGTATGTTAGAAAGAATGAATTTTATTTATTGGATTTTGTTAACCAGGTTGGCTCACTGAGACTTGCAACCCTTTTTTCAGGAGCAACCCAGGATAAGTTGCAGTACATACAGTTTATGACATATTTTCATATTGATACCGTACCATGTATAATTAAACAACAATTAAAGACATAATGAGAATGGTAGTAACAACAGGTACAACAATGAGGACCAACAAATTCTGCATACAGATCAATAAGACAAAGTGCATTTGTGCAGCATTACAGTACACAGTACATCAAAACAAATCAAGTTCAGTGGATTATTTATGGCCAACAGAAGGAAACAAGCACCATAGCCACAATTAGGCACAGCAGAGGCAGCGGTAAGCTCAGCGGAAACAGGAGCATTTATGCTTAGGGGTTGGGTGTTCTCTGAGTAGCCCCTTGATGGCTTGATAGGTACAGCTTTCTTGGATGGGGACAGAAAGCACATGCCAGAGTAAGGGTGATTTGTGAAGCCTATCAGAATTTGTTAGGTGATTCCAAATAAATGGCAACCTTTAACAGAAATATACATTTCTTTCAAGAAATGAGTAGCCAGGGTAGCAGAGGGCAGGCTAACTATTAGCCTGTCATCTGCCATTCATTGCACTCTCACATTTTTCAGATAAACATCTGATTATTTGTGCTCTGGAAGAGCTCAGATGGTTTTTGGTGCTGGCAAAGAAAAACTGTAAACAAAGCATATGTTGCATTTCTGCTCTAGTTATTTATTGACAAGGAGGAAAGAATGGAAGGGTCATTCCTTGCATAAAAGTTATAAAAACAGATCCTAACTTTTAATACTTGATCATGATTCACATTTACCATCTCAAGCAGATAAAGGCAACTTGAAGTGGACAGTAGTGGATCTTCACAGTCTAGATACCTGCAGAGACCTGACTTTGTCATTGTATATGTCGCCATTAAAGCACCTGCAGCCCTTTCCCGTTCTCCTTCAAGACCTGCCCTCCCTCTTCTTGATCCTGTTCTGCCCTAGCAAGTTTTTGTTCCTGGACTTCACTCAAATACTGAGCAGTTTCTGCTCCTGTATCCTCCTTCTCCAATGAACTGTATGCACTACCATGATTTTGCTACTTTATTTCCAGCTTTTTCTCTAAATTACTGTATCTAAGGCCCGGTCCTTGTTCATAAAGCTAGACACAAAGTGTTTGCAAAGAATCTCTTTGTGTCCATGTTGCATTTGTGATCCAGATGAGCCATGCTCATGCCCCTGTGAAGTCATTTGCAAATGCATTGTGGGCAAAAATGCTAATGGTCTGCTGGGCCATGAAAAAATAAATATGGCCCTTGCAGTGTCGGTAACAAGCTGCAGTAGGTTCAATGTTGTACCACCTGCTAAAAGCAGGGATAATACAGTGGGTCTACTCACAATCATGATACTGAGTGGTGGTGGTGGCTGGTGAATGGTAAAATGGGCGGGGGGGGGCAACTGGACACCAGTAAAGGCATAGGGAGGGACAGGGTTCTGAATCAGTAACTGGGAGGGGGAAAGTTACAGCATCAGCAACTGGAGGGTGAATCTGCATTTTTAATGTGGTTAATTGCAGGGTGAGACTACATTTGTCTGGAGGAGCTGGATCAGGTGATGGTGATTGCATAGGTGGACCTGGGTATAGCATCAGGTAAGCTGGTGCTAAAATGAAGTGATTAGGTGTGCCACTAAACACCCAGAAGTGGTTAGAACAAATTGCTGGGGAGGAAGGGTGCCTCTGGATACCAGAAAGTACTTGGAACAGGGTCAAGTGGGAAGGCACTAGACACAAGTTTTTTTTTTAAATAGAGACAGGAGTGGGGGTCCTAGCACCACAGGTGGAGTGCTACTGTGTAGCATTGCAACTTGTGCCATACACATGCAAACAGTGAATACTACCTGTGTTCACCAGTAAGCTGAGCACTTTACCCTCAAAAAAGGCAGAAAAAAAACATTTTAAAACATTTAAAGTGTCCTACCAGATTACTTGGGGGTGCACGTGAAGTCAAACATTTGAAACATTTCTTTTTGCCAGAAACCTTTTTCAAGTTCCACACAGACACATATATACTAGCTACAGGGCACTTCTTCTAAAGGCTTCCCAGCAGTTGCTCAATCAGTGACATCGGAGCTGCTCCCCTGTGTATTCCCAGCAGCTTGCCAGTGGCTTCACAACATATGTCTCACAACTTATAGCCAGATAAGCTTTTTCTGTTAGTGGTCTTGTTGTGACCGAACAGATGCTAAAAGACCACTCACGTGTAGCTAGCCAGGAGGCATGGCTGGCATACTAACATTTCAGTGTAAAGCCTTCATCAGAGTTGGCTGACACTCTGGTACCTCCCTCTTAAATATCTGAAAGTTGTGTCAGGTGACAAGTGGCTATATCATCATCACAAGCTGAGCAATCATTATATAATGCAACTAAAATTCGATTCATAAGTGCAGAAATTTTCTGATTCACCACAGTGAAAGTATACAAGGGAAAAAAAAATTAAGTGTGACTATTATCAACGTAAGAACATTATGTGATGTTCCAGATGATTGGAGGACAGCTAACGTGGTTTGGATATTCAAGAAAGGAGCAAAGGCTGACTATAAGAACTATAGACCCATTAGTTTAACTTGTATAATTAGTAAAATCATGGAGGAATTCATTTAGGAACATTTAGATTAACATATACATGAGCATGGAAATTTGGGTATTATCACAACATGGATTTACGCCTAAGAAGGCTTGTCAAACAAGTCTCATCCAATTTTTTTAACCAATTAGCAAAGCATTGGAGGACGGTCTATCGGCGGATGTAATCTACCTAGATTTTTTGAAGGCTTTTGATCTAGTCCCTCAAAAGGAATTTATCAATACACTTACTGAACTAAACGTTGACCCTGCCATTGTTAAATGGATCATAGCCTGGTGGAGAGACAGAAAATAACATGTATGCATGAGGGGATTTATGTCTGTTTTGGGTGCTGTAACTAGTGGGGTCCCCCAAGGATCCATTTTAGGCCCGACTTTGTTTAATTTATTTGTATCATCATTGCAGACCTCTAACAACTCATGGATATGTAAGTTGGCAGAAGACAGTAAAACAGAAATAGTAGTGAACAGTGAACAAGCTATCCAAAATTTCCAAGATTTAAATCAAATAGGAACATGGGCAACTGAACATAAGATGACCTTCCGCATTAGTAAGTGTATCATCATGCATTTCGGAAAGAAAAAGGTTAGCAAAATAATTTTTTAAATGGTAACAAACTTAAAAGTAGTGACAGTGAAAAAGACTTGGGGGTACTTATTACAAACGACCTGTCATTTAAACATCACAGAATGGAAGTTACCAAGAGAGATAATAAGATGATGAATTGTATACTTAGGAACATTCAAAGCAGGGAAGGTTCTGTATTGATGCAGCCTTATGGGTCATTGGTTAAGCCTCAAATGGAGTACTGCATTCAGTTCTGGAACCCATACAATAGGGGAGATATCAGACATTTGGAGGGGGTCCAGAGGAAAGCAACCAAGAAAATATCTTAGCTAAAATATCTTCCTTATGAAGAGAGCCTACAAGAACTGGGATTATACACCTTAGAATACCATTGTATTAGAGGTGTCCTATGTCTTGTATATACAGCTTTTAGAAACAGCGACTTATGGGAATGTCCAGAATTAGATGAAAGGATATCCAATAGGAACAACAGACCTCATAGTTACCAACTAAGGGGTGAAAATTATAAAACAGATAAAAGGGGGGCCTGGATAGGGTATTTGCCAGTTGGAATAGTCTCCCTGAAGAGGCAGTATCAAGCGATACTATCGACACCTTTAAAAAGAGATTAGATAGCTATATAGGAAGAACTTCATTCCATTGAAAAATGGCGAGTCTATTTGGCGTAAGCTATTGACTTGTAACCTGTCCTATGAATCCTTTGAATTATAATTTTTAAAAAACATTTCATTACTGAGCATTTATAAACCTGCTTCTAAGTCTTAGCTTTATCGCAGAGCAGTTAAATACTTATAGAGTGGTCACTTACCAGAAATACATACCTAAATTGTTGATGGACCTCTGGCTATTGTTCCCCTTCTCCTGGTTATAGCCCCCCCCCAATTCATGGCTCTTCTCATAGTGCTGGTGTTCAATTTGCCTTCTTCAGCATCACCTTCTCAGTGTTTCTCTTAGAGCAGTCCCACATTAAGCCAAGTTCTTGCTCTGGGATGGATGGCATCCCTCCCTGTTGCTGAAGGTGGGTGCTCTTGGTATTGCTACCCCCAGGTCCACATTTTTAACTGCTCCATTACCACTGGTATTTTCCCCTCCCTCTGGACGAATGCCACAATAATCGCCCTGCATAAAGGTGGCCCCATGGACTCCCCTGTGAATTACCAGCCTATCTTCCTACTCCCGATGCTCTCCAAACTACTGAAGTGGCTGGTTGCCAAACAACTAACTGCCTACCTCTGAAAAATATCATTTTTCTTAGATTACCAATCTGGGTTTCATGGTGCACATTCTACAACCTTTGAGAAAGTGCCTCTAGCATGAAATGCATTAGGCAGCTGGTAGCCGATTGGGGGACTAGTTTGTAGGAAAAGGTGGACTCAAATGCCTTTGAAAATTTATTTTTGGGGGGTGCTAATGAGCAGCTGATCTGACTGGTCCCACTACTCCGGAGCTCTGTCTTTTTATGAAAATAAAAGTGCTTAATTTGGCAGTTCTGTAATTTGCTCCACTGAAATAATTGCCTGAATAGTTGTAAGATGGATGAGTACATTACCTTGGGCAAGTCAGCTCATCAAACGGGTAAAACTGCGAAGAAAACTCCACTCCACAAGGGAAGCACAAGCAGATGACCAGGCCCAGTTTCGTTGTTGGCAGCAGAGGTAGCCACGATTAGCAGGGCGATCTCAGAGCAGATCCTGGACGACTTCAAGCCATGATGGGACAGCTTGGAGCACACACTGAACAGGCTGGCACAAGAACTGAAGCAGCACATGAGGCAGATTGGGGAGGTGAAGCAGAGAATCTCAGACCTTGAGGACCAAAGCAATGAGATCCCCTCAAAAATACAAAAATTAGAGAAGGACTTAGAAGAGCTTAAGGATGCATTGTACTATCAGGAAAACTATAGTAGGAGAAATAATCTGTGCATCAGGGGCCTGCCAGAGGGAGCGGAGGGTGGGAATCTCCTCAAGTTCTGCTCAGAGACTTTGCCAAAATTACTAGATATGTATATGCCCAAGCCCAAGCTTAAAACTGAGAGAGCACACAGGGCCCTGGCCCTAAGACCCCAGAATGGGCAACCTCCTCGGCAGGTGATTTTCAGGCTGCATCATTATCAAGACAGGCAGGCCTTGCTGATGGCTTTCAGAAACAAGAAAGAGCTAGTATATGAAGGCCATAAGCTTACTCTGCATCCAGACATGTCTCAAAGAATACAGAAGAAGAGACGGCAGTTTAACACATTGATGGATGGGCTGAGGCAGCAGGGACTTGATTTCTTTATGGTATATCTGGCCACAGTTAAAGTAAAAATCGAGGGGGCTACGTATTCATTTTGGGAGTTGGAAAAGCTGCAAACGTTCCTGGAGGACTGGGACAAGAAGAACAGAAGAACCTGAGAGGGACTAGAGAACCTGGCGAGTGGCGATATGATGGTGGTCGACTTAATGAAGAAAGGACTGGATCAGTGACTGCACATGCCAGGGGAATAAATATTGGGGAAAAAGAAAATTATTGAAGAACTGGAAAATCTGTTCTGATCACCCCTTTTATTTGTTCTTGGTTGCCCTTCCTCTCAACCCTACTGGTCGCTAAGAGAGGTGGACTCTTAGGGATTTACAGATGGTGCAGGAGGAATGCTGGTGAGTCATGGTTTGGCATTAAAGAGTGACCAGGAAGTGATCCCTACAGGCCTCAGATGGTGTGAACTAGAAACAGAACTTGTCCCTCGAAAGAGGCAGATTACACCATGGGGCGATTTTGTTGCAAGCCTACAGATTTTAATAGGGGGAGGTGGAACAGCCGCTGGTGGCCCCATGAGTGTGGACTAGAGACAGAACTTTATCTCCGCAAGGAGCATGTGGCACCATGGGGCGCAGGCCTTTTTTTGGCGACAATGGATGGCTGGAAATGGGAGTGTGCAAACACAGGGATGTACACAGTGTCTGTGTCAAGGGAGGTACACCCAGCAAAAGTAGGAGTCGAGGACCATTTGGGGGGTAAGGAGGAGCCGTGATCGTACTGAGGAACGAATTGACTGGGATTTTGGGATGTGGCTTTATAGGGCCTGGTAGGGGTGAAATGCCTGGTGAGAGTATGAAGGGCAATCATAAGAGGGGGAGAAGAAAGATATGGAGATTTTACAGTAACCAACTGAAGGGGAATTAAGGGAGGGGAAGGCCTGGACAGACGGGATGCAGACACTGATTCTGAGGGGGGTGCGGGCAGTGCACTAATGGTATAATAAGAGAGACTGTTAGTGGCTTGCTGAGATAAATATAGCACGTGGATAAATATGGGATAGGGAAAGCAGAGCAGGAGTAGTGTGTATGGGGGAGTGACTATATACTGAAGACTGTGGTATATGTAGATGGGAGGGAGCAGTTGGGGTTAGGGAGGAGGGAGGGACAACATAGGGGAAGGGGGGATAAAGGAGTGCTGTTCTGGAATTTGAATCAAGTGAGGCAAAGTTGGGGTTATTCTTATACAGGTTGTGATTGTTCAGTTGTTCACTTGTGTTTTAATTTTTTTTTAAATGGTCTGTGTAATATGGTATCTGTTAGAGGCAGAAGGTTGGGCTGTGACCAGGATGTTCTTAGGACGACTATGCTGGGGAAATGTCTAATGGTACATCTCAGCCTTTGGCGGGGGTTAAAGTAGTCTCCTGGAATGTAAAGGGTTTTACGTCTCCTGCAAAAAGGGTGAAAATTTTAGTGGCTTTTAAAAGACGTAGGGTCTCAGTGGCTATGTTACAAGAGATGTACCTGTCAAACAGTGAGCACAAAAAGCTTGTGCGAGGATGGGTGGGGGAATGCCATGCAGCAGCCTATAACTCACACAAGAGGGGGCGGCAATCCTAAGCCATAAACATTTGTCCTTTAAAACACAGCGGGTGGTGAGAGACCCTATAGAAGGGAGGTATGTTTTTGTAGAGGGGGAGCTCGAGGGTAAAATGATTACTTTTGGAAACCTATATGCGCCGACTGATGGGGATTGGAGCTTTTATAAGAAGGTGCTGGATGTCCTGGTAAAGGAACAATTCATGAACCTGATACTGGGGGGGACTTTAATTACGTGGCAGACCTTAACTAGATTACCTAGGGAACAGGGATAGGATGGACGGGGATATACAAGAGTGGCTACTTGGGTTAACAGAATTAGGCCTGATTGATGGATGGAGAACAGCCAATCCTGGGGTGAAGGAATATACTTTTGTCTCCAGACCACATTGTTCCTAGTCACAGCTGGACTATGTCTATATTCATAGAGACTTGTATCAGTATACTAGAGTAATGGGGCATAGCCCGATATTCTTATCAGACCATGCTATGGTGGAAATGGAGATTGCTTTGGGCCAGAATGATGTGTAGAGGGGTCGTTGGAGATTTCCTACATATATGATGGTGAGGGAAGAGTTTTGGGAATTTGTAAAAGAGCAATGGAAATTTTACGAGGAGACAAATAAGGGCACGGTTGAAGATAAGGGCATATACTGGGAAGCTGGCAAAGCATTGGTGAGAGGGGTTATAATTGGCTACACAGCTAAACAAAAAAGAGACAAAAAGCAGGAACAAAGGGATTTGGAAGCCACAATAAGTGAATTGGAAAAAGAAGTCCTTAGGGGAGGAAGAGAAGAAAAACAAAGAGAGTTTAGGGTAGTGAGGGAGATGCTTAATGTCAATTTGGGTAAGGAGGTGAATACTGATATTTTCTTCGCAAAACAGAGGATGTGTGAATGGGGCAATAAAGTGGGTCCCCTACTGGTCCGGCTTATGAAGGGAGGGAAAAGTAGTCATAGGATAGTTCAAATTAGAAATAAGGAGGGGAAAATACTCAAAGAGGAAGGAGAAATTCGTAATAAATTTAAGGAGTACTACGAAGCACTATACAGGGCTGAATATCAAGGGAAAGGAGGAGAAAGGGATGGCTTCCTTAAGGAGTTGAAAATACCCAGATTAAATGAAGCACAAAGACAAAAGCTGGGGGGAAAAATAATGGTGATGGAAGTAAAGAATGCGATAAGCCAGCTGAAAAATGGGAAGGCAGCGGGACCTGATGGGTTGGGGGCGGAATTTTACAAATTATTGAAGGAAGAGGTGGCGAGTTCATTGTGTAATATTCTACAAGAAACCAGAGAAGGGAGAGGGATCCCTAACACATGTTGTCAGGCTCTGATTACTGTTCTCCCTAAAGTAGGAAGGAACATGGAGGATTGTGGGTCTTTTAGACCAATTTCGTTCCTGAACCATGATTGTAAAATCACGACAAAAGTTTTTGCAAGCCGATTAGAAGATATACTTCCCCTATTGGTTAAACCAGATCAGACTGGGTTTGTGAAGGGAAGGCACTCCTATCATAACCTAAGGAGGTTACTAAACGTCACTTGGCGGGGGGAGAGGCACGTGTTCTTTCAATGGATGCCAAAAAAGCCTTTGATAAAATTGAGTGGGAATATCTGCTGCATATTTTGCACAGATTTGGGTTGTGGGAGGAGTTTGTAAAGATGGTGGGGTCATTCTATGTACATCCGAGGGCACAGATTCTAATTAATGGAGAAGCATCTCCGATATTCAGATTATACAGAGGAACAAGACAGGGATGCCCCTTGTCACCCTTGCTATTTGCATTGGCAATAGAGCCCCTGGCAATTAAAGTTAGAAATGAGCCTGCTATAAGGGGAATCGGGAAGACGGCGGGGGGGGGGGCGAGGCATGTTATATTTCTTTATGTGAACAATGTTCTTCTGTTCTTGTCAGAACCAGATGAGTCAACTCCTAAAGTATTGTCAATAATAGAGCAATTCACAGTTTTCTCTGGGTATAAAATGAATGTGCAAAAGTCAGAAATAATATTTTTGGGAGGGGGCAGCAGGACGGATGCTTGGGGGTTGAAAATAGAACAACATACATTTACATACTTAGGAATTAAGGTAGGAAAACAAGTGGGGAGCTTGTATAAGGTGAACTACAGACCATTGGTGAGGGAAGTCTTACGGGACCTGAGTAGGTGGAAGGAGCTGAGCATTTCTTGGATGGGAAGGATTAACCTCCTCAAAATGAATGCTCTGCCCAGACTTTTGTATAAAATGCAGATGATCCCTTTCAGCCCAATAGCTCAGGATATAAAGAAACTGGAAAATGCATTTACAACTTTGTGTGGAGATGCAAGCACCCTAGAATTAGTCTGAAATGACTGAAAGCACCGGTAGCACAAGGGGCTAAACTTCCCAGACATGATGGGGTACTTTTGGGCAACACAATACAGGTACATACAAAATTTGGTACATAGACAGGAAGTGGCCGGATGGGTTGAGTTAGAAGAGGATGGGGCTTCAGGGAGAATTTTGAATTACTTACGTGGAGAAGGACTTAAGCAGTACAGAAAGTTGGCTGCACCTAACCCAATGGTGGTGGCGGGCTTATTGGCCTGGGAGAAAATTAAAAAGAGACAAGGCATTGATGCATGTCAGACTTTGCTGGTCCCTATGGTAGGGAATCCCAATTTCTTGCCAGGCCTGGAGGATGATGGATTCAAACTGTGGCAGGACAAGGGGTAAAATGTATGGCAAGCTTAACATCGGGGGCATATATACATTCCAGGATTTGAAAGAGAGATGGAACGTGCTTACCTCACACGTGTATAGATACTTCCAAGTAAGTGATTATTGCAAATGGCTTAGTGGACCTAGAGAAGCAAGGAGACTGATGGAAGACGTGGAGAGAGAAATAATGGGGGCTAATAGATGTGAGAAGAGGCTAATAGGGAGGGCCATGAAGTTAGACAGAAACATTTTTTTCAAGATCCTCCCCAGAAGGTGAAAGTTTGATGGGAACGGGACATTGGAGAAGAAATTAGTGAGGCTAACTGGCAGCTAATGTTAGAATCCCACCAGGGATTATTAGTGTGTAATAAGTTCAAAGAAGCTCAATTTAAATACATACAGAGGTTATATTACCCGCCAACTATGGTGCACAGCTTTTGCCCAGGGGTCTCGCCATTTTAAAATAAGTGTAAAATAAATAGGGGCACTTACCAGCACTACTATTGGGGTTGCCCAGTGATAAAGTCCTACTCACAAGACATAGCCAAAGAAATTACATCTATGAGAGGAAAGCCCATTGAGATCTCCCAAAAATCATTGCTGTTATGTGTAGAAGGAGAAGAGAATGGGGAATGGTTTCTCTACCCCAGGTGGATCAGGGTGCTACTCACAGTAGCTAGGGTAGGAATACAAAATGTATGGACCACAACTCTGGGGCTTACAGTGGGTCAGTGGAAAGAGCTTATGGTTAAAGTATTAGCAATTGATAAGCTGACATATCATCTAAAGGGGACAGAAGACAGGTTTGAGAGAACCTGGGCAAAATATCTTGGTGCTCTGAGTATGGGGGAAAGAATGCTTCTGGAGAGTAGTGGATTATTTAACTGAAAGAAAGGGCCTCTATGTAAGTTGGGGATGAGATGGAAAGAAGGGACACAGACTGAGTTAACTGTTAATTGTTAGAGGTTACTAGTTTAGTGGGCTAAGGGGGGATACTTAAAAGTAAAAGAAAAATGGCAGTAATGTGGAATGAAGGTTGAAATGCTGTAACAACAAAGTGTTGTTGTAAATGAATATGACTATGCTGTATGGACTGTTTGTAGCTGCTGGCTGTGAATTGTATATGGTCAACTGTCAACTAATAAATATATGGAAAAAAAAAAGAAAATGTATTTTTTACCTTGAAGCTGTGTCATCCTGGGCTTTAGGAACTTTGAACTACACTATTGATTTGCACTGACTAAACAAAGAACTTTGAGCAACTTCTATAAGGTACTGTATGCTGATTCAGTCATTTACTGTACAGTTCTCAGCTGTCCATTTGAACATCTGACAGGGTTGACCACTCCCTTCTAAATAAACTCACTGCCTCTGGCCTCACCTGACCTTCACTTTCCTGGTTCTCATTTTACCTCTCTGGTTGCTCCCAGTCTGTCTCCATTGGTCCAGCATTAGCTAATCCTAAACATATCACCATGGGAGTCCCACAAGGTTCTCTTCTTCTGCCCCTTCTTTTTACCATTTTTGTAAATGTCTCGACACAGTCTGTAAAATCCTGTAATATACACATGTACCCAGATTACACCATTCTTTGCTTATCTGAGTGCTGTCTTGCTGATATCTCTACTGCTCTGCAAGCAGACTTCGATGCACTTTCGAGTTGATTTAATTTATTTGAAAATTGGTGATGGGGAAAGGCATACTGCGCTCTTGCCAGAGGACAGGGACAGGGCATACAAAATATATAGCACAGACATAATTTGCAGTTACAATAAACTGCAATCAGAATAACATGATGAATATAGGTCTAAGTGCTGAATAAACAGACAAGGCAAAAATGCAACAACGAAGCACCTCAGCCACACCTATGCTGAAGTAGGATAGCTACTGCAGGGCAAATGTCAGGGAGAGGGAACACAGAAGTGGGGGAAGGAAGGAGTTTCAGCTGATACCTGTAGGAGCCAGGAGAAGCACTGAAGTAGGGAAGCTGATGGAATCTCTGATTAAAGAAGGCTTCGTAGAATACCTGGGGAGAAACGGACTCCAGGATGATAAACAACACAATGTTGTCGCAGTAAGGTCTTGCAGACAAATTTGATAGTCTTCTCTGACTGGTTGAAAAAGGAGATAGACAAGTTGACTTACTGTACTTAGACTTTAGTAAGGCCTTTGATTCAGTACCACACAAGAGATTGCTTAAAAATGGAACACCTGGGTGCAGCTAAAACTCTATTGAGCTGGGTGGGTTACTGGCTAGCAGGGAGGTGACAGAAGGTGGTGGTCAATGGGGTTAAATCAGAAGAGAGGGAGGTAATGAGCAGTGTTCCACAGGGATCTGTCCTGGGTCCAGTCCTCTTCAACATGTTCATTGTGACATTGGTGATGGAATCCAGGGCAAGTTGTGTCTCTTCGTGGATTACATAAAATTATGTGGGAGGGTGGATAGTGAAGATGGAATAAGGACTATGCAGAAGGACCTGCAAAAGTTATAGGGGTGATGAAAGGTCTGGCAGTTAAAATTCAATGCAAAAAAAGTGCAAGGTAAGGCACCTAGAGAAAAAGGAACCCATGACAGAGTACTGGATTGGAGGGAAGACTTAGCACTACAAACGAGGAACAGGATCTAGGACCTTCCATCAGCAACTCCATTAAACAAACAAATCAGTGCAACAAGGCCTATAGCAAAGCCAACAGGATGCTGGGATGTATCAGGAGGGAAACTGATATTAGGAGAAAGTGGTAATACTACCCCTCTACAGATCCCTGGTGAGGCCACACCTGGAGCTACAGATCACTGGTGAGGCCTCACCTGGAGTATTCAGCCAAATTCTGGAGTCCTGTCTGGCACGGTGGCACTGAGAGTTGAGGTGCTGGACACCACACCTCGCACTACTGCCCGGCCTGCCTGGAACGAGCCCGGGTCATCGGGGGTCAGCAGGGGAGGACTAGGATTGAGCATCAGGAGACAGCTCTCCTAGTCCTGGGGAGGGCTGGGGAATCCACACCACACTGTGGCAAACCCTGGGGATGCCCAGGGGTACCACTTGCGCTGGTGTGACTGGGGGGGAGCATGGCAGACATTGGCACGCATGTACGCAGATGTCATTGCATGTCTGTGTTCCCAATGGGAGAAAAAGAGGAAATGGCTGGGCGCAAACGTGCAGCCTGATGACCATGCCCTGCATCACCAGGAGGACTCATGTGGAATTGCACTGGGGGGGTCCAGAGCCAGTCTGGCTGAATAGGGTATGGGGAGACCCTCCAGTGGATTGGTAGTTGCTGTGCTGGATCCCCCATCATGTGAGAGAGCTTGGTGCTCTCCTGGCAGGCAGGGCCAGTGGCTGTATACCCCCGCCGGTAGTCACAGTGCAACACAGAGTGATCAAAATGATTCAGAGACAGCAGGGTAAATCCTATGAGAAGCACCTCAGGGCAGTGAATTTGTACTCAATGGAAACCATAAGGGGGGGCCATATGATTGAGACCTTCAAATTCTCAAAGGAATTAATATAGTGAACTGTGGGGAATTATTTAGCCTGAGTGCCAACTCATGGTCATGAGGTCATGAGTGGAAGTTGGAGAGTGTGAGGTTCAGGAGAGATGTGAGGAAGTACTTCTTTATGGAAAGGGTGGTAGAGCCCTGGAACAGTCTGCCAGTTTGGTAGAGGGAGCAAGCACAGTAAGGGTGTTCAAACAGGTGTAGCATAGAATGAAGGGAATAGTTGTTACCCTCTCCGACAGGACCAGGGAAGAAACAGGAAAAGGCCTGGGAGTGTTAGTACCCTGGTGGAACATTTGGTTCCAAGGATGATTCCAGGGATTTAGGAAACTTGGGCAGACTGGATGGACCCTGGGACTTTTTCTGCCATCACTTTCTATGTTTCTATGAAGTGGAGAAAGATTGAGAACTGGTTTCAAAGTGTGGGGAGATGATAGGAAAAGGCTGATTGCCCAGTAGAGGAGTGGCGATAAGGAACGTCAAAGGTAAGAGGATCCATGTAGTGGAGGGAACAGGAAACAGAGGGGTTATGAGAATGAGGGAGGAAAGTGACAAAAGGTAAGAGGGAAAGGATCCAAACCAGTGTTTGGATGTGAAGGAGACATAGTGGACCTGGTGACATGAGGGGAGGGTAGGAGGAGAATGGGTAAGGAAAAATAAAGTGAGCAATGATAAGTACAAGTGGAACAGTTGCAGAGGGTGTCCAGTCTAGCCAGGGAGGTGGTGGGTGTGGTACCATAGACCGTGTCTGCATAAATCGAACACTGGGAGCACCATTCTGGTAACCAGCTCACAGCAGACCTGCAGAGACAAACAATTTTACAGTGGTGCAAGGCACAAAGTTTATAGCAGAGCTTGGCATGGATTGTGTCAGTGTGGACAAAGAAGTCAAGCTTGCTGTCTAGCCACACATCGAGGTACTTGAAGGACCGAACCACTTCTAGAGAGGAGCCCTCTAAGGTGGAGAAGACAAGCAGAGTGGAGCATCTGGCAAGGTTCTGACTGGTGCCAAAGGTCATGAACACAGTTTGTGTGTGTGTGTGTGTGTGTGTTGTGTGTGTGTGTGTGTGTGTGTGTGTGTGTGTGTGTGTGTGTGTTGACCTGGAGTTGGTTGGGTTGAAATCAGTGAGGGATGTTGTGGATGTCTTGCTGGAGCAGACCTTCCACAGCTATAGTAGAGGAACTGCAAGTGTAGATGACTGTGTCATCTGTATACCTGTGAAAATGTGAGTTGACATAGGCAAAGGGGGAAGTTGTTAAGAAAAACAGAAGAGTATGGGACCCAAGGTAGAACCCAGTGTGATCCCAGCTTAGATAGGAAATTGGGGCAACAGGTCACTACCAACCTGTTCCAACTCTAGACAGCCTGTGAGGTATGAGCAGAACCAGTCTACAGTGGAGGCTGAAAGACCTGCAGGACTCAGCTTGTCCAAGAGGGGTGGGTGATACTCTGGATCAAAGGCTTCAACAGATCAATGAAGATGGCAGCCGTGATGTGCCCCAGTCCATCCCTGAGAAGATATAAATCAGTTACACGCAGCAAAGAGAAGATGGTGGAGTGATGATTCTGAAAGCAAACTGGAAAGGGGAGAGGAAACTGGTGGAGGAGTGTAAATCAAAGCATCTGGTGTAAGCAAGTTTCTCTTGCAGCTTAGCAAGAGAGGAGAGGAGGCAGATTGTCCAGAAGTTATCAGGGGATGGAGGGTCCCCCCGGTTAAGTGGAAGAACTCTGGCTAACTTCCAAGACTGAGGAACAGCACTGAGCGTGAAGGAGAGGTTAAGTAGGTGAGCCAGAGGAGATACTATGGCAGGAGCAGTGATGTGGAGAAGTTTAGGATCCAACCCGTTGGGGTTGGACTTGAAAAGGTTGAGAGAGGAAAGGGCAGTCAGAGTCTCCTGGATAGTAATGGGGAGAATCTTTAATGCTAATTGGCTGACTCTCAGTCAATCCAAAACTGTCACTATGCTCTTTGGCACCAAAAAATGTCTAGCTGCCACTCCTGCCTTGTCTGCTAATAACTCTGATGGTGCCCATTTATCCTCAGTGACTCAATATATTGTAGTTATCTGTGTTATTCTGGACTATTCCCTTGATTTCTCCTTGCATATCCAGTCCCTAGTTTCCAAATTCCACTGGAAGCTTACTGCCCTCTTTCAGATGAGTGGCTGCCTCTCCCTGGATATGCACAAATGCCTGATTGAGCGCTAATTCCTTCCAGTCATTGACTTTGGGGATGCAGCTTCTGACATTGCCTCAAAATGCCAGTTAATGAAACTGTATACCCTATTCAATGCCCTCTGTAGGATTATCCTACATTCAGTAAAAAAAAATGCCTGCACAACTCAAATGCATAAAAGTTACATACACCCAGAGAACTGAATCATGGTCAACACAGTATGATTCAGTTCTGTGGCGTATGCAATTTTTGTAATATAGTTGCTTTTTTATGCAGTTGAGTTGTGCTGGCATTTGCTTCTATTTATTTATTTATTAGAATTTTAGATAAATACCTTTGAGTCAATGGCTCTTTTACAAAGGTTCCACGTCAGTATACAAAGAATAGAAGTACAATTTGTGTGAAATTAGCAGGCAGGCAGTTGGAATACAAATTTCAGTACAGGGTATACATGGTCTAAAAGCTACAGGTAATATATTTAACAGTTAGAACAACACAACCAAGCATACATTTAAGAATGATGAGTCACAGCAAGCAATATTTACAAGAATTAAAGCTGCCAGAAGGGTATTATCAAAGGGAAAGGTGGAGTGGAAGAACTGAGTTGCTGCCAGTTGTGCAGGTAGTGTAAGAAAGTGGGAAGAGAGAGTGGGCGTAGAGGGGCAACTGGGAGGTAGGTAGAAGGAAAGGTTGGTGGGAGGCAAGGATCGGGGAACTTGTGCAACAGTGGGTGTGGTGAGCAGATTAGTAAAGGGAGAGAGAATTGAACTAGGGTAAGAGAGGAAGGTGGTGGACCAGGGCTAGGGAGAGAGGCAGGAGTATAGAGGAGGAGGGTGATGGCAGGCAAAGATGGGGATAGTAGAGAGGTGCAAAGAACAGGAGTGACTGCCAGGGAGGTTAGGAGAAACAGTCACAGGTGGCTCTGTACACAAATGTTTGATGTAGCTTGTGTTTGAATGAGCAGAGGATGCCTGAATTGGTAAGTTAGCTGCCCAGGGAGTTAAACATCTTAGGGACTCTACCTGCAAAAGACCGCTGGCCTTGGACGGTGTGACAGCAGGGAACAGATAGAGAATAGTTGTCAGAGCGTCCTGTTTAACAGGAGTGGTTGGCTGGGTTAAGAGAGACTGAACCAAAGGTGGCATGAGTCCCATCAATTACTTTTTTGCTAGTTGGCAGGTTTGGAAAGTAATCCTTCCCTGAAGTTGCAGCCAGTTTGACCGTTCGTAGAGGTCGCAGGTATGCGTGCGGTGGGCAGCACCAGTAAGGATTCTGCAGGCCCAATTCAGCGCTGTAATGATTCATCGTTGTGCTGTAGCTGTTGCTGCTCCATAGATAACAAGCCCATAATCAATGATGGAGACAAAAGAGCTGTGTATTGCTAGTTTAAGGACGTCTGGTGTCAGGCAATGTCTATGTTTATAGAGAAGGCCTATACGGATATTTACAGATTTCACAACTGAATCAATATGGCTGCAGAAGGACAGAGTAGGGTCCAGGGTTACACCAAGGTATTTGAAAATCTGTGTCTGGTCCAGGGTCACACCTGAGCTGTTTTTAATAGCCAGCTGTTGGTGTTTATGTTTGTTATGTGTGCTGTGGAATAGCATAGTCTTTGTTTTTTTGTAGTTTAGCGCTAGTTTCTGTGAGATGAACCAGGCCTCAACTTGCACGAAACCTTCCTGCAGTTGTTTCTCCAAGAGGGAGGGGTCAGAGTTCTTAGAGAAAATCACTGTGTCATCAGCATACAGAATAATGTTTTTATCACAGGCAGAAGGGAGATTGTTTAGGAAGATGCTGAAAAGAAGGGGTCCCAATATTGACCATTGGGGAACACCAGCCTGGACAGGTAGTTTGGAGGACAGGAAGTCACCAATCTTAACTTGTTGTGACCAGTTGGAGAGATAACTGTTGAACCATTGTTGAGTATCATGAGAAAGCCCTAAGTTGCCAAGTTGTTCCAGCAGTAATGGATGGTTGACTGTATCGAAGGCCTGTGAGAGGTCTATAAAGGTGGCACCGGCAAGTTGTCCTTGGTCTAGTGCTAGATGAATGTGGCCTGTAAATTCAAGGAGGGCAGAGGTGATGCTATGTCCTTTGCGAAAGCCATGTTGCTGTGGGCATTGCAAAGTTGTATTTCTCTAAGTACTCCACCAGTTGGTCTGCAACAATTTTTTCAAGAGCTTTGGATAAAGGGAGTAGGATGGAGATGGGCCTGTAGTTACAGTGTAATGTCCTATCCCCAGAATTGTGGATTGGGGTCACCAGGGTGGACTTCCAATTGAGCAGGAACTGGGGGAATGTGAGGGACTGGTTAATAATCTTGGTAAGAGGGTGCAGAACATCGTCAAGGGTGAAGACGATGAGCTTCAAGTCAAGTGTGTCCCCACTTGACCTGCATTTTCCGAGCACCGTGAGGAGGTATTTTTTGGCATCCCTTTCAGTAACTGCCTTGAAACAGAGATGTGGATGATTTGTATCCTCAGTCTGTTGATATTGGGAGGCCATGGTTTGGTTGGTGTCAAAGAAGTTAGAGGGAAGCACATGGCTGAGGTTGGTGAATGCCAGATTAAAAGTACTGGCTATTGTGATGGGGTCCAGGGTGTTGCTGATGTCAACTTTTAGAATATCAGGAGTTGCTTTGGACTCTTTCCCTATAACTTCAGAGAGGCGTTGCCAGAATTTCCTTCCATCTGACCATGAGTTTGATAGGATGCTCTTGTAGTAGCTGGCTTATATACAGAGGCTATCATCAGAGATTTGTTATGGCCCCAAGAATGACTTTGATAGCAAGGACCAGAAGCTGTTTCACTGTCTTTAGCAGTGGAGCTGTATTGTGGCTTTATCCTAGGTTCTCCTGCCCAGACTAACCATTGCACACCTTATGAGCATCTGGGCTGGTCTTTAAGATCTGACAGATGAATACAACCTTGGACCCCTTCTTTTTTCAATCTTCCTCAATGACCTCCCCTCTGCCTGTGTCAGCTTACAGTCATCTTCACCTCTGGTCCTTCCTCTGCAGCTGTAGAAAACCTGGTCCAGTGGGACTTCAGCAATTTCTTCCACAGGTTTCATTCTAACCAACTTAGAGTTAACAATAAAAAGACCAGTCAGAAACAAGTCAGACTCACTGTCACCCCTGCCTTCACCACTCTGGATGGTAACGCATTTGAAGTGGTTCAGTCCTTTAAGTACCTGGGGGTGAGGCTTGACAGTAAGTTTGACTTCTTGGCTCACATAGATGCCATCCATGCCAAGCTCTGTCCCAAGTTTGGTGCCCTCTATCATTACAAAGACTGCCTATCTCTGCATGTCCGCAGGGAGCTGATTACCAAAATAGTGCTCCCTGTCTTTGACTATGTGGATGTAGTCTTCTCCCTCCAAATACTATCCTTAGATGGTCCAGTTCTACAAAACGTTGCCTCATTCAAATACCTGGGGGTAACACTTGACGTGGCACTAACCTTCTCAGACCACATCAATACTGTGGTTCACAAGGTAAATCAAAAATTAGGGGCCACCTACCATCTATGCCACCTACTAACATCTGAGGTTCAAATTGTCCAGGGTAACCTACTTCCTATCATTGACTACTGCTCCCCCATCTACTCTCGTGCATCCTCTGCCCTCAGAACCAGACTCATGTCTGCCTACAACAGTGCATGCCACTTTGCTCTTATGGCACCGTTCTCAAACCATCACTGCAACCTCTACAGAACCCTTGGCTGGCTACCCCTCCAAGATCACTTTGATTTTGTTCTCAACTGTATCGTGGATAGTATCATCATAAGTTCTAATATGTCCCCTCTTGCTTCCCTACTCAAGGTTAGAACCCTGCCTAGGCATCTCCTCTTATCCACCATCCCTCCCCTTGCGGTTCTGAGGGTCTCAACCAGCATGGGTGGGAAAGTCTTTTTCAGTTGCTGCCCCCTCACTATGTAATGGGATCCCTGCTCCCCTCTGCTCATCCAACACCCATTCAGCCATCAAATCCCTCTTCAAAACCTGGCTTATAGACAGAGCCCAGTGCTCTTGCTCACCAGGGTAGCACCTCCCCCTACCAGCATCTCTAACTCCACAGTAACTTGACTTCTGTTAGGAGTTTCTTCTCCACTCTACTCAAGCTGTTCTCAAGTCCTGTCTCTCCCTATCTCTCTGTCTCAATGTTAGTGCTCAAAGGTGTGCTGAATAGGAGTGGTGCAGGACTGTTGTACCCTCTTATGTCAAGTATGGCTACCTAATCCCTAAATGTATTCATCTGTACCCTGATACCAATATTTCTGTATCTATATTTCTGTATGTAAAAATGCTTTACTTCTGATTAATTGCATATATCCTGTTCCTATGATTGTAACTGTTGTTTAACATTGCCATCTTTTATGGTCCGGGTCATGCCTGAAAATGGTCCCTCAGACCAGTGCACCTACCCGGTAATCAAACACATAAATAAATAAATAATCTATGTCTCTGACCCCTCCATATACCTCGACAGACTATATATCGTCCTTCTGCCGTTTTGCATCTAACTCTCCTCCATGTACACATCATTGCTCGCTTTACCCCTCCCATTCCATCCTCCCTCTGCCATCTTGCCGATAGACCCATTGCACTACATTCATCTCTAAATATTGGCTCACCACCCTTCCCTCCTACCTCTCCTCACTCCTATCCCGAATCCTCCCTGCCTCCCACTCCCTCCACTCTAGGGGCCGTAGCAGTTTTGCCATTCCTCACCCACACTCTTCTGCTGGGCAATCTACATTCTCCTATAGGCCTCCCTCTCTCTCTGGAAAAAACTTCCCTCCTCCCTCCATCTCTCCCCATCCTTTTACTTCTTCAAACTTCTGCTAAAACTTCAAACAACCCCCACTTACAACCCTACTTCCAGTTACCCTTGAAGTCTTGATTTTAACCCGTACAAGTTTTTGATCATGATTCTAAGCGCTGCTAACATTCATGGCACATTGTTTAATTGTGGTACATGCAAGTTCTCTTTATTTATTGCATTATTGTAATCATTGCAAGTCACTTGCACAAGGTGGACTGGAGCATACCATCCACAACATGTGCTAGAAGTCAGGTTATCCTGGAAGGACTGCAAAGTGGGTTCCTGACTCAGGGCATCATAGAACCAACAAAAGTAGAGGCAATTCTTGATCTGGTTCTCATGAATGGGGGCATGTACAAGAAATAATGGTCAGAGTTCCCCATGGTGGGAGTGACCATTGCACAGTGTGGTTACAGTTGGATATGGGTAGGGAAAGCATCCTGACTATGACCAAAACCTTGGATTTTAGCATGGCAGACTTCAGGAAGATTGGTGAAGTGTTGAGCAGCCATCTGGCAGACATCAGAGCAGATATGGGGTGGAGCAAAGGTGGTTTATCATTAAGGAAGGAATACTGATTGCTACAGAGGAGAGCATTAGGCTCAGGGAAAAGAACATAAGGGCCAAAGCACCCAGCTGGTTCAGCTCTGGGGTCACCTAGATAGTAAGGGAAAAGAGATTAGCCTATAGGAAATTCAGGAAGACCAAGAAAGAGGTGGATAAGGAAAATTTACCTAAGATTGACTACTGAGGCCAGTCAGGAAGTCCAGCGAGCTAGGGCCCAGAAGGAGCTGAAGATGGCTGAAGGAATTAAGAAGGGGGACAAAGCCTTCTTTCATTATATAAGTGAGAAAAGGGACAAGAAAGATGGGATTGTTAGGCTTAAGAAAGGGACAGGAGTGGGTAGAGGATAGTGGGGAAAAGCAGAGATACCAAATAAACACTTCTGTTCCGTCTTCACTAGGGAGAAGGATGGACAAGTGCCTTCTGGAGGAAGAAGGGATGGGGGGGAGAGATACAGATGTAATGATAGAGGAGGATAGAGTGAGGGAGTGGCTGCTAGCGACTCACCAGGGTGGCCACATGTTGGTCCTGGTCTTCTCACTTGGTCTTGAGATTAGCAATCTCAAGACTTACCAGGTTGCCTGGTCTGATCATTGCACAGTGGAATTCTCACTCGGGGGCCCCCCCGAGAGCTCTCCCCCTGCAGAGATGGCAAATTACCACCGGAGGGATTTCTGGTGGTGGCAGATCTATCTAGTGTGAGCAATGCATGTGTAGGGTGTACGTCACTGCCTACAATAAGGTGATGCTGTCTGCACTCAACTCTCTTGCACCAGTCCATGTATGACCCAAATTCTCTCACTTGAGGTCTCCATGGTTTGATGGTGAGCTCAAAGCGATAAAGATTCTGGGTTGGAGGTTAGAGCACTGCTAGCAGAAGTCCAGGCTGGGGGTGGACAAACTGGCTCTGCGTTCTCATTATGTTGAGTATCAGAGGGTAATCACCCATAAGAAGGCACAGTTCCTGTCCAGAGAGATTGCTGCTGGGAGGAATCAACAAACAGTGCTCTTTCATACTGTGGACATGCTGTTAAATCCAGCCTGTCTACAGCTGAAAAAAGTCTTTTCTGATGCACTATGCAAAGGATTTGCTCGATTCTTCTCAGACAGGGTGTCCACCATTAGGCAGGGTGTTTCACCAGTGTGCCACACTGTGGCCAACAGTGATCATCTTGGATATCTGGAGAGCACTCCACCCAGCTGGGGGGAGTTTAAACCAGTGGAGGTAGCTGAGGTAATTGAGGTTGCCCTCGGGATAAAGCACTCATATTGTGAACTGGACCCAGGCCGACACTTTTCTTGATGGGATGTGCGACACTGTTTGCCTGGTGTTCGCCTTGATTGTCTGGTGTTCTATCTCAGATGGGAGCTTCCCAGATGCCTTGAAGGAGGCATTGGTCAGGCCTCTTCTGAAGAAACCATCTTTAGGCCATGACATCAAGTCGAATTACCGTTCAATCTCCAACCTCCCATTTTTAGGGAAGGTTGTTAAGAAAGTTGTGGCGCAGCAGCTTGAGGAGCACCTTGTGACCTTTGACTTGTACGATCCCCTCCAAGCGGGGTTTCGGGCAAGGCATAGCATGAAAATCACATTAGTTCAGGTGTATAATGACCTCCTTAGAGCTCAAGATTGAGGAGAGGGGACAATTTTTATGTTCCTTGACCTCTCTTCAGCATTTGACACGGTAGACCATTGGGTGTTGCACGACTGTCTGAGGGAATTTTGTGGACTCGCCAGCACTGCCATCTGCTGGTTTGAGTTCTATCTCACGAACTGGAGGCAACGGGTAGTGATGGGGAATTTCTCCTCCTCCCCTAGCCTCCTGTCATGTGGAGTACCTCAGGGTTCGGTCTTGTCGCCAAATGTTGTTTGCCATGTACATGCTGCCCCTGGGAAAGATCATTAGGAAATACAGTTTGGGTTTTCATTGCTATGCTGATGATACCCAACTGTATCTTTTCTTTGGCCCTAGGACATCCAATGTGGTAGAAGTGCTGAACAGCTGCCTTGCCGAGATCAATGACTGGATGGCCTCCAGCTGGTTGTAACTTAACCCCAGTAAGATGGAGGTACTGGTGCTGGAGTCAAACAAAGGGCATAATACGATGGCCTCTGGCACAGCAACAGGGTTATTCCTGGGTCCTGTGCCATTAAAGGCCTCCTCTAGGGTGTGCAGTCTTGGTGTGACCTTTGACAGTGAATTGACATTTGAAGCTCAGGTGTCATCCATTGTCCCGACCAGCTTTTATCATCTTAGGAATATCACCAGGATCAAGCCCCTAGTTCCACCCATGGACTGCCCCACCTTGGTACATGCCTTCATAACATCCAGGCTTGATTATTGTAATGCACTCTACTTCAGGGTCTCGGGAGGTATCCTCCACAGGTTGCAGCTAGTGTAGACCACAGCTGCCAGCAGTCTAAATACTGCCACATCACCCCTGTGCTGTGCGAACTGCACTGGCTGCCGGTCAGGTGGAGGATCCTCTTCAAGGTGGGCTTGCTCATCTTTAAGGCCCTACAGGTGCTGGGTCCTATATACCTGTCAGACCTTCTGACACCTGCTGCATCGGTCCGTTCCCTTCACTGTTCCTCTAGGGGCCTCCATGCGATTCCTGGACTAGGCTTAAAACTGCCGGCAACAGAGCATTCAGTGTCACCGGCCCCATTCTGAGGAATTCACTACCTCCATCTGTAAGGGAAGCCCCTTCAGTTGAAGTGTTCAAGGCCTGCCTCAAGACCCTCCTGTTCAGTCAGGCCTTCTCTGCCACTGTCTACTAATACATTTCTGCGGGATAGCCTTGTTAATGACTGCTGCTATTTTTAAATTGTGTTTTATACAGTCTGATTAGTTATTAGTGTTTTATTTATGTGTGTGTCTTATTTTAATGAACAATTTGTATTTATGTACAGTGCTCAGAGCCTCTGGGATTGGGCGCCTAAAAAATAAAACTTGCCTTGCCATTGAAGGTAGACAAATCACCAAGCCCAGACAGAGTACATACGTGGGTACTAAGGGAACTGGCTGAGGAGATGGCAGGGCCACTGGCAGGCCTATTTAATAATGCACTGAAATCAGGCATGGCACCACAGGACTGGGGAACAGCACATGTGGTGCACCTTCACAAAAGTGGCCCCAAGGATGACCCAAGGAATTACAGCCCAGTCAGTCTGACCTCAATCATGTGAAAGCTCATAGAGACCATACTTAAGGAAAGGTTGGTAGAATATCTAGAGGAGCATGGTCTCCAGGATGCAAGGCAGCATGGATTCATGGTAGGGAGATTGTGTCAAATGAATCTGATTGACTTCTTTGACTGGGTCACTAAGCAGTAGACAGGGGCCAAGTGGCAGACATCCTCTATCTGGATTTCAGCAAGGCCTTTGACTCTGTGCCCCACAAAAGGTTGATCAGGAAGTTGGTGGATCTCAGGATTGAGGAGAAGATGACCAGATGGGGAGAAAACTGGCTGAGGGATAAAACCCGAGGGTGGTTGTGGGGAGTTATCTTGCACCAAAGAGGTCACTAGTGGGGTCCCGCAGGGCTCGGTGATAGGGTCAGAGTTGTTCAATGTCTTCATCAATGACATTGGGGATGGTATTATAGGCAAAATGTGCCTATTCACCGATGACACTAAGCTCTGTGGGGGAGTGGACACATCTGAAGGGATACAGGACCTACAGGACGATCTGGAAAAGATGGGGAGGTGGTCTGGGATCTGGCAGCTTGACTTCAATTCCAAGAAATGCAAAGTTATGCACATTGGATTCAAGGATCCCAGGTCGGAGTACTACCTGGGTTGAGTCCATTTATCTGCATCAGAGGAGGAAAAGGTCCTGGGAGTGATGCTCACTAGTGACCTGAAGCATTCCATGCAGTGCAAGAAAGCAGCAGCAAGGGCAAACACGATGCCAGGATGCATTACTAGGGGGGATCAGTAGTAGAAGAGAGGAGGTTATACTGCCCTTGAACAGTTCACTGGTGAGGCCCGATCTAGAGTATGGAGTTCAGTACTGGTGCCCACACTACAAAAAATACATTAAACTGCTGGAGAAGGTCCAGGCGAGGGTTGCAAAGATGATAGCAGGTCAGCAGGGTAAGGCATACGAGGAGAGGTTAAGGGCACTGAACATGTACTCCAGTACCCATAGGACAGGAGAGAGAGGGAGGGGACATGATTGAGACCTTCAAGTATTTGAAAAGGCTAAATAAAGTGGATAAGGAGGGTCTCTTTAAGCTAAGTGGCAACCCTAACATGAGGGGGCACAGTCTTAAGCTGAGGGGGGTAGGAGGGAGGTCAGGAAATACTTGTTCCCAGAGAGGTTGGTGGACTCTTGGGATGTGCTGCCAGAAGAGGTGGTCTCATTGAAGATGGTGGGCAACTTAAAGAGTGGCTGGGATAGGCATAGGGGGAAGGTAAGGATAATGGGAAGGGAGGATGGAAAGGATGGGATGAGTGGGGAGGGAGCAGCTCAAGCTGTGGACCCTGCAGTGCAAGCAGACTAGACAGACCAAATGACCTTCTGCTGACTTCTTCGTATGTTTGTATTGCTCATCTGTCTGTTCAAATGTTGCTTTGCTATTGCCTACTGCTGTTTTACTCCATCTCCCCTTTCCCTGGGTCACACCGAGAAATGAGCCTTGGCTCAGTGTGCCCTTCCTGATTACAAAATTTTAAATAAATAAAATACAATGCCTTGTTCTCTACAGATTTAAATGCTGGCTTAAGAAGTTCTCAAGTTAGTTGTGCTCCCGTCTCGACCCAGCTGCTTTGGCAGCACGCCATCTTCTCTCCCATGCTGGTAATACATTCATTGTCCCTAGGCACAAATTTAATTCTGGGCAACTTGCTTTTAGTTACAGACTCCCTCAGGTATAGAACAACCTCATCTTGGGTAACAGTTCTCTCATCAGTATTGCCTCTGCAAAATTGCTTCTTAGGAATACCACAGTGTCTTAATGTGATTATACCTAATTTTTGCAGGTCAACTGTTATTGATACACATCCTCCAATTGCTGTACATATCTATGAAACTGTAGTCTTATTTTGTTTTTGCTTTGTATACTGCATTTACAATTCATATTTCTTGTATTTCTCATACTGGTTCCCTTCCCCCAGGTTACATCTGTAAACAACAAGATTGTATATCTCTGTATGTCAACCTGGGGAAACATGTTGAGTAACTAAATAATTAAATATTGTCTGGACAGGATCTTCACCTAGAGCAAGAAGGCAGAGGGAGGCAACATATGTAGTGGATTAAATCACCAACATGAAAATCCGATTACTCATAACTGCCATTTGCACACTGTGTGACGCTCAACAAGTTGCTTTACCTCTCTGTGCTTCTGGGAAGTACCTGGAAATGTGTTTTGTCTCAGTGTGTACACTATTTCAAAGTCAAAAAATTCTGCAAATAGAAAAATAAGAATAATATACAAGAAGGTCAAGAAATGTCACAACAGACCCAAAGCAGACTAAGGTCGATTTGAAAAAGCTCACCAACAGGATCATCTTTTTTATGCAAGGGTAAGCACTCTCCAATACAGCTGAAGTGGAGCAGGATGGTTACTTGGCCACCATATAGTCAGGCCCTGGTAGTCATGCTTGGAGGAAGGGAAGAAAAGTAAAAGGAATGAAAAATGAGTCAGGAATCAGGGGACATGAGGTGGAGCCATGGGACTCCAGATAGGCTGGATCACCGGATCAGCATAGTACTGAGAAACCCATGAAGTGAGGAAGAAGCAAAGCAAGAGAAATACTGTTAAGAGGTAAAGCAATATTGATCAGTCCTGGCTTGTCTGCAAAAGTGAAACTGTGCAGATTGTGTGTGTGTGTGTGTGTGTGTGTGTGTGTGTGTGTGTGTGTGTGTGTAGGAACATGTTGGGGGTGGTACTAGGGGAGGACAGGAGGATCCTATCTGAAAGGTGGTTTGTTGGTGTGACTGTGAAAGCACATTTTGCAAGGGGATGTGAAAAACAATACCTGTCATTTGTCATGAGGTGGGATAACACAAGGGCTATGCTGAAAATTTGAGGCCAAAGTGTGCAAAAATACTAAAGTTATGAACATTGGAATAATTCAAAGTTTCTTCATAACTTTGATGTTGCTTTTCACAACCAGACCTCAAAGGTTAATCTGACAAGCTAAAGCCAATTACTTTAAAACAGCCTTCCACTCTAATATAAGCCACCCTGCTAAATTATGGAAGGTGGTAAAATCATTTTTCTCCCCTCTTTCCCTGCCACCTACACCCACCTTAAACAGTGGCGGTTCCACTGTTACTGACCCTCCAGCTGTGGCCTCTATGTTCAACACCTTTTTCAGCAACTGCACCTCATCACTGTTGTCCTCTCTCCCAGAGTCCCCACCCTCCTCCTCCACCCCTCAGCCTCCTCCGTCCTCCCCTGCTCAAGCCCCTCCACCCAGCTCCTCCTTCTCCTTCCACCCTGTCACCCCGCTTGAAATTCTATATGCTCTACTTGCTCTAAATCCATAATCCATCCAAGGGCAAATGCCCCTCTGGCCTGGACACCAAAATGTTGTACTTATCGGCCCCCGCCATCGCCATCCCATTGGCTGCTCTCTTCAATTTATCTTCCTCTCTAGCCTCCATCCCTTCTGAGTGGAAGCATGCCACAGTCATCCCACTCCCTAAAGGCGGCAATACCTTGGCCCCCGGCAACTTCCTCCCCATTTGACTCCTCCCCATACTGGCTAAGCTCCAGGAACACCTTGTCCTCTCCCAACTATCCTCCTTCCTCAACTCCTCATCCTTCTTCACATCTTACCAGTCTGGCTTCTGGAAGTTCCACTCCACCTCCACCTCCTTGCTGAGGCTCACTGACTCCATACTCTCCACCATGGACAATGGGCACATCACCTCAGCTATTTTTGTCGACCTGGCAAAGGCATTTGACACTGTCTCCCACACTCTGACCAAGCTCTCCTATTCAGGGCTCTCTGACCCGACTGCAGAATGGTTCCACTCCTATCTGGTAGACCGGTCACAATCAGTCAGAACTGGTAGCTCAACCTCTGCCTAGCTCCCCATCACATCAGGTGTGCCACAGGGTTTGGTCTTGGGGCCACTCCTGTTCTCTGTCTTCCTCAATGATCTGTCCTCTGCCTTCCCACATACATCCATTCACATGTATGCAGACGACACGGTACTGTGTACATCCAGCCCCTAAACCACTAACGTGGTGATCAAACTTCAGTGGGACTTCAGCAATGTCCAGCTCTGGTTTCACTCAATTCAGTTCTACCTCAATGCCAAGAAAACCATCTCCATGACCTTCGGCACAAGGCAGAGACTTTCACGGCTCCCCTCCACCCCCAATTTCCACACCCTTGATGGGACTGCTCTGGAGGTCAGCTCCTGCTCCTTTAGGTATCTTGGAGTCTGACTTCACCAGGACATAGACTTTTCTGTGTACATCGATGCCAGCCACAACAAAATACACCCCAGACTGGGTGCTCTCTACCGTAATCATGGATGCATCCAACTGCCAGCTCTCCATGCTACGGTACTGAAAATGATTCTGTCAGTTTTCGACTATGGGGATGTAGTCTACAGTGCATCCCCCAAGTCCACCCTGGCCAGACTGGACTCACTTTTTCATGTCTTCTGTCATTTTACCCTTGACTGCCCCTACTCCACCCATCATTGTGTTCTCTATTAGTTGCTGGGATTCCCCTCGCTGTAGAACCACCGCCTTACAAACTGCATTAATTTCACAGCTAAGTTCTGGTCCCAGTCCTTGCCCCCTACTACTCCTCTACACTTTCCACCTCTCCTCTGCCAGCTTACTCACTTAGGCATAGTGATACTAGACTATTATCTATCCCACACATGTCCACCGCTGCAGGCCACTCAGCCTTCAATTACCACATGCCTAAGCTGTGGAACTCCCTGCCGGCAGACATTCAGCATGCCCCTTCCACCCAGTATCTCTGTGCTCTCCTCTCTGATCACTTCTCCTCCACTTGCACATGCGGCTAACTAAAAGTTATTCCAATTACTCCTCCTCTGACTGTAGTTATGGCTCAGTACTGTTTTTTGCGCATTCGTATTGCACTGTACACTTGCACTGGTCTTATGCTCCTTGTTGTATGTACCGCACATAAATCTCTATTTTTTCTTTCCCTAGCTCTGTACAGGCTATACTTGCTTATTTGTTTATTATTGCTGTCCAACTACCACTGTTTTATTGCATTGCATTTTAGTGTATTGTGTTGTCCCCTTCCCTGTCCCCCAGGATGCATCTGGAATCAGGCAGTACTTTGCTCAGTGTGCCCTCCGGGTTAAACTCATAAATAAATACACACATTTTCAACATAGTCTTTTTATATCCCCACCTTATGATCAAGGCAGGTAGAATTTTGAAAATCCAGTCCACAAGGTGATTTCAAAGAGGGACTATAAAACCATGTTTTGGAGGGGATAGGAATAATGACACTAGTCATGTTCATCAGGTAAGGTAGCAAAAGGTATATGTTGCACATCTGCAAAACTCACAAAGTTATGAGTAAACATTAAAAATATTCAGTGTTTCCTTATACCTTTATTGTTTTTTCACATTTTGACCTCACATTTTCAAGAGTCATTTTTTGACCCCACCTTTTGAACAAGACTAGTGGAATTTTTTAAATCCCTCCTGAAAGGTGATTTTACGACGTGACTACAAAAACATCTTTCAGGTGGGTGTGTGTGGGGGGGGAATGATTTGAAAACTTCCATCTTCCTTGTTCATGAGATGGGGTCCCAGAAAGGCTATGTTAAAAATTTGGTGTAAAAATACTTAAAAATTACAAATGTTTGATTAAAAGTTCAAAATGTGCTAAAAAGCCATTAACAAAACTTACCTTGTTTCTCTCGGTTCCTGGTCAGTCTTGGAAGCAGCAGGACATGCAAGTCATAAAAGGAGGACCCAACAGGTAAGTCAGGGGTGTTGAGTGGGTGTGCAGTGGTCAGTGTTGAGTGGGTTGTTGGGGTGGGGGGTCCAGCAGGTGGGGGAGGCAGATAATGTTGAGGGCATTTTTAGCCCATGGAAATTTAAAGAGGGATAGAAGGCAACTAGGGACATTTTTCTTTTTTTCAGGTACTTGGTTAGTAGTACTGCGGGTGAGTACTCAAAAGTGCATTGTTTTGGGGGGCTAGCCGGCACCCGGGGTGGGTAGCCCAATATCAGTCTGGGGGAGAAATGCCAGATTGGGTGGGAGGGCTGATACAGACCAGTAGCTGGGCTGGGCACCTGCTGTCAATGACAAACAGTAGATTAGTGAGTCGGGCAGGAGGGGGATAGATTCTGGAAGCAGGTTGGGCACCCACTGCTGTTGCACTTAAAGAGTAAGTCAGGATGGAGGGGGAATACTGGCAGTGGATTGAATGAGCACCCACTGCCAGTAATGCTTTAAAAGTTGGATCGGATGGGAGGCACTGCTGTAGAAGTCTTCATGACACCTGCAAGAATTGCCTCATCCATGACTACCTGTGCCCTTTTGGGGTATACTGCTTATCTTCTTCTGTTAGGTCTCCCTGTGCAAAACCAGTTAATGACACCTCTTCCTCGACCCCTTGCATTGTTTAAGATGTCCATAGAGTTTGTCCCTCATCATTCTTCACCATCTTCTTCTTTGTCTCTTCGGCTCCTTGGGAATCAGAGTTTGCCAAAAAATAGAACTCAATTACATTTTACACTGCACACTGATACTGCCCCCGCATGGCAACTTGGGGTAGGCCTTAACTCATTTAAACTGTTATTCTGTAACTTCATAATGATTTCATTAACTGTTACAATTGCAGTTCCAGACACTGTACCCTTTCAGTAATTCACTCAGATGCAGGCATCAATCTTAGGCGTAAAGGTCATGCAAAACTTTCAACAATTTATTTGCAAAAGCAGTCTACTTGCTTAAGGTACTCATGAGATTGCAGTTGCAGTTCCTGGTTAGGCCCAGTTCAAATCAGCTGTTACTGTCAGTGTGATACAGTTCTGTACATGTCCAGGACCAGCTGATCACAGATTCGATTCCCAATAGCAGCTTAATTACTTTCAACATATTTATAGTTCAGTCCCCATCATACTCCTGCCCACAGATTCAGTTACAGGTCAGTGATACTTATACAGTTTACACAGGTAACATTAACCCAGGGATTTCTTTTCTGGTTGTGGTCCCGTCAAGGCTGCAAGTGCAGTAAGGACATTGTGGTGTATCAGGCCCTGAATGACACCGGTGAGGACATTGGGGCACCAGGCCCTGAATGACACTGGTGAGGACATTGGAGTCTACCAGGGCCTGAATTACACCAGTGAGGACTTTGGAGTGTACCAGGCCCTGAATGACACTGAAAACTGTGCAACAGTACCTCTAGCAGAGGATAAATGAAGAAGTGTACCCTTCCAGAACACACACACATTAGTATAAAATTGAGTTAGGTGTATTTCTACCTCGGTTAGTCTGCTCCTTGCCCTGTACCTCCATGGGTATTAGAGATGGTGTTTAATCAGTCACAGATAACAGTGGCTTACTCATTACTGGATACCAAGTCCATCCCTTGTCCTTGGGGTTCAGATCCTTGGTGTCATTGTGCTGCACCGCCACAGAACGTAGGCTCTTTAAGCCACAGACCCCAGTTCAGGTTTATCATCTGCAGCTTCTCCAGTGTTTCAAGACATCCAGGACAGATGGGGAAGAAGCCATCAGGAGGCCCTCCTGGAGAGTGGATCTCCAACAGGTTCCCATTGTTCCTAATCTAGAACCCTAGCTGGGGCCTGAGCCTCCAGATGACTGCACCAGAGGGAGACAATGCCACCTAAACCCAGGAACCCTGCCTCTGTTCCTGGGCCTGTACCCATCCACCTGATTGTAGCTGAAGAAATACACTCAGAGGTGCTAAATGGGAACTGATGCATAATGGACCCGCAGACTGGGATAAACAGGATAACTAGTTTTGGTGGGCTGGGGTCCCAATTTATATGTTCCTGGTGGGTGGAAAACATTACCCAGGAATCCTTCCATCCAATGGGCAACTGCAAGTGCAGCTGGCACTCAGACATGCAGTCACCCAGAAGGATCATGTTGCACTAAACAGGATGCATATCATTAACATTTCTGAACCTAGGAAGGTCAGGGCTAAGATTAACCCATTGGATGCATTAACCATGGTATCCAGTGAACACAGCCACCGTAATTGAGCACTTACAAAAATGGCACCTCAATTATGGTGCCTGTGTTCTGGACTACCTGGCAGGGTAGCAACCGGATACATGGGTGGGCGAGGAAGGACGACAGGAAGCATATGTTTGCATACACATGCAGGGGGGAGAAAGGGGAGGGGAGATATGTGGGAGGGAGTGTGGTGAGCTTGGCTAGCATGGTGGGGGGGTGGTTGGCTGGGGTGTGCAGGTTGCAGAGTTCGGGTCTGGGGCGGCGCATTTTTTGTTTGTGCCAGTAGGTGACCTGTTTTTTTTTTTAAGAATTTTACCCCCCCCCGACATGCACATCCCCTGGAGTTGAAAATCCCTACCTGTAAATAGGGAGGTGCAGGGGGCACAGCCCCCCACATACATGTAAAGTCGATCTCTGTCTTGCAGTTCGCCGTGAGTGTACATCGCCGGAATTCATTTTCAGTGATGTACACTCACCCAAATGGTGATTGCTTTTCCACAATCACCATTATGATGTAAAACCATTAACCACAAAGGCACAGTATCTTATTTTAGGCCACGTAGCATAGCTCTCATGTAACACATGACATTACATGGGTCAGCATAACCCATTTTGACACTTGGGTTACACATTGTTTTTGTCCTTATTTTTTCCCTAAAAAAGAATGGCAATAATTATAACAATAGTAATTTAGACAGCTACTGTTGATTGCATGCATCTGCTCTGTGCAAACACAGAATTCATCTGCATATACTTTTTAACCTTGCTCTTTATTAAGGTAATTTCCTTGGCATAATCTCTATGCATTTTTTCACCAGCAAGTTGGAGTATTCTGGAGGTATAAGAAATCACAAAGGGAAGAGAACAAGGAGATATCCCCACCTTCCTGATAGTGTTTTTTTTTCCCCCATCTTGTTTTCACCCAGTACCTTGCAGATGCAGGCATGCAAGGGAGGTCCTAGGTGTGTATGCATGCCTGCGTGCTGCTGCAGCAAGCCTCCAGCCTGCATCCATCCCTCCCATGGTGTCCCCATTTGCACTGCCACCTGTGGTCACCTAGATGGCATATTGCAGTGAAGACAGCGACCCTCACTGGAGGAGGAGAACTCAATCCTCTTTCCCCCTGCTGGCCCCCAGTGACCTGACCTCAGGTCCCCAGTGTCATGAGCAGAAGCACTTCCACTGTGCCAACAGGCTGGCTGAGCAGGTTGATGTGAGGTGCCCAGTGCAGGGGGAGCCATTAACCTGATTGTCTTTCAATCAGGAGCACCTGAGAGTCCAGTCTTTACAGCAGTGCTGTGTTCTGCATAGCAGCTGATCAGACACTACAGTGTCACAGTGTGTTGTGTGAAACTGTAAAATTAAGGTGAGAATTCTGATAAATTTGGTGCAGAGTAAAAAAAAACATCTCAAGGTATACCCTCACCCACAGGTGGGTCAAAGAAATAAGAGGGCATGTGTGGCCCTGGATGTGATGTGATGGGGGTACAATCCATATAAGGGGATCCTATAGGTTTTGACTCAGGTCAGAGGTCAGGAATAACCTCCTCTGTACAGCGCCAACAAGAAGAGCATTTGAGGACCTGGTCCCCAGGAAATAACAGTAGATATGTCAGTGTTCGGTAAAGCATGACAACTGCTTAATTACTGTGTTGTGTGGTCACTTCTCCTGTGACAGACATGGTAATGCTGATTACATATTGGAATGGAAGAGTGTAATGCATTTTTCCTATATTGCAGAGGACCCTCTGATGAGCATGTCACCTTACCCATAAACAAGGAGGTCATCTCTAGGCTCTGCTGGTCACACTGGCACCAAGAGGGTGTCAAATGAATCTGACTGGCTTCTTTGACTGGATCTGTAAAACAGTAGGCAGGGGCCAAGCAGTAGACATCCTCTATCTGGATCTTAGCAAGGCCTTTGACTCCGTGCCCCACAAAAGGTTGATCAGAAAGTTGGTGGATCTCAGGGTTGGGGAGAAGACAACTAGGTGGGTGGAAAATTGGCTGAGGAACAGAACCCAGATGGTGGTTGTGGGGGAAGAGTTATTTGGCACCACAGAGGTCACCAGTGGGGTCCCATAGGGCTCGGTGATGGGGCCAGTGTTATTCAATGTCTTCACCAGTGACACTTGTGATGGCAGTAAGGGCAAAATGTGCCTATTCGCGGATGATACCAGGTTCTGTGGGAGAGTGGACACAGCTGAAGGTATACAGGACCTAAAGGATGATCTGAAAAAGCCAGGAAGGTGGTCCAGGATCTGGCAACTTGGCTTCAATGCTAAGAAATGCAAAGTTATACATATTGGAGCCAAGAATCCCAGGACAGAGTACTACCTGGGTGGTGTCCATTTATCTGCATCAAAGGAGGAGGAGAAGGACCTGGGAGTAATGATCACTAGTGACCTGAAGCATTCCATGCAGTGCAAGAAAGCAGCAGAAAGGGCAAACAAGATGCTGGGATGCATAGTTAGGGGGATTAGTAGTAGAAGAGAGGAGGTTATACTGCCCTTGTACAGGTAACTGGTGAGGCCACATCTAGAGTATGGAGTTCAGTACTGGTGTCCACACCTCAAAAAGCACACCTGCTGGAGAAGATCCAGAAGAGGGATAAAAAAATGATAGTGGGTCAGCAGGGTGAGGCATACGAGCAGAGGTTGAGGGCACTGAACATGTACTCCCTGGAGGACAGGACAGATAAGTGGGACGTGATTGAGACCTTCAGGTACTTGAAAGTGACAAATAAAGTGGATAAGGATAGTCTTTGTAAGCTAAGTGGCAACTATAACATGAAGAGACACAGTCTTTTGCTGGAGGTGGAGAGGTTTAGGAGGGGGGGTCAGCAAGCACTTCTTGAAAAGAGGGTTGTGGACACTTGGAACGTGCTGCCAGAAGAGGTAGTCTTGTTGAAGACGGTGGGCAGCTTCAGGAGAGGCTGGGATAAGCATAGGGGGAAGGTAATAATCATGGGTAGGAAGGATGGAAAGGTTAGAAGGAGGGTTGGAACAGGATCAGTAGCTCAGGCTGTAGACCCTGCCATACAAGCAAACAAGATATACCAAATGGCCTTCTTCTGCTGGCTTTTTTGTATGTTTGTATCATACTGTGACAGGCACAGCTGAGTGAAAATAACAGCCAGAGCAGCTGAGTAATCTGCAAGACCTCACAATGTCTGGTCCAAGGGGCTGCACAACCAAATGCACCCTATACCACACACAGAATAAAGGAAAACACACACACACACACACACACAAACACACCATTGCCACAATAATTAGCAGTAGCAACAGTAACACACACATAACAGCCTATGGTCTAAGTGTTGGCTAAGAGATTATTCATCTTTCTCTCTCTCTCTCTCTCTCCCTTTCCTCTTTCTGTCATGCTCAGGCAGCAAATGATTAAGCACAAAAAGGCATCTTCAACAGGTATGTCCATCAACAGATGCAGACCATGACACCACAGTGTAGTGCAATGAAACATGTCTTTGTTGTTGTCAGTGTAAGTTATGAAAGTATTGTTATTATAGAACGTGAACATGGGATGCAGGGGACTAGCTGGGGACAGAGCATTGAGCCTCCCAGTGGACACTCTCCTCTTTCATAAAGAGAGGGCAGTGATAGTTTTTTTTGATCGTTTGCATTGTTTCATATGTATGAAATTCAATCAAACTTATAATTAAAAAAAGGTTTTGCAACAACTTGGGGCTGCCATGGTGTGCATCCGTAGGTGGGTGCATGTGTGTAAATTGGTTGGCTGCCACTGAGCATATGGAATGGCCGGCTGCCACGTTGCATATGGAGTGACTATGTGTGTGAAGTGGCTGGTTGCCACTGTGCATATGAAGTAGTTGCGTGTGTGGAGTGATCTGGCTGCCACTGTGCATATGGAGTGACTGTGTGTGTACAGTGCCTGGCTGCCACTGTGCATTTGGAGTGGCCGGCTGCCACTCTGCACATGATATGGCTAGCTGCCACTGTGCACATGGACTGGCTGTGTGTGTGTGTACAGTGGCTGGCTGTCACTGTGCATATGGAGTGGTTGACTGCTACCCTGCCTGTGCCTTGCCTGGCTGGCTGCCACTGTTCATGTGAACAGGCTAGCTGTATGTGAGCTGGTTCCAACAAATTCCGCTCCCCCCCCCCACCAACATACAGACAAGTGCAGAGAAAGGGGATAGTCACATTCATGTTTCTCCATTACTGGCTCCAACAATCCTACAGGCATTAGTAATAAATTAATCTGGTCACAGCGTAGTAGCCACCGCATAGCTCGTCAAATGATATTGGAAAGTCGGTTCATGAGTAAGGTGGTTCTTTTCATATTTGGCTAAGATCAAATTACACCAGAAACAGAGAAAGGAGTCACAACTCATGAAAAGGAGCCAGTTTATTTTAGGCAACAATACAGAACTCAAGAACAAAGAGAAGCAGGTGTTGGCTGCATGCCAGCCTAACACTCTACTATTTTCTTACATTGCTATACTCTAAACAATTTTGAATCACTCTGAAAATTCTTTAATATTCACTTTAATTATTTAACCACTACTGTGCCACAGATAGATATTATCTGTGCAAAATTCCTGTATGTTCTAATTGTCTGCAGTCTAACATTAAATAATGACTAAAATGCTCTTAAATATTAGGTTTAAAACCTTTAATATCACCTCTAAAATTACTATAAGAATTCAAGCAATGGTACATGACCAGTGTTCATATGCACACGTTGGGTATCATAGAAGGAATGTGTGATCATGAGCTTTAATTGGCCAACTTGGTGAACTGAAAATTGTCAAGGGCAAAGGAGTTGAACCCTCTGAGAAATGACAAATTACAGGAAGCAAACCATTTGAAGATTTGTAATGCCATGGATAAGTTGCAGAATGTGAGGAGCCTCTGGGCCATTGTCGTGGGAAAGAACTTGCACAGCCTGATGAATCTACAAAGCTTGAATCTGAAGAGCCTGGGCTGTCACCATGGATGTCATGAAAAGAACCTAGAAAACTTGAGGCATCTGAAGCGCCTCCAGTCTGTCACTGTAGGCCTCTTGAAAGGCCCCACAGAACCTGTAAAAAAAGAAAACTCCAACCCCAAATGGTGTTGGATCCTTATTTGTGAATTGAGTCACTTCTGTAAGCTTTCTGCTTCACTGATGGGAGGGGTTGGCCTGGAGAAAAGAAAGCATGTGACACAGGTTATTCCTTAGCTAGTTAAAGAGCTAGTAGAACCAAAAATAACAGATGGGACAATGTTACATAATTTAAGAAGTAAGTCAGCTGCAACTTTTTATTTCTGAAATATTTTTATTATCCCTTTTGTTCATTAGAAAGTCTTCTATGTGACAGTATTATGCCAGATGTGTGGACTAGCACTCTGCCTGGCAGCTGACATGTCAGGTCTATTCCTACCACTACATCATCAGTACTATGACCTCTCTGACTGTGACATCACAGGTGACAGACCTGGTAGCTATTGAGTGGCTCTCGCTGAGCAGCTGTGATGCCACAGTTGGTGAGGGTAATGCTGATGATGTAATGAGAAGAACAGAGCTAGATATGTCTGCTGTCAGGCAGAGTGCTGTTTCACACATCACACCTATTAACATTAGGTAACAAATCTAATTATCCAAAAGGAATAGAAAAAGTAACTCAGATATAAAAGGTAATAGCTAACTGCTTATACAACTGATACTATATTAGTTTTAGGAAGTACACTAGTTGTTTAACACTATTTCTATCTATCGACCAGTCCTTGACTTTTCAGCATGGACATTCACGGTTTTGGCATGCAGGAGATTATGATGTGCAGACATTTCACTTTATCTGAATCATGCAGAAAAATTATACTTTGGCATGCGGATGTTGTCAGCTAGCATAAATGAAGAATCATCTTAGATGTATAAGGGGGGTATACTGTCTTAAGCTGTGATTATTTATTTAGACAGCTCCTTGGTCATGCAACTGTACAGGGGCAATTCTGAACATGCAGTAAAGGCAATGTGGGCAGTTTCAGAGCATGCATGGGCAGTTACATCGTCTCAGTATGCAATTACCATTCTAACAGTTTCAAAGCAAACAAGGCCACTTTGGAGCACGCAAAGGTAATTCAGACATTTTCAGAGTATAAAATGTAAACAGTTTGGGAGCATGCAAGGGCAATTACAGAGCTTCAGAGTATACAAATACATTTGGCACTGTCCCTTTAAAAAAGCAGTTTGTATAAACACATATTTGAACTTTAAGTGCTTGTTCAAAGAATTTAGCACTGTCACTTTAAGCATGACTTCCATAGTATCTGCACTTTAACATCAGTTCAGCTTGCAAACAAGGACAGATACACATGAGAAGAGGCCTGAATTTTAAGAGGGCTGGTATACACCTTGCCTTGGCTACAAAATCAAATTCAGGGCTTACAAAGAGCTTGGATGTACGAGGCCACGGCAGGGACCTAGGAGTGTGCCACTCCTTGCACAGGCACACTGGGTAGCTTTAAATCGATTGCACAGTCCTGTCCTCTTGCTTGAAGCCAATTACTTAAATATTGTGTGCAGGGGTCCCACACTCACTGTCCTTTCTCCTCTGGTCCTGACTGGGGCACAATGAGAAGAACATTATTAAGTAAGGACTGGCAGTGTAGCCTAGTGGTTAGATCAATGAGCTGTGAATGAGCTTGGTACATCCAACAGACATGGATTTGATTCCCACAACCTCCACTTATATACTGGGTGACTCTGAGGAAGTCACTGAACATCCCCCGTGCTCCCTGGTTACCCCTGAAAACAGGCACTTGTGCCTAGTGGGCCTTACCTTGTTACCAAAAAATAAGAAAAATAAGCAATAAACCATGACAGGGTTTGTGTATTATTGGATTTTATGCATGCCCCAGAGGTGTAGTAAGGCACAAGGCTGAATGTCCTTACACCCCTGGGAAGTGCATTAAAATCCCATAATGCACACCCTGGATGGGGCTTAGTAGACTTATAAAATGACTCTAAGTAGGCTTTCATGTAGATGAAAATGAGATTTGGCATCTGACCATGCATTTATAGAAATATAATGCACTGTGGAGTAGCATCCCTCAGCCAATTAAATTTCTGGAATTTTCTTGCCATTTTATAAATTGATTTAATGAACTAGCCCCTTGACTATAGAATTAATCTATGCTGCTGGATGGTTTACTGGGGACTGTCTGTTTCCTTGCTTCTGGTTAGAGTGCTTTGTACAGTCCAAAAACTCAGTTTAAATGAATTAGCACCTGCCTTGACTTTGGACTGTCTCTCTGTCTCTCTATGGGGCCTTTTGTGCTGGGGCCTGCCTTTTCCCCATTCCCCTACTCCTATAGGATGCTCCATATCCAGCGTGTTTAACTAGTAGCCCCTTGCTTTGAGCAACTTCTTTTCCTTATGGGCTGCCAGCTTCTTTACATTACTGGGTTTTCCTTCCTGGGACCTGCCTTGCCCCTTGTTTTGCTGGCCAAGGCACCTAGCTTCACCTGAGCTCTTTCCTTCTAAGACTGCTTGAAAGGCAGAGTAGAGAAACTTACCAGAGCAAGGGAGAAGGATTAAGACTTAGTTTGGCTAAGCAGATTTACTGTGTGGTGGTGTTTTTATTTTTTATTCACAGGGATTGCTACTGTTTGTTGCTAACATTTCATTGCTTTATTTTTTCTCTGATTCAAATTGTTGTTGCTGGTATACCTTCTTCTGCATTATTACAAGGTTTGCCTACAGGTGTGTAACAGATTACTGCTGTAATCTTCTGATTCAAATTGTCTTTTGCAAGGTATATCTTCTGTTACTGCTTTATTTTCTCTGGAGCAAAGTGTTTCTTACAGGGTATATCTTCTCTGAAATTACTGTATTACAGGTGGAGCTTACATTTGTGACTTTTTTATCATTGGGCTAAGCAAAATTACTGTTTGACACTGTGTTTTATTTTTTTCTTGTTTGTTGAAAGGTTTGTTGTCTCAGAGGTGTTTCAGTCTCCTTCTCACATTGAAGGAGCTAATTGCTTTCCTCCCACAGCTCTTCCAAAGGATTAGGTGTGTATGTGGGGTGGAGCTGGCAAACTGTCAGTAATTTCCAACAGAAAGAAGGGTTAAAAGTCAGGTTAGTTGATATCTTGGAGGTAGAAGACTTGGTTTGCTGACCAAGGCACCTAGCTTCACCTGAGCTCTTTCCTTCTAAGACTGCTTGAAAGGCAGAGTAGAGAAACTACCAGAGCAAGGGAGAAGGATTAAGACTTAGTTTGGCTACAGATTTACTGTGTGGTGGTGTTTTTTATTTTTACTCACAGGGATTGCTACTGTTTGTTGCTAACATTTCATTGCTTTATTTTTTCTCTGATTCAAATTGTTGTTGCTGGTATACCTTCTTCTGCATTATTACAAGGTGAGCCTACAGGTGTGTGCTAACAGATTACTGCTGTAATCTTCTGATTCAAATTGTCTTTTGCAAGGTATATCTTCTTGTTACTGCTTTATTTTCTCTGGAGCAAAGTGTTTCTTACAGGGTATATCTTCTCTGAAATTATTACAGGTGGTGCTTTACAGGTTTTACAGTTTTATCTAACATTAGGATAAGCTTTCAGGGTTACTGCATTTGTTGTTGACTGATTGTTTCTGCTCTTACCTCCTTGTTCTTTCGTCGTGGTTCTTCTTTTTAGGCAGGGAAGGGGCCCAGCCACCCACCCCATCCCAACCACCCCACGCTTACACTCCTTTTATAGGGTACCACAGTTGTGACATTTCCTGTGGCAGAGCAGGAAGGATGATCAGTGGGCCTCCACAAAGGTGATCTCATTTACAGGGCACTAGTAATTTAACTTGTTATAACAAGTTAAACAAAGCACAATTAAACCATTACTTGCATTTTTTTTTTTCCTTCTAATTACTCTGACTAGGTTACAAACCCAGCAACTTATTTGTAATGGATTTCATTAACTGCAGGTACTATGAACAATTTTCAGAAGGACAGTCTTACAGGATTTAGGAAACTGTCCTACATGCTGGGCCTTTGGAGATCTTAGGTCTCAGCTCGAACAGCATGGGCAGAGATTGCACGCCTCAAATTTCATATTGAAGAGGAAATACATTATAAGAACCACCCGCCATTTCCCCAGCATCCAACAGAAAAACCCTCGACCAGAGAGGGTAGTTGGTCCAGGAGGTTGGCAGGTGGTTAGGAGGAGCAAATCAGGTGCCCCATCACTCTCTGCTCTCCAACACATTACCTCCAAAACCATATAAACACTACAAAACAGGTATCTGCCTCTCTCTGAAATCAAATAAAGAGGCAGAAGACACTGCAGAGCAGGACACTGCACAGGAGCTGGCACAACAATACCACCCAAATCAGGAACCAAAACTAAACAAGCACAAAGGAAATCCAAAAACTCTGATCATAGAGACTCCATGATCTCGGAGAGTTGATACCCATCTCCAGCCAGGGGTGATGGGTCAGATGTCTCCCAGGTACATCAGCATGGAGAGACACTGACCGCATTGCTAAAATTGTTCACAAAGCAGGAGAAAACATTGATGTCCTAGTACACATAGGGACTAATGATCTGCAGCCGGTCAGTTGTGGAGACCAAGGAACACCTGACTAGGCTGGGTGACAAACTATCATCTATTTCGTGCATCGCCTTCTCTGAGATCCTGCCAGTCTGGGAGAAGGGAGCAGATGGACGGAAGGTCAGAGAAGGGGAGATAGGGAGCTAAACACGTGGCTCAAGGACTGGTGCCAGAAAAAGGACACAGATTTGTAGGAACTGGCAACAGTTCTGGGAGCGAAAGTTCTTTAAATTTGATGGACTGCATCTGACTAAAGAGGGAGTCAGTGCATTGGGGCAGAAGTTTGACGCCTTTGCAGAATATTTAAACTAGCAATGTGAGAGGGTGCAGCACTCTATACGTCGAATGGGAAGAACACCCCTCCCTCAGCTAGTGGTCAAACAGGAATTCAGCATGTTTGCTGTTCATTTGCATCACCAGGTAAGAAAAAGGTTTGTCTCCCATACGATGCACAGGGTAATGCCAAACTTCACCCAACAACTAACACACCAAAATCTGGCCAATGGAAAATCATGTACACAAATGCTCACAGCCTGGGAAATAAGATCCCAGACCTGCAGGCAATAATGTCAGAGGCTAAACTGGACATAGTAGCAATTAGTGAGACGTGGTTTACCAGTAACCACACTCGGGAGACTTCAGTACCTGGCTATGTATTGTTCAGAAGAGACCAAGGTGCAAAAAGGGGGAGGAGTGGCCCTGTATGTTAATGAAAATATCAAAGCTACAGAAATTCAGAATACACATAAGGAGCCAGAAGAACTGTGGGTCACCCTGGAAACAGGAAATGGGACAGCCATAAGAACTGGGGTTGTCTACAGGCCCCAGACCAGAGGAGGACATAGACACATTACTGTTAGAAGATATACAAAACATGACAGCTAAAGGGAGGTTCTGATATTGGAGACTTCAACATGCCAGATACAGATTGGTCAATACCAGCAGGAACATCGGCCAGAACTAGACACATAGTGGATTCCCTGCAGGGGAGGGCCTCAAACAACTGGTACAGCAACCCACAAGAGACAGGGCTATCCTAGATCTAGTACTGACTAACAAAGAAGGGATCACAGATCTCCAGGTAGAAGGTCACCTGGGGCCAGTGACCATCACATGGTATGGTTCAATTTGGCTACTACATCTAAATCATCCCATTCCAAGGCAAAAATATGGGACTTCAGAGGAGCTGACTTTGATAAGATGGCCAACAGAGTTAAGCTAGCCCTGGCAAAAGAAACACAGGTGAGGAGGTACAGGCAAAGTGGGCAAGCATTAAGGATACAATACTGAAGCAACATCCCATTGTGTTAGACAGAAAAGGAAGTGCAAAAGAAGAAGGAAACCACTTTGGTTCTCAAATACAGTAGCAGAAAAGGTCAGAGCCAAAAGGCTGGCCTTCAGAAAATATAAGGGAACACAGCGGGATGAAGATAGGGAGGCATACCAAACTGCCCTAAGGGAAGCAGGTAAGGCAGTAAGGCAGGCAAAGTCCCAAACTGAGGAAACACTAGCACGAACAGTAAAAGAAGGTAACAAGACTTTCTATAGATACATTAGTGAAAGGAGAAAGTCCAGAGGGGGTATTGCTAGCTTAATGGAGAAAGGGAGCATGTGGAGGAGGAGGACCCTGTAAAGGCATCTATCCTAAATAGATACTTTGCTCAGTATTTACTGAAGAGAAGGTAGGCAGGGCCCACAGCTCAGCATCATGGACACAGGGGAGGGAGGTGAGCACTACTCCCTTCACAAAAGAAAGGTCCTACAAGAGCTTGCTAAGCTCAGGGTGGATAAGGCAATGGGACCTGATGGCATACATCCCAGGGTACTTAAGGAGCTAAAGGAGGAACTAGCAGAGCCATTAGCAGAATTGTTTAGTGAGTCTCTGAGCACAGAGAGGTCCCAGAAGACTGGAGAAGGGCTCATGTGATCCCACCCACAAGAGTGGTAGCAGGAAGGAGGCGGGAACTACAGACCGGTCAGTCTTACCTCAGTAGTGGGCAAGATTATGGAGGCACTCCTAAGGAAAGGATAGTGCAACACCTGGAATCCATAGGGCACAGGATCCAAGACAGCATGGGTTTACAAAGGAAGGTCCTGTCAAACTAATCTCATAGATTTCTTTGACTGGGTAACCAGAGTGGTGGACCAAGGGGAGCAGTTGATGTCGCCTACCTTGACTTCAGCAAAGCTTTGACACTGTTCCACATAGAAGATTGATAAATAAGCTAGGTAGGCTCGGGTGGGTCAGAAGTTGGTCAACTGGGTGGCAAACTGGTTGACTGGCAGAAAACAGAGAGTGGTGGTAAATGGTATACAGTCAGAAGAGATGCAAGTCACAAGTGGGGTACCTCAGGGATCAGTCCTGGGGCCAGTCCTATTCAACATCTTCTTAGTGACCTCTAGATGGACTAGAGGGTAAGGCTTGTCTGTTTGCAGATGACACCAAGATCTGCAACAGAGTAGATGATCCAGATGGGGTGGGCAGAATGAGAAGAGATCTGAAAACTAGCAGAATGGTCAGAAGAGTGGCAACTGGGATTTAATGCAAAGAAGTGCAAAATCATGCACATAGGGAAGAGAAACCCTGCAGCCACTTATAGGCTGGGAGGGGAGTTGCTAGCAGTCACAAAGGAAGAAAGAGACTTGGGCATCATCATCACTGATGACCTAAAATCATCCAAGCAGACCTCTAAAGCAGTAGGTAAGGCTAGGGGGGTGTTAGGGTGTATTAGTAGGGGCATCACAAGTCGTAAGAGGGAGGTAATAATCCCTCTGTACAAGACATTGGTTAGGCCCCATCTGGAGTACTGCGTGCAGTATTGGAGGCCACACCTTCACAAGGACATTAACCAAATTGAGGCAGTCCAGAGAAGGGCAACCAAAATGGTGCAGGGACTGCATCAGAAGACATATGAGGACAGATTAACGGAGCTCAATATGTATACCCTTGAGCAAAGGAGGGAGAGAGGTGATATGATCGAGACATTTAAACACCTTAAGGGCATAAACAAGGTGAAAGAGTCCAACATGTTTAAATATAAGAAAAATAGCAGGACAAGAGGACACAGCATGAGATTAGAGGGAGGCCGATTAAGGGGGAATGTGAGGAAATTCTTTTTCACAGAAAGGGTGGTAGATGCATGGAATGGCTTACCACAAGAAGTGGTGGCTATGAATACAGTGCAGGGCTTCAAACAGGCATGGGATAGGCATAAGGGAGCAATACAAATGACTATGAATAGATAGGTCACTGACAGAGCAAAGGCCGATGGCACATTTATAAGGTAGAAAAAGAAATGGGCAGACTGGATGGGCCTTGCGGTCCTTATCTGCCGGCAACTTCTATGTTTCTATGTTTCTATGTTTCTTGTCCCATCCACCTGGCAGTTTTACAGTTGGGGCCTGTTCTGTACACTCGGCCCCTGTCCCACCCACCTGATGATTTCACACTCTGGGGTTGCCTTATCCCTTGTCCTTCCCCTCTGGGTGTTCCTTCGATCTGAGGCCTTACTTTGTCCACTGCGGCCTTAGCTGCTGCCTGCACACACTTCTAAATAAAAAATATTGTAGACTGAACTGGAAGGCAGCACCACACCTCTGGTGCTGCAGCCGACTCATCTTCCCACCCAGGTTGCTCACTATTTGTCTGGGCTGGTTGAGGAAATGGTGGGCTCCATTGGTTGCACAGTTTGTGCCTGACTGGCCCAATGTGTTGCTGGCTCTGTCCCAACTCTACCTGCCTTTCACCTCCACTGCCAGGTTGTTGGTGCTCTGCTCTTTCTTTCTTGTTCATCAGGATTAAAATTAAACAAACAAACAAATAAAAAAAAAAACAGCATGACCACACATTTTTTCAGTTAAATATACTTTATTAAGATTTTTAATGAACAACAGCCAAAATACAAGCAGAATAATAAAGAAGGAGAAAACAAGAAACATGAAAAACAATGAAACAATACAATGGAGAATACAGACCCCTCCCTCTCCCTCATACTCACAGCTCAGCTATAAGTAAACCTTATACTAGGACAGGCCCAGTAATTGACTTGGAAATAACCAAGAAAAAAGTATTGCAATGCAAAAAAATAGCTACCTTAGGGTAGTGGTTGTCAAGTGAACTTGGAGGGGCTGCCATCTGGTTTGAAAGAAAGGAAGGCGCTTTCTCATAGAAACGATATGTTTCTCAAGCATAAGTGCTGTAAGAATCTACTGATGTCACGCTAATAATGAAGGAGTAAAATCATTCTTACAATGACGTAGGAGAATAATTTTTGTGGTACAGTAGCTGCAATCAACAACATGTGGGCTCTGAGAAAAATTGGTGTGCCTTGCGGGAAAAGGCCCATAAGGCAAACCAAAGGAGTATATAAATCTTCAAGATTTAAAAGTGGATCCATCACATTTTTAATAGATTGCCAGAATGCGTATTGCTGACTTTCAGATGAGACGTTAAACAGAGGTCCCATCTGCCTGGATTGGTGGTAGTTCAGGTGGATGTTAAAAATCCCATGGCACTTATCGAAAAGAGTAGGGGAATTTCCCCGGTGTCCTGGCCAAATTTCCCTCATTCACTAAAAATGCCACCAACAGCTTAATCTTGTTCAAGGTCAGTTGGCATTCATCTGTAGCCCTCTCCCCCAGGCCGTGCCTGAAAATAGGCAGGATTTGTCTAGAGCACTTACCCGGTCAACAAAAACAAAAAAAAAAAAAAAAAAAGGGGGCTATTTTAGGACAATATCATAAGACATGGTGAAGATGCCCCTCCGCTGTTTTACCTCAGGAACAGGTTGAGGAAGCCAATTTGCCCATCTTAAACAACTCAACAGGAGTATAATAGAGGTTGTGCAAAATTTAAATTTTGAGTCAGATGGGGCCTGTCCTGTTTAACATATTTGTAACCCCTAGGCAGTGCTATTCCTAGGGCTACTACCCCTGCCTGCCTTCCTAACAACAGGTTGAGGGACCTGGGTTCAAAGCTGCCAAGTACCGGGGTGTCCCTACCTTCAGTAAACATACAAGTTTGATGCCTCCATCCAGAGTACGGTTTGCATGGGTATCTATTTATACTGGTGCAGCCCTGGGAAGCTATCACCCCCACTACCCAATCTAGTGACCGATTATCTAGATATTGACAGTGACCATTAACAGTATTCACTAGACAAGTTTGGAATAAGCATTAATAATATGCTCCCACCTGTCCCACTTACCAGCAGGTTCTCTGGTCCTGTATACGTCCTGCAAACCTCCCTGTAAAGCTAGTTTTGGAATACGGCATGCACTTACAAAAAATTTAGCTAGAAGCTTATCACCTTAAATCAGGTAATAATATGCTCATGGGCTGGGTTCAAAGTAACATGGTAAATCAGGTTTATTAACGGGTTCTGAACAAGGAGGGGGAGCAAATCTGGACAAATGATTACTGTTCTGGAAAACCAAGTTACTGGTGTAACCCCCCTGTAAATATGGGTTCCTAAAAGTCTTCCAGGAGCTTGCCTAAGTGCTCCCAGTCTGGGTGGTGTTCGGCGTTAAAGCCGTTTTGCTGGTGCTGCAGCGAGTGCTTTTAGAGCCTCTGTGTATTGTCTCTTTAAGGTCTGCCTGCTCACAGACATAATTAGTCTGAATGGGGGGCTGTGTGTAGTTATATCCGAGTCCTGCCCGGGCCACTGCCTAAGCACTCCATTTCTGCCATCGCTAAGTGTGCAGAGGGAGCCCTTCTGAAAGCTGTCACTAATTGTGGGGAAATATGCAGAGTAATAATGAAAATGTAGTTTATCTAACCTGCCTTTCTTGCAGTATGGCCTATTTCTGTTTTACTCCACCATTTTGGTCCAGAATTGCTGAATTGAACCAATTGGGTGGTGAGGACTCTAAAATGGAGCCTAAAAAGTGGATCTGTGTGGTGTCTGACTCTGGGAAATGTAGTTTTGGATCCTTGGCGCCTTTTTGTACGAATAGAGGAAGCCCTGCTGTGACTGACAACTGAACCGACCAACCGAACCCTTTGGATCTAAGGGAAATGCCCTGAACTGTTTGCTGGCAAGCCAGATTCGAGTTGGATGCTGAAGGAGCAGCACTACTGTGTGTGTTCGAGCGGCCATTGTGGTGTAGTTTGCGCCCGAGAACCGTGGAAGGCCTGATTCCTGGCCTACTAGCCTGCTGTCTGCCCTGAGAGGGAGTAGAGGATGTTTTCGGACTAAATCCGAATTTGCAGAGAACGAAACAAGCTGCTTATTTATTGCCAGACTCAGCCTCTAGAAGACCGAAGATTTTGCTGAAAGCGATCGGCCTATCAGGATTTTAGCTACCGAAGTGCTCCTGGGTAATAGCAGTGATTTTGTGATCGTGATCAAGGAGCAGCCTGCCTGGTATAGTAATTTCCTTTACATATAAATGTGCTATGAACTGCAATGGGGTTGCAATCTGTTTTGCCCTCTGTCTGTAAACTGTGTGCTAACGTGGGAAGTGTTCCCGTGTCATAATCAGACTGAATCCGTGCTGCCTGACGCAGATAGGCCCTGCCACGCGAGTATAGTCCCACTACCCTGCTGCACAGAAAGATCCACAATCGAGGGGTCCAGCTTCTTCTGATAAACCAGCCAGTCAACCATCAGCTCTCCTGTGTTTAGCCTGGGTATCGTGAGTAATTATCAGGGTAGCTCCCTGCAGCTTTTATTTAAACAAAGTGTGTCATCTGATTGTTTTGTGCTTTTCTTTCCATGAAATGAGCCCTCTGGCTCCGGATTACAAATTGTGGGTGCATGTTCTTTTTCCATCACAGTGCCCCAACCAGCTGCAATGCCGGCCTACACTGGGCAACGGACCTGGCTAACCCCTTTTCCCCATCCTGGGTACCCAGAGAGTGTGACTGAGTGGGACTCTAAGTGCAGGCACAATAGTGTGATTATTAATGTGTTCAAGCTAATTAACCTGATTATTCCCCCTCCTTGTTACAGACCCCGGAATAAATCAAATCTGTTTGTTTCTGCAATTTACATTGACTGTGGTGTCAGTTTATGTTGAAGGTATTGCCTTGTTGCTATTGTACTGCCTCACCTTATTTTACAGGGGGTCCCCAGTGCCAAGCTGAAGGAACCAGTCCTGGGGGTAAGTACCAAGTACAAGTGTATGTGGTTTGCATATTAGGAGTACAGTATTGGGAAAGTCACTGTTGTGTACGGTGTGGGCCACTAGTGGGAGAAAAGGTGGGTCACAGTGCCCCAGAGGGCTGTGACCTGGTTAGCATAACCCAAACCAACTCAGACCTTTGGGTGGAGGCATCTCTTTCAGAACTCAGGCCCCTTAACTTGTTAATAGCCAAGCAGGAAGGGGTAGTAGCCCAAGGGACAGCGCCACCTAGGGGTTACACTAAACACAGTTAATTAAGTCCCTTTGCTACTGCGGTACCCAGGAGCTATGCTGTCTGGCCAGAATCAGTGCCTGGGGTTACAGCTATTGTTGGGGTCCTTGAAGGAAAAAATCAATCACATTAAATGTACAAAGCAAATTAAATTAGTTGTGTCTGTGGCCGGTTGGCCTAGTCTCTTGGAAACCCTTGAAATTAAGGTGGGAACAATTAGATGATACCATAAGAAATTCAAGATGCCTGTTGCAGGAAGCTACCCTGGATTAACTCACTGTACCAGTCGATTTAGGATGGCCTGGCAAAATGAAGACCCACTGCTGGAAGCTGCTGCACACACAAAAATGGGGCCGCCATGACTCACCTCCACTTTACGGACTTTCCCTGTAGGTAGCCACAACTTGTGATAACTCTTTGCACAGGAGTGGATCCCCAAAGCTGGTCTCTTGCTGGTAAAACTGTAGCTGGCATGAGAACAGATAGCATGGACCAGGATAGACAGGGACCCAAACTTAACAGGAGTGTCTCTGACAAAGTCCAGTTTTTCCGTTGGTGACCCTTCCAGCTGGTAGACAGTTTGGTCACTGATAAAGGCAGGATTTTGTTATCCCCCCCTCAAATCTGGGAGCTTACCTAATTCCCATTCTCCCATCTGCTCCCGCTTCCTGGAGCACCTCCCGACTGCCTGCCGTTTTCTCCCTTTTGTGTCCCCGCTGCACCGCCATGTGGCCTGAGTCCTGTTCCGCCCTGTGTGCTCCCAAAACAGCTCCAGTGCAATTTCAGCTCAGTTGGGCTCAAAACACTTAAGCTGTGCCTCCCCGCTGTTCTCTTTGGCACTTCCGTCCTGCAGGGATTGCGCATGCGTAAAGCTGTGCCTTTAATCTCCCAACTGCTCAGTTTGCGGTCCAGCGAGAGAGTGTTCGGTGATCCCGGTCCCTGCATTAGGCAGAGTGGGGACTGGTGACCTAAACAAGAGCCAAGGGAGCCGCCTTCTATATTTCAATAAAAAAATGCCACAAAGCACTATTGATCAGGGCTCATGAATATTAATGAGCAGATCTTCAATCCTCATGAATATCAATAAGGGTTTTGTCTGCCCTCATGAAATACTATTTTTGGCAGCTGCTGCAAGAAAAAGATGTAAATAAATAATCACTGCAGTGGCCAAGGACACTAAAGGGGATATTGTGAAAGGGGGAAATACATAAATTAATAAATTGTATCCTGGCTGCACCAGTAATGTTGAGACTCCGATAAACAGCCTGTCTGCTGCAAACAAGGGGAGTAAAATATTGGTAGCAGCGACAGGCTCAGAACTGAACAAACATGTTTAATCTGGGCAGTGATCTAATGGGCACACATGTGGCTATTGAACTGTGGGGCAAATGGGCAACTATAATGATTATGCTGGCTGCACCAGGACTTTATTGGGGACTGTGTTAAATCTGCTTCAGGGACTGTATGTTTAGCAACCATTACAGAGCAGCAACAGCCAGTCAGAAAGCTGGAATTTTTAAGCCCGGACTTGTGGAACTTTTGGTAAAGCTCATGGGACATCACCAAGTGTTTCTGGGGAAACTGCAGGGACCTAAATTCAGGTACCAAAACAGGAAGCCTGTAGTATATCGAGGATGCTTTATGAATACTGGTAATTCATTTATGTGATTGACAAGCACTTCAGCCAATCATAGCAAGAGCAGCAAATATCTTCAGTCAATAAGGAGCCTCAGGAGAGCCCCCATAAAAGACAATATTCAGGCAGATTTGAGCTGATTCGAGCAGAAGCCCCCCACAAGGGTGGGGGCTCAGGCCCTTGGCCAACAAAATGTGTCTAGTAATCCAGTACAAGCCCCTCCATATGGGAGAGGGAGTTTCTTCTTTGCCAAAAGAGAAACAGTGGCTACCTAAAGCAAAACCTGCTAGCCTGGGGTTGCCAGAAAATGTCCTCCAGGGGCTAGTTTAAGCCTTTCCATATTTAGGAAAAACATAATTTCAGCAACTTCATGCCAAGTCAGTTGTGAGAGAGCTGAACCTGCCTCATCAGTGAGAATGCTGACGTCTCCAGAAATTTCAGATAAAGGAGAGACATTACTGTGAGGATGCCTGAGTGGGTAAAATTATATCTGCAAGAATCACTTAAAGGAAAGCATAATGGGACAGCGAAGCCCAGAGAGAGTTTGGAATTATTTGTTTGTCTGCACCCTGTATCTGTTCAAATGCTCATAGAGGGTGGACCCTTATCAGTTAAGTGACCGTGGATGGTCCAGTTAATGCATAAATGTGTCTGAATTGCAAGTTGAATTGAAAGAGCCCAGTAAGCTAATATAAACCTTTATTACCAAGAGTGCAGTTTGTGTTTAGAAGAGGTACAAAAATGTCCTCTGATTGGACAAAGGTTCTAAATAAATAAAGGCACTGAATGCAAACTTGAGAAATATAAATGTGCTAAAAGAAGTGAAAAGATGTCCTTGGATTGGACAAATGTTCTAAAATGAATAAATGTGTTGGATGTAGACTTGAGAAAATTAAATGTGCTAAATGTAATCTAACCGGTCTGGTTATACCAGAAGTGTTTTCAGCCTTGAAAAAGGGCTCAGTCTTCAAAAGAGAAAGTGTTGCTTCCATTGTCAAGCTTTAAAATCTTTGCAGTCAGTTTAGATGGACCTGGCTGTTGGCTTGCTTGCAGTTTAACCTCTGGGGATAGTGCCCGCTTGCTGAAAGCACACAATTTACACCTGCCTATATGGAAATCTACTGTGGGTAATGCAGCCCCCCCACCCGCACCAACCAAAGAAATTGTAAATAGTTCTTAAGGTTTGATCATCCAAGCATAATCCTTAATCTTCTTAATTAGCTGGCCAATTTACAGTTGCATTGTCCACCAGACCTGCACCATTTGTGGACTATGGTTACTGAGTACCCAGGTTAATGTTGGGATTGAGGGATCTCATACCAAATATGAGGACTGGTACCAGTGTGGGTATTAATGATAAATGTGTTAACTGATTTAATGCAGCCAGTTAGATAGCCAGGTCTCTGACTATTAAAGAGGTTGGTGGGCTAATGTGATTAATATTTGGTTTATAATGCAAAATGTTAAATATTGATCCAAACCAAATCAAAACCAATCAGACTAAATGTAATTACTGTATATAGCATAACCTATATTCCTTCTTTACCCTTCCTAACGCTACCCATATAAATAAACATTCTATTGTTTGTTTTACAGATACCTATGCCATGAGCATATTTTTAGTATCCAGTCACTAAATGGTAAAATGTATTGAACGTGGAGTTTTGAATGTTGGGTCATGTCTGGGATGATTTTATGATGATGTGGGTGGGTACAGCATCCCAGAGAGTTGTACCAGGTTAAAGCTAGCCCACTTAACACTAAACTCTGGGTGGAATCACTGCGCAATGTACTATCTTGGGTCAGATCCAGTTTAAAGTTTAATTTTGGGAACCCAGGCCCCTCAACCTACATCCCGGGTAGGAAGCAGGGGTAGTAGCCCTTGGAATAGTGCTGCCTAGAGGTTACACTTTGTTCTGGCACTCAGGAATCCCTGGACGGTAGGCCTTGACCCACAATAAGCATTCAGCACATTTATTTTTAGGAACATCAAACTCTTCAGATTCCCTTTTGGTTTCTGCTCGGTTCGCAATGTCAGCCACTTTGCTGAGCAAACCTTTTGATTCATAGTAAGGCTATTCCTGATGACCGATCCCCTTTTGGGAATACCCAATGCACGGTTTACATTATAAGGGTGATCGCTGAAAGGCAATCATCATTATGGCAAGTTTACATCGCAGAAATTCAATTCCAGTGATGTGCACTCCCAACGCAAAACAAAATGGCGTAAAGGACTCTGACTCAGACTTTTAATCTCATGCGGGGGGCTATGCCCCCCACATGTCCCTACTTTAGGATTCTCAACTCCAGCGGGGTGCATGTCAGGGAGGTGCAAAATTGTAAAAAAAGTAAAAAAAGCACACGACTCAGGCCGGGCGCAACAAAACATACCTGTGCCTGAACCCAGCATCCTGGCCACCCAGCCCAGCAGCCACCCACCACGCCATGGAGCCAGCTTAACAGCTCACCGAGGCATCACCCCTGACAAACCCTCCCTCCCTCCCCCCCTCACTCAGCGTGCTCGCTCACCCCCCTGTGCACGTGTACTTATAGCGACATCCAATCCCCTTTCACAAACCCACCCCATCTGGTCACCTTTCCTACCCTGTCACCCTGTCAACATGCGATGCAAGTGGGTCGCCGTTTTGGTAGGTGCCCACTTGATAGTAGCACATGTCACAGGACACCCCGATACACACCAGAGAAAACTAAGCATCTCATAGGCTGGATCCCCGCAGGGCATACATGCACTTTTTCCTACAGAGTCTCGGGATGAACCACCACACAAAAACTCCTCTCAGTTCAAAAGCTCGAGCTGCACTCCTCACTGTTTTAAAATATTCCTCAGACTTGTCCGTCTTTCCTGCTATTAGGCAGTCAGATGCTAAAAATAGTAACAGGTAGGCAAGACAGGCCTTTCCACTGCCAGTTCTCTTCAGCTCTTTTCCCGGAGCTGCTTCTTGATGGCTCAAGCTGCTTACTTTCTCCACTCTACCAGCAACTGAACTCTTTTTTCTATCAGTTTTTGGACTAGTCCGGTATCTCTGGATTCCAGTTGGCTAGGGAACCTGTTAGTCACAGTTCTGGTGCTCACATTTATCAGTTTAGGCGCCAACCTGAAAAACTATTAAAACTGCAGCTTTTTCCCATGAGACACCTGAGCTAAGGACCCCTCGAGGTCCCCTGTGTCCTAATTGGTCCAAACGGAAAGTCCCGGTCCTAAACATGGTGGCTTCCATTGGAAAATGCATGCTGCAATAAAGACAAGTTAAACAACAATCTGTATCTTAAAGACAACTATGAATTAGAAGTAAATAACTGCTGTTCTAGGTAGAGCTCCCTTTGCTCTATTAGCGACAGCAGAGTAGGGCAAATTGTGGTGATGCTTGGCTGGCCACAAGCTTTGAAACACTCGGACCCAGCCCAATCCATCTACAGCATTTACACTGACTGTGGCACTTAAAGAAATAGGTGCAGAGGCACGTTATGGCACTCTCACGCAGATCAATAGGAGGCCACCAACCATTATGGATTAACCATCTCTGCAGGTCGTCTGCCTGGCAGTGGGCATTAGGGGAGCCCAGGGAGTTACTTAAGATAAGCCCCTGATTTGGGGGGTGGTTACATATTTATATAGGGTGGTCCAAATAGCTTTCCAAGTGTTGGAATCCTGTGGAATATCTAGTGCTTGGGTCCAGTAGCAACAAATGCCTGTAGGACAGTTGGGCTCCAGAAACCGGAAAGATTTATATAAAGCTGAAACTGGATGTGGAGCTTCCACCATATGAAGAAAATTCATAAAAGTACCCAGGCCCAAAGATGCTATGGTTTGGGGCTCATAAGGAAGGATATAGCTTGGGTAATCTGGAGATACTAAAATTAAAAACTACTCAGGGCTCAGAAATGAGATTGAATAAACTGAAAAGGTTGTAAGACATCCCCCACTAGGATAGAGCCAAGGAAACAGTTTTTAAAAAGTAGACTGAAAGAGGGAGGGATGGGATGGTTTGCAGTCTTAATATTGAGATTTTCTAAGATAGGTTGAGCAAAGACCCTGCTCCAGTCTTTACCAGGTACCTCTCCACCTGGGATTTCACCTTAAGAGACCATTCTAATGGAGTAGAGTACAGATCTTAAGGGAGTTGAGAGACTTTAATGGGAAGTAGACTGGGAAGATAGATGCCAGCTTTTTGGCAAAGAACGGATTCGATGTTTAACCATAAAGGCTTGTACATTCGATGGTGAAGCTAGCTACTGGTTGATCCCAACAAGAAAAATTTTCTTGCATGTAATGTACAGTAATAAAGAAAGATATTTGGGAGTGAGAGGCCACCTTGAGGTTTTGGGGCAGTTAGTTTATAATAAGCCCTATGGACACGTAGCCCCATCCATAAGAAGTATGAAATAGTTTCTGTAAATGAACGAAGTATGATTTAGTAAGATAAACCCCCATTATACCCAGAGGATATAGGAGGGGAGGTAAGATATTCATTTTAATTACATTTGTTCTACCCCATAAAGATAGAGGCAAGGTCAACCATCTCTCAAAATCCAACTTTACAGCGCTTACAAGGCAAGTGAGATTTTCTTTAATCATAGTAGGGACAGACTGAGACAATCATATGCCCAGGTAATTTAGACAGCGAGATTCCTAAGGGAGGCCTAAGTGGGCAATATATGACCACACTTTCTTCTGGGGTCTGCAGAACAGGATCCGCTATACCTGTCTGCTGCTGGACTTCTGGACTGGATCTCCTCCATGAGGGGATCTCTAACTGGACTTGCCACACTATGAGAGGAATCACTGATTTAACTGGACTCCTTCTGACCATTGGAAAGGAGGGATGCACATTTCTCCAGGTGAGCCAGGACATAGCAAGGGACCACCCATGACTTGGGTCGGTCCCTCCTTCTGTCCCTGGCCAGCTGATCTCTTACAGTCTATTTGTTACCTCACTGAGCAAAAATCACCTTGCTGAACAAATTTCACAACTGCTGCCTGCCTCTGCCTCTCCCTCTCTCTCTCTTTTATGCCCCCCTCAAAGGCTGGGGAGGCAGAGTCCCTGACAACATGGGGGGGCAACCAAACAGCCATCAAGAACTGGCATAAGTGTTACCCCTCTTCAGGAAGAGGCTTACCTGGACTGTTGCTGCCCTCCCGTTATCCCTTGCTGCTGCTGTACTGTCTCTCTCTTGCTTGACCATGTATGTGGCACAGAAAGACAGCCGGGCAGCAGCACAAAGCTTTGGGACTGACCTCCTGCACTCTTTGCTTCATGGTTACAGCCGCATCTCATGAACCCGATCTCCAATCCTGGTACAGGGGACCGGGAGACAACCAGGATATTATCCTTTTCTTTGGTGCCGATGCGCCATGAGAAAACTGCCATTGTCTCAAGTGGGAGCACATGTGCAGCGGGGTCCTCCCCCATGCTCACGGCTCCACAAAGCCATTCCAGCTGCCTGATACAGACCCTGCCACACTCCTGAATGCCACAGAAATACTGGGTAAAGGCATAAAATCCTGCTACACACCTGTGGTGACCAGCACATTGGAAAGGGGAAAAAAAAACTAATAGAAATTTTGCAGCACATGGCTCCATCAAAATATGAAGGTAGCCATTTCTATGACCCCCTAATCCCACTAGTCATCCAGTCAGAGGGCTAGAAAGCCCAAAACTCTTACCAGGGAACTGTGGGAGGATGATGCAATCAAAGACCTTCCCCCATGGACTGGGGGGCTAAGAGGGCCTGTCAGAGAACAAGACAGGGCAGAGGGACTGATGGACATCCCTACATGTCCAATGGGACACTGAACTTGAAGAAAGACATTTCTGGGCTCTCAAGGAGCTCTAGCAGTCTGAAAGAGGCACTGAGGTGTTTGCACCTGCTGCTGTTGGTATAAATTAAGAGGCCCTTTCAGAACAAAACATAGAATTTTATAGCAAATAAGGACCTCTTGGCCCACTCAGTCTGCCCAGTTTTCCATACCAACATTATCACTGCAGACCACACTTGATCAATGGCTCCATCTCCATCCCCCTTCCTTTCCACTACAATTCACTTGTGCTTTTTCCATGCATTCTTGAACCCCACCACTGTTTTCACCCCTACCAGAAGGCTGTTCCAGGAATTCACCACTCTTTCTATGAAGATGTACTTCCTCAAATCTCTCCCGAATCTACTCCTGCAGCTTCATTGCATGTTCCCTTGTTCTTGAGCACATTTTTCCTGAAAAATACTTCCCTCCTGTATCTTATTTAACCCTTTGAGGTATTTAAAGGTCTCTATTAGTGGTGGGCAAAGTGGCCTCAATTTGCTCCATGAAATGATTTGCGGAGTGAAGGTGAGTTGTAATGGGCAACACAAAGTCCATTGAAAGCAATGACTTTGTGTTACTCTGCCTTCCCCAAACCACTACTCCACCAATTTTAAGGCAAAGTACATTAAAAGCAATGTACATCGCCTCACTTCACCTTGTTTTTAAGCTCCAAAGGTGAATTTTGCAGTGATTCATGGGATTTCAGGTCACATGGGCTCTAGATTGTTCTGCACAGCCTCAGTTCGGGGTAGTGTGAGTGTGTGTAGGAAGCTGCAGGAGACAGTCTGCTCTGAGAACTCTTTGTGATTCAGACCTTCTAAAAGCTGTTAAAAAAGCCTTTTTGAGTAATTTTTTTTGCTCAAACTTTAGTTCATCGATTGTAGGAAACCCTCCTGTGCTCATATCATCGAGCATTTGTTTGTTTAGAATATTCTTGTTGATCCCCCAAAATGCCCGCAAAGAGACGTGCAAGCCAAGCTGTTTCTTGCCATGACACTGCTGCCAGTGGTAAGATTGTCTGTGGGCATGTTAGTATGCAGAACTGCATTGCTGATGTGAGGAAAGGTATTTCTCCTTCAATGTTTTTTTACAGCGCAATTGGTAGCTTCACTCATAGTTGGAGGAGATGATATTGTTCCAGCTGGTGGTGTTAGTGCAGTTGCTGGCAATGGTATGAGTATTGATTCCTCAAATTTCACTTCTGACTAGTTCACCGTGTCCAAAAACATAGTGGAGTGTGAAGCATTGCCAGTGAGTGACAGTGTAGATTATGTCATACTCCCCAGTAACATCCCAGGACATCACTGGGAAGTAATCAAAGTCCCCTCCGGTGATGCTAATTGTAGATGGGTCCACTACCCTTGATTCTGTGGTCATTGCTAACACCTTCAACACGGCTTTTACCGACCTCAGCTCTGTTCTTCTGCCTGATTTCTTCCTGGTTAATAACACCGCCTCAGGCACTCCCTGCACTTCATCCAACCAGCCACGCTTCTACTTCAGGGAGATTAAGATGAGTGAAGTTCGCTGCCACATCACCTCAGCCATCTCTAAATCTAGAACCAGCAGTGTCACCCTAGACCTTAAGCTGCCATTACTTTCACTTGATGAGGTCCTTTGTCCCCTCACTAAAATTCTTAACCGCTTCCTCAACAGTAGTACATTCCCAGAAATTTGGAAAACTGCCACAGTGACCCCATCCATAAAAATGAGGATGAGACCAGCCACTCAAACTATCGCTCAATCTCCATATTGCCACCACTCTCCAAGGCCCTTGAGCATATTGTTGCAGACCAGCTCACTGACTACTTGGACAAATACAACATTCTGTGCATTCAGCAGCATGGTTTTAGAAAAGGGCATAGTACCACCACTGCCTTACTTGAATTTACTGGCAAAGTGCATAGCTCCCTAGATAAAGATCTTCTCACTGGGGCTGTCTTCATCAACCTATTGAAGGCATTCAACACGGTCCATCATCTGCTACTGTTTGACCAGCTACTCATTGCTGGCCTTGCACCTGACTCAGCCCTCTGGTTCAGAAGCTACCTTGAAAACCGCTCTCAAAGAGTAAAAATTGCCAATGCCCTGTCACATACCTTGCCTGTACGCTCTGGAGTCCCCCAAGGGTCCATATTGGGCCCACTCCTTTTCAGTCTGTTTTTAAACTCCCTACCTCAATCCAGCTTGGAACAAATCATCCTGTATGTGGATGATGCTGTTGTCTTCTCCACGCATCAGGACCCTGCACCACTCCAACTCAGCCTACAGCCTGGATTCAGTGCCGTTGAAACTTGGTTCTCCAATCATAAACTGGTCCTAAATCACAGGAAAACCAAGTCCCTGCTATTCTGTAGTTCTCATAACCGTCACAGGCATCACCCCCTTGCCATCTCCACCAAACAGGGATCTGTCCTCGAAAAAGTATCCTCCTTCAAATAACTATGGATTTTGCTCGACCCCAAGCTCTCCTACTCTGCTCACATTGACAGTGTGGCCAAAGCTGCCAATACATGCCTTGGATTGCTCTACAAGCACAGGCAACATCTCACCCCAGAGGCCCTGAAGATTGCCATCCAGAGCTCAGTGGAGTCAGTTGTTGATTATGGCCTCATTATCTATGGCTCTGCCTCGACATCTACTCTCCGTCATATAACAATTGCCTTAAACAAAGCTTGCCGACTCACAACTGGTGCCCACCGCCTCACCCACACCTGTGCCCTCTATGCACAAGCCGGATGGCTCCAACTCTCCAACCAGATAAAGTACCTCACCTGTGCTATGGCGAGAAAAATCAACCTTGGCCTAACACCTCCTGGGGTTTCTGCCTTACTACATCAAAACACTAACCAGCGGAACACCAGGAGTTCAATAACCCAGAATCTACAAGTCCCTCACTGTCATACAACTCAGGGCCAATGCTTCTTCACCTACAGGGCTCCTCTATGGCTGAATGGTCTCAGTGACACCATTGCCTCAGCCACTACACTAGGTCTGTTTAAAACCAGGCTCCGGGTCCATCTCACTGCCTCTAGCTCCTGTGACTGCCTCACCTAGCTCATGACCTACACAGCTCTAGCCTACTGCTAAGCCTCTGGCCCCCTCCCAGTCTTCTCCCCCCAGACTCCTGAGGTGACAACTTAAAAACCCAGGTCTTCTTACCGCCTCCTTAGTCTCTCAATGCCCCTTTTGCTGCACTTATTCCTCCCCCTCACCCTGCCCCCTCTTCTCCTCCATCTCTCCTTCCCACTTTTCTCGACAAATGCCTCTGGCTGCATCTACCTTCTCTCCCTATCTCCTCTCTTCAGACAGTCAATAGCACTGCAGTACAAGAATTGCTTTACTGTTAATTCAGTGTTGTTTTCTTGTTGTATGTTTATCCCTGACGTGGAACCTTTGTAAAAGAGCTTTGGCTCAAAAGTACTTGTAATCCTAGACTTAAATAAATAGATAATTTCTGATCCTCATGTCAACAATAGCACACAATGTCAAATTTCTTCCACTGTGGTTCAGGTCACGCATTTGCCATGCAGTGATTCACAGTGTGGTGAAAAAATATCGGGTGATGGTGATGTTGATGATGATGAATCTGATGATGATGATGATGTTGCTATGGTTGCAACATGCAGTCCACATGCCAGCATCCAAGCAGAAGATGTGGATGTGGGTGATGCTGATGAATATGATAACGATGTAAGTGAACCCAGTTGGGAACCAGAGAAAAAGAAATTCAAGGTGGCTGTGTCTGGGTCTTTTTGCATTACCCCCCCATAAAAAGTTGTGATTTACCAGTTTTAGTTGATGGTGATGATGATGATGATGATGATGATGATGACCCAGTAATAATGATAGGTAATAGTGGTGGTCAGTTGCAAGTATGTCCTGCCTGAAAAATCATGTAGCACCCCCCCCCCCACTTCATGGCTTAAAAGAAACAGATTCCAATAAGCAGCATCAAGGACATGTTGAAACTAGAGCATCACAATCCCTTGTTTTGGACTTTTTTGTGCAAGATGCAAATGATGAGTCAGTTGCAATCTGTCAGGTTTGCCATGTGCATGTGAGGCGAGGTAAAAAGGGGAGCAATCTGGGCACATAGGGACATCATACACATGTTAAGAACAGGCACATGGCACTGTGGACCCAGCACAAGATGGTAGCTAACATCACAGTGGGGCGTTCACTCTCATCATCAGCCATAATGAGCATGATATCCCCTTCCATGACTGTAAAATCAAGTAGGAAATTAAATGTGTGCAGTAGCGATGAAATAAAACAGAGGATTACTACAGGCATGATGAGGTAGAGGAGCATAATGATTTTGAAATGTTGTCCAGTGGTGGTGAGAGTAGCAGTTTTGGTGGTGGTGGTGGTGGTGAATGCAGTATGTCTAGTTCAAATGGTACATCAACCCTGGTTGGTAAATCTGGGAAAATAACTGCATTTGTGGGTTTGACATCATCACCTTTGCAACTGTCTTCATCACACGTCCACATTCCACCCCCTGCCATTTGCAGAGCAGAACCATTTGTCATCATACTGCATGTAAAATGTTTAAGTCAGCCCACGAGTGTTTTTGTGCATAAGCTGAAGTACCCACCCAATCGTACAGTGTCACGTGAACTTAATGCTGCTGTAGCCGAAATAATGGCAATTGATCTTTTGCCCTTCTCCTTTGTGGAGAATTCTGGGTTCCGGCAGTTTGCTGCACATGCCTGTCCAAAATGGAAAGTCCCATCCAGGACATACTTTTCAACCCGTGCTTTCCCTGAGTTGTACCGTACTGTGTCCAACTCTGTAAGACATGCCCTTCAACATTCCTCCTCTCTATTCATCCATTTAAGTATGGATATGTGGACAAGTGGCAAAACAGCTGGGAGTTCATATTTGTGTATAACTGTACACTGGGTGCAGGTGCCGGGTGTTGTTTGTGCTGTTGGTAGTGTGAATAATCAGTGTAGTAAGGTGGAGTGTCGTGGTAGCACTATTCCAGGAATTCGACAGTATGCAATGATTGCTATGCTCAATGTGACCTGTTCACAGATTGGTGACAACATGTTGGGCTTGGTACTGACTGAAATTGACAAGTGACTGAACCCCTTGTCCCTGAGAGCTGGGTTCATAGCAGGTGGCAATGGGTCAAATGTGGTGAAATGCATCACGAATGGTGGCTTTGTTCGGGTTTCATGCATGGCCCACTGTTTAAATCTGCTTAAATCAATTTAAATCTTGTGGTGCAGGGGTTTCTGCAGCACCCCGATATAAAGGAAATGCTGACAGTTGCACGGCGTATCTGTTCTCACTTTTCATGCTCTGCAAAGGCCCGTAACCAACGTAGGCAGTTGCAGATCCAAAACAGCCTCCCTCAGCACTGTTTGAAGCTGAAAGTTGTCACCCGGTGGAACTCCACTTTATATATGGCAGAGAGGTTGTATGAACAATACAAAGCCATCTCAGAATATCTTGTCATGCACACTAGCTGTGACAGTTCCGGGGCCTCCATGTCTATGAAGACTGAACAGTGGCAACTCATGGACTCTGTAATAACAATTGTGAGACCTTTTGAACATGCCACACAGGCAGTGAATGGCGAGTCTGCCTCCATTAGCCAATCAATTCCACTGCTGTGGGTGTTGAGGCAGACATTAGTGAATGTACAGCATAGCCTTGATGTTGCCAGAGACAGTTCTAGCAGTGTGTTGCTGAAACACATGCTGACAGTATTCAAACCAGAATCATCACATCTTGAGCATCCAGCATAGTGACAACTTTGCAATAGTAACAATGCTGGACCCACGATACAAATGTGGAATTGCCTCAGTACTGGAGGGCGGGCCTGATCAGGCAAAAAATGTCAGTGGGCAACTGGTGTGCTTAGTTCATGGGGCACAGAAATCACGTGCCAAGGTCAGGAAACCTCAGCAGCATAATCAGGCTGAAGGCGAATCTGGAGGAGTAGTATCAAGCATATCCTGTAAGGGGAAGGGGACTACAGTTCCAAGTGGTCTGTCATCAAAAGTGGTTGGTGTTAACCCACTTTGGGAGGCTTTGTCACAAGTGGGGATTTGTGACGTAAATGATCCTGGAGAACAGGATGATGCATCAACCTGTGGACTTAGTGCAGCACAGCGAGTGGTTGAGTCATATTTGTCTGAAAACAGGCATCTGTCAATCAGTGATGATCCCCTTTTATACTGGAGTGGAAAGGTCAGTGAATGGCCAGAGCTGACCGCTTTGGCACTGAAGTTCCTGACATTCCCACCCTCCAGTGTGAGTATCGAAAGGGTATTCAGCTCAGCAGGTGCAATAGTTTGGGATCATCATACAAACCTCTCTCCTGAAAATGTCAGTTTACTGACATTCATAAAAATTAATGAGAGGCACACACCAGCTCAGACTGCAACCTCAGTATTTGTACTCCGGCATAGTCATGGTTTTGCTGATGTTGTAAAAAGGGACCTCCCTGGTGGCACTGGCAGCATGAAACAGCCTACCACTGACATAGATGATGACACAATGGAGAAAGAATTTCGCAGTGGTCAGAATTCAGACATAGATGACTGTGAGGGCAGCTTTCTTTATGAGGATGATGATGATAAGGTTAATGTTAGCAGGTTTTAACTTAAGTGGTTAAAAGGCTGTCACATTTGTTGTATGATACTTTTTTCATAAAGCTAAATCAGTGTCCCACTCAGAGTGACTCTAATTCCATATGTCACATCAGATTTGCAACACAGAGCACAATATATCTGAGCCTCTGTGCCACTACCATAAGACTGATGTTAGCCAGTGCCACTATAGGGAATGTTACCATGTGTCCCCTGGACCACCACCATTAAACCACTGTTAGCCACTGCCACCAGGAGGAATGACTTTGTATGCCCCCCCAGACCACCACCATAAGACTGCTGTTAGCCACTGCCACCACCACAGGGAATGTCAGCGTGTGCCCCCCGGACCACCACCATAAGACTGCTGTTAGACACTGCCACCACCACCAGATGCAGGAAGATGTGAGAGGGAATGTCATCATGTGCCTCAGCTATGGCCACCACCACCATCCACCACTACCATTGTGACAATGTTTTCCATTACATGTTTTGACCGTGTCAAGGCAGAGGGAGTTGAACAGGAGACCGCATCCTTCAGCCTCAGGCACAAGGCTTCTTACTATGAATACTATAAAGTGAGTATGTGTACTAACGGTTTTCATGCTACTCGACTTCCTTTAGCAGTGTGTTTTGTTTTCTGTAGCTTTTACGAGCTGCAATGGTCAAACACATACGGTCAACTTATGTTTTTTTTACAGGTAAACAACAAAGAACTGTCCTTTGCTGAAGGTCTGCATCAATGGTAATGCAGCAGTAGTGTTGACAGGAACCTATGGGATATCCATTTTCAATCCATGCCGGTAAGTATATCAATTTTGTTTCATCTGTTCCTTTTTTTTTCATAGCAGTACAAAAAATCTGACTGAAGATTCATAAACTAGATGACATGTACGTCACAAAAAATATTTATGCAACATATCATGCACTGTGTTCCAGATTTGCAGCTGCAGCCATGACAGTGTTAAAAAAGTTTGACGCAGGTCGTGTTACTTGACAAGATGTGGTTTTAAAATGTAACTTGAGTTGAGATACAGGGACACTGACACAGTGTATTTGTTACAGCCTGGTATTTAAATTGTGATCTGATGATTGCAGTGGGACAGTTTGCTATCTATGTTAATCCAGATACCCGTGGTGGAACAGCCACGGCTTAAATATAATGTCTTACTGCTGTAATCAAGTTGTAATAAGTCCTTAATTTCTTTTTTTTTAGGAAACTTCCAGATGCTTTCTGGTGTCATAGTTGCCTTATCCAAAGAACTTCTTCAACATCATGCCCCCCCCCACTCGGGCTGGGGCAGATATGCAACAAACAGAAGTCATTTGAATCAATGATGACCATGACCATCATTACTGGACTGGAGAAGGATGCAGATAAAATCTGAGAAGTAACCAAATAATAAACCATTAATGAGACCTATTTGCAAATATGCTCCCCTCCTTCAAAAAAAATAGTTACCTTCATTGTCTAGAGAGTATTCCATTTCCAGTTCCAACACCAAAATTTCTCATCAAGCATGGGAATGTGCACACCAATAGTATGTGACCTGTGATACAAAACAATGCAATGAGTATGTGTATATATATATATATATATATATATATGTCAACTCCCCCACCTAGAAAAAAATATATTACATATGTATATATATATATATATAGGAGATATGACATGGCCTGACTGAAGATATCATATTTATCTTCACGAGAGGCCAGTGATATCATGATATCTCACTGAGTGGCGAAGCCACGAGTGAGATATCTTGATGTCACTGGCCTCGAGTGAAGATAAATATGATATCTTCAGTCAGGCCATGTCATATTCTGTTTATACAATGTATGTTTTGCCCCCAAAATGCAACCCACTGCATATCTTCTCAATGCAATGGCCACATAAAGGTGATGGCCCTAGCAATACAACTCCCCTTACAGGAATGCTGGCAAAACAACAGATGTCATTTGTTGTTTAAAAACATTTCTGATGGAGCTTGCTATTTATAGTTATTTTTAAAAAATTATCTGGTTTATCCTGCCATGCCCCCCAACACAGCCCCCACCCACCCCCAAGACAACAAATGAGATAAGGTATTGAAATATCTGGTTGATCCTGTCGGTTAAAAGTTATTTAAAAAAATTATCTGGTTGATCCTGCCATTATTTTCGACGAAATTCATATTTTAAATGCTTATCTGGTTGATCCTGCCATTATTTTCCATGAAATTCATGTTTTAAATCCTTATCTGGTTGATCCTGCCACTCTGAGCACTTTCAGTTTCTGTGTAATGTACCGAGGTCGAGCACTATTCTCACTGATGAGCGCTGTATTCTCTGAGGTGTTCTAGTAGTTGGAAAGTCAGAAAACGCTGTGCTTTATGCACAGGTTAGTGTTCTTTCTTCAGTGAGTAAAGCTGCTGACACAGGACAGGCGAGTGATTTAGTGCTTTGGAACAGAAAGGAAGCCAGTGTCTGCTGCCCAGCAACAGACACTCGCGCTTCCCTCTACTGTTCCAAAGCCGCAAATTCACTCGCTTCAGCCTGTGTGCAATTGACAGCTTTTACTCACTGAAGAAAGAACACTAAGCTGTGCATAAAGCACAGCGTTTTCTGACTTTCCAACTACTAGAACACCTCAGAGAATACAGCGCTCATCAGTGAGAATAGTGCTCGACCTCGGTACATTACACAGAAACTGAAAGTGCTCAGAGTGGCAGGATCAACCAGATAAGTATTTAAAATATGAATTCTGTGGAAAATAATGGCAGGATCAACCAGATAATTTCACAGAAGATTGACAGCTGCGTGGGGGGGGTGCTGCATGGGGAGGGTGTTGGGGTAGTGAGACAGCCGCGGGCAGTAAACAGCAGCAGAAAATAATTTCAGTTTCATTCTGATGACGTATAGGAACGTGGAGATAAATGTATGACGTATAGGAACATGAAGATAACAATGTTATCTTCACTGGCCAGCTCAGATATAATTTTTTACACTGTGATTTATCCCTAAACATACATTGTATAAATATATATATATATATATATATATATATATATATATATATATATATATATATATATGTATATATATACTGTATAGATAGATAGATAGATAGATAGATAGATAGATAGATAGATAGATGGATATATAGCTGTGTGGACAGTATTTGAGAGACAAAGTGTGACATCCATACACTTAAAAAAGGTTTATAATTAGGCATGACTCAACCATAATTTTAGTGTGTATATGTGGTAGTTAAATAATACAAAATATAAAGATAGTTTTGTATTTCTAAGTTTGGAAAAATGGCACAGTTATTTATGATGTGTAAACTGCTTTTGTGGGTAATTCGGTGTCCATTATGCATTATTTCCCATTTCTAGTAATAAATTAAATTGTTAAATGCAGTGCCTCTGTCTTCTGTTTAAGTGTATTTGTTTGCAACATCTAATGATTTGATGTTCTTCCATACCTATGTGTTGCTATCTGTCCTCCAATGTAGACAGCACTAAAAATACAAACAGGACGTTACCAAAGTTTCATTACTTCATGCTTATACTGTTTATGCCCAGTCTACATGCCTTTCACACTTAAGCTGGATACTAAGCAGAAAGATAAACATGAACAAATCACTTGGTTGTACTTGATTTATTATGTGACCATGTCTGTTGCACAAAACTGTGGGTAATGCGGACACCACAGTAGCAATGCAACATGTGAAATACATGGTACAACTTTTATTAATGGCTTATTATCAACCAAACAGTCAATACACATTGATAAGTACCATGCCATATCAGGGGCCATTTTGATTTCACCGTAGCTCTGCAGAGCCAGATTGAGGAGAGGCCCAACCACAGTTAACAACCAGAAAGCACCCAGACAAGCTGTTTGGTATTGATAACTACAGATAAGGGTGCCACATGATGCTCCCTGGCCTTTGAGGGGAAAATGATGCCAAAATATCACACAGGCCCTCCCAAAGCTCACCAACACGTGCATCACAGGGATGCCACGGCAGCAGGGTTCTTGTTCTGCACGTGGAATGCCACATCCAAACTACTCTACAAGTCAAAATAATACACCAAAGTTCCCCATGAACAAGCAAAGGTAAGCGAAGAGACAGCTGGATGTTACACAACAGGCCTCAGCCACATCGGGGTCATTTTGACAGCACTGTACCTCCACAGAGTCAAACTGAGGGCAGGCCCAACCACAGTTACCAACCAGAAAGCACCCAGGCAAGCTGTTTGGTGTTGATAACTGTAGATGCAGATACTGCATGGCACCCCCTGGCAACCCAGTGCCAGCCATAATGGGGAAAATGATGCCAAAATATCAGACAGGCCTACCCTGTGCTCACCATCATGTGCATCACAGGGCCACCACTGATGCAGGGTTCTTGTACTGCACATAGAATGCCACATCCAAACTGCTTTAGTCAGGCCCAGGTGATGTATTGTTTTATTTTCAAACAGTTCCAAGACATTATGCCAACACTTGACATTTAATTTATAGGCAATCTCATTATAAATACATCTGCTAAATGTTTTTGCCAGATGAATCCAAATCACTGATGTTGCCCAACAGGCACTAGTACATCCAGGCAATGACCAGATTCCACTACTACATATGGTATCCTTCCCATATCCCTGAATGTACTAAGCAATGCCATGAGCAGCCTTTCTAAGGTAAGCCCAAGTGCTGTATTTTTTTTATTTTTAAACAGTTCCAACATATTGTGCTATCACTTGACATCTAATTTAGAAACAGTCATATTATAAATAAATCAAGAAAATGTTTTTGCCAGATGAATCCCAAACAATGATGTTACCCTACAGGCACTAGTACACCCAGGCAATGACCCATTTATTACACGCGGTACCCCCCCCCCATGCCATGAGCAGCCATTTTGAGGTAGGTCTAAGTGCTGTATTCTTTTATATTTAAACAGTTCCAACATATTATGCCACCACTTGATGTCTAGTTTAGAAGCAGTCTCATTTCTACATGTGGTAACCCCCATAACCTCGAATGAACTGACCAATGCCATAAGAACATTTTTGAGATAGGTCCCATTGACATAGTTTTTTTTATTTCAAACAGTTCCAATATATTATGCCACCACCCAAACCTGATCCTCTAGTTCAGTATGCCAATGCAATGATGCTCCTTTATAATCTTACATCAAGAAAGGCAACTTAATCATTTTAAAATAACACACACACACACACACACACACACACACACACACACACCTACCTTAACCGGAGCCAGCATCACCCCTTCTTCCCAAAAATTACAAGCATCTCTCACAAATTGCATTTATTTTATTTAAACCATTCTAAGAGTGCAGCTTTTATATTCATTCCGTATACCCACTTCAAAAATAGAGCCATCATCACATCAACAGGTGCAGCATTCATTTGACAAATACACATTCTTAGAATTTACCAGTAGGAATCCCACAGGTGTTGTTTTTTCCCCATTTAAACATAATTAAAGTCATCACCAGAGGAAAGTTCACCAATATTAGCAATATTCTGAAAAAATCAAATGAAAACCCGCTGGATGGATTGTAAACAAAAAACTATAAATCTCAAACAAAACTCTGTTTGATTAGACTGGTCACATATATACACAGCCCCGTTTTGAAGAGGGTCCATTCACAAACAACTGGGCCATGAGAGCACACACAAATTTAACTTTTCTGTCCTCAGAGATGATAGAACACAACTGCTGCACTATAGCCAGATAGTATTTAATATGTCCCATTTAAACAGTGCCAGCATCAGAGGAAAGTTCAGCTGATATACTTCCCAAACAAAACTTTAAAATATACTATTTAATATGCCCAATTTAAACACTAACCACACCAGAAGAAAATTCTGCTGATATACTTCCCATAAACAACTTTAAACTATACTGTTTAATATGCCCCATTTAGATAGTGCAAGAACCAGAGGAAAGTTCTGCTGATATACTTCCCAAACAAAATTTTAAAATATACTCATTGTGCTGCACAGCTCACTAATCCAATCATCCTCTGTTTTGAAGAGGGACCCTTCACAAACAGCAGGGACATGAAGTTTTAAAGTGAATACTTTACTTTTTCTGTCCCCAAAATGACACAGAATATCTGCTGCACTTTAGCAAGTCACTATTTAATGTGCCTCTCAGAATTTTAACTTGCTGTTTTGAAGAAGAATGCTGAAGGTCATGTTTTCTAGTGATTGGAGACCTCTGAGATCCATCCAAACTCCTGTGTAGCACACCAGATTTAAAACGGACGACGCTTCATTCTACATGTTTTTAAGAATGGGAAATGGGAGAAGCAGCAGGAAAAGAGCAGTTTTGCTTAGAGCCAGAGTACCAAAAGTGAATACCTGATGTCACCTTCAGGTCCTGGCTATTTGTACCAATACCAGCATCATCATCAGCCACGTGGGTAACATGGACATGACAGCAAGAGCCACAGCTTTTAATGATGCTGCTCCTTGCGGGCTCTATGTACCACTGCATTAAGAGTGCAGATTTGTGTGGGGCAAACACATTAAGCAATGTGAACTGACACTGAAAAAAACCTCAAAGCATAAAGGCAGAATACACAAAATAAATTATGCAGCTATATAAGACACCACAGTAATGCACAAAAGTAATAAATTACATGTGGTGTCATGTAAATGTAATTACATCTGCATAAAATCAATAATTACTGGAGGACAGTTACACATCCACTCTGTCCACTAAAAAAATAAAACTTTAGTATTGTGCTTTAAATACAGTAACTTTAATGGTCACCAATATGTGAAGCACAGCCATGTCACAAAATGGCTGCCTTTTTAAAGGCTATTTTCATTCTTAAAATGTTGCCACAATAAAATAAAAATACATACACCTTTTTTTATGCACACTATCTCTTGACCATACTGGCAACAGAACTGAGCACAAATTCTGTATTTTTAATAAATTATGAGTAAAATACAGACCTTATTTTAAGTGCACACCCACGTCTCTCGAATACTGTCCACACACACCTATATATATATATATATATATCAACTCACCAAGGCTACTATTAGTGTACACACAAATGGCATCCTTCCATCTGGTTGAGGTGAGCACATTGCAGCACACTTTGGACAAGCAACTGTTCTCTCACAGTCATCATTTGTGTTAGAACACAGAATGGTCATTCATGTCATGTTATCCCTCCTTCACACAGTTTGGCAAGACACCGTGCATCATGACATCATCATCACAGTAAGGTTAATATACACAACAGCATTACATGTAAGTGCAACAGCAGCAACATTTTCTGGACACAAGACAGTTGCATTTTGGGGATGTAGAAACATTCTGGGGACTCTGTGTGACCATTGCGCGCATGCGTGACTGCGCCATTAATTCTAGGACACTTTGCATTTCATGTTACACTCTCATTTCACTTCATCAGCACTTATGAATTTTCTGGACACAAGACAGTTGCATTTTGGGGATGCATAAGAATTCTGGGGACTCTCTGTGACCACTGTGCACATAGCTGAGAGCGCCATTAATTCTGGGAAACTTTGCAATTCATGTTATGCTACAATTTCACTTCGTCAGCACTGGGGAATTTTCTGAACACAAGACAATTGCATTTTGGGGATGCAGAAAAATTCTGGGGACTCTGTGTGAGTACTGCACACATGACTGAGTGTACCATTAATTCTGGGAGACTTAGCAATCCTTGTTATGCTACAATTTCACTTTGTCAGCACTGGGGAATTTTCTGGACACAAGACAGTTGCATTTTGGGGATGCAGAAAAATTCTGGAGACTCTGTGTGAGTACTGCACGCATGACTGAGTGCACCATTAATTCTAGGAGATTGCAGTTCTTGTTCTGCTACAATTTCACTTCGTCAGCACTTGGGAATTTTCTGGACACAAGACAGTTGCATTTTGGGACTGGGAATTCTGGTGAGTCTGGTAAATATTCTTGGAGCCTCATTAATGTTTACTTTCTGTCATGCTATCTTGAAGTATTTGTCAAAAAGCAGGACTGAGCAGTGCATTTTTTTTTGTAAACTTTAATTAAAACAGTGGAGAGCTGGTAACAATTCATACAGTTTAGGTACATTAAGTAGCCTATTGCTTTAGGTGGGCAAAAGTAAGGTGACAAACATAGCTTAGATAGAAACATCAGTGGTAATATCACAGCTTACAGACAATACAACATATTAATTTGCCCCTGCAAGAGTGGGAAGCATAATACCCCAACCCACATAGGACACCGCTGCTCTGGAGTCTTAGACCATGGTGCTGCCTGGGTACTAAGGGATACTTTCCTGAAGTCAAAGAGATGTATGACATTAGAATAGGGGGAACCAGGGCTGTTCTATGGCATCTTCTACTAGGGACCACATCTGATAATATTGTGCCATTTGGCCTCTGACAAAATAGTGGGTTCTTTCTAATTTTATACACCCCATTAATGATTTCACCCACTCTTATACAGTAGGCAGTTCTGATGATCTCCAATACTGTGCCAGTAGTCTAAGTGTAATTGCATTTCCCAGTCTTCACAGTCTTGTAGAGAAGGAAGACCTCCTCCTCAATTCCACACTGGTAATTCCAACAAAATTTCAGCGGGTTCATTGTACCAGGGCATTGCAAAATGGAGGTTAGGATCTGATGTATGCCACCCCAGAATATCTGCACCCTAGAGCACTCCCAAAACAGGTGACAAAATGTGCCTTCATGCACATGACACTTGGGGCATAGGGGTGAGACTGATGGGTCTATTTTGTGTGCCAAATATGGGGTAAAATAGGCCCTAAGAAGGCCATTATATTGAACGGCATGGAGTCTATTATTTGTTGAGCACTTCCCTATATTTTTAAGAATGGTAAGCCAATCTTCTCCCGTAGGGTTTTCTGGCATTAGGTCTGATGCCCACTAAGCTTTAATTTTTACTAAAGAGTCAGGGTGAGCTCTGAGCAACAGTTTGTAACATTTTCTAAGGGGTCTGAAGGCCAAATCCATGGCCTGTCCTACAAACATCTCCTCTAAAGGGGAACAGACTCCCAATTGGCCCCCTGGCAACCTAGCCTTCAACTGGGATACAACTGTCTGTAAATGCAGGTATACAAAGTAGTGTGAGGCATGTAACTTATATCTTTTAATAAGGGAGGAGAAAGATAAAACCTCATCCCCTGCCCAAAAGTGACCCAGGGATTGTAGTCCCTGACGATGCCAACTTTTTAGGATTTGCTTATCCCCCAGTACCACCCCTCCACTATTTATAAGAGGCACCTGAAGGGGAATGTCTCATGAAACTGAATGTGCACCACACCCCAAAATCTGATGTGCCTTTTGCCATACCTTCCATGTGGCTCTAGTATAGGGATTGTTTATTTTAAAGGGTTGGGACAGACCCATGCCCCCCACTAAGATATCATGATACAGGGGAATAAAAGTATGTGCTTCCAAACTCACCCATGCTGGCCTAGTAGGTCCTGATTTAAACATATCTTGCACAAAAGCAAGTTGAGCCACCAGATAGTAGTACTGCACATTAGGAAGGGCCAATCCCCCCTTCCCAACTAAATGCCACAAGATATCCTCCTTGATTTTTGGCCTCTGGCTCTGCCAAATAAGTTGGGTAATGGCCCCTTCCAAGGACTTTATAAATGTATGTGGTATCCAGAGGGGAACTGTGTGGAAAAAATATAGAAATTGTGGCACCACTGACATTTTAATAAGGTTCACCTTCCCTATGAGGGACAGGGGAAGGGCTCTCCAAACTATGTACTCCTCTTTAATTTTTTAATAATGTTATTCATATTGGTTTTAACAAGTTTAGAGATGGCAGATGTAATTATGATTCCCAAATATTTAATCTGGTTGGTGCAAGGTATATTTGTGTTGGCTATAGTAATGGGTATCTGGGAGCCTACCAACAGCATTCATTCACTTTCCCCCAATTAATTTTATGATCTGAGAATGGTCCATATGTGGCAAAAAGTGCCAATAAACAGGGAAGAGGTTCCTCAGGAGTTCTAAGCAAAAGGAGGACATTGTTCGCAAAAAGAGAAATTTTATGTTCCACTCCCTTTAGAACAAGATCTTGTATACCTGGAGCATTTCTAACAGCTTGGGCCAGGCCTTTGATGGTAAGGACATACAGAAGTGGGGATAGAGGACATCCCTGCCTGTTTCCCCTGGTCAGGGTGAAGGGGGCTGAGACCACACTCTAGGGGAACGGTACAATGCATCGACCCATTTCAACATTTGGGGGCCCATGCCAAACCTAGCAAGGACTGCAAGCATAAAGGGCCATTCAACCCGGTTGAATGCCTTTTCGACATCTAGGGCTAAAAGCCCTCCCCCACTACCCCAGGGCCAATGGTGTATAATATTCAGGGTCTGCCTAATATTACGTTTTGCCTGCCTACCCTTAATGAAACCTCCCTGATCCAGATGTACCAACAGGGAAGGAACCCTTCAATCCTAGATGCCAACAATTTGGCTATAATTTTGTAGTCGGCATTTAAAAAGGAGATGGGTCAGTAGGAGGTACACTTAAGAGGGTCTTTACCTGGTTTGGGTAAGACAGTAATGGTAGCTAGGTGCTGAGAAGATGGCAGAGTCCCCCATTCTAAAGAATCAGTCACCATCTTAAGCATCAAAGAGCCCACTGTATCCTTAATTAGTTTGTACAGTTCCAAGGGAAGCCCATCAGGGTTACCATTTTAATATTGTTCATGTTGTTACCCTGGTTTTTCCACTGGCTAAACTGCACCGTGCAGTGAGAGGTCACTAAAACATAGTGCTGTATGTTTTTTTCCAGAGTATACCATGATCAGAAATGCCCTGACAGTGCGTCCAGAGTCTTATTTACCAACTAGTCAGACACAGAGCTAAACAACCTGGTTTAAATCTACCTACAGGACAAGCACCGTTTGTACTTTTAGAGACAGGCCAAGAATTTTTTGACAGTATCCAAGAAATACCATTGAAAATAACCACAGTCTAATTTAAACAAGAGGGTGCTACTCTTGAGCAAGTGATGGAAGATATTCTTATGCAGTTTATGCATAGCACTAGTGATCTGGCAAACTTTTTTGGTTTTCTCTGTACCGCTGTTGATCTCTTAGTGTTTAGTCTGCAGAACGGGAGGTCAGAGTCTGTCATCATACATTACACTGAAGCTGTTGCTTTTCTTGTGTTTAATAAATCTGATTTAGCATATGCTTTCCCTGAATAGTGTATTATGATGTATTGTCATGCTCCCGATATTCTAGTCACTCTTGATGTCTACAATGTACCATGTGATAAATGTTTTTTTTCCACTTGCTAAACTGCACCATGCAGTGAGAGGTCACTAAAACATAGTGCTGTATATTTTTTCCAGGGTATACCACGATGGGAAACGCCCTGTCAGTGCGTCCAGAGGCTTATTTACCAGCTAGTCAGACACAGAGCTAAACAACTTGGTTTAAATTTACCTACAGGATAAGCACCTTCTGTACTTTTAGAGACATGCCAAGGCTTTTTTGATGGTCTCACAGAGGGACCCCAAAAGGAAACTGGATTATTTTAAGGATGAGGGTGCTACTCTTGAGGATGCAATGTATAAAATTGCTATAGAGTTTATGCATGATCCTTATGATGTAGTACACTTTTGTGGTTTTTATCTGTACAGCTGTTGAATTTTTAGTGTTTAGTCTGCAGAACGGGGGGGTCTGAGTCTGTCATCATATATTTTGCTTCTATCGCTTTTGTTGTGTTTCATAAATCAGATTTACTATATGCTTTTCCTAAATAGTGTATTATAATGTACATTCAGATGGAACGTACCGGCATGCTCCCGATATTCCAGTCGGTCTTGATGTCTACAATGTACCGCGTGATAAAGGACATTTTAAAGGAACCTGTATACTTTGGAAAGCAGCCTGCATTAAATGTCTGCTCTGAAGATGCAGCTGCTTCACTGGCAGAAAACACACTGACTCTAATTAAAGAGTTGCCTCCCTCTATATGGAAATTCCATATTGAAGTAATGGAAAAAGTTAATCATAGAGCAGTATGTAAGGTGAACGACATTGTAGATGTAACAGCTTTTCTTAATAATCAGTCTGATTATTTTGAGTGGTGCATGGCATATGTGTGTATGTATTGTGCCCGCCTCATCACTAAGGGGGAAATGGACGATGCCCATGCTTGTGTAAAACATGCAGCTCAAAAGTTACTGTCTCTGGGTATTGTAAAATGTGTAAAAATGGAAGAGTAGAAAACAAGATATTATGTAATCAATGCATGCTTGCTATGTGTTATGCCTTTTGTAGGTAGCCTCTATATGCATTAGTTTATGTATTATAAAGTATATAAAGTAAACCTTCAAATACTGTTATGACATGTGTATTTATAAATAAAATATAATCATGTATTGAACTTTGTGGTTGTCATAGTGTTTTTGAAAGAATAGAAAGAGCATATAATTTATTTTACTGGTGATAAGAGTTTTGCTAGCTAACAGATGTATCAGGGTTTGATGAAAGAAGACGAATGATCACCTGCTCCAGAATATATATTTTAATGCTAAAAAAGTGGGTAGTTTCACAGGAGTGACTCGGCTGTATAAGGCTGCAAAAAAACTTGAAAAAGATGGCACCAGGAAAGGTGTTGCAGAATGCCTTGTGAAGCAGGACCCCTATTCATTACACAAAGCAGCCAGAGTCTGATTTAAGATAAATCCTATCATTGTTTCTGACATAGACAGACAATGGCAAGCTGATTTAGTAGATATGAGTCAATATGCCAAGTGCAATAATGGGTTTAAGTACATATTGACATGCTTCGATGTGCTGTCCAAGTATGCCTGGGTAGTGACTTTAAAAGAAAATCAGGCAAGGCAGTGACGCAAGCCTTTAAAAAGATTTTTAAAAGTGGACACACACCTCAGAAGTTGCAGACTGATCAGGGTAAAGAGTTTCTAAATGCTTCCTTAAAGAACCTATTAAAACAAAATAAAATACACCATTTTGTGACGAATAATGAAGTTAAGGCCAGCATTGTAGAAAGATTTAATAGGACACTGAAGTCATACATGTGGTGTTACTTTACGGCCCAGAATACTTGGAAATATACAGATGTGTTGTCAGACCTGGTGCACAGCTATAATCATACTTATCACAGAAGCATTAAACACAGGCCTGTGGATGTTAACCCTTCCAATGCCCTGGGCGTATGGAAGATCCTCTACAGTAATACTGTTCTTGGCAAAAAACAAAAGGGTACCCTTCAGAAAGATGATCATGTGAGACTATCTAAGCTAAAAGGGGTGTTTGAAAAGGGATATGAACAGACATACACAGACAAGATATTTATTGTGATGGAGGTCTTAAAGACACAGAGGCCCACCTATAAGCTAAAAGACTATCAGGGGGAAGACATCAAAGGTACTTTTTATGCTGAGGAGTTGCAAAATATTGAACCAGATGAGGACCGTGTGTATAGGGTGCAGAGAATCCTGGCAGAGAAAAAGCATGGCAGAAAAACTTGGTATCTGGTAAAGTGGCTAGGGTGGCCCAATAAATTTAATAGCTGGGTTGAGGCAACACAGGTTCAGAACTTTAGAAGCAGATAAGGCTTAAAATGCTCAAAAATGGCTTTTATATCACATTGCCCAGCAACGCCTTGCACATCATTTTCCCCAACAATACTATATCCACTTTTACAGTAAAGTTATCACAAACGCTTGAACTACCTGGTGAATGGGAAGTGGGCATAGCAGAAATTCAGTACCCTCATACCTGGGACAATGTGTCTGCACAGAAAAACAGGTTCAGCATGCTCTATCAGCCTCTAAGCGTAGCCCACAGTAAAACACCACCAACCAGCACCTTTGTTGAGTCAGCAGCATTTAAAATTCCATCGGGCTATTATCCTAACATGGCAAGTGTTATTACTCAAATTAATAAAAGCATATTTGAAGTAAATGAACTGCCAGTGGTTTTGGAACAACAAGCCATTGGGAGAGAAATAAGTATTGACAGTGACATCAAATGTATTTTGTATATGCACGGGCAGTTACAGTACCTTTTGGGTTTTAGCAGACTCGAGGTAGGTGTAGGAAAGACTCTAACAAAGAACCATACAGATATTAATGGGGAGGTTTACACATTATATATCTATACTGACATTATCACGCATGAAATAGCGGGTGACAGTCTAGTGCCTTTGCTGAGATGCGTAGCCATCAGGGGCCAAGACAATGAGATAGTGACTGTGACCTACGACAAACCCCATTATCAAACAGTCAGTAAACATCAGATCGATATAGTCACTATTGAAATAAAGAATGATCAAAATGAACCTGTGCCATTTTGATTTGGAAAGCTGATCATGAAGTTGCATTTTCGCCCCCAGAGAGTGCTTTAAAATTTAAACAAGGATGGTGATCATTCGACATTATGGGAACCCTGACTTGTACAGAAGCTATTACAAGGCACAGGCAGGATATGGCCTGCCTGGCTTTAATGGACTTCCTACTATGTATGGTTCTAGTATAGGAGGGATATTTCGTAGTCTGTTCAGAAAAGCAGTTCCATTTTTAAGAAGGGGGTTTGAAATTGCAAAACCACATCTACAGACAGCTGCTAAAAATGTTGCAAAGGATGTTGTGGGGCATGTGACTAGTGCTGTCACTCAAAAAATGTCAGGGGGTGATAAGCCTACTCAGGGTGGTTCAGGACTGGTTGTATTCAAGAGAGGTAGAAAGAGAAAGCACAGAGTACACCCTTCGCTCCTCATCAGACCTCCCGGCTACTTTAAAAGAGGTGTTTCAAAATGCAAAACTTCACATAAAAGAAAGCGTTCAAAGGCCAAAGGACCTTCAAGGGGGCATAAAAAAAGCAGAGACCTGTTCTAAAAAAAAACATGGCTTTCATGCACTGTGGTTCTGAAGAATGCACCAAATCAGAACTTGACTTGTTTGCCATTTCTTCCACACATACAAGCATTGAAAAAAGCATTTACGTAGAGATACCCCCCTGGTTGCCCTTTCAGAAAACTCACTGATTGAATTTTATATAGCAGGGAATGGTAAAGACTATTTGGATCTAAACTACACGCTTCTTTACCTGGTTTGCAAAATCACTGAAGTGGATGGTGGTGATATACCTGCAGTGGCCAAAGTGGGGCTTATAAACTACCCAGTGGCCACCATTTTCAGTCAGCTTAATGTGACTGTCAGTGATCGACTCATCAGTCAGAGCAATGACTGTTACTCCTACAGGATAGTCATAGAATCTGTGCTGAACTTCAGTGAAGAGACCCTTTCTACCCAATTTACCACAGGGTTATTTTACAATGACACCCCAGGGAAACATGAAATCACAGACAGAGACAGTGACAATGTAGGTTTTAATAAAAGAAGCTCCTTCACACATCTCAGTAGAGGGGTAGAGCTGCTGGGACACTTGCACATGGACTTGTTTTTTCAAGAGAAACTGATGGTGAATGGTGTGGATATTAAAATTAAATTGACACATAACAGGGACAGCTTTTGCCTGATGAGTGGAGATGCTGAGTCTTATAAGCTAAAAGTCATGGCCACCTCTCTGTTTGTCAAAAGGGTTAAAGTGATCCCCAGTGTTCATCTGGGACACTCAGAAGCCCTGCTGACCTCCAACACTTAATACCCTATAGACAGAGTAGGAATGAAAGTGTTCAGCCTCCCTGCAGGCAGCAGGGTCTGCAACCAAGATAATTTGTTTTTGGGACAGTTATCAAAATTGATGGTCATGGGATTTGTTGACAATGATGCTTTTAGCAGTTACTACACTAAAAACCCCTTTAACTTTAAACATTATAACATTAATTTTGTGGCTCTGTATCTGGACAGTGAACAAATCCCCGCTAAACCTCTGCAGCCTGATTTTAGAAATGGGAATGCTGTGAGAAAATATTTTAATCTAGTACAAGTGGCAGGAAAATCTATGAAAGATCGAATGCTAGTTGGTAACCATCAGGAATTTACCCAAGGGTACACCCTGTTTGCCTTTGATCTCACTCCAGACCAAGAATGTGCTGATCATTACTCTTTAATTAAAACTGGGAACCTCAGAGCAGAGATCAGATTTGCAGAAGCCCTTCCACAAACAGTTGATCTCATTGTCCATGCTGTGTTTGATATTGTCATTGAAATAAACCAGAGAAGAAATGTCATTTTTGATTATATGTGATAAACCATAAAAAATGAACACAAAGCAGCTGGAAAAAATTATAACCAATGACTCCCACATCAATGACTGCTTTCTGGGTGCATTTCCCAGTGATCTGCTACCCAAGGAGAGACTGAGAAACTTTCCCGCAGCACTAGTCATCAATACTGACCCCATGACCTCCCTGGACAGCACTGGTTAGCTTTATACATTTCAGAAAATGAGACTGGGGAGTTCTTTGACAGCTACGGGTTTCATCCTGACAATCATGCACAAATGATTGAGGGCTTTTTAAACAGAAATGCAAAAAACATTTTGTACCAAAACACACAGTTGCAAGATAACTTCTCTACCGCCTGTGGGTTTCACTGCATCTTTTTCTTACACCACAGATGCAAAGGACTTTCTTATGATCAAATTCTAAAAATGTACTCTAACAATTTGCTGAAAAATGATGCCATGGTAACTAGTTCTGTACATCGCCTTTTCAGACATTTAAATATGTCAGGGCACGTATCAGTGAGGTGGCAACATGTTCAGACTTGTTTGTCTTGTAATGAATTTAAAAAATGCAACCGCGTGTAATTTTATTCAAAAATGGTCACTTATAAAATCACATATAAACACTCAGAATTGTGTGTCTGTCAGTTTTTTCTGGGGACCTGTGTTTAAACTTGGGGAGGAGGGATACATTTTCAGATATGCAATGTCTTCAATAATGACAAAAATACATAAAATCTAAAGGCATTTATTGTAAAAAACATGTCAATAAAATACGACATACATCAGTGGTAACATCATGGATAAGATATAATAAACAGAAGCATCTCCTGTTAAAAAATGCACACTATATACAACATAGCACTGAGGTAGAATTATGATAAGCACCTCTTTCTAAAAACATATTAACATATTTAACTATGAGGTAGGCTAACGTGCATCAACATAAACACTTTTTGTAAAAACAGGATTACATAGTCAATATGAGGTAGGCTAACGTGCATCAATATAAACACTTTTTTTGTAAAAACAGGATTACATAGTCAATATGAGGTAAATGTTTAACATAGGCTGCACACAACAGTCACTGAGATATACAACATTCATACATAGAGATGGCATTCAAGTTTTACATAGTGAGCCACGTAGGTTTTTTAGAAGACTTTCATCTTTTGGGCATCACTGACCATTGGTTAACTGGAGATGGCTGTGGCTGTTTTGCACCAGCTGCTGATTTCAACCTTTCCACATAACTCCTGTTTGCTGAATGAGCAAACACTGAAGTGGATATGTTAGACTCAGCCATTGCTTTGACAAAAACATCCCAGTCCTTTGGCTTTCTGTACTCAGGGATTGTGAGAGTGTCTGTAGCTGCTCTTACCAAATCAACCATGTGAGACCCAGAAACAACAGTACCTTTATACATTAATTCCCCCTTATCACTCCAAAAAACAATATCCTTGTTCTTTGCCATATGCTTTAACAAAAGTTCTGCGTTGGTTTTAGACCAATGAGAAACACTACTTAAAATGTCTTTTTCCATAGAACTTGGTAAAGAAGCTGTCTCTGCCGTGTCTGCAGGGGGTCAGACATTGATTCATTTTCAGGCATGAGTAATGTCAAACTGGTTTTAGCTTGTTCTCCTTGTCTTACCAAAATCAGATAGTGCTGTAACACAGCAGAGTACATTTTGGCTTTGTCATAGTCTGATAAATCAGTCCGGGACAGTATAGCTCTTATGTCAGTGTCCAAACTGTTAGTTGCCACTTTTCTTATATCCTGTTCAGGGTAATTAGTTTTAATGTGATCCATCTGTTGCTGAGGCACCAAATGCATTTTCTGAGTAAAATCCATTATCTGTTATCCAGCAGGCCGGTGATCAAAGGGATGACAATTCCTAACAGTGTCCCTATAAAACCACCTGTCTGGTTAACTATTTTCTTTTTCCTTTTTAAGGTTGTTTATCGCTTAAAGTGTTAATGACTCTCCATTTTTTTTCAGCAAACCCAACTGTTTTGCTGACAGTGGAATATTTCCTTTGAGAGTGTTTAAGGCTATCTCAGCTATAGCTGATATCAGATCATCACAGGCTGAACATAAAATAGCTTTTCTTAAGCTGGGAGGTCCTTTTACTAGTAACTTTAAAACAGACAGATTTCTCTGCAGTCTTTCAGACATAATGACAATACAGTATCATATATTTTTAGAATCAGAATGTGTTTATGACATATGCCCCAGGCCAGTCAAGGGAAAATAACCCACTACACAGTCGATATACATCTGGTGTATTGGATCTTAAATTGACCAATAAATAGCCATGAGGCTTTCTTGTGGCATCTTCAAAAGCTTCTAAGAAAAATTTTGTCTGACCAGGATACATCTGCCTAGCCAGAGTTATGATCTGCAGCTTGTCTCTGGGATTTTTAAACAAAATCATGTATTTGGCATTTAGTGTGATGGTCCAGCTTTTTTTACCTTGACAGAACACATTCTGGATAATTAAAAATATTGTCAACTGTTTATGATGGCTGTACTTGGTAAACCCATACTTGGCTTCACTATTTTGATAGGCAGAGTCAATTAAATCATCCATAACAACAAAAATTACCTTCCCCGGGGGTAAGAGATCATTGTCAGCTAGTGATATCGGCAGCCCCTCCACAAATTAAATCTGTGGGAACTTTAACAGCAATTCGTTATACAAAGGTTGCCAACAGCTGTAGAACAAGACAATATTTTCAGGCTTGTGTGATAAAGTGGCATCAGCATATTCCAACTCCTGTTTTATAAAGAAGCTCTTCCACTATTAGAGGGGCCAGCCAACAGACAAGTAAAGGGATGCTGCAACCTGATATCCATTTTTCACAATCAGTATCAGTAAGGAAGTGTTTTAAAATTGTCTTGTAAAACTCACTTGTCATAAACTACTCTCTGGGTCTTGGACAGCGTTTTTGTTTCAGGTGACCACTGCTTTTTATTCGTAACAATGCTGGGTTGACTCACAGTAATTTCTTTAGAGATCTGTGACCCTGCATAATCAAAGACCAGGTCCTTCAGACTTTCAAAATTAATGTGTTTACTGCTGGCTACATTAAGGGTAAACCCTTTCACTTTAAGAACAACCTCTCCACTGGACAGCCGGTAGCCATAAGTTTTAGGGCCTGCAGAAATGAACTCTGTAATGTGTTCATCTGCAGAAACTTCACTGGTTAGCTACCCTAAATAATCGCCCAGAGGTGGGGCCCAGTCATCCGGTCTGGGCGCAAAAATGATAGAGTCGGTGTCGTGTCCTGTCCTGTAACTTATCTAGCAGTTTGTAGAGTTCCACTCTGGCATATGTTGTTGTAAAACTAGTTATAAATATGTTGATATTATTAGAATTTGGGTAATGATCCCTGGTATATTTCCAGCTTAAACAAGCTGTTTCATCATCGATGAAAAAAGCATGAGGCAATATCGTAGTAAGGGGCAAACACATACTGAAAGAGCTTGTCAAGGTCTGTTACTATGCTTGTGGTCGGTAAATTAGGTCTCTGCCCAAATTTGCCCCAGAGAGAATTTAAAAACAGTTTAGATATCTGTCTCCTTGCTGGGTTAACAGCTATGGCACCAAGGTTCAAATGTACATTTTTCCTTTCAGAATACTGTTGTATGTACCTGACTTTATCCATTTCATTTTTTAACCATGAAAGGAAACCAGACGCCTCCTGCTTGCCTTTTAGATGCAGCTTGATGTAGTCTGCAAAAAGCTCTGTGCGTGACTCTTTAAAATGCCAAACTTCATAAATGTTAATGTTTTATAGACTTTTTCCAGTGCCAGGATTAGTTCTACAGTACAGTAGGTACCTGTAAGTGCCCTTTCCTCATAATTGTGTGCACACAATGTTGTTTGAAGTCTGTCTTCAGCGCATGCATGACATAATGTGAACACAAGTTTTTTTCCAATCCTGAATGGCAGAACTGGAAAAAAAAAGGACTCTAAGGGGTAAGACTTTTACTTTTGCTAAACCAAAGTACTGAGTGAGGTCATCAAAATTTTCATAAATTATGTCAGGATGACCAACTAGATACTATTTGGTTTTGTTAACAAAAGGGTAGCGGCAGCTAAAATCATAATAATGTATTTTCTCATCAGGTTGCATCTTACAGTACAGACAAATGGCATTTGTTCTCCCCCCAAACCATGACTGCCAAGGTTCGAGTGGCTGTGGTAGCTGCCTGTCCCTCAAGAAATTATTCAAACCCTGATCTGTAACCAGCATTGCTTTCCATTCATGTTCCCACAATACTTTAACAGCAAAACCCTTGCTTTTTTAGAAAATGAAATTTGTGCATTGTCCTCTTGAATAACTGTCCAAAACTAGTCCCTGTCATGTGGTTTCTATCTTTTTCACAGTAACAGATGTTGCAGCCATGAGAAAAACAACCATTAAATTCAATGCTGTTGATATTCCATTTATGACAGCAAAACCGTCCAAAAAGTACGGCCCTACCTTAAATTCACCACCCCTTAGCGCATGCTGAATAGAAATATTTTCTTTCTTAGATATGTACATAAGCCACTGAATAGCTGGTGTGGAGTATCTCTTTAATTGTCTGTGGTAGTCATCTGGGGGGGGGGGAGAACAGCGATAGTGCATTCTTTCAAAAAATAAAAATCTGTACATGACCATGCAGACTGAGGCTATCATGATGTACTGGAAGGGGTCTAAGGATACTGTTTCATACTCTACTGTATCACTGCCTGACTGTTTTAAAACCCTTTTGGCTGTCATGTTCATCACTTCTTTCCTAAATCTGTCACAGGCTTTTTGAAGAATTTCAACATCTAACTGACAATAGTAGTGAAGCTCTCTTTTCAGATCAAATTCTCTATGTCAGTTTGCTAGGTACCATTGCAAAACCTTTTGCTTTTCTGCAGGCAGCATATATTCAGAACCATAAAACTGAGCATTGGGCAGGGGGCCTACATAATTTTCATTGGCCTTGGTGTTAAAAAAATGGGGAAGTAACCTTTAGCAATCTCATTCTCAAATCCAAGGGCTACAGGGATTTTTGCTAGTTTAAAAGAAAGAAAACAACGACTGTCGATAAAATCTGATGTGCAGGGATGGCACCGTGACACAGAGAAGTTTTTCTCCTTGGGTGAGCAATTTAATATCAATTCTTTCCTTGACTAGCTGGCTGCTGATAAAATAACTGTCATAGCCTTTGGAATTGTGTGCTATAAATGTGTAGTGTCTAAATGAAGCATCAATAAAATGCTCTACAAAATCTTTTATACAATCTTCCCCTTCAAATTCCCAGGACCTCTTCCCATCTAATTGCTTAGCATACACACAATTTGGTATGTGAGTCCCACGTACCTGTCCGACCTCAAAATCAAACACAATATATTTCTCAGAGATTTTTACATCTGTGAGTGGTGACATGTAACACAAATGTTTGTCTGCAGTCATGAAAAACTCACATCTGTTACACTGAATCAACTTACAGTACATGTATGAGAACCCTTGTAAAAGACAAAACATTCTTCACACAGTTTCATGGATTTACAAGGCATGGTGCCACCATCAGTTCTAGCTAGATGCCTTTCTAGGCATACTAAAGACCTACAAATCTTTTTATAGTAGGGGCAGGATGCAGTGTCAGTTTCCTGTTCAAGACAGTTGGGGTGAAAGCAAACTTTGCACTGTTGTGCACAGACATGATTTCCCTTATGGCTATAGGCTATGTCGCAATATTCGCATAGGTACCTAGCACCGATGAATATTTTTACATTTGTTATACCATAATAATGGTTGTCATGCAGTAATACAAACAGTGTTTTAGGAAGTCTTTCTGGCCCTGTTGAAAATGTTTGCCAGTTTCCTTCATTATGATATAAAATATTAATTTTGACTCCTAAAAACACATTCAAACTGGGGCACATTACTGAAAGTGACAGGGGTTTGGTCTGACAAACCTAGCTCAGCATGCAATGCTTTAGCCTTATTCAACAACTGACTGTCACTCATATGTGGATTTAGGAGTACAAGAATGGAGCCACCGAAACACAAACTATTATCTCTGATATTTAAATCAATCAAGTATCATCTCTTTTTTTGTAAAATCCTGCTATACAAGATGGAGCTCAGTGTCTGTCTCCCCCCCAACCCTGAACCCTGGTGATGCCTGATAGTAGTCACCATGAGATGTACAGTGTCATCAGCAACTACTTCTGCATTGCTCTGTAGCTTATCAGCTAGCTGATCTAAGAAGGTGGCAGCATTTAACTCATTAGGGCATGTTTTTCTTGATAGCAAGGGTTGATTTAAAGAAGCAGCGTTTAATCTTAACTGTATAAAGTCTCCACAGCGTGTTTATCTCATCACCCTGTCCAGCAATTCTTGTATAGCCTGGTGCATTGCAGCAATGGCCTCTGTAAAAGATTTTATTTTATCTAGATTTATAAACTTATATCGTTCATGCAATTCAACAGTTTTGAACTTTTTTAAGACACGTTCATATTGCTGCACAATTTCTAAAAAAACTGTAGGGTGTTCCCTGTTTGTCCACTCATCATCTTGCATATGTACCGTAAGCTGGTTTTCTAATTCACCAGCTTGATGAACATCAGCAACATGCTGTAATACCCTATGATGTAATATTTTCCAGGCACGCTTTAATTTTCTTTTCAAATTTTCTCTGATTGTTTTATTTTTTACCCATATTTTTCTTTTTTGACCCCATTTGTTATTTTTTTATTTTGTTAGTGTTTTCCCCCTTTTCACTCAGCATGTGAGATTATTTGGCGCTTCATTTTTTTTTTTTTGGACAGCTTTTCCTCCAATGTCCTAAACTTTTCAAACATTTGGGCAACATTCACTGTCTGTTTCAGCTCTAAGCATGAGTACCTGGATGCACATAATAAAGGAAATATACTACTTAGCAAAGTTCCTTTACAAAACTCAGATTTAAAAATCTCATGATCGTAATCCTCACTAGATAATCTGCTCTCAATTACCATGCCATTGAACAAACCGTCAACTTTAGCAAGAATACAAGCTTTTCCTACATTCACCACATCAAGGTCCTTTTCTCGAAACCTTGGGTGCAATGACTCTGTCAGACACCATTGCACTGCTATTGCTCGTAGATGGGTGTTCGTCATCATTCAGATTCACATAAGATCTATTTTGCTCATGACTCGCACCAGCAGCAGAAACTTGTGTGCATTTCTGTGTCACTTCCGGAGGCCTTTTTTCCTCCCTCTCTCTCTCTCTCTCTCTCCTGCAGGATTTCTTTGCGCTGTTGGCAAAAACAGAAAATACACCCCATCACTACTTTTGTATTTTTAGCCTTATACTGTAGGACAAAATTTCAAATCTAAAATCTGCAACATCTACTATTCTTAGTTAAAAATAAAAATAGAAACCTTCTGTAGTGTTAAGCTACACCAAAATGAAGTCAAACAGGTAAACAAGCAACATTTTAAACAAGCATCTAAACTACAATTCTTAGTTAAAAGTAAAAATACACACCTTCTGTAGTGATAGACTGTACATTATTCAGCTGTTCAGTAGTTGAAAAATGTTGGAAAAGGTCTTCATTTCCACCCCATGGATCCATTATTTTTGACTGTCTAATGCTTTTTTTTAAGAGTTCTGCAACTCAAGTGGTATTTTTGACAGTCTCACTATAGTCTTTTTGTCCTAGCACAGGATACACAAGAGCTGCAGGGTTTATATCAGGCTTTGTAAGCTGGACTGCCCCCTTGGTAAACCACCACCACACCCAACAAGTATATGGCTACTACTGAAAAAATGTTGAACATGTGGCACTGTCAGTCCAAGGCCCCACCCATCCCCATGGAAAAAAATATATAAAAGCCCTCACAAAACAGCTTACAAGTTTTTTCTTTTGACTCAGAGTGATTGTTGAGGGTTTGCATTGACTTTTCATTCTGCTAAAGCCTGGGTCACTGTATACTAAAAGGTATGCAGAATGTGCATTTTTTTCTAAGTCAGTTGCTATAAGCATAGCTTATACTGTTTTTTAGTTTTCAGGTTTAAAGCAAAGTTTTTTTCTGAAGAGTAATGAAAAACAGATGACTTCTGTCTTTTGCAAGGTGGGATAATAGCCCCTTCGTAAAAGAAACACAGATGTTGTTTCAATCTTAAAAGACACAAAGACATCCAGCTCACTGATAACAGTACAAGGGGATCCAGAAAGCCCATTTCTATTTCACATCTACATATACGACGTTGCATTCCTACATGTCTAATGAGGAACACACACACACACACACTCTTACTTCAGTCTTAAAAGACACAAAGACATCCAGCTCACTGATAACAGTACAAGGGGTCCAGAGAACCCATTTCTATTTCACATCTACATATACGACATTGCTTTCCTATGTGTCTAATGAGAAACACACACCAGATTCTTAGCCTTTCTTCCTGTCAATTTAAAACACACAGTTTTATTTTTTTAAAACAAAAGCTTATATCTACATTTTTACAGATCCCTGTAAATACAGAAATCTTGACACACACACACACACACACACACAGAGCCAGCATTTTGCAATGCTAGCCAGAGAAACTGTTTAACTAGCTTACTTACAGAGGTCCCTGTTTTAGCTTATGAATAGTACATGCATATACTGTAGATAAACATGGAGGTAACCTTTTGGTGCAAGCTTTACACATTTTATAACTTTTTATAAAACAGAAAAGGGGTACTCACACAGGCAGATGAATTTCCCTCTGGGGGGGTCTCCAAACAGACCTCCAAAACCTCTGCACGATCAGGTTGCCTCCTAGATACTTCTTTCTGAAAATATCCTAATCAAAAAAACACACACATACCCCCTGCAGTTATATACCCAAGCCGACAGGGGGCACATAACACTACATAAACCCTAACTTATTTTTGCGGTGGGTGGGGGCATGGTGGTGAAGAGGGACAGGGGTTCTAGGAGTGTATGGGAAGGAGGGGCGTAGGATGCTTACAAAATGGTAGGTGGCAGGGTTTGAGGAGTGTACGAGAAGGAGGGGCATAGGACGCTGGTGGGTGGCAGGGGTTTGCGGAGTGCACAAGAAGGAGGGTTGTAGGATGCTTACAAAATGGTGGGTGGCAGGGGTTTGAGGAGTGTATGAGAAGGAGGGGCATACGATGCTTACAAAATGGTGGTGTTATGTCACTTCCAGGTTTTCAGTGTGGGTCATTTCCTGCTTAAGTGAACGGGACATGGGTTCACATGCGTGTCATTTCCTGCACAAGGGCAGGACAAGGGTTCGAGCTTATGTCACTTCCTGAAAAAGTGGGCAGGACTAGCACAGTTTAGGGAGGGACATCCAGTTTAACAAGGGCCGATTCTGATTGGTCCATTTTAGGCCATGCCCACCTGTCAAACGTCATGGCATGTGCTGATTGGCTGAAATGTAACATTTGACGAGATAAATAAACTTATACTACTTACTGGTAAGATCATGGGCCAAAGACCCATTTTCATGGTCGACCAGTTTCACATAAACTTACAAATATACAAAAATACAAAATGCAAAAATACAAAAGTACTACTCACAGTAAATCTCAGAACACCAGTAATATACATTACAAGAGTATCAGGCAAAACATTTGCAATCACTTTCTAGAAATAGATAATTCCTGAGTCTCTTCCTGAAATACACAAATGTTGCTTTCAGGCTATCTAGAATGGGTAACAGATGATTAAAAAGACAAGGAAGAACATATAGTTGAGTTTTTTGGCCCTTAGAGGTCTTCATCCTTGGTATTTCAAATCAAGTGGAATCAGCAGACCTTGTGCAAACAGAACTAATATGTCTCTTAAAGAGACTATCAACAAACTCAGAAACCCCGTTTAAAGTTATTTTCTTTGCCAACATACTTAGTTGAAATTTAAAGAGCAAGTCTAATGACAAAAAGCCTGCATCCTTCACTAGTAGACAGTGATGTGTCCTAGCTGGAAGTTGTGTGAAAAATCTAGAAATTTGATTCAAAAGAATTTTAACTTTATTTATTAAACCATCCCCAGTGGCATAGTAAATCATGAGACCATAATCAATAGTAGGAATAAGAAAGTTATGAGCAAGCATTCTTCTTGTGGATGGTGCTAAGAAAGGAGTAAGTCTGTACAAGGCCCCTAATCTCTGATGAGTTGCTTTAATCAAACTACAGATGTGTGGTTCAAACGTCATGCTCTCATCTATTAAGAGTCCCACATATTTAAATTGTTGAACTTGTTCAATAATATTTCCCTGCACTGTAATAATTACTTAATATCTGTCCCTATTCATTTTCTTACTTTTTGAGAAACCATGGACTTAGCTTTCTTTTTATTCAGAACAAGTTTGTGTTCCATAAACCAATTGTGAGCTGCCTGAAAATCAACTGTCAGATCTTTATGAACTGCGTTAATGTTTGAACCGCTCGTAAGGATCACCGCATCATCTGCGTAAAGTAATATCTGGGAATTAGTGCATACAGAGGGAGGAGTGTTTAAAAATAAACTAAACAAAAGGGGACCCAAAATTGACCCTTGTGGAACACCCAAAGAGATAAAAGCAGGTTGTGAGAAATCACCATCAATCTTTGTTACCTGTGTATGTTGATTTAAATAACTCCCGAACCACTCTACCACCTCACCAGACATACCTAGGTCAAAGAGGGATGATAGTAAAAGGCCGTGATCCACCAAGTCAAAGGCCTTGGTGAGGTCCACAAACACTGCCCCAGTATATTGGCCATTGTCCATGGTCAACTGGACAGCACTTGTGAACCCCACCAAAGCCGTGACGGTGCTATGACCCAGCCTAAATCCATGTTGAGCAGGTGTGAGGACATTGTACTTTAGAAGATACTCAGTCTTGTGATCAGAAATTATTCTCTCTAAAACTTTTGAGAGAGCTGCTAATAGAGAAATAGGCAGACAGTTCTTCAAGAGGTACATCCATCAACAGATGTTGGCCACCACACCACACCACAATGTTCTGCAGGGAAGCATGCCTTTGTTGCCATCAGTGTAAGTTAAAGGCAAGTATTTTTATTATAGGAAGTGAACATGGAATGTATGGGGCTAACTGGGGACAGAGCATTGAGCCTCCCAGGGGACACTCTCCTCCTTCATGAAAACAGGGCAATGATATCCACATTGCTACCAACACCTGGGTTTCCTCAGGTTACAGTGCAGCAAGGCATGCTTTGAAAGGGAGGGGAGAGGCTACCTACCACAGATGCACATAACACGCTGTGACTGGGTATAAAGAGAGTGTCACCCATTTAGGCAAACTGTCTTTTGAATCCTGAAGAACTCAAGGGTTCCAACTAACAAGTGTCTGGGGGCTGTTGTTCTTCTTCTCAACCTCTTGAGGGACCTGCTCTGCTTAGTAGAGAACAGCACTGAACTGACAGTCAGTGTTCAAGCTCATAACTTATATCAGGAATTAACCTGGAAACTTCAAGATGAACAAGTTCACAAAGTTACACTGCTTGCGTGTGTCAGAGTCAAACAATAGTGTACTTGTTTGTTGATCATTTGCATTCTTTTATATGTGTGAAACTCAATAACAATTATAATTGAAAAAGGCTTTGCAACAATTATGGGTTGTTATGATATGTGAGATCCAAATAGTTACACTCCGACAGAAATGACTAAGTCAGACTTTGTAGTGTACATTCAAATAGTCTTTATTCAGACAATGCCATTATAAACAGCCTTTGTCTTTCACCATGGTGGAACAATACCCGAGTGCTTCTCATATCAACGAGGTTTCCTAAGGGGATGATTACATGGAAACATACACAACCTTATATAGTCCCCACTGATGACGTCTGAATAGTGTGCTCACATATCATTGATTAAGTGAGTAGAGCTTTACAAAATCAGTTAATCATGTGTGAAACAGTGAAATCATACAAAAGATCAATGAAAAATGAACATCAATATTTCAAATTCCTTGCAAAGGATCACTACTTTGAATTTTATCAGTTTTACTTATTCTCATTTCTTTAGTTCAATGAATACGACACCTGGCTATAATTAGCTTCATAAGCCCTGTTTACACCATGATCTTTGCAGCACATCAACCCATGTGCACAGGTTGTTGCTGTCTGACGAAGGCAGTGTAGACACTTATTGGAGCACGACAAGCTGCGGATCCATTTTTGGCTTGACTCTGGAGTGGGAATCTCAATTGGATCGAGTGCATTAAACTGCATTGTAACTTTCTAATGTGCTCGATCTGCTGCCAAGCCACTTGTCTCCCTACTGATGAAATCCTGCCTCCTCCATAGTGTGACCAGCAGCACAGCAAGAGTGGGTGGTGTAAACTCTGTCTTGTTGTGGGAGCATCTGTGCCACAAGAAAGGAGCAGTGGAAAATAGCAAGCAGTGCAGCTGTGTAAACATGGCTCTAGTGCCAAAGGATTTCACTATTTCACACACATGATTAATTGATTTTGTAAAGCTCTACTCACTTAAAGACAAAGGCTTTTTATAGTGGCATTGTTTGATTAAAGACTATTTAAATTTACGCTATACAGAGCATGACATGGTCATTTCTGTTGGAGTACAACTATTTGGATCTCATCCTTTCAGGGTTAGCCGCCCTCTGTTGCACCCCTATGGGTATACACTGAAGCACGCATACAGTGTTGCAGCAGTTTGAGGAGCTTGTCTGCGCGATCATGCAGGTGCAGCCAGTATACCATTGAAACAGCTAAATTATAACAGTGAAGACCATTACAGCTACAAAAATCAGCAGACCACTGTAATGGTCCTGTTGTACACTGCCACTGATTCTCCCAGTGTTTTGCACCCACCCCAGAACAACTCTGACTCAGAGTTGGTTATTTTAATGGAGGGGCACAGAAAAACATTGTTTTTCAGACTGCACAATGCCGACTGTACACATTGTGCAATTTGTGCCTATTGCCATAATGGATTTCGACAACTTTGTTGTTGAACCGGCTTGGTGGAAGTGGTGCAGCCGCACCTGTCCCAGAGAAAGAATTACCAGTACACCACCAGAGTGGAGTTGAGCTTAACCTTCTATTACTTTCATTTGGTGCCTTTTCTTTGAAGTCCATATACAGAGCTGATAAGCTTTTAATCAAAAAATTATGAAATGGATTGGGGAGAATGTCAAGGAATAAAACAGCACAGTCTACTAGTACAGATACAGTAAGCTTCAGTTTGGAAACATCATTCATCTTGTATGAAAGGAGGCAACAGGCACATCAACAGATAACAGATGTAAGGAGTCAAGCCAGAGAGAAGCACCAGATACCAGAGAGATAAACATTAAAAAGCCTTTTTTGCCAGCCCGTCGGCACAGCGGTTGGATTTCCACTCATGATGCCAGCAACCCAGGTTCAGGAATGGACTTGGGTACTGGAGGGCTGGCTAGGGAGAGAGGGCTTGAGCGTCGGCTGATGGCTCGCCTTCTCTCGGGGGGAGGTCGGGGACATGACACAGCAATTCCTGACCCCTAGTGGAGGCTGGGGGTATGGTAATATGCGGGGTCTCAAATACTAAGAGGGTGTGGTAAAAGCTGGCATCAAGCCTTACGTTTGTGGCACACCATGTCCCACGGAGAACAAAATCGGAAAAGAGCTGCATAGCCGACCGGATGACGGTCACCAGCTCCCAATGCCATGAGTCCAAGGACAGTGCACGCACCATCCCCAGCAGCACCCAGGACATGATTGGTGCTGGTCGCCCCACCGGCGCCATCCCCCTCGCAGGAGGGGGACCCACCCCGTGAAGGGTTACATCCGGGGGTCATCCGGGAAAGCTCCATATGTGGGGTGAAGAAGTGGTTGATCCAAGGCATTGCGGCATGGAGGCCATAGGTGACCTGAAGGAAAGGCTGGCCCGGAGCTGGGAGGGAGCAAAAAAAAAGTATTTTTTGTACTTTGAGAAACTGCTTATAAAAGAACTAAATTACAAATTGATAAAATGCCAAGTAGCAATCCTTTGCAAGGAATTTGAAATATTGATGTTTGCTTTTCACTGATCTTTTGTATGATTTCATTATTTCACAACCATAATTAATTGATTTTGTAAAGCTCTACTCACTTAATCAATGATATGTGAGCACACTATTCTGACATCATCAGAGGGGACTATATAAGGTTTTGTATGTTTCCATGTAATCATCCCCTTAGGAAGCCTTGTTGATAGGCAAATCACTGGAGTATTGTTCCATCATGGTTAAAGACAAGTCTGTTTATAATGGCACTGTCTGAATAAAGACTATTCGAATTTACACTACAGAACACAATATGATAATTTCTCTTGGAGTACAACTATTTGGCTTTTGGAGTTAGCAACCTTCTGTTCCACCTCTCTGGGTATACACTGAAACACGCATACAGTGTTGGACCAGTGTCATGGTGTGTCTGCCACTGTGCATATAGAGTGACTGGCTGCCACTGTGCATATGGAGTGGCTGTGTGCATGCAGTTGCAAGCTGCCACAGTGTATATGAAGTGACTGTGTGTGGAGTGACTGGCTGCCACTGTCCATACAGAGTGATTACATCTGTGTGGATTGACTGGCTGCCACTGTGCATCTGGAGTGACTGCATAGAGTGGCCAGCTACCACTGTGCATATGGAGTGGCTGTGTGTGGAGTGGCTGGCTGCCATTATTCCTGTGGAGTGGCTGGCTGCCACTGTGCATATGGAGTGGGTGTGTGAGGAAGTGCTTCCTGTCACTGTGCATATGGAGTGGCTGTGTTTGGAGTGGCTGGCTGCCACTGTGCATATGGAATGGCTGTGCATGCAGTGGCTGGCTGCCACTGTGCATATGGAATGGTTGACTGCCACTGTGCATATGAAGTGGCTGGCAGGCACTGTCCATATAGAGTGGTTGTGTGTGTGGAATGGCTGGCTGCCACTGTACATATGGAGTGGCTGTGTATGGTGTGGCTGGCTGCCACTGTGCATATAGAGTGGCTGTGTGTGTGGAGTGACTGGCTGCCACTGTGTATAAGGGGTGCCTATGGGTGTGGAGTGAGTGGCTCCCACTCTGTATATGGAGCGGCTGTGTGTGTAAAGTGACTGTCTGCCACTGTGCATATGGAGTGGCTGTGTGTGTGGAGTGACTGGCTATCACTGTGCATATGGAGGGACTGGGTGTATGGAGTGACTGGCTGCCCCTGTGCATATGGAATGCCTGGCTGCCACTGTGCATATGGAGTGGGTGTGTGTGGAGTGACTGACTGTCACTGCACATGGAGCGGGTGTGTGTGGAGTGGCTGTCTGCCACTATTCATATGGAGAAGCTGGCTGCCACTGTGCATATGGAGTGTGTGTGTGTGGAGTGGCTGCCTGTCACTGTGTATAAGGAGTGGCTGGCTGCCACTGTGCATATGGAGTATGTGTGTGTGGAGTGGCTACCTGTCACTGTGCATATGGAGTGGCTGTGCGTGGAGAAGGCTGGCTGCCATTGTGCATATGAAGTGGCTGTGTGGGGAGTGGCTAGCTGCCATTGTGCATATAGAGTGGGGGGGTGTGGAGTAACAGACTGTCACTGCACATGTTGAGTGGCTGTGTGTGTGGACTACCAGGCTGCTACTGTGCATATGGAGTGGGTGGGTGTGGAGTGGCAGGCTGCCACTGTACATATGGAGTGACTGTGTGGGGAGTGGCTGGCTGCCACTGTGCATATGAAGTGGGTGTGTGTGGAGTGGCTGGCTGCCACTGTGCATATGGAGTGGGTGTGTGTGTGCAGTGGCTGCCTGTCACTGTGCATATGGAGTGGGTGGGTATGTGTGGAGTGGCTGCCTGTCACTGTGCATATGGAGTGGGTGTGTGTGTGGAGTGGCTGCCTGTTATAGTGTATATGGGGTGGCTGGCTGCCACTGTACATACGGAATGGCTGCGTGTGGAGTAGCTGGCTGCCACTGTGCATATGAAATAGCTGGCAGGCACTGTCCATATAGAGTGGTTGTGTGTGTGGAATGGCTGGCTGCCACTGTGCATATGAAGTGGCTGTGTATGGTGTGGCTGGCTACCACTATGCATATAGAGTGGCTGTGTGTGTGGAGTGACTGGTTGCCACTGTGTATAAGGGGTGCTTATGGGTGTGGAGTGACTGGCTCCCACTCTGCATATGAAGTGCCTGTGTGTGTGTGTGTGAAGTGACTGGCTGCCACTGTGCATATGGAGTGGCTGTGTGTGGAGTGGCTGGCTGCCACTATTCAATGGAGAGGCTGGCTGCCACTGTGCATATGGAGTGGGTGTGTGAGGAATTGCTTCCTGTCACTGTGCATATGGAGTGGCTGTGTTTGGAGTGGCTGGCTGCCACTGTGCATATGGAATGGCTGTGCATGCAGTGGCTGGCTGCCACTGTGCATATGGAATGGTTGACTGCCACTGTGCATATGAAGTGGCTGGCAGGCACTGTCCATATAGAGTGGTTGTGTGTGTGGAATGGCTGGCTGCCACTGTACATATGGAGTGGCTGTGTATGGTGTGGCTGGCTGCCACTGTGCATATAGAGTGGCTGTGTGTGTGGAGTGACTGGCTGCCACTGTGTATAAGGGGTGCCTATGGGTGTGGAGTGAGTGGCTCCCACTCTGTATATGGAGTGGCTGTGTGTGGAGTGACTGGCTATCACTGTGCATATGGAGGGACTGGGTGTATGGAGTGACTGGCTGCCCCTGTGCATATGGAATGCCTGGCTGCCACTGTGCATATGGAGTGGGTGTGTGTGGAGTGACTGCCTGTCACTGCACATGGAGCGGGTGTGTATGGAGTGGCTGTCTGCCACTATTCATATGGAGAAGCTGGCTGCCACTGTGCATATGGAGTGTGTGTGTGTGGAGTGGCTGCCTGTCACTGTGTATAAGGAGTGGCTGGCTGCCACTGTGCATATGGAGTATGTGTGTGTGGAGTGGCTGCCTGTCACTGTGCATATGGAGTGGCTGTGCGTGGAGAAGGCTGGCTGCCATTGTGCATATGAAGTGGCTGTGTGGGGAGTGGTTAGCTGCCATTGTGCATATAGAGTGGGGGGGTGTGGAGTAACAGACTGTCACTGCACATGTTGAGTGGCTGTGTGAGTGGACTACCAGGCTGCTACTGTGCATATGGAGTGGGTGGGTGTGGAGTGGCAGGCTGCCATTGTACATATGGAGTGACTGTGTGGGGAGTGGCTGGCTGCCACTGTGCATATGAAGTGGGTGTGTGTGGAGTGGCTGGCTGCCACTGTGCATATGGAGTGGGTGTGTGTGTGCAGTGGCTGCCTGTCACTGTGCATATGGAGTGGGTGGGTATGTGTGGAGTGGCTGCCTGTCGCTGTGCATATGGAGTGGGTGTGTGTGTGGAGTGGCTGCCTGTTACAGTGTATATGGGGTGGCTGGCTGCCACTGTGCATATGGAGTGTGTGTGGAGTGGCTGTCTGCCACTGTACATAAGGAATGGCTGCGTGTGGAGTAGCTGGCTGCCACTGTGCATATGACGTGACTGGCAGGCACTGTGCATACAGAGTGGCTGTGTGTGTGGAGTGGCTGGCTGCCACTGTGCATATGGAGTGGCTGTGTATAGTGTGGCTGGCTGCCACTGTGCATATGGAGTGGCTATGCATGGAGTGGCTGGTTGCCACTATGCCTATGGAATGGTTGACTGCCACTGTGCATATGAAGTAGCTGGCAGGCACTGTCCATATAGAGTGGTTGTGTGTGTGGAATGGCCGGCTGCCACTGTGCATATGAAGTGGCTGTGTATGGTGTGCTGGCTACCACTATGCATATAGAGTGGCTGTGTGTGTGAGTGACTGGTTGCCACTGTGTATAAGGGGTGCTTATGGGTGTGGGTGACTGGCTCCCTCTGCATATAAGTTCCTGTGTGTGTGTGTGTGAAGTGACTGGCTGCCACTGTGCATATGGAGTGGCTGTGTGTGGAGTGGCTGGCTGCCACTATTCAATGGAGAGCTGGCTGCCACTGTGCATATGGAGTGGGTGTGTGAGAATTGCTTCCTGTCACTGTGCATATGGAGTGGCTGTGTTTGGGTGGCTGGCTGCCACTGTGCATATGGAATAGCTGTGCATGCAGTGGCTGGCTGCCACTGTGCATATGGAATAGTTGACTGCCACTGTGCATATGAAGTGGCTGGCAGGCACTATCCCATATAAAGTGGTTGTGTGTGTGGAATGGCTGGCTGCCACTGTACATATGGAGTGGCTGTGTATGGTGTGGCTGGCTGCCACTGTGCATATAGAGTGGCTGTGTGTGGTGACTGGCTGCCACTGTGTATAAGGGTGCCTATGGGTGTGGGTGAGTGGCTCCCACTCTGTATATGGAGTGGCTGTGTGTGTAAAGTGACTGTCTGCCACTGTGCATATGGAGTGGCTGTGTGTGTGGAGTGACTGGCTATCACTGTGCATATGGAGGGACTGGGTGTATGGAGTGACTGGCTAGCCCTGTGCATATGGAATGCCTGGCTGCCACTGTGCATATGGAGTGGGTGTGTGTGGAGTGACTGCCTGTCACTGCTCATGGAGCGGGTGTGTGTGAAGTGGCTGTCTGCCACTATTCATATGGAGAAGCTGGCTGCCACTGTGCATATGGAGTGTGTGTGTGTGGAGTGGCTGTCTGTCACTGTGTATAAGGAGTGGCTGGCTGCCACTGTGCATATGGAGTATGTGTGTGTGGAGTGGCTGCCTGTCACTGTGTATATGGAGTGGCTGTGCGTGGAGAAGGCTGGCTGCCATTGTGCATATGAAGTGGCTGTGTGGGGAGTGGCTAGCTACCATTGTGCATATGGAGTGGGGGTGTGGAGTCACAGACTGCCACTGCACATATTGAGTGGCTGTGTGTGTGGAGTACCAGGCTGCTACTGTGCATATGGAGTGGGTGGGTGTGGAGTGGCAGGCTGCCACTGTACATATGGAGTGACTGTGTGGGGAGTGGCTGGCTACCACTGTCCATATGGAGTGGGTGTGTGTGGAGTGGCTGGCTGCCACTGTGCATATGGAGTGGGTGTGTGTGGAGTGGCTGGCTGCCACTATTCAAATGGAGAGGCTGGCTGCCACTGTGCATATGGAGTGGGTGTGTGTGGAGTGGCTGTCTGCCACTGTACATATGGAATGGCTGTGTGTGGAGTAGCTGGCTGCCACTGTGCATATGACTTGACTGGCAGGCACTGTCCATATAGAGTGGCTGTGTGTGTGGAGTGGCTGGCTGCCACTGTGCATATGGAGCTGCTGTGTATGGTGTGGCTGGCTGCCACTGTGCATATGGAGTGGCTGTGCGTGGAGTGGCTGGTTGCCACTGTGCCTATGGAATGGTTGACTGCCACTGTGCATATGAAGTAGCTGGCAGGCACTGTCCATATAGAGTGGTTGTGTGTGAGGAATGGCTGGCTGCCACTGTGCATATGAAGTGGCTGTGTATGGTGTGGCTGGCTACCACTGTGCATATAGAGTGGCTGTGTGTGTGGAGTGACTGGTTGCCACTGTGTATAAGGGGTGCTTATGGGTGTGGAATGACTGGCTCCCACTCTGCATATGGAGTGCCTGTGTGTGTGTGAAGTGACTGGCTGCCACTGTGCATATGGAGTGGCTGAGTGTGGAGTGGCTGGCTGCCACTATTCAATGGAGAGGCTGGCTGCCACTGTGCATATGGAGTGGGTGTGTGAGGAATTGCTTCCTGTCACTGTGCATATGGAGTGGCTGTGTTTGGAGTGGCTGGCTGCCACTGTGCATATGGAATGGCTGTGCATGCAGTGGCTGGCTGCCACTGTGCATATGGAATGGTTGACTGCCACTGTGCATATGAAGTGGCTGGCAGGCACTGTCCATATAGAGTGGTTGTGTGTGTGGAATGGCTGGCTGCCACTGTGCATATGGAGTGGCTGTGTATGGTGTGGCTGGCTGCCACTGTGCATATAGAGTGGCTGTGTGTGTGGAGTGACTGGCTGCCACTGTGTATAAGGGGTGCCTATGGGTGTGGAGTGAGTGGCTCCCACTCTGTATATGGAGTGGCTGTGTGTGTAAAGTGACTGTCTGCCACTGTGCATATGGAGTGGCTGTGTGTGTGGAGTGACTGGCTATCACTGTGCATATAGAGGGACTGTGTGTATGGAGTGACTGGCTGCCACTGTGCATATGGAATGCTTGGCTGCCACTGTGCATATGGAGTGGGTGTGTGTGGAGTGACTGCCTGTCACTGCACATGGAGCAGGTGTGTGTGGAGTGGCTGTCTGCCACTATTCATATGGAGAAGCTGGCTGCCACTGTGCATATGGAGTGTGTGTGTGTGTGTGTGTGTGTGTGTGTGTCGAGTGGCTACCTGTCACTGTGTATAAGGAGTGGCTGGCTGCCACTGTGCATATGGAGTATGTGTGTGTGGAGTGGCTGCCTGTCACTGTGCATATGGAGTGGCTGTGTGTGGAGAAGGCTGGCTGCCGCTGTGCATATGGAATGGCTGTGTGTGGAGCGGCTGGCTGCCACTGTGCATATGGAGTGGCTATGTATGGTGTGGCAGGCTGCCATTGTGTATCAGGGGTGCCTATGGGTGTGGAGTGACTGGCTCCCTCTCTGCATATGGAGAGGCTGTGTGTGAAGTGACTGGCTGCCACTGTGCATATGGAGAGGCTGTGATTGGAGTGGCTGGCTGCCACTATTCAATGGAGTGGCTGGCTGCCACTGTGCATATGGAATGGCTCTGTGTGGAGTGGCTGGCTGCCACTGTGCATATGAAGTGGCTGGCAGGCACTGTCCATATAGAGTCTCTGTGTGTGTGGAGTGACTGGCTGCTACTGTGCATATGGAGTGGCTGTGTATGGTGTGGCTGGCTGCCACTGTGCATATAGAGTAGTTGTGTGTGTGAAGTGACTGGCTGCCACTGTGCATATGGAGTGACTCTGCATGGAGTTGCTGGCTGCTACTGTGCATATGGAGTGCCTGTGTGTCAAGTGGCTGGCTGCTGCTGTGCATATGTAGTGGCTGTGTAAGGACTGGCAGGCTGCCACTGTGCATATGAATTGCCTGTGTGTGTATCGGCTAGCTGCCACTGTGCATATGGAATGGCTGTGTGTGGAGTGGCTGTCTGCCACTATGCATATGCAGTGGTTGCGTGTGGAGTGGCTGGTTGCCACTGTGCATATGGAGTGGCTGTGTGCATGCACTGGTTGTCTGCCACTGTGCATATGGAGTGGCTGTGTGAATGCAGTGGCTGGCTACCACTGTACATATGGAGTGACTGTGTGTGTCTGTGAAGTGGCTGGCTGCCACTGTGCATATCAAGTGGCTGTGTGTGGACTGGCTGACTGCCACTATGCATATGGAGTGGCTGCGTGTGTGTGGAATGGCTGGCTGATATTGTGCATTTGGAGTAGCTGCATGTGTGGAGTGGCTTGCTGTCACTGTGCATATGGAGGGACTGTGTGTGTGTGGAGTGGCTGGCTGCCACTGTGCATATGGAGTTTTTGTCTGCCACTTTGCACATGGAATCACTGTATGTGTGGAGTGGCTGCCTGCCACTGTACATGTGGAGTTGCAGTACCATTCTCCATTTACTGGCTACTGTTAGCTTTATAAGCCCTGTTTACACCATGGCCTTAGCATCGCATCAACCTGTGCACCCTGGTTGATGTGCTCCATAGACAGCAGTGTAGACACTTACCAGAGTGCATTAAGAGCACTGCAGACTCATTTTTGGCTCCAACGCAGGAGAAAGGATCTCAGTTGGATCAAGCGCATTAAACTGCGTTGTAAACTCCTATTGCACTCAATCTACTGCCAGGCCCCTTGTGTCCCTTCTGACGAAGCTCTGTCACCGGAATGTACAGCCTCCTCCATAGCACAACCAGCAGCATAGCAACAGCGGGTGTTGTACAGTCTCTATTGTTGTGGGAGCATCTGCGCTGTGGGAAAGGTGCAGCCAAAAATAGCAAGCGGTGCACTGTGTGAAAATGGCTATAATGCCCTAGGATTTCATTATTTCACACACATGATTAATTGATTGTGTAAAGCTCTATTCACTTAAAGACAAAGGCTGTTTATAATGGAATTGTCTGAATAAAGACTATTTGAATTTACACTACAGAGCCCGACATGGTCATTTTTATTGCAGTGCTACTATTTGGATATCATGCTTTCAGAGTTAGCAGCCCTCTGTTTCATTCCGTTGGGTATACCCTGAAGCACCCATACAGTACTGGAGCAGTTTGAGGAGCTTGCCTCTGCGTGATCATGCAGATGCAGATGGTACATCACTGAAACAGCTAAACTTTTACAGCAAAGACCATTACATCTACAGAAATCGGCAGGCCACTGTAATAGTAGCACTGTAAACTGGCACTGTTTCTCCCAGTGTTTTTTCCCCACCACAAAACAACTCTGACTCAGAGTTGGTTAGTTTAATATGGGGGGGGGGAGTGCGGAGGGCACAGAAAAACACTGTTTTTCAGATGGCACAATACTGACTTTGTTGTTGAACCGGCTTGGTAGAAGCGGTGCAGCCGCACATGTCCCAGAGAAAGAATTACCAGTACACCACAAGAGTAGAGTTGGGCTGAAGCTTCCATTACTTTCATTTGGTACCTTTTCTTTGAAGTCCATATATATAGCAGATAAGCTTTTAATCAAACTTACTAAATGGATTAGGGAGAATGTCAAGGGACGAAACAGCACAGTCTACTAGTACGGATACAACAAGCTTCAGTTTGAAAACATCTTTTATCTTGCATGAAAGAAAGAAGAAGAAGAAGAATCAGCATTTATATAGCACTTTTCATACATCCAGAGTGCTTTACAAGCAATGCTAGACTGGTAGTGAAGTGACTGAATGTGTGGTGGTGGCCATATCACACATCATCACCCACACACAGCCTGAATAATTGCATGAACCGGTTTATGGGAAGGGGAATGTTGGCCAGGACACTGTGAATGTTCCCTACTCTTTGCAAAGAGTGCCCTGGGTTCTTTTACATCCACCTGGACACACACCAGGGCAACACCAGGATGGGCAGAAGGGACCTCGGTTTAACATCTCATCCGAAGGACGGCACACCCCAGCAATACAGCACCCCCAATACTGCACTCGGATGCCAGCTATTTTTAGGTGCAAGTCCAATCCCGGTGTGGGACGACAACCCATGACCTTCTGGTCCAGAGGCGGATGTGCTACCAACTGAGCCATGCTGACACACAAGGAGACAACAGGCATGTCAACAGACAACACACATAAGGAGTCAAGCAGGAGATGCAGCAGATACTGGAGAGGTAAACATAAAAAGGCTTTTTTTTTACCTTGAGAATCTCCTTATAAATGAACTAAATTACAAACTGATAAAATGTCAAGTAGCGATACTTTGCAAGGAATTTGAAGTATTCATGATTGTTGTTCACTGATCTTTTGTATGATTTCATTATTTCACACACGATTGGTTGAGTTTGTAAATCTCTACTCACTTAATGATATGTGTGCGCGCTATTCTGACTTCATCAGTGGGGACTATATAAGCTTTTGTATGTTTCCATGTAATTGCCCCCTTAGGATGCTTTATTGATAGGAGAAGCACTTGAGTATTGTTCCGCCGAGGCTAAAGACAAAGGCTGTTTATAATGGCACTGTATGAATAAAGACTATTTGAATTTACACTACAGAACACGATGGGATCATTTCTGTTGAACAGCAACTATTTGGATCACAAGTTTTCAGGATTAGCTGTCTTCTGTTGCAACCTCTGGGTATACACTGAAGCACACATACAGTTTTTGATCAGTGTCATGGTGTGTGGTTGTGAGAGTGTGTGCATGTGTTGGCTGCCACTGGGTATGTGGAATGCCTGGCTGCCACTGTGCATATTGAGTGTCTGAGCATGTGGAGTGGCTGGCTGTCAGGGTAGATATGGATTGACTGTGTGTGCGGAGTGGCTGGCTGCCACTGTGCATATGGAGTAGGTGTGTATGGAGTGCTTGGCTGTCACTGTAGATATGAAGTGACTGTGTGTGGAGTGGCAGTCTGCCACTGTTAATACTTAGTGGCTACATGTGGAGTGGCAGGCTGCCACTGTGAATATGGAGTGGCTCTGTGTGGAATTCATGGCTGCCACTGTTCATATTAAGTGGCTGTGTGTGTGAAATGGCAGGCTGCCACTGTGCATATAGAGTGGGTGTGTGTAGAGAGGCTGGCTGCCACTGTGCATATGGAGTGGCTGCGTGTGTGGAGTGGCTGGCTGTCACTGTTCCTATGGAGTGGCTGTTTGTGTGGAGTGACTGCATGCCACTGTGCACATGGAGTGGCTGTGTGTGTGGAGTGACTGGCTGCCACTGTGTATATGGAGTGACTGTGTCTGCAGTGGCTGCCTGCCACCCTGCTTATGGAGTAGTTGTGTGCATGCAGTGGCTGGCTGCCACTGTGCATACGGAGTGGCTGTGTGTGTGGAGTGACTGGCTGACACTGTTCATATGGAGTGACTGTGTGTATGTGAAGTGGCTGGCTGCCACTGTGCATATGGAGTGGCTGTGTGGCAGATTTGCTCACTGCCACAGTGCATATGGAGTGGCTGGTTGCCACTGTGCATATGTAGTGGCTTGGTGCATGCAGTTGCTGGCTACCACTGTGCATATGGAGTGACTGCATGTGTGTGGAGTGGCTGGCAGCCACTGTGCATATGGAGTGACTCTGTCTGGAGTGGCAGGCTGCCACTGTGCATATGGAGTGACTGTGTGTGGAGTGGCTGCCTGCCACTGTGCATTTGAAGCAGCTGTGTGCATGGAGGGTCTGGCTGTCACTGTGCATTTGGAGCGGCTGCCTGCCACTGTGCATCCTGAGTGGCTGGCTGCCACTGTACATATGGAGTGGCTGTTTTTGTAGAGTGGCTGGCAGCCACTGTGCATATGGAGTGACTGTGAGTGGAGTGGCAGGCTGCCACTGTGCATATGGAGTGACTGCATGTGTGTGGAGTGGCTGCCTGCCAGCGTACATATGGAGTAGCTCTACCATTCTCCATATACTGATTACTATTAGCTTCATTAGCCCTGTTTACACCATGGTCTTTGTATCGCATCAACCCATGTGCATGGGTTGATGTGCTCCAAAAGTAGCACTGTAGACACTAACCGGAGTGCATTAAGAGCACCAAGGTCCCATTTTTGGCTCCAATGCAGGAGTGGGGATCTTAACTGGATTGAGTGCATTAAGCTGCTTTGTAAACTCCTAATGCACTTGATCCAATGCCAGGCCCCTTGTCTCCCTTCTGACAAAACTCTGTCCCCAGAATGTCCAGCCTCCTCTGTTGGACGACGAGCAGCGCAGCAAGAGTGGGCGGTGTAAACTCTCTCTTGTTGTGGGAGCATCTGCACTGCAGGAAAGAAGCAGCCAAAAATAGCAAGTGGTGCGCTGTGTAATCATGGCTATAGTGCCACAGGATTTTACTATTTCACACACATGATTAATTGATTTTGTAAAGCTCCACTCACTTAAAGACAAAGGCTGTTTATAATGGCATTGTCTGAATAAAGACTATTTGTATTTACACTACAGAGCCTGACATGGTCATTTCTGTTGGAGTACAAGTATTTGGATCTCATGTTTTCAGGGTTAGCCACCCTCTGTTTCACTCCTCTGGGTATACACATAAGCGCACATATAGTGTTGGAGCATTTCGAGAAGCTTATGTCTGTGCGATCATGCAGGTGTAGACGGTAAACCACTGAAACAGCTAAACTTTTAAAATAATGACCATAACAAAAATCGTCAGGCAGCTGTAATGGTCCCGCTGTACACTGGCACTGTTTCTCCCAGTGTTTCACTCAGAGTTGCTTATTTTAATACAGGGGGGAGGTGTGCAGAGCACAGAAAAACATTGTTTTTCAAACGGCACAGTGCTGACTGTTGGCATTGTGCCCATCGCCATAATGGACTTTGATGACTTTGTTGTTGAACCGGCTTGATGGAAACAGTGCAGCCACACCTGTCCCAGAGAAAGAATTAACAGTGCACCTTCAGAGTGGAGTAAGGCTGAAGCGTCCATTACTTTCATTTGGTGCATTTTCTTTGAAGTCCATATATAGAGCTGATAAGCTTTTAATCGAAAAATTATGAAATGGATTGGGGAGAATGTCAAGGGACAAAACAGCACAATCTACTAATCCAGATACAACATGCTTCATTTTGGAAACATTTTTCATCTTGCATGAAAGGAGACAACAGGCACATCAACAAATAACAGACATAAGGAGTAAAACCAGAGACGCAGCAGATACCGGAGAGGTAAACATTAAAAAGGCTCTTTTTTAACCTTGAGAAACTGCTTATAAATGAACTAAATTACAAATTGATAAAATTCCAAGTAATGATCCTTTGCAAGGAATTTGAAGTACTCATGATTGTTTTTCACTGATGTCTTGTATGATTTCATTATTTCACATACGATTAACTGACTTTCTAAAGCTCTACTCACTTAAACAATGATATGTGAGCGTACTAATCTGACATCATCAGTGGGGATGATATAAGGTTTTGTATGTTTCCATGTAATTGCCCCCTTAGGAAGTCTTGTTTATAGGCAAAGCACTGGAGTATTGTTCCACCGTGGTTAAAGACAAAGGCTGTTTACAATGGCACTGTCTGAATAAAGACTATTTGAATTTACAATACACAACACAATGTGATCATTTCTATTGGAGTGCAACTATTTGGATCTCATGCTTTCAGGATTACCTGCCTTCTGTTGCACCCCTCTGGGTATACATTGAAGCACGCAAACAGTGTTGGATCAATGTCATGGTGTGTGGTTGTGGGTGTGTGTGCATGTGCTGGCTGCCACCGGGTGTGTTGAATGGGTGGCTGCCACTATGCATATTGAGTGCCTGTGTGTGTGGAGTGGCTGGCTATCAGGGTAGATATGGAGTGACTGTGCGGAGTGGCTGACTGCCACTGTGCATATGGAGTGGCTCTGTGTGGCGTGCCTGGCTGCCACTGTACATATGAAGTGGCAGTGTGTGGAGTGGCAACCTGCCACTGTGAATATGGAGTGGCTGTTTGTGGAGTGGCTGGCTGCTGCTGTTCATATGGAGTGGCTGTGTGTGTGGAGCGGCTGGCTGCCACTGTGCTTATGGAGTGGGTGTGCATGGAGTGGCAGGCTGCACTGTGCATATAGAGTGGGTGAGTGTGGAGGGGCTGCGTACCACTGTGCATATGTAATGGCTGTGTGTGGAGTGGCTGGCTGCCACTGTGCATATGGAGTGATGAGCTGCCATGCTGCATATGGAGTGGCTGTGTCTGAAGTGGTTGTGTGCCACTATGTACATGGAGTGGTTCCGTGTGGAGTGGTTGGCTGCCACTGTGCATATGAAGTGACTGCATGTGTGTGGAGTGGCTGGTTGCCACTGTGCGTAGGGAGTGGGTGTGTGTAGAGGGTTGGCTGCCACTGTGCTTATGAAGTGGCTGTGCACATGCAGTGGCAAGCTGAGACTGTACATCTCGAGTGGCAGTGTGCATGCAGTGGCTGGTTACAACTGTGCATTTGGAGTGACTGTGTGTGTGTTTGTGTGGAGTGGCTGGCTGCCACTGTGCATATTGAGTTGCTGTGCATGGATTGGCTGACTGCTACAGTGCATATGGAGTGGCTGGCTGCCACTGAGTATATTGAGTGGCTTTGTGCATGCAGTTGCTGGCTGACACTGTGCATATGGAGTGACTTCATGTGTCTGGAGTGGCTGCCTTTCACTGTGCATATAGAGTGACTGCATGTATGTGGAGTGGCTGGCTGCCACTATGCATATGCAGTGACTGTGTATGGAGTAGCAGGTTGCCACTGTGCACATGGAGTGACTGTGTGTTGCTTGGCTGGCTGCCACTGTGTATGGAGTAGTTGGCTGCCACTGTGCACACTGAGAGACTGAATGTGTGGAGAGGCTGCCTGACACAGTGCATGTGGAGTAGCTGTGTGTATGGAGTGTCTGGCTGCCACTGTGCATCTGTAGTGGCTGTGTGTGGAGTGGCTGGCTGCTACTGTGCATATGGAGTGATTGGATGCTGCTGTGCATTTAGAGCAGCTGTGTGTGGAGTGCCTGGCAGCCACCATCCATATGGACTGGCTGGCTGCCAATCTGCATAAGGACTGCCTGTGTGTGTGGAGTGGCTGGCTGCCACTGTGCATATGGAGTGACTGCATGTGTGTGTGTGGAGTGGCTGGCTGCTGGCTGGCTGCCACTGAGCACATGGAGTGACTGTTAGTGTGGAGTCACTGCCTGCCACTGTACACATGGAGTGGCTGTCTGCCACTGTGCATATGTAGTGGCTTTGTGCATGCAGTTGGTGGCTGCCACTGTGCAAATAGAGTGACTGTGTGTGTGTGTGTGTGTGTGTGTGTGTGTGTGTGTGTGTGTGGCTGGCTGCCACTGAGCATATGGAGTGACTGTGTGTATGTGGAGTGGCTGGCTGCCACTGTGTATATGGAGTAACTGTGTGTGGAGTGGCTGGCTGCCACTGTGCACATGGAGTTACTATATGTGTGGAGTGGCTGCCTACCACTGTGCACATGGAGTGGCTGTGTGTATGGAGTTTCTCGTGGCCACTGTGCATATGGAGTGGCTGTGTGTGTGGAGTGCTGGCTGCCACTGTGCATACAGAGTGATTGGCTGCCGCCGTGCTTACAGACTGGCTGTGTGTGATGTGGCTGGCTGCCGCTGTGCATATGGAATTGCTGTTTGTGTGTAGTGGCTGGCTGCCACTGTGCATATGGAGTGGCTGTCTGCCACTGTGCATATGGAGTGGCTGTGTGGGGTGATTGGGTGCCACTGTGCATATTGAGTGGCTGTGTATGGAGTGGTTGTGTGCCACTATGTATATGGAATGGTTCCATGTGGAGTGTCTGGCTGCAACTGTGCATATGGAGTGGCTCTGTGTGTGAAGTGGCTGGCTGCCACTGTGCATATGGAGAGGCTGTGTGTGGTGTGGTTGTGTGCGACTACGCATATGGAGTGGTTACATGTGGAGTGGTTTGCTGCAACTGTGTATATGGAGTCATTGTGTGCATGCAGTGGCTGTCTGCAACTGTGCATATGGAGTGGCTCTGTGTATGGAGTAACTGGTTGCCACTGTGCATATGGAGTGACTGCGAGTTTGTGGAGTGGCTTGCTGCCACTGTGCAAGTGGAGTGACTGTGTGCAGAGTGTCCCGCTGCCTCTGTGCTATGAAGTTGCTGTGTACATTCATTGGCTAGCTGCTGTTGTCCATATGGAGTGGTTGTGTGCATGCAGTGGTTGGTTACCATTGTGCATATGGAGTGACTGTGTGTGTGTAGAGTGGCTGGTTCCCTCTGTGCATATGGAGTGGATATGTTTAGATTGGCTGACTACCACTCTGCATATGGAGTGACTGGCTGCCACTGTGCATATGGAGTGACTTTGTGCATGCACTTACTGGCTGCCACTGTGCATATGGAGTGACTGCATGTGTGTGTGTGGAGTGGCTCGCTGCCATTGTGCATATGGGGTCCGAGGTCCCATCTGCCTGGATTGGTGGTAGTTCAGGTGGATGTTAAAGATCCCATGGCACTTATCGAAAAGAGTAGGGGTGTTTTATTAGAAGATAAACATGTACATCTTCACTTGTTCACAGAAATCAAAATTTAAACAAAAAAAATCCAAAGAAAGGGGAGAAGAAAAATAAAATTTTACAACCAATAAATACAATACAGTATTAAGTAACTCTTTGATACAAATGATAAATCATAAACTAAGAATATCGTTTTCCCAACCTCCTGGAACTTTAACTACAAGGCTTATGATTTCCCTACCCTCATCCTACTTATATTTAATAAAGTGTAAAAATCCTTTCCACCATTTCCTTAAAGTCTCTATCTTAACTTTATTAGCATCCTGAATATAAATGTTCACTAACTCCTTTACAATTAAATTGCTTACGTAAGAATAAGACAATTTCCTTTGGTATAATACCCACTGAATTCTTGCTTGCCATAAATAGTATCTCAAACAACCTAAAAATAAGGCTAGAGATCTCATCGTGAAACCCTAACTGGTAGTTGTGCCACATCCAAAGATCAAAACTCATATGTCATGTTTAACATCCACTTAAAGTCCCATAATTTTGCTAAATATACCCATAAACCTGAAGCATAAGAACAGTTTAATAGAAAATGCTCCATAGTCTCCTCTGTATTAATGCATTCTAAGTGGGGGCATAGCCTTTCTTGTGATACCTTATACTTCACATTCCCTCTTACATTTAACTTTCCGTAAAAAATTAACCATTGTGTTTCCCACTGATTCTTTGGCATCCTTGGGTTGTTAAGTTGTGCCAACACCCTTGGATTCAGGACCAATGGACAATACTTAAATTCTGGCTCTTGGGGATATAATGTCGTCATTAAGTGATGATACAATTGCCTTGTATTAAATGTCAAAACTATCTGTTTCTGTATTTTCCATTTAAACAATTTCTGAGCTACTGACTTAAAATGCTCCGGAACATATAAATATCGATTAAGTTTTGGAGCAGTTATAACCCAGTTCCTATAGTATTTCCCCATCACCTTTAGGTTCCAAGAAGCTTCTGATTTTAACTCAGCTAAAAGACCTTCTTTTATTGAATTGGAAATAAAAATATGTGAGCATACACACGGATCTATCATCCCTAGACCACCCTTATTTTCCTTAAATAAGTAAAGCACCTTTAACAGGGTTCAATCGGCTGCCCCAAAGCATCTGGAAAAATATGCTATAGATTTTAGTTTCTAGAACTACTGGTAAGGGTAAGATCATTGCTACAAACTGTAAAATTGGAAGTAGAAACTGTTTAATTATGTGAACCCTCTTTATTTTGGGTAACCTCCACTGTTTCCATCTTCCCACCTTTCTCTCGATTTTCCCAATTACCTCTTCCCAATTTTCTCTAGGAATATTCTGAGAACTAAACTTAATCCCTAAAATTCGTAGCGGAATCCTTGAAATATGAATTCCCTCATGCCATTCCTCCACAAATCTATTTGCACCGATGAAAAGGCCTTTTGTTTTCTTTATATTAAGTTTTGCGTTTGAAACTTTGGCATAATCCTCAAAAGCTGCTATGAAAAGGGGAATGGAAATGCTATTCTCTAGATAAACTACCAAGTCATCAGCATAAGCCTGTATTGTTAAATGTGAATTTCTATCTTTATTAAAATTAACGTCCTTCCATCCTGGAGCAGCTAACACTTTTTTTAAGAAGGGATCAATTGCAAAAGTATAAAGTAAAGGGCTGAGTGGACACCCCTGACGTACCCCTGAGGTTAGCTGAAATCCCTCTGCCCTATAGCCCTTAACAAAGGGAAAAACTATTATTCTATTATATAACCTTTCAATTAAATTTGTTAATTGTAACGGTATCCCGTAATGCTTCAGTGTAGCAAAGAGAAATGGCAAATGAACCCTGTCAAAGGCTTTATCTAAATCAGCAGCAACTAGGCAACCTGATAGTCCCATTTCTGCATGATAGTCTATCACGTCTCATATCAGCATCAAAGCTGTCTGAAGTTTTCTGTCTGACATATTACAATACTGATATTGGGAAATCACCGCTCCTGCAATTTTTTTCAAACGGTTATTTAGGATGCTAGCAAGAATTTTATAATCGGTATTTAAAAGCGTAATAGGCCTCCAATTTGCAATATCTTGCTTATCGCCTGACTTAAATATATAAGTTAGTAAACCTTCTGTAAACGAGGGGAAAATTACTTCATTATCCAAAAAAGACTGGAATAATGGACACAAACATTGACTAAATTCTTCAGGGAAACTTTTATATAAGTTATTTGAAAGGCCATCTTTTCCTGGTGAAATATTTGATTTAAGAGATCTGATAACTTCCAAAATTTCTGTTGGAGAAATCGGATCCCATTTCCCTGAGTTTGTACCCTTACTAACTGGGACCATTATCTGATTTAGATAACTATCAATATCTTTTTGAAAAATTATTTTATGAGAACTTAAAGAATACAAATAATCTACAATTACCTCCCGAATTTCACCTACAGATTTGGCCAAACTACCATCAGGTTTCATCAACTCCTTCAATTTCATAGAATCCTTAACCAATTTACACATTTCAAAGGGGTCTCCTATGGGTGACTTTTTGACTCCATTAATTAGTATTGCTTGCATGGTTTTGCTTCTATTGTACTGAAATTCTCTCATTTCCCCTTTTAATGAAGAAATTTGATCAGAATAATCTCTCCTAGATGAATAGGCAATTGTCATTAGTCTTTGTAATTGCTGCCTTAACCCTAGATAATGTAAAAAATTCACATTTTTCAATCTCCGACCGTTAGTTTTAAACCAATTTCTTAGGTCAGCTTTAGTTTCTTGCCACCATTCCCCTATATCCGAGTATAAAAAGGCTACAGATAATCTAGCTTTTAATAGGCTGTTAACACCTAATTGGATACAGGGAAGATCTAAAAATGTATTGTTCAATTTCCATCTCACTTGTCGTTTATCTTGTTTATCAGAAAGAATAAGGGAACTTAACAAAACTGAATGGTCTGAAAATAACAAGGAATTATTTTAAAGAAATCAATCTGTATGTTTGGAGAAATCAGCATGTGATCTATCAATGAGAAAGATTTCCCCTTTTGAAATGAAAAACTAGCTTCTAGTTTTGATGAGTCATTACATATTATGAGACTAGCATCTTTAATTATCTTACTTAAGGCGTTTGAATCACAATATACTTTCTTTGTATTGCTTTTTTTAGTAAGCGAAGGAATTGGGCAATTAAAATCTCCTCCCCAAAGTACTCTGGATGTAGTAAATAAAAATGGTTGTACCATTTTCAAGCAAGTAACTCTACTAGATTTCATCTGTGGGTTATAAATGTTAATAAAGCGGAAGTGGTGACTCATCCATTTGCCATCCACTATTAAAGCTCTTCCAGGAATTAGATCAATTAAGTTGTCTAACTGAAAAGCATAAGAATTAAATAATATTCCCACCCCGTCTGCAGCCTCCTCTCCAAAGGACCAAAATGATGGGCCCCAAATCCATTCTCTTTTAAAGGCAATCGATTGTTCAATGGAATACATCCAAGTCTCCTGCACGAAACATACTTCAAAGGGAAATGTATGAACATAATGAAAAAGGGCTTGCCTTTTCCCTATATTCAATAAGCTGTGTACATTTAATGAGCTCCAAGTTAACTTCAATCCCATTTCCAGAGATTTAAACCCTTATTTTTTCCTCTTTTCCTTTTTTATCTTTATAGTTGTCTAATGTCTGGGATCTAGTTGATAGAGTAGATTTTTGAGAATCAGAATCCTCTACCTCTAATTCCATATCGCCCCAAGAGGAAAACAAAGCTGCATAAGAATTACTTGTTTCTATGGGCACTACTGGGGGTTATATGCAAATTCCTAGTTGATCTTCTTTGTGGGGCTACTGGTAAGGAGTCATTCTTTACAATTGGGCTATCAACCTCTCTAGTAACCCCCTCTGTATGTCCTACTGAAGGCGAAGTTAAATTATTTGGGGCCCCATATTAGTTTTCATAAGATTAACTTGATTGGAGGTCTTCATTTGTTTCCCTGTAGTGCTGACAGTTACCTCCTTATTCTTAACCTGTTCTGTAACTGAATCATTTGATGCTACTTTAGGCTCTACTGGTTTCCTGACTAGGGGCACTTTAGCCTGGGCTGTCCCTGGGGGGACACCTAACAGAGGAGTAACTTGTGCAGAAACATCTTGTGCTTTTTTGATATAAACCTCAGAACTAGAACTAGATGCAGTATTGTGAGCAGCCCAAGGACAAACCTTAAACACATGACCCTTAGAATCACATAAGTCACAACAAGACTGATTGTTACAGAACATAGTTAAATGACCCACCTCCCCACAGTTGTCACATCTTGGTTGATCACACACGCTTGAAAGATGTGTTCTAGCTCCACTTATAGCATGCGTGGCTGACCACTATAGAAACACACACCTCTGTCCTTCCCTAACAGGAAAGAGTTCGGTATGTGTTCTATCCCAGACTCAGATTGTCTCAGTTTGATTTTGTACTTCCATCCACCAGTCCAAAACAGCTCTGTATCCAAAATGGGTTCTGGTTCACTCAAAACTTCACACCTTTTTTTCAACCAGTAAGTTATGTCCTCTACCCACACCCCCTCATTATGAAACATAACCATGACAAACTTAATTAAGGGTTTGGACAAAGGTATAACGATAAAGGGGGTCCATATCGGGGAGAATTTAACCTGAGTATACCTCATCCAGAACAAGTCAAGAGCTTGCTGGGAACGGAAACTTACATCGTAATTATCCTCCCCAGAGATGTTTATAAAGGCATAAACATCCTGAGGAGAAAAATGCAAAGAATCTTTTAGCAAAGTTTTCCCAACATAATACCTGTCAGGCCTAACTTCTAACCCCCCCTTATATCTTAAACGTACTGCATTGCACCTAGGAGCAGCTTCTCTGTGTGAGTTTGAAAAGAGCTCCGACATCAAAGGCCTCTGAGTCGAACCTAGGGAAGGAGGGGGGTCAATACGCTCGGCTGCAGGAATCTGTAAGGGTTCCTGTAATGGTGATTTCTGTAATAGTTTAGTAGAAGGGATGTTATCTGAGCCCATAGAACTACAGGGGGTGCCAGAATTATCCTTCTCTATAGGTATACTTTCTTCAGTACCCTTCCCTCTCTTCTGCAAATCTGCCGGAGCCATTCTGGGAGTGTTGAGAAAGGGACAGCTCCGGAGACCAGGTAGGGTCAGGTTTCCACACTCCTGCATCAGCCTGTATCCATCCTGACTCTCGCAAAGCTTTTTCTGGTGACCAAGTAGTCTGCATATCAACACCTTTTAATGGTGTGAAATCCACCTATGTATCCTGCAACTGTACTTTAGCATTTTTCCCTCCAACATTTTCCCTTTTGGGAAAAAAAAACTCTGTTGCCCCTGTTTGCAAGCCATCAGCAGATTGATAAACAATATTAGAGTTTAATAAGGACTCATCCTTATTATTTTGTTTAAGTACGAAACCAGTCACTTTATCTAAGGGAACACCATCCTGCATATTAAACTCTGGAGCAGGTGAAAAAGAAGCAGTCTTAGAGTCTTTAAACTCCTCCATGTCCAATAACCCTCGCAGCTCTACTGGCTGTTGGCACTCGCTATTAACAACGACATTTCTACCAGCCAGATCAGTGTGTGAAGGAATCTGTATTTCTGTATCAGAATGAACTTTGTAATGCAGCTCTCCGTAACCATGCTCGCCTTCTAATGGATCACAAACTTTGCCTTCAGCGCTAAGCGCCCGCACAGTCAAGATTCTGTTACTACTGCTAGCATTAGTGTGTAAGGCTACAGGGAGCTGTGGGGAAGCTGCACCGATTACACTGGCTAAATTATTCGACTTTCCATAATCGCGCTCCATTTTACTCAAAGTTTCAAAGGACACAGTACCTGAACGCTCTCTGGACTCCTCATCCTCCTGTCGACTCTCGCTACCCAGCAAATTAGTTTCTGGCGTGGAGACCTGCTGGTGCCTCTTGGAAATGTGCTCCTTGGAACCACCAGCAATCAAGGATCTGTTCCTCGAGATAGCAGCCGAAATAATCGCATCCCCGTAGTTAGAGCTAACACTTCGTTGACTGTTGCACTCCTTTGCAATGACCGATGCTCCTGCTCTGGGAGACTCTATAACCACCTCGGATGTAACAAATTGAAAGGGAGCAGGAACGTTTTCTGCGATAGTGTTTTCCACATTAAACCCAGACTCCTGAAGATCTTTATCAGTGTTCACATTAACAAATGCCTTAACTGAAGCCTCCAAATTACATTGAGTAGGAGTCGAGGCTTCCTCTCCCACTTTGCTGGCGTCCTCCTTCTCCTGCCATGGTCCACCTCGCGTGGCCATCTTGCAATGACCTGTCCCCCTACTGGCCACCCTGCAGTAACCGAGTAGGGGAATTTCCCCGGTGTCCTGGCCAAATTTCCCTCATTCACTATAGAAAAAAAAAAATACCACCAACAGCTTAATCTGGTTCAAGGTCAGTTGGCTTTCATCTGTATCCCCTCCCCCGGGTCGTGCCTGAAAATAGGCAGGATTTGTCTAGTGCACTTACCCGGTCAACAAAAACTAAATAAAAATTAAAAATAAAAATATGGAGTGAATGCATGTGGAGTGGCTGGCTGTCACTGTGAATATGGAGTGGTTGGGTTCCACTGTGCATCTGGAGTGACAGCATGTGTGGGGTGGCTGCCTTCCACTGTGCATTTAAAGTAGCTGTGTGTATGGAGTATCTGGCAGCTATTGTGCATTTGGAGGAGATGGCCGACACGGTGCATCTGGAGTGGCTGTGTGTGGAGTGGCTGGCTGCCACTGTGCATATGGAGTGACTGGCTGCTGCTGTGCATTTGGAGTGGCTGTGTGTGTGTGTGGAGTTGCTGGTTGCCACTGTGCATATGGAGTGGCAGTTTGTGTGAAGCGGCTTGCGGCTGCTGTGCATATGGAGTGGCTGTGTGTGTGAAGTGGCTGGCTGCCACTGTTCATATGATGTGACTGTGTGTGGTGTGGTAGGCTGCCACTACGCACTTGTAGTGGCTGGCTGCCACTGTGCATATGGAGTGACTGTAAGTGGAGTGGCTGGCTGCCACTGTTCATATGGAGTGGTTGGCTGCCACTGTGCACATGGAGTCACTGTATGTGTGGAGTGGCTGCCTACCACTGTGCATATTGAGTAGCTGTAACATTCTCCATTTACTGGCTGCTATTAACTTCATAAGCCCTGTTTACACAGTAGTCTTTGCATTGCATCAACCTGTGCACATGGCTTGATGCGCTCCAAAAACAGCAGTGTAGACACTTACCATAGTGCATTAAGAGCACTGTGGAACCATTTTTGTCTCCAGTGCAGAAGCTGGGATCTCAATTGGATTGAGTGTATTAAGCTGTGTTGTGAACTCCTAATGCTCTTGGTCCACTGCCAAGCCCTTGTCTCCCTGCTGATGAAACTCTGCCCCTAGAAAGTCCAGCCTTCTCTGTAGCACAACAGCAGTGCAGCAAGGGCAGGCAGTGTAAATTCTTTCTTGTTGTGGGAGCATCTGCGCTGCGGTAAAGGAGCAGCGAAAAATAGCAAGCAGTGCCGCTGTGTAAACATGGCTATAGTGCCATTGGATTTCACCATTTCACACACATGATTAACTGATCTTGTAAAGCTATACTCATTTAAAGACAAACGCTGTTTATAATGGCATTGTCTGAATAAAGACTATTTGAATTTACACTACAGAGCCTGACATGGTCATTTCTATTGGAGTACAACTATTTGGATCTCATGCTTTCAGAGTTAGCTGCCTTCTGTTGTACCCATCTGGGTATGCACTGAAGTGCACATACAGTGTTGGAGCAGTTCGAGGAACTTGTGCCCACGCAATCATGTTGGTGGAGACGGTACACCACTGAAACAGCTAAACTTTTACAGCAAAGGCCACTACAGCTACAAAAATTGGCAGGCTGCTGTAATGGTCCCACTGTACACTGGCACTTTTTCTCCCAGTGTTTTGGCCCCACCCCAAAACAACTCTGATTCTGAGTTGGTTATGTTAATATGAGGAGTGCAGAGGGCACAGAAAAACATTGTTTTCAGATGGCACAATGCTGACTGTCGGCATTATGCCTGTCGCCATAATGGATTTTGATGACTTTGTTGTTGAACCGGCTTGATGGAAGCGGTGCAGCCACACCTGTCCTGGAGAAATTATTAGCAGTATGCCACCACTGTGGAGTTGGGCTGAAGTTTCCATTGCTCTCATTTGGTGCCTTTTCTTTGAAGTCCATATATAGAGCTGATAAGCTTTTAAACATTAACTTATGAAATGGATTGGGGAGAATGTCAAGGGATGAAACAGCAGTCTACTAGTATGGATACAGCAAGCTTTGATTTGGAAACATCTTTCATCTTGCATGAAAGGAGATAACAGACACGTCAACAGATAACAGATGTAAAGAGTCAAACTGGAGATGCAGCAGATACCAGAGAGGTAAACATTAAAAAGGCTTTTTTTTATCTTGAGAAACTGCTTATAAATGAACTAAATTACAAATTGATAAAATGTCAAGTAGCGATCCCTTGCAAGGAATTTGAAGTATTCATGATTGTTTTTCACTGATCTTTTGTATGATTTCATTATTTCACACACGATTGAGTTTGTAAAGCTCTACTCAATCAATGATATGTGAGCGCACTATTCTGACATCATCAGTGGGGACTATATAAGGTTTTGCATGTTTCTGCCACCAGGCAGATGGAGCTTCCTTAGCCACCACCCAAGACCACAAGCACAGACTCTTCCAGCAAAGAGGTAGGGCAAAGCCGCATTTTTTTCTCCCACCCCCATCCCCCCTTTAGGCTCATTATTATTTAAACAGCCTTCCCCCAACCCCTCTTATTCTTTGGTCTACTCCTTTCTGTCTATCTAAAACGCCTCTCACATCGACGCTTTCCATAGGCTAACAGCGCTGCACATTACCATTTCATGTTGCGGTATAAGACCATATTGGTGCAGCCTACTTTACCACACACATTACCATCTCATACAGTAGCATAAGATCACATTGGTGCAGCCTACTTTGGCAGCATCCTACCTCTTTTTAAAGTACCAGCTACCGAAGGAGACTGCACATCTTCAGTGATCATATAGGCCTCGTGACATCTGTTATCTTGCTCAGCCCTGTAAATTCCCCAAATACCTGCACACACTGACTTGTCATGTTCCGTCTGGTGATTCTCTAGGAGTCTGTAATCCAGCTATGCCATCTACAGATAAAAACACTTTGCCATAGTCATAGCTTACTATTTTTCACTATAAGGCGTCAACATGAGGGCTGATACCTGGCACCCTCTCTTCATCTTCCTATGGCTGGTGCCTTATGCAGTGTATTACCCAGGCTGAAATAACTCACAGGAGGAGCTGGACCCTCTGTCACAGTGCTATTTGTACAGTAACTCATCTCATAGCTTTTGTTGCACCCCTGTGCTCCCATACTTGCATCAGTGTGAGGTAGATTCTGGGGGTGGGACCTGCACCTGCCTACCCATACAGGGTATGCCCCCCTATATGCCCATTAATAATGCCACTTGGTGTCACGTGGCAAGAGTTTTAGCAGCTGCATCCTTAGGATAGCAATGTGTAAATAGCAGGGCCCAGCACTCCCATTCTGTCATTCCAAGCAGTCGTGGAAGAATTAGAGCTTTCAAATTATCTCTGGCTGCCCTAAAGAAAATTGTGTTTCTCCTCCAATTGTGCTCAGACAACGTGGAACTTAACCCTGGTCCTACAGAAGCCTTGTCATCTCCATCCAACCTTATAAGGCTTAGAGTAATGCACTTCATGCACGATAATGTTTGCAGTCTCTTCCAAAAGCTTACATCGATCCAGACCTGGGTCATTTATACCGAACCAGATGTGCTGGTAGTCTCAGAATCCTGGCTCAGATCTTCTACCTCTGACAGGGAGGTTAACATCCTTAACTATTGGCTGTTCAGAGCCGACAGGCAGACTAGGGGTGGTGGGGTAGCCATTTATGTCAAGGACAAATATACGGTCACTACCATTGACTCCTCCTCTATCACAAATGGCTTTGAATGTCTGTCCCTTAAGACTGAAACATCCTGATCAATGGCTACCAGGGTTATAGGGTGTTACAGGCCTCCATCTGCTGGCTCCCAGCTCCTGTCTCACCTGTTGACTATTATGGGACATGAGACACTCAAAACTATTATTCTAGGGGATCTTAATTATGACTGGTAATCCAAGGCTTCCTTAACCCTCAAATCCTTCTGTGACTCTCTTGGGCTCACACAACTCATTGAAGAACCTACGCATCCTAATAAGGAAAAACCCCAAGAATAGCACCCTATTGGATGTCTTTCTTACAAGCAAGCCACCGTCCTTTTCTTAGGCTGGAATATTTTTCTCGGATGTCAGCGATAACTGCTTCATCGCTGGTGTAAGATCTGACTCCAATCTCCCCTCCACATCTAAGTTCTCCACCAGAAGGTCCAGACGCAACTTTGACCCATTTGCCCACATCAATGAGCTAAAATCGTCTGTACACTGGCAGAACTTTTACCTAGCCAAATCGCTCAGTATGGCATATGACATTTTTCATGAAATAGTGTCTTGTGCCATAAATAAACATGCTCCCTTGGTAAAAGTCTGCGTAAAGACCAGAACTTGCCGTTGGTTCTCTGCTGAACTCAAGACTGCATTACTAGTGAGAGATAAACTCTGAAAAAAAGGCCGCAAATCAAAAACTGCCAAGGATTGGTGCCACTTCAGGAAAGCTAGGAACTCCTGCATCAAATTTGTTAGAGAGGCTAAGGCCATCTTCTACTATTCTGAGACTGACTCTGCCTCAAGGTGCCCAGCTAAATTTTGGTCTACAGTCAAAGAGTTGTCTGGTCATACAGCTGGAAATGTACTTCCCTCGAAAATCATCTCTGACAATGTTACTATCAACGATAGCAAGAAGATTCTCCAGGCCTTCAACAACTACTTTGCTACAGCAGGCCTACCATTCGACAATTCACCAGCATCCATGTTACGTTCTCAGGTTAGTGCACAGATTCCTGAACCTAGCACCACTAATGCGGTCTTCTCATTCCTTCCTGATTCGTTGAAAAAGGTCGAAGACCTCCTTCTACAGTTGGACACCAAGAAAAGCGCTGGTGCTGACTCTCTCGACCCCTACTTCTTAAAGATTGCATACCACATCCTAACTGTACCAATCACACATCTATTTAACTTGTCCTTGTCCCAGGGGACTCTTCCACACCCATGGAAAATTGCCCACGTCATTCCTCTGTTTAAATCAGGGGATCCCTGCAACCTAAATAATTACAGGCCGATATCTCTCCTACCAATATTGTCTATACTGCTGGAAAAAATTGTGAATGCTCAGTTGAGAACCTACCTAGATAACAAGAACCTTCTAAACTCTATGTAGTCTGGTTTCAGAGCCAAGCACAGTACCATTACAGCTCTGGCCAAAGTGACTGATGACTGGCAACGAGAGCTGGGAAACAAAAAATTTGTATGTACCATGTTCCTGGACCTTAGCAAGGCCTTTGACACTGTCGACCACTGCCTGCTTCTTTCCACCCTAAAAGTGATAGGTCTGGACCCAACCTCTCTGTGCTGGTTCAATAATTACCTTACAGATAGGCTTCAGCAGGTCAATGCTGAAGGGGAGCTCTCTCCATTCAAACCACTAAAAAGAGGCATTTCACAGGGATTCATCCTGGGGCCTCTATTGTTTGCCATTTATATAAACAATATTGATGCTGGCATCAAGCAGGCTGATATTCACCTTTTCGCTGCAGATATGGTGTTGTACCTAAGCAGCCCAACTCTGGAAGCCACCTGTGGAGATTTACAAACAGAATTCAACTTGTTGCAGAATTAACTCCTGAATAAAAAACTCTTACTCAATGCCAAAAAAACAAAAGCTATGCTGTTCTCTCCAGCTACTCATTCAGCGAACCCTGCTATGTCTGGCACCTTATCTCCCATAAACACTTTACTAGGAGACAGGTTGTAATTTGTTACAAAACTCAAGTACCTAGGGGTTTGGCTAGACCTGAGACTCTCCTTCGTGGAGCATGTTGAGGATCTGCTGAAAAAGTTGAGGCAGAGGCTTGGTCTCTTCTTTAGAATAAACTGCTTCCTGACCAAAGATGCCAAGATGCACTTAGTTCAATCCACGTTTCTATCCCTAATTGATTATGCCGATTTCATTTATAGTCAGTGTAATGCCTCCTGTCTTATTAAACTGGACACCTTATACCACAGAGCCTTGAGATTCATAACTGGCCTACCTATCACCACCCACCACTGCTCCTTATATGCAGCTGCGGGGTGGACCTCCATTCAGTACAGAAGGAATAGAAATGTGGCTCTCTGGACTTACAGAGCTATTACCAACAAATTACCCCAATACATTTCCAACTGTTTGCCATTATACGTAGTAGGAAACTACACACTGAGAAGCTATTCTCTGCTTCTACTGAAGGTACCTACGGCCCATACACGCTTTGGGAGAGTGGCCATAGGCTTTGTGTTGCCCTCACTCTGGAAAAAACTATAGCAATCTATGAAACTGAATCTCCCTGTTAGTTTTACCACCTTCAAGATCTTGTATGCCAAGGCTGTTAAGTAGCTATGCAGCTGTTTCCAGCATGCTTAGCATGCTAGGGTGCCTACTGCTTACCTGCCCACTACATCTCCACCTAATCCTGCCCCTTGATTGTCTCCACCTATACCCCCCTTTTTTTCTGCTAATCCACTACCCTTCTTACCATCAGACTCCTAACATATATGCCCATAGCCCATCTACCGTAGCACCCCTCCTAGAACAGCTGCTCAGTGGTGTTCACCTGGATAAATAAAGACTTGATTGACTGATTGATCGATTAAATTGCCCCCTTAGGAAGCTTTATTGATAGGTGAAGCACTGGAGGTTCCACTGAGGCTAAAGACAAAGCCTGTTTATAATGGCAATGTCTGAATGAAGTCTATTTGAATTTACACTACAGAACACAATGTGATAATTTCTTTTGGAGTGCAACTATTTGGATCACGTTTTCAGGATTAGCTCTCTTCCATTGCACCCTCTGGATAAACACTGAAGCATGCACACAGTGTTGGAGTAGTTGTGTGTATGGAGTGTCTGGCTGCCACTGTGCATTTGGAGTGATTGGTTGCCAGTATGCATCTGGAGTGGCTGTGTGTGGAGTGGCTGGCTGCTACTGTGCATTTGGAGTGATTGGATGCTGCTGTGCATTTAGAGCAGCTGTGTGAGGAGTGCCTTAGCTGTCTTCCATTGCACCGTCTGGGTATACACTGAAGCATGCATACAGTGTTGGACCAGTGTAATGGTGTGTGGTTGTGGGTGTGTGTGCATGTGTTGGTTGCCACCAGGTGTGTGGAATGCCTAGCTGCCACTGTGCATATGGAGTGGCTATGTGTGGAGTGGCTGGCTGCCACTGTGCATATGGAGTGGCTGTGTGTGGAATGCGTGGCTGCCACTGTGCATATGGAGTGGCAGTGTGTGTGGAATGGCAGGCTGCCACTGTGCATATGGAGTGGGTAAGTGTGGAATGGCAGGCTGCATTGCGCATATAGAGTGGGTGAGTGTGGAGGGGATGGCTGCCACTGTGCATATGGAGTGGGATATCTGTAGTGACTAGCTGCCACTATGCATATAGAGTGGATGTGTGTGGAGAGGCTGGCTGCCACTATGCATATGGAGTGGCTGTGTGTGTTGAATGGTTGGCTGTCACTGCGCCTATGGAGTGGCTGTGTGTGTGTGTGTGTGTGGAGTAACTGCGTGACACTGTGCATATGGAGTGGCTGTGTATGTGGAGTGACTGGTTGACACTGTTCATATAGAGTGACTGTGCATGGAGTGTCTGGCTGCCACTGTGCATATGGAGTGGCTGTGTGTGGTGTGGCTGGCTGCCACTGTGTACATGGAGTGACTGTGTCTGCAGTGGTTGCCCGCCACTGTGCTAATGGAGTAGTTGTGTGCATGAAATGGCTGGCTGCCACTGTGCATATGGAGTGGCTGTGTGCATGCAGTGGTTGGCTACCACTGTGCATATGGAGTGGCTGTCAGTGTGGAGTAAGGGGCTGACACTGTTCATATGGATTGACTGTGTGTGTGTGTGGGTGGCTTGCTGCCACAGTGCATATGGAGTGACTGTGTGTGGAGCAGCAGGCTGCCACTGTGCATATGAAGTGACTGTGTGTGGAGTGGATGGCTGCCCCTGTGCATATGGAGTGGTTGGCTGCCACTGTGCACATGGAGTGACTGTAAGTGTGGAGTGGCTGCCTGCCACTGTGCATATGGAGTAGCTCTACCATTCTCCATTTACTGGTTACTATTAGCTTTATTAGCCCTGTTTACACCGTGGCCTTAGCATCGCATCAACCCATGTGTATGGGTTGATGTGCTCCAAAAACGGCACTATAGACACTTACAGGAGTGTGTTAAGAGCACCATGGATCCATTCTTGGCTCCAACACAGGAGTAGGGATCTTAATTGGATTGAGGGCATTAAGCTGCTTAGTAAACTCCTAATGCACTCTATCCACTGCTAAGCCCCTTGTGACCCTGCTGACAAAACTCTGCCCTCAGAATGTCCAGACTCCTCCAAAGGATGACCAGCAGCACGGCAAGAGCAGGCAGTGCAAACTCTCTTGTTGTGCAAGCATCTGCACTGCAGGAAAGCAGCAGCCAAAAATAGCAAGCGGTGCCGCTGAGTAAACACAGCTATAGTGCCAGAGAAGTTCACTATTTCACACCCATGATTCATTGATTTTGTAAAGCTCTACTCACTTAAAAACAAAGGCAGTTTATAATAGCATTGTCTGAATAAAGACTATTTGAATTTACACTACAGAGCCTGGCATGGTCATTTCTGTTGGAGTACAAGTATTTGGATCTCACGCTTTCAGGGTTAGCCACCCTCTGTTTCACCCCTCTGGGTATACACTTAAGCACACATATAGTGTTGGAGCAGTTCAAGGAGCTTATGTCTGTGCGATCATGCAGGTGTAGACGGTAAACCACTGAAACAGCTAAACTTTTAAGGTGGAAACCATTACAGCTACAAAAATCGGCAGACCGCTGCAGTGGTCCCATTGTACACTGGCACTGTTTCTCCCAGTGTTTCACCCACACCACAAAACAACTCTGACTCAGAGTTGCTTATTTTAATATGTGGGGTAGTGGGGAGGGCACAGAAAACCGTTGGTTTTCAGACAGCACACTGCTGACTGTCGGCATTGTGCCTGTCGCCATAATGGACTTTGATGACTTTGTTGTTGAACTGGCTTGGTGGAAGCGGTGCAGCCACACCTGTCCCAGAGAAAGAATTAACAGTGCACCTTCAGAGTGGAGTTAGGCTGAAGCTTCCCTTACTTTCATTTGGTGCATTTTCTTTGAAGTCCATATATAGAGCTGATAAGCTTTTAATCGAAAAATTATGAAATGGATTGGGGAGAATGACAAGGGACAAAACAGCACAATCTACTAATCCGGATACAACATGCTTCAGTTTGGAAACATGTTTCACCTTGCATGAAAGGAGGCAACAGGCACATCAACAAATAACAGACATAAGGAGTCAAGCCAGAGACGCAGCAGATACCGGAGAGGTAAACATTAAAAAGTTTTTTTTAACCTTGAGAAACTGCTTATAAATGAACTAAATTACAAATTGATAAAATGCCAAGTAACAATCCTTTGCAAGGAATTTGAAGTACTCATGATTGTTTTTCACTGATCTTTTGTATGATTTCATTATTTCACACACGATTAACTGAATTATTTTCTAAAGCTCTACTCACTTAATCAATGATATGTGAGTGCAGTATTCTGACATGATCAGTGGGGATGATATAAGGTGTCATATGTTTCCATGTACTTGCCCCCTTAGGAAGCCTTGTTGATAGTCGAAGCACTGGAGTATTGTTCCACCGTAGTTAAAGACAAAGGCTGTTTATAATGGCACTGTCTGAATAAAGACTATTTGAATTTACAATACAGAACACAATGTGATCATTTCTATTGGAGTGCAACTATTTGGATCTCATGCTTTCAGGATTGCCTGCTTTCTGTTGCACCCCTCTGGGCATACACTGAAGCACGCGAACAGCATTGGACCAATGTCATGGTGTGTGGTTGTGGGTGTGTGTGCATGTGCTGGCTGCCACCGGGTGTGTTGAATGGGTGGCTGCCACTGTGCATATTGAGTGCCTGTGTGTGTGTGGACTGGCTGTCTGTCAGGGTAGATATGGAGTGACTGTGTGTGTGGAGTGGCTGGCTGCTACTGTGCATTTGGAGTGGCTCTGTGTGGAGTGCCTGGCTGCCACTGTACATATGAAGTGGCAGTGTGTGGAGTGGCAAGCTGCCACTGTGAACATGGAGTGGCTGTTTGTGGAGTGGCTGACTGCCACTGTGACTTATGGAGCGGGTGGGCGTGGAGTGGCAGGCTGCACTGAGCATATAGAGTGGGTGAGTATGGAGGGGCTGACTGCTACTGTGCATATTGAGACAGTGTGTGTGGAGTGGCTGACTGCCACACTGCATATGGACTGGCTGTGTGTGGAGTGGCTGACTGCTACTATTCATATGGCATGGCTGGCTTCCACTGTTCTAATGGAATGGCTGTGTGTGTGGAGCGGCTGGCTGTCACTGTGCATATGGAGTGGCTGTGTGTATGGCGTGACTGCCTGCCACTGTGCATATGGAGTGGCTGTGTGTGTGGAGTGAGTGGCTGATACTGTGCATATGGAGTGACTGTACTGTATGTGTGGAGTTGGTGGCTGCCACTGTGCATATTCAGTGACTGAGTGGAGTGGCTGACTGCCACTGTCCATATGGATTGGCTGTGTGTGGAGTGACTGGCTGCCACTGTGCATATGGAGTGACTGTGTGTGTGTGTGTGTGTGTGTGTGTGTGTGTGTGTGTGGAGTGACTGGCTGCCACTGTGCATATGGAGTGGGTGTGTGTGGAGTGGCTGGCCGTCACTGTGAATATGGAATGACTGTGTGTGGAAGGGCTGGTTGCCACTGTGCTTAAGAAGTGGCTGTGCACATGCAGTGGCAAGCTGAGACTGTGCATCTCGAGTTGCTGTATGCATGCAGTGGCTGGCTACAACTGTGCATTTGGAGTGACTGTGAGGGTGTGTGGAGTGACTGGCTGCCACTGTGCATATCAAGTGGCTGTGTATGAATTGGCTGACTGCCACTGTGCATATGGAGTGGCTGGCTGCCACTTTGCATATCGAGTGGCTTTGTGCATGCAGCTGCTGGCTGACACTGTGCATATGCAGTGACTTCATGTGTGTGGAGAGGCTGCCTTCCACTGTGCATGTGGAGTGACTGCATGGGTGTGAAGTGGCTGGCTGCCACTGTGCACATGGAGTGACTGTGTGTTGCGTGGCTGGCTGCCACTGTGTATATGGAGTGGTTGGCTGCCACTGTGCACATGGAGTGACTGGATCTGTGGAGAGACTGCCTGCCACTGTGCATGTGGAGAAGCTGTGTGTATGGAGTGACTGGCTGCCACTGTGCATTTGGAGTGGCAGACTGCCACTGTGCATGTGGAGTGGCTGTGTGTGGAGTGGCTGGCTGCTACTGTGCATATTCAGTGACTGTGAGTGGAGTGGCTGACTGCCACTGTCCATATGGATTGGCTGTGTGTGGAGTGACTGGCTGCCACTGTGCATATGGAGAAGGTGTGTGTGGCATGGCCGGCTGTCACTGTAAATATGGAATAACTGTGTGTGGAGGGGCTGGCTGCCACTGTGCTTAAGAAGTGGCTGTGTGCATGCAGTGGTAAGCTGAGACTGTGCATCTCGGGTGGCTGGGTGCATGCAGTGGCTGGCTACAACTGTGCATTTGGAGTGACTGTGTGTGTGTGTGTGTGTGTGTGTGTGTGTGTGGAGTGGAAGGCTGCCACTGTGCATATTGAATTGTTGTGCATGGCTTGGCTGACTGCCACTGTGCATATGGAGTGACTAGCTGCCACTGTGCATATCGCTGCTGGCTGACACTGTACACATGGAGTGACTGCATGTGTGTGGAGTGGCTGGCTGCCACTCTGCTAATGGAGTGACTGTGTGTGGAGTTGCAGGCTGCCGCTGTGCACATAGAGTGACTGTGTGTTGCGTGGCTGGCTGACACTGTGTATGGAGTGGTTGGCTGCCACTGTGCACATGGAGTGACTGGATTTGTAGAGAGGCTGCTTGCCACTGTGCATGTGGAGTAGCTGTGTGTATGGAGTGTCTGGCTGCCACTGTGCATTTGGAGTGGCAAGCTGCCACTGTGCATGTGGAGTGGCTGTGTGTGGAGTGCCTGGCTGCCACTGTGCATATGGAGTGGCTGTTTGTGTGCAGTGGCTGCCTGCCACTGTGCATATGGAGTAGCTGTGTGTATGGGGTGTATGGCTGCCACTGTGCATCTGGAGTTTCTATGTCTGGAGTGGCTGGCTGCCACTTTGCATATGGAGTGATTTGCAGCCACCGTGCATATGAAACAGCTGTGTGTGGCATGGCTGGCTGCAACTGTGCATATGGACTGGCTGCCACTGGGTATGGAGTGGGAGGTGTGTGGAGTGGCTAGCTGCCACTATGTACATGGAGTGGCTGTGTGCATGCAGTGGCTGGCTACCACTGTACATATGAAGTGACTGTTTGTGTTTAGTGACTGGCCGCCACTGTGCACATGGAGTGGCTGTGTATGGATTGGCTGACTTCCACTCTGCATATGGAGTGGCTGGCTGCCACTGTGTATATGTAGTGGCTTTGTGCGTGCAGTTGCTGCCTGCCACTGTGCAAGTAGAGTGACTGTGTGTGTGTGTGTGTAGTGGCTGGCTACCACTGAGCATATGGAGTGACTGCGTGTGTGTGGAGTGACTGGCTGCCACTGTGTATTTGGAGTGACTGTGAGTTGAGTGGCAAGCTGCCTCTGTGCATATATAGTAACTGAGTGTAGAATGACTGGCTGCCACTGTGCATATGGAGTGGTTGGCTGCCACTGTGCACATGGAGTAACTGTATGTGTGGAGAGGCTGCCTACCACTGTGCACATGAAGTGGCTGTGTGTATGGAGTTTATGGCTGCCACTGTGCATATGGAGTGATTGGCTGCCACCATGCATTCGGAGTGACTGTGTGTGACGTGGCTAGCTGCCACTGCACATACGGAGTTGCTGTTTTTGCGTAGTGGCTGTCTGCCACTGTGCATATGGAGTGGCTGTGTGTGTGAGGTGACTGGGTGCCACTGTGCATATGGAGTGGCTGTGTGCATGCAGTGGCTGGCTGCCACTTTGCATATGGAGTGGCTGTGTGCATGCAGTGACTGGCTGCCACTGTGCATATGGAGTGAATGTGTGTGGAGTGGCTGGCTACCATTGTGCATATGGAGTTGCTGTGTGTGGATTTGCTGGTTGCCACTGTGTATATGGAGTGGTTTGGTGCCACTGTGGACGTGAAGTGACTGTGTGTGTGGAGTGGCTGCCTGCCACTGTGCATATGGAGTAGTTGTGTGTATGGAGTGTCTAGCTGCCACTGTGCATATGGAGTGGCTAACTGCCACTGTGCATTTGGAGTGGCTCTGTGTTGAGTGGCTAGCTGCCACTGTGCATATGGAGTGGCTGTGTTTGGAGTGGCATTGTACAACCATGCATATGGAATGGTTGTGTGTGGATTGGCTGTGTGCATGTAGTGGCTGGCTGCCGCTGTGCATATGGAGTGGCTGTGTGTATAGAATGGCTGGTGTCCACTGTGCATATGGGAAGACTGGCTGCCACAGTGCATATGGGTGGATGTTTGTTGAGTGGCTGGCTGCCACTGTGCATATGGAGTGGCTGTGTGCATGCAGTGGCTGGCTGCCACTGTATATATGGAGTGACTGTGTGTGTTGAGTGGCTGGCTGCCACTGTGCATATGGAGTTGCTATGTGGGGATTGACTGGCTGCCGCCATGTATATGGAGTGGCTGGCTGCCACTGTGCATATGGAGTGGCTGTGTGCATGCAGTTGCTGGCTGCCACTATGCGTATGGAGTGACTGTGTGTGGAGTGGCAGGCAGCCACTGTGCATTTGGAATGACTGTTTGTGGAGTGGCTGGCTGCCACTGTGCATATGGAGTGGTTGGCTGCCACTGTGCATATGGAGTAGCTTTGTGTATGGAGTGTCTGGCTGCCACTGTGCACATGGAGTTCCTGGCTGCCACTGTGCATATGGAGTGGCTGTGCGTGGAGTGGCTGACTGCCACTGTGCACATGGTGTGATTGGCTGCCACCATGCATGTGGAGCAGCTATGTGTGAAGTAGCTGGCTGCAACTGTGCATATGGTATATGAAGTGGCTGTTAGTGTGGAGTGGCTGGCTGGCACTGTGCATATGGGGTGACTGGCTGCCATTGTGCATATGGAGTGACTGACTGCTGCTGTGTCTGTGGTCTGGCTTGCTGCCACTGTTCATGTGGAGTGGCTGGCTGCATGTCCGTTGGTTCCAACAACCACCCCCACTTTCCAAACATACAGACAAGGGTAGGGAAAGGGGATATGCACATTCATTTTTCTCCATTTGCTGGCTCCCACAATCCTACAGGCACTAGTGATAAATGAACCTGGTCACGGCGGCGTACCCAATGCATAGCTCATCAAACCATATTGGAGAGTTGGTTCTTTTCATATTTGGCTACAAGATCAAATTGCACCAAAACAGAGGTAGGAGTTACAACTCACGAAAAGGAGCCAACAACAATGCAGAAATCAAGAGCAAAGAAAAGAAGGCATGGCCTGCCCACCAGCCTAACACTCTATCGTTTTCTTAATTTGCTATACTGAACAGTTTCAAATCACTCAGAAAATTCTTATATATTAACTATAACTATTTCAATAATTACTTTAAAATACTCTTAAATATTAGCTTTAAAACCTTTAATAGCAACTCTAAAATTACTGTAAGAATTCAAACAATGGTACACAACCTGTGTTCATGAGCACACATTAGGCATCATAAATAATCTTGCCAGACATTCTGGAATAAGAAGAAATGTGATAATGAAGAAATGTGTGAGCTTTGATTGGCCATCTTGGTGAACAGAAAATTGTCAAGGGCAAAGGAGTTGAACATGCTGGGTGATGATGAACAACAGGGAACGACCCATGCAAAGATTTGTAATTCCATGGGTAAGTCGAGGAAGTTGAGGAGCCTCTGGGCCATTACCGTGGGAAAGAACTTGCAGAACCTGATGAATCTGTGCAGCTTGAATCTGAAGAGCTAGAGCTGTCACCATGGACCTCAGGAAAAGAACCTAGAAAATCTGAAGCATCTGAAGCAGCTCTGGTCTGTCACTGTAGGCCTCCTGAAAGGCCCAAAAGAATGTGTAAGGAAAGAAAACCTCCACCCCACTTATCATTGGATCCTTATCTGTGAATTGGGTCACTTGTGTAAGCTTTCTAGTTCACTTTTGGGAGGGGTTGGCCTGGAGAAAAGAAAGCAAGTGATGCAGGTGATTCCTTAGTTAGTTAAAGAGCTGAGAAAACAAAAATAGCAGACAGGAAAGTGTTACTCATTTTAAGAAGTAAGTCAGCTGCAACATTTATTTCTGTAATATTTTTTTCATTTCCCATTAGCTCATTAGAAAGTTTTCTACGTGACAGTATTATGCTGGATGTGTGCACTAGCACTCCACCTGGCAACTAACATGTCAGTTCTGTTTTTCCCACTGCATCATCAGTACTGACCTCACTGACTGTGACATCACAGGTGACTGACCTGGCAGCTATTGAGTGGCTCTTGCTGTGCAGCTGTGATGCCACAGTCAGTGAGGGTAATGCTGATGATGTAATGAGAGGAACAGAGCTAGATATGTCTGCTGCCAGGCAGAGTGCTGTTTCACACTTCACACCTACTAACATTAGGTAACAAATCTTCTAATTATTGAAAAAGGGAATAGAAAAAGTACCTGAGATATAAAAGGTAATAGTCAGCTGCTTTTATAGGAAAACAGTCATAATCAGACTCTCCCCACCCCAAAGTTTTACCCTCTGATTAGACATTTTATAATGAAAACACCTTTTTTCAGGTGTTTTAACTTACTTTATTTTACTGTTGAAAAGTCTGGGATTTCTCAAAATGGCAGGTGCCAAGTGGTTCCATTTCAAGTGAAAATGTGGCACCACACCACTCGCTTCACTACACTTGTGAAATGCCTAATCGGGGAGGGGGTAAGGCTTTGAGGGGGTGGGGACAGTCCGATCATGGCTGCTTTCCTTAAAAACTAATATTAGTTTTAGGACATACACCATATGTTTAACACTAATCCTATCTAATAACCGGTACTTGACTTTTCAGTATGGACGTCCACAGTTCTAGCATGCAGGAGCTCATGATGTGGAGATGTTTCACTGTATCCGAATCATGCAGTAATATTATACTTTGGCATGCAGATGTCAGTTGGCATAAATTTATTTATTTGAATTTTGATCATCAGGTAGGCCCACTGAGACAAAGGAGTCCCTTTTTCTCAGGGGCGACCCAGAGATTAGTTATATACAGTAGGAGAATGATTATGACATACATATTGATATATATCATATACAAATCCAACATGATAGACCGTAGCAAATCAGTTACTAATAGTGGTTACATTTATTACATAAACAACCAAAAGTACAGCAGATACAGACAACAATGAAGGTAAAAATATGGTCTGCATGGGTAGTTAACCAAGCAAGTTACCATAAAGTGCTCAGTATATGAAAGGTTATTCAGTCTTCTCAAATGGCATTTAGTGGTAACAGTTACAAGTGGGTGCAAACCAGAGATGGGTATTGAGCCTCTTTTTGAACTGAGTCAAAGAGGGACAAGCAAGGACCTCTGTGGGTGCAAGGCATTCCACAGATGAGGAGTGGTGAAGGAGAAGTATCTCCTTCCTACTGCACACCACACTCTGGGGATCTCTAACATTGGGAGGACTGCAGGTCTCAGGGGCAATGGAACTGCTTACGTTGAAGTACTATATACCAGTAAGACTGGGTAGAGAGAGGGGTTGCAATAACTTAAAAGTCAGGCAGTACAGGGGATAATGCATTCTGTTTTCAAAGGATGGCCACCCTAAGCCTGCAATAACTGAACAGTGGTGGGCTCTGGCATGGGCATTGATTGCAAAATGCCCTATCCTGTGATACAGCTATTTTGAGTCTAGAGAGGATAGATTCATGAGCCAATTGTAGCACTGGGGCAGCATAATACAGAAGGGGTAAGACAGCACTGCTGGCAACGGCTAGTCGGGCTTCTCTTGAGAGGAAATCAGAGAGTTGGTAAAGTAGTCCAACTTTTAGATTTAGAGTTTTAATCAAGGCACCCCCATGAGGTTCAAAGGTCATTGTTTAGTCCAGCACCACTCCGAGGTATATAAGGGATTGAGCCACATCTAAGCTGACACCTGAGTGGGTCATAATTTTAAGTAGGGGATTGTCTGTCTGGGCCAAGATTTATTAGCATTTGTTTTTTTGGCATTAAGAACTAACTTACTATCCAGAAACCATCTTTCTAGAGTGAGGAAGTCATTTTCCAGGTGAGAATTGATCCAGTGTGGATCAGCAGAGGAGCTACAGATTATGGCATCATCGGTATATAACTGCACTGATGCACCACCACATTTAAGGGGTAGGTCGTTAATGTACAGTGAGAAGAGAAGGGGACTGAGTATAGACCCTTGAGGTACACTGTCAGTGATCTGCCTATGGGTAGAGACACTTCCAAGCTACTTGTCACCCTGTTCCCTCCCATTTCAAGTAACTCTGGAACCAGTGGAAGGCAGGATTTGACACATCCAGTAGTCTGACGTCCTGGGCTACAAGTGTTATCATGAGGACAAGCATTTTTGCAGCAGCAGGCTGTCCCACAGATAACCAACTCAGTGCTGCCAAGGTAGTGTTTTTTTGTGTGTGTGTTTTTTTCTTTAAACTTGCAGCACAGTGCAGGTCCTGTCCCAACCACTAAGGTGCCGACCGGCACACCACATTGGCTCTGCTTCTTCATCCTGCTCTGGCTGGTGGTCACATGATGGTGAGAACACACTGAAGCAGCTCCATGCGGGATCTAGAGGACAGCCATGGTTCACGTCTTGAGCAAGTACCACAGTCGGCTGCATGGACTGAAGGACCCTCCCCACCCATCACAGCAACACTAGCACAACATCTTCAGCAGGACTGACAGGTGAGTCAGCCGAGAGGAACTAGAAGACTACTTGTCAGTCCTTACAACTGGCCGTGGTAGTGGTGGGGGGGGGGTGGAAGAAGGACAGATGCTGGTGGTCCTGAAGAAGTGCCATTTCACTCTTCAGTTTGGCAGTGGACAGTTGTTCCTTTCACTGTGGGCAAGTGATCTTTAGGCCAGGGTACCATTAGGATGCCAAGAAGGTGGCAGCAAAGGAAACAAAATATATAAATTGAGAGGGGGAACAGAAAGGAAAAAGCATTTTCCTAAGTGGAAAGGATTGAAGTGGGGGGATCAGAGATCATTGATATTGCGAACCAGAATGCAACTGGAAAGGACTGAAGTCGGGGGGGGGGAGTTGGAGATCATGGGATTGGGAACAACACACAGCAAACAGTAAACCAAAAAAAGCATTCAGAATTAGTTAAAAATAAGAAAGTAAAAAAAAATTTAAAAAGAAAGAAACCTGAAGTCAGTTAGGGGTGATTGAGATTGTGGAAAAGAAAGGTGGATGTACATGCCAGGAACAGTTGATGTAGAACAAATACACTAGCAAAAAGAAAAAAATATGCATAATGGGTTTACAATACAAAGGGAAAAGAACAGAAGCCAGTGAGGGGTGGGGTGAGATCGTGAGGTAGCAAATACAACACATACCAGGGTCAGACTAATTGGTGTGTAACCCCTAGGTAGTGCTATCTCAAGGGCTACTACCCCTACCTGCTTTGCTAGTAGCAGGTTAAGGGGCCTGGGTACTGAAATTAACCCTCTTTAGAATCCCTTCAGAGCTACCCTCTCTTACAGGACAGGAGTCCTGACTCCTTGATCTTCCCATCTCACATGAGGAGGTGAGTTCAGCCATCCAGGACTTGAAGTTGGGGAAGTCTCCTGGTACAGATGGCTACACAGCTGATTTCTACCAGGCTCTTACCCCTATCATCTCTCCTCTCCTCTTCTAACCAAGGAATTTAAGGAGATAGAGCTCAAAGGGTCACTTCCCCACACAATGCGAGAAGCCACTATTGTCATAATTCCCAAAAAAGGTAAAGATTCCACAAACCCAGGGAACTATCATCTGATTTCACTCATCAACCTGGACAGTAAATTGTATGCCAAGATTCTGGCATCCAGACTCTCCCCCTAACTCCCTGGACTTATACATCCCTCACAAGCAAGCTTTATCCCTGGTAGACATAGTTTGGACCACCTAAGGACCCTCATGAATCTCTTGTACTTCTCTAGATCTCTCTCCTCTCCAGCCACTGCCATAGCAGTAGATTTCGAGAAGGCATTCGACTCTCTTGAGTGGGGCTACTTTTACCTAGTCCTTCAATATTTTGGAGTAGGAGAAATAATTTTGTCCAGGATACAAGCCATTTACAAGCTACCCTCAGCCAGAGTAAATGCAAATTCGGTACTCTCCCCCCAATTTCCACTAGAACGTGGACAATACAGGGCTGCCCTCTTTCTCTTTTGTTTGTCCTAACCGTTGAACCTCTGGCCTGTGCCATTCGAGACCACCCTGACATAGTTAGCCTCACAGTGGGTAACACTACATATACAAATCTTATGTATGCTGACAACCTTCTTCTTCCTCTAGCTGACACCCAACGCTCCATACCTCCTTTAATATGCCTCTTAGATTCCTTTTACACTTATTCTGGTCTAAAACTGAACCAGACCAAGACCAAACTACTGCCCCTTAACAAGTACTGCACCCAACAGATGGCAGACAGAACTGATCTTCTATGAGCCCTGAAAGGGATTACCTACTTAGGGATAGTGCTGTCTCCCTCTGTTGACACAATATGGCAAAGTAACATACATCCTCTCCTTTCTTTCTTCAAAACAGAATTTGGCGGATGGAAACTCCTTAAACTTACCCTGGCAGGCAAGATAGCGGCCATTAAAATGGTCATAGCCCCAAAACTCTTTTATTTACTCATGCATATCCCCATCCCCCTCCCTAAATGCTGGTACATGGTCATTGACAAACAAATAGGAGACCTTCTCTGGGATGGCACCAAGTCCAGATACAGTCGCTCTAAGCTCAGGTCCCACTGGCAACATGGGGGCTGGAACCTTCCTTGGCTGGAAGGGTACTGCCAGGCCTTCCTTCTGGCTCAGACGGTTAAATGGATGCACCCTCCCTCTTCCATTTCTCTTCAGTGGTTTCAAATTGAATTAGACATCTCAGGGACTCACCACCCCTCTTCACTACTTTTTGCAGCCCCCAACAGCAAATCCAGACCCCCCCCCAACAGATCTGACCAGGACCTTACCTCACCCACGATAGAGGCCTCCAGATCCAACTGGTATGCCACACACTGGAGGTTGAAGATGGACCACATCCCTACCCTGCTCATCCCCCTCTGGCAGAATCCTTCCATTATGATTGGGGGATACTGGCTATGGTGGAAAGCCTGGGCCAAGCTGTGGGTTTCAACTATTGGAGATTTAACAGACCCCATCAATAAAACCTTACACACATTTAAATTCCTCAGACAAAAGTGAGGTATCCCCCAGTCTGATTTCTGGAGGTACTTACTGCTCAGAGAATCCTTACGACACATCCTGAATCCCCTTCCGACACAAGGTACTCCATCAGTCTTGCAATTCTGGATCCAACATCTGAAATGTCTGGCTGGCCGTATCTATGCCAGACTTCAAGATTCTTTACCCCCCAATCAGAGGAAGCTAAACTCAAGAGGGAAACAATGTTACAGCTCCCTATTTCCACTGAGGCCTGGGACCAAGTCTGGACAGACACACATAATTGGCTGAAAGATGTTCGATCAAGATTAATACAAAACAAAATAACCCAGTCATGGTACAGAACTCCCATGATCCTCCATAAAGCTAAACTCCTCAACTCAGACAATTGCTGGACATTCCAAGCTCCTAAGGGTGATTTGATGCACATGCTGTGGTCCTGCTCTTGAATGCGGCCATTATGGCATTCAATACAAGATGTGGCCTCTAAAGTACTAAAACGTCAGATAACCTTTTGCCCTCTTTTTTTATCTCCTGGGCATCACCACTGACCTCCCCACACCATCCCTCCTGGAATACAAGTGGCTTGCTCTCCTGACTATGCAGGCCAAGAAAGCCGTGCTCTGTAACTGGAGATCAACACTGGTACCTACAATCTCTGAAGTGCTGGCCTCCCTTTCATCTCTGGCCAAACTAGACAGAATCTCCCACCTTCAAACTTATCAAATCTCTAAATTTAGACTCTGCTGGGCCCCCTACTTCAGCTATATTCACCCCAATCTGGCATTGGATGACTACGTCTTCACCCTGTTAGATGTAGCCAGGTCAGTATTCTGGTATTCTACGAGCAAGCTGGACAAGGCTTATAGGGCATCCACCCGCCTTATTTACTCAATACTAATTTTAGTAACCCTTCTTTTATCTCCCTTAATCACAAAACCCCCCCAGCTCGCCCGTAGTCTTTTTTTTTTTTTTTACAATATACAATTACTTGTTCTAGATTGTTGTACCCTTACTACAATTGAATTCCATGTCAAGAACCTGAGTCTTTGGGATTGTTTGTCTCTCTGTTTTTGACCTAGACTAAGACCGGATTTTGCAGAGCATATACACACTCGTAGTTCTACTCCTCTCATGAAGCCGTGAAAAGTGACTTGAGTGACTTGCATAGACACAGAAGATATGTCTGGTGTGCTTATGTCCTGCAAAACCTATCTGGAAACCCTGGTCTCTGGTGAGTACACTTGCAATTACTTGACCCGGATATGATTAGAATGCTTTGGGGCCCTCTTATCTACACAGACCTTCACACAATAATTTCTTTCCCCTTACTCCTACCACCCTCCACGTAGATGTAGACAGGTCAAAAAGACAGATGCTATACCCTTCACGCTGGTCAAGCCTAGAAAGTATGTTAATCTTATTTGGACTCACCTGTATACATGTAAGAATGCAACCTGTTGATCCTTTCCTTTCTCCCTTCCCCTTCCCGGAATAAATTTTTGGTCCCCCCCTCCCCACTTTACCCTCTCCCACCGGTTTTATTTTATGATAATTGCTTTCAAGTATCTGTACATTGATTCATATTTACAGGCCTCGGCCTTACTGATGTAAGTTTTGTTCTATTTTCCTTCTTGAAAAACCAATAAAAAATTACAACACAATACTGATTCATGTTATAACTTCCTGTACATTAAACAATGTAGGAGGGGGCCCTTCCCTATCAGCTAACTAGGGGCTGGATGGGGCTGGGGCACCATACTGAGACCGAAGAACAATCAACCTGGAATTGGCCATTAAGCTCAGTTTGGGTAGTAAGCTCTGAGAAATATAAACACCTTTGTGAACCACACTGAGAGGCAAATCCACTGGCCTCCCAGGAGAATCATAACTGAAGCACAATACTGGCTTGACAGCTCTGCCAGTCTTTCTGGAGGAAACAGCCGCAGTCTCTGTACTTTCAGTACTAACTTTGGAGCTTTCGTAAGTTGTGAGGGGTGTCTCTGCACGGATGGGAATGTCCAAACTGGGAGCACTGTCAGCTCCTTGTTCTGTAGGCTCTGTCTCCACAACACTTGGCTCATTTAGAGAAGGTTCTGGCACAATTAGGCTTTGTGGCACTGAAGGGGGCTGTCAGCACTCTCTTATTGTTGTTTAAGTTCTGGTGTGTCACCATAGAGACTCAGACAATCAGCCCCTTCTTTGGGCAAGTCACACAGTCCCACAAAACACAGGAAGTCCGCAGCCTCAGATGTAATACTTTGCACTTCACTTTCAGGGAGCATTGGCTCCAAGGATGAAGCTGGGAAGTTAGGCAGTCCAGAAGGCCCAGTTTCTTCCCCACGATTCTGCATAGGATTTCCACGAAACAACTGACTCAGTTCATAGGAGGGATAATAGGCATTACCATAGTCACTTTCATCAGAGGTGGACTGACAGTCACTATCATTCTTGGCCTGCTGCAGGGGGAAACCTTAAATTTGTAACTACCGGGTAGGTTTACTCTGTCTCTTTTTAGCAGCAGCATGAGTCACCAGCACAGGGGAGGCAATGTCTGCTGGCTCAGCTTCAATAAGAACTTGGCCAATAGGCAGCAAGTGGTTACAGTGCATGGTCTTGACAGCTTTGGAGTTATTTTCTGGGTGTACCTTGTACACTAGTAGATCATCCAACTTTCCAATTACTACATCAGGAAGATGGTGCCACCTATCAGCAATTTTGTGCTTGCCAAGTAGTCCCAAATTATGTAACAACACACGGTCTCCGAGCCGTAGCTCTTGAGCCTTTACTTTCTTATCGTGCCTCTCTTTCTTGGCAAGATTTCTCTTGGTGGCCATTGTGTGGGCCAGTTGATATGCATGGTTTAATTGAGCTTTCAGTTTCTGTACATACTGCAGGTAGTTTTCGGCTCAGACTCCATCTGGAGAGACTCCAAAGCAGACATCAACTGGCAGTCGGGCCTCCCTCCCAAACATGAGGTGGTAGGGGGAGAACCCAGTAGCAGCATTTTTGGTGCAATTGTATGTGTGTACCAAGGTGCTAATCTGCTGGCTCCACTTATGCTTGTCTTTTGGATGGAGTTTGCCCAGCATGTCTAGAAGGGTGTGATTAAAATGTTCTGGTTAAGGGTCCCCCTGCGGGTGATAAGGGGTGGTTCTTGACTTCCGCACCCCCCACAGAGAGAACATTTCTTTGATTAGCCTGCTTTCAAAGTCTCTGCCTTGGTCAGAGTGGATCCGCTGGGGGTACCATAGTGAATAAAGAATTTTTCCACTAGTATCTTGGCCACGGTAGAGGCTTTTCGATCTTTACTTGGAAAAGCTTGAGCATACTGTGTGAAATGATCCATAACCACTAACACATTGCCAATATTCCATTGATCAGGTTCTAAACACAAAAAATCTAAGCAGACCAGTTCCATGGGGGTGTTGGCAGTGATACTGACAAGGGGGGGGAACCCTCTGAGGCAGGGCTTTTCTTTGGAGGCAATGACTACAGGTCTTTACATGGTGCTCAACATTAGCCCCTATCTTGGGCCAGTAGAATAGAGATCATTCCAGGTCAAGAGTCCTGTCAATACCAAGGTGCCCCATGTGATTGTAGAGGAACCTCAGTACCAAGTGTTTAAAGGCCGTCTGCAGGACCAATTGTTGCTTGTCTACTTGACCACTATGATCCACTGTCTCTCTGTATAACAACTGATTGAGTAACTTCAACCTGGGGCCTTCTTTAAACAAAAGGGCAGTTCGCAAGTCAGAGGAACGCAACTTAGACACATTTTTCCCCACATGCAGGGCATCAAGTACGAGTTGAATCATAGGATCTTGGGATTGAGCCCAATGAATACTGTCATTGTCAAGTTGAGGTAGTGTACTAATATCTAGAACAGAGAAATGGCAATAGGTAGCTGGTATGCAGGTATCAGGAGGGCCCAAGCAATCTACTAGACAGTCCACTGTGTCCCCTGACATCTGTTCATCTCTGTCAAACTTTTGGCACAATGCTCGGATGTCAGGTTCAGACAGCCTGACCAATCACTCTTGGAAGCGGGCCTTCATGACAGGGCATCAGCATCAATATGGTTCAGTCCCAGTCTGTATTTAACAGCAAAATCATAGGTTGATAAGGCAAATAGCTACCGGTGCCCAGTGGCGTTTAACTTAGCTGAAGTCTGTACACAGGTCAATGGGTTATTGTCAGTCTTCACCAATATCTTTGCCCCATAGAGGTACTCATGAAACTGATCAACAATGGCCCATTTTAGTGCAAGGAACTCCAGCTTGTGCACAGGATAGTTTGCTCCAACGGGGTCAAACTCCTGCTGGTGAAAGTGACCAGTCCCAAACCATTCTTATGGTCTTGATACAGCACAGCTCCTAGGCCCTGCAGGCTAGCGTCTGTATGCAGCACATAGGGCTTGGTAGGGTCAGCATAGGTGAGGATGGGTGCATGGGTGAGCTGGTATATGACTTCGTGGAAGGCTGCTTCACATTCGGGTGTCCGGCAGGGCCCAAAAGGTTCACCTGTGCAGAAGTACACTTTTTATGGCTCTTTGACTGCCCCTTTCTTGCATTTACAGTTGGTAGAGGGGTAACCCTGGGTAAGATTCAGGAGTGGGTGAATCACCTTTGAATAGTCTTTCATGAACCTGTGGTAGTAGCCACAGAACCCCAGAAATCGTTGTAGTTCTTTCAAGTTATGGGGCTGGGGTCAAGTAGTCAGTGATTCAGCCTTACTGAGGTCGGTCTCTATTCCTTCTGCAGATACTGTGTGCCCCACATACTTCACGGAGGTTTGAAAAAAACTGGCACTTGTCAATGGACAGCTTGAGGCCGAAGTCTTCTAATCAGTTCAGCACTTTAAACAGTCGGGTCTCATGCTCATCTAATGTGTGTCTGAACACAATGACATCATCTAGGTACACTAGACATTCCAGCAAGTTCATATCTCCCATCGCACATTCCATCAGTCACTGAAATGCGGCCGGGGTGCCCGAAATCCTCTGGGGCATTCTCAGGAATTTGTAGAACCCCAAAGGACAGATGAATGCTGTTTTCTCATGGTTCTCTGGGGCCATCGGAATCTGGTAATATCTGCTGCGAAGGTCCAATACCGAGAACCATTTGCTCCCATTCAAGCAATCCAGGGCATCTTGTATACGGGGCATGGTGTACTGATCTGGGATGGTCCACCGGTTCAGGGTTCGATAATTAACACACATCCTCCTCACAGACCCATTCTTCTTAGGCACAACCACAATGGGAGAGGCATATTGGCTCTTTGATTCTTGCATAACGCCAGCAGCGAGCATTTCCTGCAAGTGCCTCCTAACATCATCTATGTCCGCTGGGGCGAGGCATCAGGATCTCTCTCGAAATGGCCGGTCATCATGCAGGCGTATGTGATACTCTGCACCCTGGACACACCCCATGTCCCATTCTTTTAATAAAAACACTTGGTCTCTTTGGGCAAGTTTCTTGCTAATTCTAGCCTTTCATTCAGCTGGCAACGGGGAATCACCAAAGTCGAATAAGTCCGGGGTCACTCTTTCCTTTTCACCAGAGTACTTGTTGCTGGGTAATACGGCAGTGTCTGTGCAGTGTACTCTAGCTAGGGTGCACCCTCTGTTCAACTGGACCTCCCAATCTGACATTCTGAATCTGGACCATCACTCATCATGCACAGGCATGGGCACAGGCAGGAAAAAATGCTGGGTTTAACCAATAATCCCTCTGGCAACTTTCCATCTCCCAGTGCATCCAACATTAATATTTTATTTTTCACTTCCTTTCTAATGTGAACCTCTCCCTGAGTGGTGTACTGAGCATTGGGAGGGAGTACCAGAGAATCAGGATCTTTCTTCCACACTATCAGAATTCAAGAATGCATGGGACAGGCATAACACAATTCTAGTGGGAGGGTAGGAGGAAGTAAGCTGTTGATTAACTACAGTCTGCAGCTTATCCATCAGGTAGGGAAATGGGCAGATTTGGTGGACCGAGCAGTCCTTATCTGCCATCAGATTCTATGTTTCTATGTTTTTATCCCTACCGGCTCATCTCCGCCAGCTTTGGTAGTCCATTTTTGCAGATCATAGGCTCTCTTTATCAGGGCTGGGATTCCCAGTGCCCGCCTAGTCCATTTCCCTTGTTTTTCATGACACAACTGCACTAGTCTTCCAAGCGTGGGCAATGGTTCCAATGAGCAAGGGAATCCCAGCATACAATACCATAGGAGGGCACATCAGGGCTAGTGTCTCTACTTGTTCATCTACACCAGTTACAGTCAGAGGGAAAGACAACCAGAGCCGGACATATCCTAGGTAGGGATAAGACTTGTCGCTCATGCCCCACACATGCAAACCTTCCAGAGATTGTAGTGGCACATCAGAGAAGTGTTTGTCATACCAGTCCTGGAATACAATGGTCACTTGAGACCCACTATCAAGCACAGCCCGAGCATGGATACCATTGACAGTCACAGTAGTCTCCATCAAAGGGCCCACTATACTGGACCGGTCTGGAGAGGCAGTAGCAGAGGCCTGGACAGATGATTTAGCCACAAAGAAATTTGAGTTAGGATTTCTTAATCCTGAACTGTGGTCATTTCCGGCACTCCTCGGCCATGGTTTTGCTTTCCGAATCTCCCCTTGAAGTCTGCATATAACTTTATCTAGGTCTTTTGGGGACCAGCATTCTCTCTCCATGTGCCCATCCTTCCCACAATTATGGCAAAATATGCTTTCTGGAGTCTGGTGTGGCCAAGACATCACATTGGAAGTGGAGGCAGGGTTACTACCAACAGGAAACCTTGGTTCCACCTCTGTCTGTGGTATAGCAAGCATTTGGAGACATCTTGTTAATTCTCTTACTTCCATAGTCAAGACATCAATTTTTGAGCTGCTGTCCGCAGGAGATGCCTGGGTGTGCACCACCACCCCCACAGCAGATGCAGTCAGATAAGGATCGGGGCCTGTACTCACAGGAGCGGCCTTCATAAAGAGACTGTTTTTGGTTTCTCTGAACTCCCTCAGCAGTTCATCCCATGGTGGAGTATCCATAGCAGTTCCTCTCTGGCAGGGACCCCTGGGGATGACATTTAGTTCTTGGATTCGGTCATGTGATTGCAGTAATTCCAGGCTATCAGTGACCGACCCCGTGCCTAGAGTAAGGGTTTCAGCAGCTACGAATGTGCAGGGCTCCAAAAAGTCTTCCTCCTCCTCAACTTCCCATACCTCCTTCATCAACACACGGAAGGGCAAGGGACCAGATATCCTTTGATGCAGCTGCAATTTGAGCAACACTCAGTTGGAGTGCCAGGCAGAGCAGAGTACATGATCCCATCTTACCCAGTCCACTTCATTAGAGGCCCAGTCTCCTTTCTGAAAAATGGTTTGTAGGATTCCCTCTAATCGATCCATGTAGGCAGATAACAATTCCCCGGCTGTTGTCTAACATCTTTAGGTTTCCATTTCAAGGCCTCAACACTAGTGGTGCCCCCAAACACATTTTCAAGGGTGACTGTGTACTCTTGGACTTTGGGTCAGGGTCAGAGGACCTCAGGGAGTGAAAAGTACGTAGGGTAGGTCCCTGGAGGCTTTCCCCCAGGCGGGCCCTTTCTTCGGCCTCTGAGCATTGCCAGTCTTCTACCTCAAGAGTAGTAGAGTCTATCCGGGTCTCCAGGCTGACTTCCCCATTAGGAGTAGTGCAGATGCCAGAGAATACCTCGAGCTTGCAGTAAGGGCCATGACTACTTGCTGTCTCAGAAGCAGAAACAGAAGTTGGTCAAAGAACAGGTGCTGGGGCGGGTGTGGACAGTGGGGAGATGGCACTCCCAGGTGGCAGGAATAATTTTTTTAACTCCTCCACAGTTTTGCCCTCCTCCAGTAACAACTTAGCAAACTTCTCCTCAAAAGACTCAGATAATGGTGGGGGCTCATCCTCTAAGGGATCCTTGCTATCTTTGGTTATCACCCTCCAGGTGGCTGGGAACCCTTCCAGAGTGATAGTCTGGGGCACCTTTGAACTGTCCAGGGGGTTGCTACACTCCACCAAGGTCATGAGAGTTTGGGCAGTTAAATCAGTCTGTCGACCCACCACTAGAGCTTTTTTCAAACATTCAACTTTAGAAAGTGTCCCTTCAACACTGTTCTTACTCATGCCGATAGGAATATCCAGTGTTAGCAAAGTATTATGGGGGTCAATCTCTTGCCCCGTACACCATCCCACCAACTGGTGCACAGCCACTTCTGTTGGGGTAGCCATTTATGTTTGACAATAATTCATAATTTCGGCCACTAGAAGACACAAAATCCCAGCGGTAAGCCTCCAAAATGTAACCCTGTGGTGGCGCTATCCCAAGAGCTACTACCCCTTCCTGCTTGGCTAGTAGCAGGTTAAGGGACCTGGGTACTAAAATGGGTGCCTCCACCCGGAGGTCAGGGTTGTTAGTGGTCAAGCTAACCTGGGCATAGAAATCTGGGACACCTTAACCCCCCCCTTTCCATTCTAGTGGCCTGAACAATATACAATAATCAGTTTCACAATAACCCTTATTCACCATGCAGTTACCCACACTGTTTGCACTTACCATCAGGGCTGGTTCCTCTAGCTAGATCCTTGGGACCCCCTGTAAAACAAGGTTATGCACAGCAAATAGCAACAGTACAGTACTCTTGGCACAAACCGGAACCACATTCAGGCTAAATGCAAAAAAGAGTTAGATCTGATTTATTCAGGTGACTTGAACAAGGGAGGGGCATAATCAGGTTGATTGGCTGAAAAGCTAAATCAATCAGGCAGTTATGCATGCACTTCAGAGTCCCTACACAGTCACACACTCTTGGTACCTAGGTAGAAAAAAGGTGGGTTAACCAGGAACGTTGCCCGGGGTAGGCCTGCATTGCAGCTGGTTGGGGTCCTGTGATGGAAGAAAGCAACATGCACAACACACATTATTTGTAATTCAGAACCGGAGGGCTCAGTTCATAACAGAAAAGACAACAAAGCAATCAGATGACAACACTTTAGATTTGGCTGTTGTTGCAGGGAGCTACCCTGATGTTTACTCACGATACCCACTACAGGACACAGGCAGGACGAAATCAAGACAGCAGGTTGTTGAACTGGAGTGCCAGGAGAAGCAGGGTCCACACGAATCACCAAGGCGTCGTTCTCATTCAAAAGTGTGAGCAGGGGGCTGATCCCCAGGCAGGTCTCTCATCGATGGCTTTCTCTGTGTAGTGGGTAGTCTGGCTGGGCCAGTGTGGCAAAGCCCAGGCCCAATGGAGATGAATATGGATTCAGTCCATGGGATCTGGATGCAGCCTCCAGAAAGCAGAATACAGTTCAGCACACAGTGGGGAACTAAATCACGACCCACTAACAGCACACAGCACATTTACATGTAAGAGATTCTACTGTATCAGGCAGATTGCTATCCGGTCACAGTTACAGAGTCTCTGCACAAACCGGGAGTTCAAAGGTGGCTGGAAATCCTGACAGATCGATCTCATTCAGCAAATCTTCGGTCTTTTTCAGTTTAAAGCCTGGTCACAGTTCTGTGGCTTAAATCGTCCTCACAATTATGATTCAGTCCGAATAAACTTCAATTTCCCTCTCAGGGACAGCAGGCAGACAGGCAGGCCAAAACTCAGCCCTTTCACAGTTCTCCAGTGCGAATTACACAAGAGCTGCTGCTTGAATACTCAAGCTGTTGCCACTTTCACTTCCCAATTCAGACTGACTGAACTGCAAACAGTCTGGGACTTTCCCCAGGATCCAAAAGGTTTGGTTGGCTGATCTGTCTGTCGGTCATAACAAGAGCTCCCCCTCCAAGTCTATCTTGGTGCCAAAATGCAAAAACTGCAATTCCTACAGAATTTTGCTCCCACAAAGCCCCTGGGGACAGGCTCCATTTAGAGTCCCCAAAGGTACTGATTGGCCCATTTCAGCAGTCCAGGACCAAGATGATGGAAACAAACAGAACTGTTCATGCTGCAAAGAAGGCAGGTTACAACAAACTGCAATATTATTATCACTTTAACAAATGATCAGCAAACAAGTACATCTTCTAACAGAACTCCCACTCAGATTAATTATGACTGCAATCCAGGCAGCTCTTAAAGAGACAGTACACAGAGGCTATACAGGCACTTTCTGGCAATACATTTAAATTTAGCAGTTTAAATGTGATTACCAGAGTCTGTATAGCCTCTGTGTACTGTCTTTTTAAGAGTTACCTGACTGCAGTCCAAGTAATCTGAGAGGGAACTCTGTTGAAAGATGTAACTATTTGCTGAAAATCATTTAGAGTGATAATGATAATGTAGTTTGTCTTACCTGCTTTCTTTGTAGCAAGGACTGTTTTGTTTTGTCTCCACTATCTTGGTCCTGGACTGCAAATTGGACCAATCAGTTCTAGTGGGACCTAAAATGTAGCCAGACTACAGGAGCTGTCTGAATTCAAAATCTGTAGGAACTGTAGTTTGTGGCTTTTTTTTTTGGCACCTTTTTTGCAACTGAAGGGCGAGCTCTTGCTTTGACTGACAGCCAAATCTACCAACCAAACCATTTGGATCTTGGGGAAATCCCTGCTTGCAGTTTTCAGTTAGTTCTGAGCTGGGAAGTGAAATGAGAAGAGCTCAGGTTTATTTTGGGCAGCAATCCTGAGTGGATTCACATGGGAAAACTGTGTAAGGGCTGAGTTTTTGGCTTGCATGTCTGCTGCTGCTCCTAGGAGGGAGAGATGAGAATTATTTTGGACTAAATCCAAGTTTGTGTGACTAAAGTAAGCTAATGAAGTGGGCCAGGCTCAAACTGAAGAAGACCAAAGATTTTGCTGAATGCGATAGGCCTGTCAGGAGTACCAGCTACCCCTAAGCTCCCAGTGTGTGCAGAGACTTTGTGGTTGTGACCGGGGAGCGCTTTGCCTGGTATGGTAGAATTCCCGTGCATGTAAATGTGCTATGAGCTGCTAGTGGGTTATGAGTTAGTTCCCCACTGTATGAACTGTGTTCTGCTTGCTGGAAGCTACAACCAGCCCAAAATGGACTGCATCCGAATTTGCCTCCATGCGGTCTGGGCAATTTCCAGACTGCCCAGCCAGACTACCCCCTACACAGAGAAGCCATCAATGAGAGACCTGCCTGGGGATCAGCCCCCTGCTCCACACTTGAACAGGAATCATGCCTCTGCGACTCGTGTGGGCCCTACTTCTCCTGGCATTTCAGATCAACCAACTGCAGTCTCAATTTTCGTCCAGCGTGTGTCCCATCATGGGTATCGTGAGCAAATACCAGGATAGAGCCCTGCAACAACAGCTTAATCTGAGTGTGTCATCTGATTGTTTTGTTGTTTCGTTTTCCTTTACAAACTGAGCCCTCTGGCTCTGGATTACAAATATTGTGTACTGTGCATGTTGTGTTTTCCATCACAACCAGCTGCAACCCCGGGCAACAGTCCTGGCTAGCCCATCTCTTCTCCACCTGGGTACCCAGAGGTGTGACTGTGTGGGGGAGGACTCAAGGGGCATGCATAACTGCTTGATTGATATGAGATTTAAGCTAATTAACCTGATTTTGTCCCTTCCTTGTTCAAGTCCCCTGAATAAATCAGACCTAACTTTTTCTGCATGTAATCTGACTGTGGTTCCAGTTTGTGCTCAAAGTACTGTACTGTTGCTATTTGCTGTGCATAACCTTGTTTTACAGGGGGTCCCCAGGGTCGAGCCAGAGGAACCAGCCCTGGTGGCAAGTGCAAACAGTGTGGGTACTTGTGTGATGTACCAGGGGTATTGTGAAAGTGATTATTGTACAGTGTTCAGGCCACTAGAGGGGAAAGAGGGGGGTTAAAGTGTCCCGGAGGGCTGTGCCCAGGTTAGCTTGACCACTACCAACCCTGACCTCCGGGTGGAGGCACCTGTTTCAGAACTCAGGCCCCTTAACCAGCTACTAGCCAAGCAGACAGGGTAGTAGCCCTTGGGATAGCACCACCTAGGGGTTACATATACATATTGAGCTCCGTTAATCTGTCCTCATGTGTTTTCTGATGTAGTCCTTGCACCATTTTGGTTACCCATCTCTGGACTGCCTCCATTTTGTTAATGTCCTTGTGCAGGTGTGGCCATCAGTACTGTATGCAGTACTCTAGATGATGCCTAACCATTGTCTTGTACAGAGGTATTATTACCTCCCTCTTACGACTTGCAATACCCCTAATAATACACCCCAGCATCCCTCTAGCCTTCCTACTGTTTTAGTGGACTGCTTGGATGATTTCAGGTCCTTTGTGATGATGATGCCCGAGTCTCTTTCTTCCCTTGTGATTGCCAGCAACTCCCTCCCAACCTATTGGTGGCTTCAGGGTTTCTTTTCCCTATGTGCATGATCTTGCACCTCTTTGCATTAAACCCCAGTTGCCACTCTTCTGACCATTTTGCCAGTTTATCCAGATCTCTTCTCATTCTGCTCACCCCATCTGGATCATCTACTGTTTTGCAGATCTTGGTGTCATCTGCGAACAGACAAACCTTACCCTCCAGTCCATCTGCAATGTCACTGATGAAGATATTGAAGAGGACTGGCCCCAGGACTGATCCCTGAGGTACCCCACTTGTGACTTGCATCTGACTGTATGCTGTTTACCACCATCTGTTTTCTACCTGACAACCAGTTTGTCACCCAGTTGACCAACTTCTGACCCACCCTGAGCCTACCCAGCTTATTAATCAGTCTTCTGTAGAGCAGTATTGAAAGCTTTGCTGAAGTCAAGGTAGGCGATATCAACTTCACCCCCTTGGTCCACCCCTCTGGTTACCCAGTCAAAGAAATCTATGAGATTAGTTTGACAGGACCTTCTTGTTGTAAATCCATGCTGTCTTGGATCCTGTGCTCCTATGGATTTCAGGTGTTGCACTCTCCTCTCCTTTCCTTAAGAAGTGCCTCCATAATCTTACCAACTACTGAGGTAAGACTGACTGGTCTGTAGTTCCCTGCCTCCTCCCTGCTACCACTCTTGTGGAGTGAGATCACATGAGCCCTTCTTCAGTCTTCTGGGACCTCTCTTGTGCTTACAGACTCACTAAACAGTTCTGATAATGGTTCTGCTAGTTCCACCCTTAGCTCCTTTAGTACCCTGGGATGTATGCCATCAGGTCCCATTGCCCTGTCCACCCTGAGCTTAACAAGTTCTTGTAGGATCCTTTATTTTGTGAAGGGACTAGTACACACCTCTCCCCCCCATGTCCATGGTGCTGAGCTGTGGGCCTTGCCCTACCTTCTCCTCAGTAAATACTGAGCTGAAGTATCTATTTAGAATCAATGCTTTTCCTTGGTCCTCCTCCACACACTTCCCCTTATTCCCTTTGATCTTAGCAATACCCCCTCTGGACTTTATCCTTTCACTAATATATCTATAAAAAGTCTTGTCCCCTTCTTTTACTGTTCATGCTAGTGTTTCCTCAGTTTGGGCCTTTGTCTGCCTTACTGCCTTCCCTTAGGGAAGTTTTGTATGCCTCCCTATCTTCATCCCGCTGCATTCCCTTATATTTCCTGAAGGCCATCTTTTTGGCTCTGAACTTTTCTGCTACTGTTTTAGAGAACCAAACTGATTTCCTCCTTCTTTTGCTCTTGCCTTTCTCTCTAACACAATGGAATGTTGCATCAAGTATTGCATCCTTAATGCTTGCCCACTTTGCCTGCACCCTCTTACCTGTATTTCTTTTTGCCAGGGCTAGCTTAACTCAGTTGGCCATCTTATCAAAGTCAGCTCCTCTGAAGTCCCATATTTATGCCTTGGAATGGGATGATTTAGTTCTAGTGGCCAAATTGAACAATGCCATATGATGGTCACTGGCTCCCAGGTGACCTGCTACCTGGAGATCTGTGATCCTCTCCCCCTTAGTCAGTACTAGATCTAGAATAGCCCTGTCTCTTGTGGGTTGTTGTATTAGATGATTGAGGCCCTTCCCCTGCAGGGAATCCACCATGTGTCTAGTTCTGGCGTATGTTCCTGCAGGTATTGACCAAACTGTATTTGGCATGTTGAAGTCTCCCATTATCAGAACCTCCCCTTTAGCTGTCATGTTTTGTATATCTTCAACCAGTAATGTGTCTATGTCTCCCCCTGGTCTGGAGGCCTATAGACAACCCCAGTTTGTATGGCTGTCCCATTTCCTGTTTCCAGGGTGACCCACAGTTCTTCTGGCTCCTTATGTGTATTTTGAATTTCTGTAGCATTGATATTTTCATTGACATAAAGGGCCACTCCACCCCTCCACCCCCTTTTTGCACCTCGGTAGCTTCTGAACAATACATAGCCGGGTACTGAAGTCTTCCAAGTGTGGTTACTGGTAACCATGTCTTGCTAATGGCTACTATGTCCAGTTTAACCTCTGGCAATGTTGCCTGCAGGTCTGGGGTCTTGTTTCCAAGACTGCGGCATTTGTGTACATGATTTTCCATTGGTCAGATTTCGGTGTGTTAGTTGTTAGACCTTTTTCCTTACCTGATGATGCAAATAAACTATAAACATGCTGAACTCCTGTTTGATCACTAGCTGAGGGGGGAGGAATGTTTTTCCCTTTCAATGTATCTGGTGCTGCACCTCTCTCCCCATTTGCTAGTTTAAATATTCTGGGAAGACATCAAACTTCTACCCCAATGCACCGATTCCCTCCTTAGTCAGATGATGCATCCATCAAATTTAAAGAACTTTCACTCCAAAACTGTTGCCAGTTACCTACAAATTTGAGTCCTTTTTCCTGGCACCAGCCCTTGAGCCACATGTTTAGCTCCGCTATCTCCAGACCAATAATTTCTGAGGTAAGTACAATGATCGGTAGATGGGAGATTCTGTTCCTATGAAGCATGTAAATCAAATGAATGCATGAAGGAATGTAATAGTGCAAGTCAGACATTATGTATAAATAGCAATAGAAATGTATTCCTTGTGGTAAGTAAGTACATACAGTATATGTATAAAAATTCTCAATTTTTCTCTCTTCATTATTCTCTTTAGGTGTAAATAATTCTATGACATACTGGAGAATCCAGGCTGCTCGTCTGTCAGATTCTTGAATGCTTCTAAATATAATTCTTTATAGATATGTCTTCTTATGATATTTTTCAAAGTTTATAATTTAAAATTATTGTTAAAAAAGCATAAGAAATGTATAGAATTATTTAGAAATTATAAAATAAGTGGTGTGTTTTTTATTATTTTTTATGTGTGTCTTTAAGGAAAAAGGTTGTGAGTGGATATGCAATGAATCAATTAGATCCCTTGTGGGGTATATAAGAGCACTATATGTTTGGTTGCACTAGCTCTGATAAAGCCCAGAGTGCTGGGTGAAAAGTAAGCACGGAGACAGTGCTATGAGCTCTGTGGGATTGTCTTTGGTGGTTTGGATGTGAATAAAACTGCATTTACTTTAAGTAGCAGTGTGGTCATTTTATTTTTCTACTGGGTGAGTGTTGTGTGCTCCCACTCTGCTTTACTAAACTATAAACATGCAGAATTCCCATTTAATCACTAGCTGGGGGGAAGGGTGTTCTTCCCTTTCAATGTGGCAGGTGCTGCACCCCTCTCCCCATTTGCTAGTTTAAATATTCTGGGAAGATGTCAAACTTCTGCCCCAATGCACTGATTCCCTCCTTAGTCAGATGCAGTCCATCAAATTTAAAGAACATTCACTCCAAAACTGTTGCCAGTTACCTACAAATTTGTGTCCTTTTTCCTGGCACCAGCCCTTGAACCACATGTTTATCTCCCCTATCTCCCCTCTCTGACCTTCTGGCCATCTTCCCCCCTCTCTCAGACCAGCAGGCTCTCAGAGAAGGAGATGCCAGATGAAATGGATGACAGTTCATCTCCCAGCCTGGTAAGGTGTTCCTTGGATTCCACAACTGACCAGCTGGTGAGATCATTAGTCCCTATGTGTACCAGGACGTGATGTTTTCTCCTGCTTCCTGCACAATTTTAGCAATGTGGTCAGTGTCTCTCCATGCTGATGTACCCCAAAGACATCTGACCATTATTTTACCTGTTTTCTGATGTTCTGCATCTACATACTATTAACAGTACAACCCCTACACCATATACTTTGTTTCTGTGTAAGTTTTTGTTTTTTTTTATTTATATTGAAATGTACTGTTCTATCACTCAAAACTCAGGGACTACCATTTTTGGCAAAGCCAGTTGTTCTGGACTAGCGTGCCATTTTGAAATTTGTCAATCCCTGGTGGCAGGAGAGATCATCTAGAAAAGAACCTGGAGTTTGGTGAGTAGCAGTACGACTGACCAGATCATATGCTTTAGTTAAGTCAATGAAGAATCATCTTAGTTGCAAAAGGGGGCATTGAGGCAGCCTCTTGGTCATGCAGCTGTACTGGGGCAATTCTGAAACATGTAGGGGAAATGAAACCAGTTCAAAGTAAGTAAAGCCAATGTGGGCAGTTTCCGTGCATGCAAGGGCAGTTACTCAGTTACACAGTCTCAATATGCAATTACCATTCCAACAGTTTCAAAGCAAACAAGGCCACGTTAGCACGCAAAGACAATTCAAACAATTTCAGAGCATGCAAGGGCAATTTAAACAATTTTGGAGCATGCAAGGGCAATTACACTGCATTGAAGTGTGCAAATACATTTGGCACTGTCATTTTAAAAAAGCAGTTAGTCAACACACACTTACACATTAAATGTTCATTCAAATAATTCAGTTACTGTCACTTTACATATGACCTCCATAATTCTGTATTTGCAATTTAATATAAATTCGGCTAGCAAACAGGGGCACAATATAAGGGCAGACGTACATGAGAAGAGGCCCAAATTCTGAGAGGAACTGGAATACACCTTGCCTTGGCTGCCAGACCAAATTCAGGGCTTACAAACAGCTTGGATTCACGAAGCTACAGTAGGCACCTAAGAATGTGCCACTCCTCTCACAGGCACTCTGGGTAGCATTAAATCAATTGCACAGTCCTGTCTTCTTGCTTGGAGTCAATTACTTAAATATTGTGTGCAGGGGTCCCACACTCACTGTCCTTTCTCTTCTGGTCTTAACTGGGGCACAATAAGAATATTATTAAGTAAGGACTGGCACTATAGCATAGCAGTTAGAGTAATGAGCTGTGAATGAGCTTGGTACATTCAGCATCCCTGGGTTTGAATCACACAACCTCCACTTGCATATGGAGTGACTCTGAGGAAGTCACTTAACTTCCTCAGTGCTTCCAGGTTACCCTGAAAACAGTCACTTGTGCCTAGTGGGCCTTAGTCATGACAGGGTGTGTGCATTATTGGATTTTATGCACACCCCAGAGGTGTAGTAAGGCCCAAGGCTGAAGGCTGAATGTTCTTATGCCCCTGGGAAGTGCATTAAAATCCCACGATTCACACCCTGGAAGAGCTTATTAGACTTATAATATGACTCTAAGCAGGCTTTTATAGGAAAGAAAATGAGAACCAGCATCTGAACATGCATTTACAGAGATTTAGTGCTCTGTCAGGTAAAGTCCCCATATTTTTTAATTATTTAAAGAACTAGCCACATGATTATGGAATTAATCTATGCTACTGGATGGCTTACTGGGGCCTGTCTGTTTCCCTACCCCCTGCTTTTGGCTGGAGCACTGAGTACAGTCCCAAGAACACAGTTTAAATGAATTAGCCCCTGCCTTGAATTTGGACTATCTCTCTCTCTCTCTCTCTCTCTCTCACTCTCTGGGGTCTTTTGTGGTGGGTCCTTCCTTTTTCCCACTTCTCTGCTCCTGGAGGATGCTGCGTGTCCAGTTTATTTATTTAACTAGCAGCCCCTTGCTTTGGGCTACCTCTTTTCCTTGTGGGCTGCTAGCCCAGCTTGTGCTTCTTTGCATAATTGGTTTTCCTTCCTGGGGTCTGCCTTGCCCCTTGTCCTGCCCACCTGGCAGTTTTACAATCAGGGCCTGTCCTACACACTTGGCCTCCGTCCCACCAACCTGGCGATTTCATACTCTGGGGCTTCCTTACCACTTGTCCTTCTCCTCTGGTTGTTCCTTTGATCAGAGGCCTTGCTCTGTCCACTGTAGCCTTAGCAGCTGCCTGTGCACACTTTTAAATATAAAAGTTGTTGACTGAACTGGCTAGCAGCACCAGCCCCTTGGTGCTGCAGCCGACTCACCTTCCCAGCCAGGTTGCTCACTCTCTGTCTGGGCTGCCTGGGGAAATGGTGGTTTTCTTTGTTTACACAGTTTGTTTCCGACTGGCCCAATGTGTTGCTGGCTCTGCCTCGACTCTACCTGTTCCTCACCTCTCACCTCCACTGCCAGGTTGCTGCTGCTCTGCTCTTTCTCTCTTGTTGATGAGTATTAAAATAAAAACAGTGTGACCAAGTTTTCTTCTGGGATCTACAGAACAGGATCCGGTGTGCCTGTCCGCTGCTGGACCTCTGGACTGGATCACCTCTGTAAGGGGATCTCCAACTGGACTCACCACACTATTAGAGGAATCGCTGATTTCACCAACTGGACTCCTTCTAACCAATGGAAAACAGTGATGCATATTTTTCCAGATGATCCAGGACACAGCAAGGGACCACTCAAGACTCAAGTCAGTCCCCTCCTGCTGTCCCTGGCTAGATGGTCTCTTACAGTCAATTTGTTGCCTCACTGAACAAATGTCACCTCACTGAATGAAACTTCACAACTGTTGCCTGCCTCTGCCTCTCTCTTTTATGCCCCCTCAAATGTTGGGGACACCGAGTCCCAAGCAACATAGGGGGTAACTGAACAGCCATTATGATCTGGCATAAATATAACCCCTCCTCGGAAGGAGGCTTACCTGGACTGCCGTTGCCACCTTCACAAGTTCGCATGCCGCTGTTGCACCATCGTCTCTCTCTCTTGTTTGACCATGTGTTTGTCAGAGAGAGAGATGGGCAGCAGCACAACTGTTCAGCACCTTC